>CP136054.1:140516939-141141939 GCA_032464435.1 Aegilops umbellulata | reverse complement strand
ACCCGGATAGTCATCACCGTTGTGTCCGGATCATCCCCTAACATCTGCAAAACATCTCCGTTTTATTAATTGGACTCCCTATGCCATTCTTTTTCGGCCGTTTGATTTCGATCGAAGGGATTATATACCCCTAATCTAAATCACTTGTTATATATATAGGTCCAACCCTAGGATCTAGGGATCCTGTCCAATCCTCTCCCTTGTCCCGTCGCGCCGCCGCCACTCTCTCGGGATCCATCCCGCAGCCACTTGGTCTCCCTGGTTTTCAACGCCGGCCAATCCCCACCGAAATCCATCGATCCCCTCCTCTGCTCGCTCGTCCCCGAGCACCTCGATGCACCAGCGCCGAGCCTCTCGCTCCCTCCTCGATCCAGATCGAGAGGAGCTCGCCCGAGCTTCCCCTCCCAAGACCCAGCGCCACCGAGGAGCCACCTCGTCGCCGTAAACCAGCACCGCCGTGCTTCTGCCGTCCGCGTCGGCAAGTGCAGCGCCCAGCCGCGCCGACCTCCTTCATCTCGCGCCAGCGCTGGACCTGGAGCCCGCGACTCCCGCCTGACCTCGTCTCGCGCCAGACCTGCCGCCGCTGCTGCCGTTCCCCTGCCTTGGTGCCTCGGTCTCCTCTGCTCCCGCACCTGAGGCCCCGAGCTCCTCCAGCTCGACCTGCTGCCGGCGACCTCGACTACCAGGCCGCCCCTCTGCTCCCCCTACGCCCTTCCCTTCTTATTCTCCTTCTCTCTCTCGGTTCACATCTCTCTCTCCCTGTAGCTGCTGCAGCAAGGAGCCGCCGTCGCCAAGTTCTTGCCGAGGGCGCCGCTGCCTGGATCCGGTGTTCCCACACCTGCGCCGCCTCTGGCCTCCCTCGCCTGCCCGCCGCGTCGCTGGATTTGGCCGCCAGAACCTCCAGCGCCGGTGCCCTGCTTGCCTCCTCTGCTTCTCCTCTGTACGAGGTGGACGAGCGCCTCGCTCGCGTTGACCGCGTCAAGTTCTACGACCAACCACACGCACCTGGGCTGCCTCCCCTTCGCCTGCTGGCCAAGGCCCAGCCGCGGCAGATCCGGCCTGCCCGACCCTCCTTCACCGACCGGGCCAAGCCCATGGATGTGAGCAGCCACCCACCCCTCTCCTGAGCACTGCTGGGACAGCCAGTTTCGGCCCAGTGTAGTATTTTTTTTCAGATCTCGATTTTAGCTTTTTTCCCAGGATTTTCAGAATTGCAGAAAACCCCTAGACTTCATGCATATAATATCTTAATAACCGTGCATCGGTTTAAAATGATTTATATATGTAAAATGCTTAGAAATTTTTGTAGTTTAATAATATCCAACTTTCATCCATGTTTAAAATGTTTAAACATGTTGTTTGTTTAATTTGCATAAATGCCATGTTAAAATGATTTATTCCATAACTAAATAACCGTAACTCGGAATTTATTAAATTTTATATGTAAATGGGGTAGAAAAATGCCTAGTTTAACATGGTGCACTCATATTGCTTGTTTGATAACAATAAAATATGATTTTAGGCAGAACAGTACCAAATCTAATATATGCTCATGAGGTTCTTTCCGGACTTGTTGTTTGTTGTTCCGGCCTCATTTAAATTTGCCTAGATAGGTAGTTTTCATATGTTTCACCTCTTGCCATGTTTAACAACATTTAATATTGTTGAGTACATAACCGAGAGAGAACTAAAGAAGTCATGTGGTGTTTCGTCAATATGCAACTCGTTGCATATTGAGCTCCACTTAATTTGTAGTATTGTTTGTGCACTTTGCCATGCCATGCTTCATTAAACCGGACATGCATCATCCTTGATTGTGCATCATGCCATGTTTATGTTGGTTGTGCATCATGCCATGTTTATGTGATGGTTGTTTACTATGTTGCTTGCTTCTTTCCGGGTTGCTTCTCTCGTTAGCTTCAGTTTCGTTCCGGAGTTGTGAGGATTCGTTCGACTACGTCTGTTTGTCTTCTTCATGGACTCGTTCTTCTTCCTTGCGGGATCTCAGGCAAGATGACCATACCCTCGAAATCACTTCTATCTTTGCTTGCTAGATGCTCGCTCTTTTGCTATGCCTATGCTGCGATACCTACTACTTGCTATATCATGCCTCCCATATTGTTAGACCAAGCCTCTAACCCACCTTGTCCTAGCAAACCGTTGTTTGGCTATGTTACCGCTTTGCTCAGCCCCTATTATAGCGTTGTTAGTTGCAGGTGAAGATGAAGTTTGTTCCTTGTTGGAACATGGAGATGTTGTTCCTTGTTGGAACATGTTTACTTGCTGGGATATCACAATATATCTTATTTAATTAATGCATCTATATACTTGGTAAAGGGTGGAAGGCTCGGCCTTATGCCTGGTGTTTTGTTCCACTCTTGCCGCCCTAGTTTCCGTCATATCGGTATTATGTTCCCGGATTTTGCGTCCCTAACGCGGTTGGGTGATTTATGGGACCCCCTTGACAGTTCGCTTTGAATAAGACTCTTCCAGCAAGGCCCAACATTGGTTTTACCATTTGCCTCACCTATGCCCTTTTATTTCCCTTGGGTTTCCGGAGCCCGAGGGTCATCTTTATTTTAGCCCCCCCGGGCCAGTGCTTCTCTAAGTGCTGGTCCAAACCGAGCGATGTCCGGCGCCCCCTGGGCAATCAGGGTCTATGCCAACCCGACGTCTGGCTCATCCGGTGTGCCCTGAGACCGAGATATGTGCAGCTCCTATCAGGATTTGTCGGCACATCCGGGCGGCTTTGCTGGACTTGTTTTATTGCTGTCGAAATGTCTTGTAGCCGGGATTCCGAGACTGATCGGGTCTTCCCGGGGAGAAGGAATATCCTTCGTTGATCGCGAGAGTTTATCATGGGCTAAGTTGGGACACCCCTGCAGGGTTTTGAACTTTCGAAAGCCGTGCCCGCGGTTATGTGGCAGATGGGAATTTGTTAATGTCCGGTTGTAGAAAACCCGAAGTTGATCTTAATTAAAATACACCAACCGCGTGTGTAACCGTGATGGTCTCTTCTCGGCGGGGTCCGGGAAGTGAACACGGTTGTTGGAGTTATGTTTGACGTAAGTAGTTCAGGATCACTTATTGATCATAGTTGTTCGACCGTGCTTTGCCTTCTCTTCTCGCTCTCATTTGCGTATGTTAGCCACCATATATGCTAGTCGCTTGCTGCAGCTCCACCTCATACCTTTTACCCTACCTATAAGCTTAAATAGTCTTGATCTCGCGGGTGTGAAATTGCTGAGTCCTCGTGACTCACCAGATACTTCCTAAACCAGTTTGCAGGTGCCGCTGAGACCGTGCAGGTGACGCACCCGAGCTCAAGGAGGAGTTCGATGGAGATCTTGCCCTTTATGTTGTTTCGTTCTAGTCGATCAGTAGTGGAGCCCAGTTGGGGTCGATCGTGGACCTTTGTCGCTTTTGGGGTTTTCTTCTTTTATTTTGGCTCCGTAGTCGGGCCTTGATTGTAACTGTATGATGTAATGTTTCATTCATGTATTTGTGTGAAGTGGCGATTGTAAGCCAACTATGTATCTTTTTTCCTTATGTATTACATGGGTTGTGTGAAGATTACCTCGCTTGCGACATTGCTTTCAATGCGGTTATGCCTCTAAGTCGTGCTTCGACACGTGGGAGATATAGCCGCATCGAGGGCGTTACAACCATCTTGCAGCAACATGAGGGAGTAGAGTAGCATAAAGTAAAGAAGTAGAAGAGTTATCAACCTCGGCCAGAGATCCCTTCTCGACACCCTGCGAGAAAGCAATCCCAGAGCCATACTATCCAGTTATCATCACAATCCAATTCTCATCGCCATCCAGTTCTCATCACAAGTATCCAGTTCTAGTTGTATCGATCGGGATACAACTCCAAGTGTCCGTTACCGTAGGACAGGCTATCGATAGATGTTTTCTTCCCTGCAAGGGTGCACCAACTTACCCACCACGCTTGATTAACTCCTGCCGGACACACTTTCCTGGGTCATGCCCGGCCTCGGCCAAACAATACGCCGCAACCCGACCTAGGCTTAATAGAGAGGTCAAGCACGCCGGACTAAACCTATGCCCCCAGGGGTCATGCGCCATCGCCCCGGGAACTCCTGCACGTTGCGTGGGCGACCGGTCAGCAGACCTAGCTACCTCCTTAAAACAAGGCGGGAGCTTACCAGTCCAACCCGGCGCGCGCCGCTCAGTCGCCTGACGTCTATTAAGCTTCGGTTGATGTATACGACGCAGAACGCCCATACTATGCCACGTGATGGTTAGTGCTATCATGCCAGAGGCCCTCGGATCAAATATCCAAATCATAGTGGATTAGGAACGCGCGGTAACAAGTAGAGACTCACGAAAGATGTGACTCCGTTGCCCCGTCTCGAGGACTTGCGGCAAGGGCTAGGAATGCCCGGCCACGCCTCGTAATTATCTCGCGGGAACCCTCCAGGTCAACCCGACTCCACATCACTCGCAATTAAGCTCGCGCGGGTACCCCTCAGGATCGACCCGTCTTTCCAAGTAACAGTGGTAAAGTCCAAGTACCCGTGTGTCCAAACATCAAGGGGAAAACCCGAGGAATCACCCCCGATGAATTCCACTAGATGTAATCATCAAGGTGAACGTAAGAGGAACCACCCTCGAGGTTCACACTTGAGGGGTTGCACGACAGAGTCGTATCGGAAGTGGTTAAGGAGGAAATCACCCTCGATGACCACGACCGAATGACTGCACTACAGGGTTAACATCAGAAGTGCTGAAGAGGTTCACCCCCGGTTCTCGATAGTAACCCAGTAGTGTCGAACAACTAAGGGGAAGTGATGTGCGGTGTCGGGGCCTGGTCTTCGATCACGTAGACCGAGTCGTCGATGATGAAGCAGGGGCAACAAGGACAAATGGGGGTCACTGATGGATCACTACCCAACCTATACTAAGCAGTTTAGGATAAGCAGATAAGGTACAACAGCAGATACAAAAGCAGGCTATGCATCAGAATAGGAGCAAACAATAACAGTAGCAAAATCTAATGCAAGCATGAAAGAATGGAATGGGCGATATCGGGATGATCAAAGGGAGGGCTTGCCTGGTTGCTCCGGCAAGGAGGGGTCGTCGTCGACGTAGTCGATCACAGGGGCAGCATCGGTCTCGGGGTCTACCGGAGAGAAGAGGGGGAAGAAACAGTAAATATAAAGCAAACATAGCATCACAAAGCATAACATGGCAATACGCGGTGCTAGAGGTGAACTAATACAGCACTAGGTGCTACCGGCGAAGGGAAAAACATCCGGGAAAGTATTCCCGGTGTTTGACGTTTTCGGCAGATGAAACAAAGGTGGATTGTTGCATGTTTGCTATGCTAGGTATGTGCGGCGTACGAACGGACTGCGTATTTGGATTCGCCTCGTCGTTCTGAGCAACTTTCATGTATAACACTTTTTCATCCGAGTTACGGATTATTTTCTATGAATTTCTAAAGTTTTAAAACAATTTTTGAAATTATTTTAAGTCGAAAATATATGGGTAAATGTTATGGGTACAGAGAAGTGTACCCAGCAAGTTGGCAAAAGTGGCTGATAGGTGGGGTCCAGTGGCAGGGTTGACCTAGTCAAAGGTTGAATGGTCAAAGGATGAATAGTGTAGACAGGTCCCACATGTCATTGTCTAGGTTAGTTTGACTTTAATTAAATCAGATTACTAACGGTGGGGGCACTGTCATTGGTTAATAGTTAAACTAACTAGACCCTAAGCTAATTTGCACGGCCGGCCAACGGTGGTTGTACGTACACGCACATAGTACATGCTCAGCCATGGCCACGGTTTTTAGTAGAGGCGGGCAACAGATGTAGTAGGAACTAGAAGGTAGTAGCAGCGAATGTCAAACCGCAGCAGCAACGAACAGCACCAAAGCATAGCAGCAAGCAAAGCAGCAACGCAGCGGCCTGAACAATAGGAACTAGCAGCCATACGCAGCGGAAGCAGTAGAACACAGCAGCCGCGGCGGCAGTTCAGCTGGGGCGGCCGGCTGCGCTAGCTGAAGCAACGAGCAGCAGCGCGCGTGCGCGGCCGGGGGCGGCGGCAGCGGGTTAGTGCGACAGCGGCAGCAGGAACAGGAGCGGGCGAGCGGGCACCGCAGCAGGGCGCGGCCATACGCGGGTGAGCATGCGCGGAAGCAGAGTTACAGGCGCAGCCATGGGAGGTCGCGGACGACAGCTACGGCGATGAATCGATAACGGGGAGAGGGGGTTTCGGAAGAGTGGCTCACAGAGAGGCCCTAGGCGAGCTCGGCGAGGCCGGGAGGCGTCGGTGGTGGAGATCGACGGCGATGGCCGCAGCGGCCGTGGGTGAAGAAGAATACGTGGGAGTCGTCGGTGTGGCTCCCCGGGCTCGATCCGGTGGTGGAGACAATGAAGCAGACGACGGAGAACCTCATGGACATGGTGATGCAGCGATGGGGAATCGGTGGCCGCGGGACCGAAGAAGGCGCGGCGACGACATCTCAGGCATGAGGTTCAGAGGAGAAACGCGAGTGGGAGAGGGGAATTTCGGGAGCTAGGTTTCGTCAATGAAATTGGGGAAACATTTATACACCTCTAGGAACGCTCGGATGAACGACACGAGGCAATCCAGGCATGGATGGCGTGTGTGCGCCATGGCGCCTCTGCCTTCCTACTGTACGTGAAGAAGGAGAAGGCCCATTGAGTGGGCTGGGCCGCACTATACCTATGGGCTGTATGTGAGCAGTGTTGTCTCTGAATTTTTTCTTTTCTTTTACTGTTAAAGCTTTTAGCTCTTGTTTTAGATTTATTTGAGGTACCAAATGAGTTTTGTCACTTGCGAAACTTTGCACGTAAATCAAGCGCAACAATATTAGATGGCACAAAAAGTTTGGGGCCAAAAGGAATTGTCTAACTAATTTTAGAAATTGAAAAGGCCAATTTTAATTGCTGCTGGACCATTAAATTAATTCCCAGGGGCATTTTGGGAATCCAAATGAGGTTGGTTTCATTATGAAAAGTGCTTAGAGAATATTTTTCAAAATATGAACACTTTAGTTTGAAGTTTGAAGAAAACTTTATTTTTGAATTTATTTTAATTTTTGAATTTGAACTCGGTTTGGATCAAAGTGGGGTTTAGTAAATTACTTGCGATGACATGGCAGTTAGTGTGTGAATAATGTAGCTTAACTACCGGGGCGTTACACAAAGTCTCTCTTATCATAATGTTGATTCTTTGATTGTGGGTTATCAAGATCAACAGCAGGTTCAATTTCTACATCATTATCATTACTAGGTTGAGCATCATCATGAACATCATCATTAACATTTTCAATAGGTTCATGTTCATTACCAGGTTGTGTTTCAGCATCAGACATAGATATATCATTTGGATTATTAGGTGGTTCAGCAATAGGTTCACTAGAGGTTTGCACAGTTCTATCATTTTTCTTTTTCTTCTTTCTAGAAGAAGAACTAGGTGCATCAATATTATTTCTCTGAGAATCTTGCTCAATTCTCTTTGGGTGGCCTTCAGGATACAAAGGTTCTTGAGTCATTCTACCAGTTCTAGTAGCCACTCTAAACGCATAATCATTTTTCTTACTATTCATTTCATCGAGCAATTCTTTTTTAGCCTTAAGTACTTGTTCTACTTGAGTGGTAACCATTGAAGCATGTTTGCTAACAAGTTTAAGTTCACATCTAATATTAGCCATATAATCACCCAAGTGTTTAATCATATTGGAATCGTAATTCAATTGTCTACCAAAATAAGCATTGAAGTTTTCTTGTTTGACAATAAAGTTATCAAAATCTTCTAAGCATTGTCTAGCAGACTTATAGTGAGGAATATCACCTTCATCAAATCTATAGAGAGAATTTACCTTTACTACCTGTGTCGGGTTATCGGGATCAGGAGGTTCTTCAATAGGTAATGGATCAAGATCATAAGTTTCTTCAACAGGCAGTAAATTAAGACCATGTATTTCTCCAATAGGAGGTAAATTCTTAACATCTTCAGCTTTAATACCTTTTTCTTTCATAGATTTCTTTACCTCTTACATATCCTCGGGACTGAGAAATAGAACACCTCTCTTCTTCGGAGTTGGTTTAGGAATAGGATCATTAATTGGAGCGGGAGCTGGCTCAGGAGGTGCCCAATTATTTTCATTTGTCAATATATTATTCAATAGAATTTCAGCTTCATCCGGTGTTCTTTCCCTGAAAAGAGAACCAGCACAACTATCCAGGTAATCTCTGGAAGTATCGGTTAGTCCATTGTAAAAGATATCAAGTATTTCATTTTTCTTAAGAGGATGATCAGGCAAAGCATTAAGTAACTTGAGAAGCCTCCCCCAAGCTTGTGGGATACTCTCTTCTTTAATTTGCACAAAGTTGTATATTTCCTTTAAAGCCGCTTGTTTCTTATGAGTAGGGAAATATTTAGCAGAAAAGTAATAAATCATATCCTGGGGACTATGCACACAACCAGGATCAAGAGAATTAAACCATATCTTAGCATCACCCTTTAATGAGAATGGAAATATTTTAAGTATATAAAAGTAGCGCGATCTCTCATCATTAGTGAACAGGGTGGCTATATCATTTAATTTAGTAAGATGTGCCACAACAGTTTCAAATTCATAACCATGGAAAGGATCAGATTCAACCAGAGTAATTATATCAGGATCAACAGAGAATTCATGATCCTTATCAGGAACACAGATAGGTGAAGTAGCAAAATCAGGGTCAGGCCTCATTTTATCTTTAAGAGATTCTTTGTTCCATTTAACTAATAGCCTTTTAAGTTCATTACGATCTTTGCAAGCTAGAATAGCGGCAGAAGATTCCCTATCAAAAACATAACCCTCAGGAATAATAGGCCTATCTTCATCATCACTTTCATCATTATAATCAGATTCAATAATTTCTTTCTCTCTAGCCCTAGCAATTTGTTCATCAAGAAATTCACCTAAGGGCACAGTAGTATCAGGCATAGAAGTAGTTTCATCATAAGTATCATGCATAGCAGAAGTGGCATCATCAATAACATGCGACATATCAGAACGAATAGCAGAAGCAGGTTTAGGTGTCGCAAGCTTACTCATAACAGAAGGTGAATCAAGTGCAGAGCTAGATGGCAGTTCCTTACCTCCCCTCGTAGTTGAGGGATAAATTGTTGTCTTAGCATCTTTCATGTTCTTCATAGTGTCCAGCAGATATAAATCCCAAGTGACTCAAAGAATAGAGCTATGCTCCCCGGCAACGGTGCCAGAAATTAGTCTTGATAACCCACAAGTATAGGGGATCGCAACAGCTTTCGAGGGTAGAGTATTCAACCCAAATTTATTGATTCGACACAAGGGGAGCCAAAGAATATTCTCAAGTATTAGCAGCTGAGTTGTCAATTCAACCACACTTGGAAACTTAGTATCTGCATCAAAGTAATATGATAGTGGTGGTAACGGCAACAAAAGTAAAGGAAGCAAAAGTAATATTTTTGGTGTTTTGTAGTGATTGTAACAGTAGCAACGGGAAAGTAAATAAGCGTAAACCAGTATATGGAAAGCTCGTAGGCATAGGATCAGTGATGGATAATTATGCCGGATGCGGTTCATCATGTAACAGTCATAACATAGGGTGACACAGAACTACCTCCAATTCATCAATGTAATGTAGGCATGTATTCCGTATATAGTCATACGTGCTTATGGAAAAGAACTTGCATGCCATCTTTTGTACTACCCTCCCGTGGCAGCGGGTTCCTAATGGAAACTAAGGGATATTAAGTCCTCCTTTTAATAGAGAACCGGAACAAAGCATTAGCACATAGTGAATACATGAACTCCACAAACTATGGTCATCACCGGGAGTGGTCCTGATTATTGTCACTTCGGAGTTGCCGGATCATAACACATAGTAGGTGACTATAGACTTGCAAGATAGGATCAAGAACTCACATATATTCATGAAAACATAATAGGTTCAGATCTGAAATCATGGCACTTGGGCCCTAGTGACAAGCATTAAGCATAGCAAAGTCATAGCAACATCAATCTCAGAACATAGTGGATACTAGGGATCAAACCCTAACAAAACTAACTCGATTACATGATAAATCACATCCAACCCATCACCGTCCAGCAAGCCTACAATGGAGTTACTCACACACGGCGGTGAGCATCATGAAATTGGTGATGGAGGATGGTTGATGATGACGACGGCGACGAACCCCCTCTCCGGAGCCCTGAACGGACTCCAGATCAGCCCTCCCAAGAGGTTTTAGGGCTTGGCGGCGGCTCCGTATCATAAAACGCGATGATTTCTTCTCCTCTATTTTTTCTCCCCGAAAGCAAATATATAGAGTTGGAGTTGGCGTCGGGAAGTCTCCAGGGGGCCCACGAGGTAGGGGGCGCGCCCTAGGGGGGCGCCCCCACCCTCGTGGACAGGGTGTGGGCCCCCTGGTCTTCATCTTTGGCGAGGATTTTTATTTATTTATTGTAAGATATTCCGTGGAGTTTCAGGTCATTCCGAGAACTTTTGTTTTCTGCACATAAAACAACATCATGGCAATTCTGCTGAAAACATCGTCAGTCCGGGTTAGTTCCATTCAAATCATACAAGTTAGAGTCCAAGACAAGGGCAAAAGTGTTTGGAAAAGTAGATACGACGGAGACGTATCATAAAGTTGAGTAAGACTCAAAACACGACCACGGCAAAAAATAGAAAGAGAATGAAAGTCATTCCCTATGCCTCAGCCATAGGTTCTATAAAGTATACTATGTTGTGTACCAAACCTATTGGGTACCTTTCCATGAATTTGGCAAGGGGGTGCGATATTGATCCAGGAGTGGATCACTGGATAGCGGTCAAAATTATCCTTAGTGGAATAAGGACATGTTTGTCGGTTATGGGGGTGACAAAGTGTTCCTCGTAAAGAGTTACATCACTGCAAGCTTTAACACTAATCTGGATGACTCTGAGTCTCAAATCTGGATACATATTGAAAGTGGGAGCGATTATCTAGAGCAGCTCCATGCAGAGCATTGTAGACCTAGAATATTTGCAAAATACATGCGGCTCTGAATGTGGCAGACCCATTGACTAAACTTCTCTCACAAGCAAAACATGATCACTCTTTGGGTGTTAATCACATAGCGATGTGAACTAGACTATTGACTCTAGTAAACCCTTTGGGTATTAGTCACATGGTGTGACGCCCCCGATTCAATAATACACTAATCATGCACGCAAACGAGTATGATCAAGACCAGGGACTCACGGGAAGATATCACAACACAACTCTAAAACATAAATAAGTCATACAAGCATCATAATACAAGCCAGGGGCCTCGAGGGCTCGAATACAAGTGCTCGATCATATACGAGTCAGCGGAAGCAACAATATCTGAGTACAGACATAAGTTAAACAAGTTGCCTTAAGAAGGCTAGCACAAACTGAGGTACAGATCGAAAGAGGCGCAGGCCTCCTGCCTGGGATCCTCCTAAACTACTCTTGGTCGACGTCAGCAGGCTGCACGTAGTAGTAGGCACCTTCGGTGTAGTAGCAGTCGTCGTCGATGGTGGTGTCTGGCTCCTGGGCTCCGGCATCTGGTTGCGACAACCAGGTAGAAGGGAAAGGGGGAAAAGAGGGAGAAAAACAACCGTGAGTACTCATCCAAAGTACTCGCAAGCAAGGAGCTACACTACATATGCATGGGTATATGTGTAAAGGGGCAATATCGATGGACTGAACTGTAGAATGCTAGAATAAGAGGGGGATAACTAATCCTGTCGAAGACTACGCTTCTGGCAGCCTCCGTCTTGCAGCATGTAGAAGAGAGTAGACTGAAGTCCTCCAAGTAGCATCACATAGCATAATCCTACCAGGCAATCCCCTCCTCGTTGCCCTGTTAGAGAGCGATCACCGGGTTATATCTAGCACTTGGAAGGGTGTGTTTTATTAAGTATCTAGTTCTAGTTGTCATAAGGTCAAGGTATAACTCCAAGTCGTGCTGTTACCGAAGATCACGACTATTCGAATAGATTAACTTCCCTGCAGGGGTGCACCACATAACCCAACACGCTCGATCCCATTTGGTCGGACACACTTTCCTGGGTCATGCCCGGCCGCGGAAGATCAACACGTCGCAGCCCCACCTAGGCCAACAGAGAGGTCAGCACACCGGTCTAAACCTAAGCGCACAGGGGTCTGGGCCCATCGCCCTTAGCACACCTGCATGTTGCGAAGGCGACCGAAAGCAGACCTAGCCTAGCAGGCGTTCCAGTCCAATCCGGCACGCGCCACTCAGTCACTGACGTCACGAAGGCTTCGGCTGATACCACGACGTTGAGTGCCCATAACTTTCCCACGTAGTTGGTTAGTGCGTATAGACCAAATGGCCAGACTCAAATCAAATACCAAGATCTCGTTAAGTGTGTTAAGTATCGGCGAACGCCGACCAGAGCCAGGCCCACCTCTCTCCTAGGTGGTCTCAACCTGCCCTGTCGCTCTGCCACAAAGTAACAGTCGGGGGCCGTCGGGAACCCAGGCCCACCACTACTCGGGTGGAACCACCTGCCCCTTCAGCCCCCATCTTCGAACAGTATCACAGGTAATGTAACAGTGTAAAGTATATAGTATATGCCCGCGATCACCTCCCGAAGTGATCACGGCCCAGTAGTATAGCATGGCAGATGGACAAGAGTGTAGGGCCACTGATGGAACACTAGCATCCTATACTAAGCATTAGGATAGTAGGTAAAGGTAACAACAGTAGTAGCAAGGACAGGCTATGCAGAAGTATAAGATTAACTTAAAGCAGTAACATGCTACACTACTCTAATGCAAGCAGTTTTGAGAAGAATAGGCGATATCTGGTGATCAAGGGGGGGCTTGCCTGATTGCTCTAGCAAGAGAGAGGGGTCGTTAACTCCGTAGTCGTACTGGGTAGCAGCGGCGTCGGTCTCGGTGTCTAGCGGAAGAAGAGGGGGAAGAAACAATGAATACAATGCAAACAGATGCATGCCGATGCATGACAAAGCAAAGCGTGATGCTAGGCGTTCCCTAACGCGGTATGAGGTGATACCGGTGAAGGGGGGAAACATCCGGGAAACTATTCCCGGTGTTTTGCGTTTTCGAACAGGTGGAACGGAGGGGGAAAGTTGCGTGTTTGCTATGCTATGGATGTGTGGCAGAGGAACGGGTTGCATATCCGGATTCGTCTCGTCGTTGTGAGCAACTTTCATGTACAAAGTATTTACATCCGGGTTACGGATTATTTTATATTAATTTTTAAAGTTTTAATTGATTTTCTAATTTCTGGATTTAAGTTAATTCGAAATTAAATTTGTATTTAAATGTTATAGGTACACAGGAAGTGTACCCAGAGTGTGTCTAAGGGGCTGACAGGTGGGGCCATGGTCAAATGTCCAGTCAGCGTTTGACTGGACCGTTGACTGGTCAAAAGGGTCCATGGGACCCGCATGTCATTGATACATGTTTTACTAAACAGCATTTGATTAGCTAATCCGGTTGATTAGGTTATTAAGCAGGTTAATTAAGTTAACTAATTGACTTACTAATTAATTAATTGATTAACTAATTAATTAACCATTATTATTTAATTAATCTCTTTTTTTATTCCTGGGCGTGGGCCCCGTATGTGATAGTCCCAGGAGGTTAACGGGGTGGTTAACCGGGCATTTGGGCAAGGGTTAACGGGCGCACCATGCGGGCACATGCCCAGATCGACAGGAGGGGGCACCGACTATGGGCACGGCAAGTCTGGCCGCCGGAGGCGACAGTGGCGAGGTCACGGCGGGCCGGCGCCGGGACACAGGAGCAGAGGCGGGGGCGTTTGGCTGCAGATGTGTGCGTGTGGGGAAGGCCGGGGCGACGAGGTAGCAGTAGCGTCGGCGAGGCAGGGCAGTGCGCACGGGGCGAGCGGCGGCTGCGGTTGGAGTAGAGGTGGGCAGCGGAGCGCGGCAGGAACGGCGGCGCAAGCAGCAGCAACAGGCAGCCATGGGCCGCGCGGACTTCGCCGGAGCGGGGCAAGTGAGGCGCGGGCAGTAGCATGAGCAGGCGATGGCACGGAGCGCGACGACGACATGCAGCGCGTGGATACGGGCGCGTCCATCGGGGCATCACGGCGCCGAGCGCAGCGGGGAGGGGGACGAGGCATGCGCGCATCGGGCGTAGTCGGGGCGTGGCGTTCGCGGGATGCGGCGCAAGGAGCACGTCGTCGTGCTGCGGGCGAGGGAAAGAGGAGGCCGAGGACCTCACTGTGGGGCGTAGGGTTCATGGCAGCGGGGCTTGTGGTGGGGGACGGGGACGTGGCGACGCAGGGGAGGAGGCAGTCCGGCGAGGAGGCTCCGGCGTTGAGCAGCGGGGCGGCGTCGGGCGTCGAGCAGCGGGGCGGCGTCGGGCGTCGAGGCCGCGGGATCGATCCGATCTAGCTCGGGTCGAGGTGGGGCGGGCGCCATGCGGGGGGAGATGGGAAGGCGGGCGCCCGCGAGGGGGGTGGCCGGAGGCACTGGGCGGCGGCCAGGCGAAGGGTTCGGGGCCCTCTGCCCCGATCCAGGCGGGAAAGGGGAGAGAGGCATGCGGGGAGCGAGTGGGGAAAGTGGGGTGGGTGGTTAGGGTTTTCCCCCAGTGGGGTGGATATGGGGGAGGGTGTGGGGTGCGGCTGGGCCGGCCTAGCGGCCCGATGGTCTGCTGGGCCGTGGCCCAGCGAGGGGGGTTCTTCTTTTTCTTTTTCTTTTTTTTAGTTTTGTTTTCTGTTTTTATATTTTCTTTTCTTTTATTTATTTCCCTTTTTGTTTTATTTAATTTAAGGCATCTTAGCATTTTCTAAATATGTGTTTTCTTCACAAAAATTACCTATGTAATATTTGGCACTAACCGAACATTTTTATTTTAATGTTTGAAAACTTTTATTATTTACCAAACTTTGAATTTGAATTTTGGACCGGTTTTGATCTAGCGCGAGATTAGCAATAGTAACCAAGGTGACGTGGCGACATTAACGTGGAATTACTGTAGCCTAATTATCCGGGCGTCAAAATTCTCCTCCACTACAAGAAATCTCGTCCCCAGATTTAGGAGCGGTTATAAGGGGAAGGGATCTGGTTACGAAATTCTAACGATTCTTCTCCGTCATAGTTGCTCTTCTCGAAGAGGTCGATCCATTACATTGATGTCTTTAGTCCTCTGCTTCAGGTCATCATGATGAAGTCATCGTCCTTCCTTCAGGATCTTCACCGTACTTACAAAAGGGTAAGAAGGGAAAACTCTATATGGATGGATTCTAACAAGATCGAGCATCAGACGGTTAACTCAGGGAAGAAGCATAAGTATCTCTCGATTTAAAACTCAAGAAGATATCGAGAGCAAAGTAAGAAGGTACCATGAGAATTTTCAAACGGATAGGCAATCGTTCGATGCCTAATCAGAAGGTGAAAGGGTTTCAGGGCAACGAGAATAGGTATTGCGCCTCATACCAGAATAGATCACTAGACAGGTGGTCCGTGAATTACATACGAAGTCAAGCGCGAGGAACAACCTTGGGAACAGGTGGTGTACAGGAGAGCCAGGTTTCGATCCTGTGGAACTATGGGTTATGGGCCCACCATGTGGGTTCAAAGTAGGGAGGCGGTGACGATTTGCACGATCATGTAAGCAAGGCATGCCGGAGGATAGCCTGTCAGTTAAGTCGGCAACAACATCGGTACCAAGGGCGAGGGACAAAGAGAACCCTTCTCCTGCTCGTTGAACGAGACGGACCAATAGGCAAAGTTCGCGTCCATCGATGGCTACCGGAATGTCATCCACAGTAGAAACAGGGCCTCACTGACAGAGTTGTACACCGAGGTGTTTACATAAGCAGTGAATTATTACTGCTTAGATTATATAGATCACAAGAAAGGTTAAACCAAACAATGGAAAGGAAAATATGATTCTCAGATCAAACAGAACAATGGAAAGGAAAATGTGTTTATACACATATTTCAAGGGTATAACCTTCCCAAGGGCAAGCAAAGCATGATATCCATGACAGGATATAATGTAGAGAACTCTTTGGGTAAGGGGAGAGAAATTTCAAGACATTACCCACACAGCGGTGTTTGGATAATTGAGCAGGAAACATTTTAGCATTGGGCTTCAAATGTTCTTGTTGAAAATCGGAGTACCACACACATGCTTCGAGATAGCATTGACATGGTCACTGGGTAAAGATCAGACTTTGGATACACAAAGGATCCATCAGGAACAACTTATAGAATAAGTCTTACAATTTCCTCATGGAAGAATGGATAACCTTGCTGAAAAGGAATCTATAACAGCAGGTCCTCCGACCAGGTGTTCTAGGCATGGCATCACCTTATCGGTTCATATATGGACCAATGTTATGACTCTTGGAAAATATCCGAACCATCATGTCTGACCGAGTTTCAGATCAGATTGGGGTCATGATACCTCAGACTCAGGATGCCTGAGAAGGAAGGGGTGCAACACAATTTGACGAGACGACACTGTAAGATTCCCGGGAAATGTACTATGGAAGCGAGTTCCAAAGAAAGAATTCATCATTAAACCAAGGAGAGGATGAGGAGGTGGCTGATGGACTCAGCGACATAGCATCAAGATTTCCAAAAAGATGGACTTCCACAATTATGTGAACAAGGAGATAACATTTGTCATGTCAAATGATATAATGATGTATGCTCGAGGAAAAACATACACACTTAAACATTGGTTGAAAGTTGCACCCGAAATATGGGCTTAGGTAGCATGATTAAAGTTAGAATGGTGATTCGATAACCAATGGTCTAAGAATGAATTATCGACCATTAACTTCAAAGCAATAGGGTTGCTAGAAGTTTTGAAGTCGCGCATTATAGTTCAATTGTCGGTTCTCCGGTTAGAAACAACACGGGGACCAAGAAAAGAATGGTGATGGTAATAAGTATCACTTGTATCAAAAATTCTTAAGGGGTGGTCAAATTCTCACTACATTGATGACATAAGAGATGGTGATGTTCCAAGGTAAGGAAGAACAAAGGCTGGATAGCAAGGATCTCAAGGTATAACACAAAAACACGAACAAGTTTGTGTTGGAGGGAAGGCAATAAAGTGGCCGATGATAACACAAATTATCGAGGGCAAGGATGGTATTTCTCATCATGAATTTGATTGATATCCTGGCAGAGCTCTTAAGGTTGATGATAATCACGACACATTTGTCGAGAGATTTCATGAAGATGTAATCAATCAGCGATGACATCAGGTCAAAGGAATTATGAAGCGAAGGGTTATTGGAACCATGGGTACGACACAAACTCGAAATCAAGCTTGCTGTTCAAGGAAAAATGATATGTCGAGGAAGAGAGATTGTAAGATTAGCTCACCGTCGAAATTTGTGCTCCAGGAAGAAGGACCTGGTAGCACAGTTAAAATTTAGCACGATAATGATGTAGCCAATTAGGCTAGGAATGGCGTGATTGGGTACAAACTCGTACTTAAAGAAGATTATCAAGAGTTGTTGAACCGTAGTGCAGACTCAGTTCAGTTATCGGTGTCTTTGAGTGTTTAATAACTCAGAGCCCGTGAAAAATTGGAATCAATGAGAATGTAGCACTTGATGAAGAACTCATAAGAAGTTATGCAGTTCCGTGATAATCTTGAGATACCAGGGGGGTAATACTCGACGACAAATCAAAGTAGAGGTTGGACTGGGGTATTACTCCGCAGAAGACAAGTGCTTAAACTTGCACGAGAAATGGTATTTAAAGGAGAACATGGTCGGAACCACGATTGCAAAAGGCCAGATCCCAGATATAAGATGAACTTATACCAAAGGAATAATTAATTTAAGAGAAGCTTTAATGATAGGATCTACATCGTGTCGATGGGCATGAACGCAAGGTTCAAGGTCGACTCCCACTTCTCCAATGCATACCCTTTCATTCACTTCTCATTTTCGACGAAGTCGTAGTGTTGAAATTTTATCTGGTAAATCACGAGAAGAATATGACTCGTGAAAACTCTCGGGTTTGCACAGATTAGGGAAGGCATTGGTCCAACCCATTGGGTATCTTAGGAACATATACTACAAAGTTCAGAAGTAAATAACTCAAGCTCGAAAGCAGAGCAAGGTTGAGAAAGTAGAGGATACAATTTACCAAAGGCATTATGTATCCGAGGGAAGTCTCACAAAATTATTGAATATGAAGGACGTTGTCAGATAAAATCCATTAAAGATCTGCCGGTCCATAACAGAGCTGATGTGAGTATCGGCACACAACCAGCGGAAGAAACAATGCGAAGGCATTGGATTATAGAAGCAACTGACTAATTCAAAGCTCACATGTAAAGCAACTATGGTTTCCAAATCGAAGGATCAGAAGCAAACGCTCTGATTAAGGATGGATAGGTTGAGTAAGCTTAGGAGTAAAATTGACAACAATTTGATTGGTCGAGATCCAGCTCATGTTTAAAATGACGTCTGAGCTGGAAGGATGAATTCTTGGATCTGATTGAGGATCGCGAGCATTCACAACATATTGAATCAATGGAATCAAAATGATAATTACAAGGGATGCCAATAAGATTATGAGACTTATGGGATTAACCATAATGCAAGCAAGCAAGAATTTCAAGAGCAATAGGCTACTCGGGATTTTTGGAAGACCGAATGGTATTCCGAAGACTTTTGTGAAATACATGAATCAACTAAGGATGAGCGGATACTTGATAGGTGCAAAAAGTTATCCGTAGGGGTATTCAGGTGACAAGGAACTGCAAGGCAGTAAGCTCAAGGATTCTCGGAACAACAGAGAGCAGTTCGGGGCACCTTGTAATAACAAGATCAATGGGACTAATGTAAGAATGGCAAGTGCATGTAGTTATCTATAAGGATAGAACAGTGGTAGGGAATTTTCAAAGGCGGTGGGTACAAGTGTCTCGGGAGAACATTGTAGAGTAACCTAGGAATCTTCTAGTGCAGCAGACGATCATCTAAAGTGAGGGCTCTTCGGGAGAAAGTATTTTCCAGAACCTAATGTTCGAGTTAGCAAAATTCATTTAACCCGAATAGAAGAGAGGTTAGAGTCCCAGAGTATAGACGAGGAGCAAAAGATCCTAATACCACCCAATGGCGACATGGGCCCATGGGCCGCACAGCCATGTTAGTAAAACAGTTTTCATCGACTAGACTCAACTTTGGCCAAGGAGTTTGGAAGGGGCATTCCTACATGTAGTCGGCTCTAATACCAACTTGTGACGCCCCCGATTCAATCGTACACTAATCATGCACGCAAACGTGTACAATCAAGATCAGGGACTCACGGGAAGATATCACAACACAACTCTAAAACATAAATAAGTCATACAAGCATCATAATACAAGCCAGGGGCCTCAAGGGCTCGAATACAAGTGCTCGATCATAGACGAGTCAGCGGAAGCAACAATATCTGAGTACAGACATAAGTTAAACAAGTTGCCTTAAGAAGGCTAGCACAAACTGAGGTACAGATCGAAAGAGGCGCAGGCCTCCTGCCTGGGATCCTCCTAAACTACTCTTGGTCGACGTCAGCGGGCTGCACGTAGTAGTAGGCACCTCCGGTGTAGTAGCAGTCATCGTCGATGGTGGCGTCTGGCTCCTGGGCTCCGGCATCTGGTTGCGACATCCAGGTAGAAGGGAAAGGGGGAAAAGAGGGAGAAAAACAACCGTGAGTACTCATCCAAAGTAATCGCAAGCAAGGAGCTACACTACATATGCATGGGTATATGTGTAAAGGGGCAATATCGGTGGACTGAACTGCAGAATGCCAGAATAAGAGGGGGATAACTAATCCTGTCGAAGACTACGCTTCTGGCAGCCTCCGTCTTGCAGCATGTAGAAGAGAGTAGACTGAAGTCCTCCAAGTAGCATCGCATAGCATAATCCTACCCGGCAATCCCCTCCTCGTTGCCCTGTTAGAGAGCGATCACCGGGTTATATCTGGCACTTGGAAGGGTGTGTTTTATTAAGTATCCAGTTCTAGTTGTCATAAGGTCAAGGTACAACTCCAAGTCGTTATGTTACCGAAGATCACGGCTATTCGAATAGATTAACTTCCCTGCAGGGGTGCACCACATAACCCAACACGCTCGATCCCATTTGGCCGAACACACTTTCCTGGGTCATGCCCGGCCGCGAAAGATCAACACGTCGCAGCCCCACCTAGGCCAACAGAGAGGTCAGCACACCGGTCTAAACCTAAGCGCATAGGGGTCTGGGCCCATCGCCCTTAGCACACCTGCACGTTGCGAACGCGGCCGGAAGCAGACCTAGCCTAGCAGGCATTCCAGTCCAATCCGGCGCACGCCACTCAGTCGCTGATGTCACGAAGGCTTCGGCTGATACCACGGCGTTGAGTGCCCATAACTTTCCCACGTAGTTGGTTAGTGCGTATAGACCAAATGGCCAGACTCAAATCAAATACCAAGATCTCGTTAAACGTGTTAAGTATCAGCGAACGCCGACCAGGGCCAGGCCCACCTCTCTCCTAGGTGGTCTCAACCTGCCCTGTCGCTCCGCCACAAAGTAACAGTCAGGGGCCGTCGGGAACCCAGGCCCACCACTACCTGGGTGGAACCACCTGCCCCTTCAGCCCCCATCTCCGAAGGTAATGTAACAGTGTAAAGTATATAGTATATGCCCGCGATCACCTCCCGAAGTGATCATGGCCCAGTAGTATAGCATGGCAGACGGACAAGAGTGTAGGGCCATTGATGGAACACTAGCATCCTATACTAAGCAGTAGGATAGTAGGTAAAGGTAACAACAGTAGTAGTAAGGACAGGCTATGCAGCAGTATAGGATTAACTGAAAGCAGTAACATGCTACACTACTCTAATGCAAGCAGTATAGATAAGAATAGGCGATATCTGGTGATCAAGGGGGGGCTTGCCTGATTGCTCTGGCAAGAGAGAGGGGTCGTCAACTCCGTAGTCGTACTGGGTAGCAGCGGCGTCGGTCTCGGTGTCTAGCGGAAGAAGAGGGGGAAGAAACAATGAATACAATGCACACAGATGCACGACGATGCATGACAAAGCAAAGCGTGATGCTAGGCGTTCCCTAACGCGGTATGGGGTGATACCGGTGAAGGGGGAAACATCCGGGAAAGTAGCATCGCATAGCATAATCCTACCCGGCAATCCCCTCCTCGTTGCCCTGTTAGAGAGCGATCACCGGGTTATATCTGGCACTTGGAAGGGTGTGTTTTATTAAGTATCCAGTTCTAGTTGTCATAAGGTCAAGGTACAACTCCAAGTCGTCCTGTTACCGAAGATCACGGCTATTCGAATAGATTAACTTCCCTGCAGGGGTGCACCACGTAACCCAACACGCTCGATCCCATTTGGTTGGACACACTTTCCTGGGTCATGCCCGGCCGCGGAAGATCAACACGTCGCAGCCCCACCTAGGCCAACAGAGAGGTCAGCATGCCGGTCTAAACCTAAGCGCACAGGGGTCTGGGCCCATCGCCCTTAGCACACCTGCACGTTGTGAACACGGCCGGAAGCAGACCTAGCCTAGCAGGCATTCCAGTCCAATCCGGCGCGCGCCACTCAGTCGCTGACGTCACGAAGGCGTTGTGAAAGTGCAACTATCCGTGGGTGGTTTTGGTAATTCCTAACAACATATAGCTCATTGAGCTAACATTATTCCAAGATTAATATTTCAGGAAAAGCTCAATGAATGGCATGGCATGGATGAGGAAAGTGGATCCCTCAAAATTCTAAGGACAAAAATTTGGCTCAAGCTTGAAGCTCAAGACTCTACATTTTATATTTTAGTGATCCAAGATCACATTGAGTCCATAGGAAAAGCCAATACTATCAAGGAGGGATGAGGTGTTGCTTAATGAGTTTCTTGCTCTTCAGTGCTTAGTGATATGCTCCAAAACCCTCAACTACCTTCCCACATCCACATATGACCTAAACCAAAAGTCAAACTCGGCCCCACCGATTCTTTCTATCCGGCACCACCGAGTTTCAAATGTCATAGCCACTGCCACAAACCCTAGCCAAATCGGTCTCACCGATAGGATCTCGGTCTCACCGAGATGGGATTGTAATCTCTCTGTTTCCCTTCGTAATGTTTTGGTACAACCGAGATGAGCGATCGGTCCCACCGAGATTGCAACGTAAACTCTCTGTTTCCCTTTTGTAACATTTCGGTCCAACCGAGATGAGCGAATCGGTCCCACCGAGTTTACCTGACCAACTCTCTGGTTAGCTTATTACCAAAATCGGTCTCATCGAGTTTGTGTAATCGGAAAACCGAGATTACGTTATGCCCTAACCCTAACCATATCGGTCCTACCGAGTTGCATCTCAGTCCCACCGAAAATCCTAACGGTCACTAGGTTTGCTGAATCGGTCCGACCGAGTTTAACCATTCGGTCCCACCGAGTTTGGCAAATTGTGTGTAACGGTTAGATTTTGTGTGGAGGCTATATGTACCCCTCCACCCACTCTTCATTCGTGGAGAGAGCCATTAGAACATACCTACACTTCCAATACACATTTTCTGAGAGAGAACTACCTACTCATGTGTTGAGGTCAAGATATTCCATTCCTACCATATGAATCTTGATCTCTAGCCTTCCCCAAGTTGCTTTCCACTCAAATCTTCTTTCCACCAAATCCAAATCTGTGAGAGAGAGTTGAGTGTTGGGGAGACTATCATTTGAAGCACAAGAGCAAGGAGTTCATCATCAACACACCATTTGTTACTTCTTGGAGAGTGGTGTCTCCTAGATTGGCTAGGTGTCACTTGGGAGCCTCCGACAAGATTGTGGAGTTGAACCAAGGAGTTTGTAAGGGCAAGGAGATCGCCTACTTCGTGAAGATCTACCGCCAGTGAGGCAAGTCCTTCGTGGGCGATGGCCGTGATGGAATAGACAAGGTTGCTTCTTCTTGGACCCTTCGTGGGTGGAGCCCTCCGTGGACTCGCGCAACCATTACCCTCCGTGGGTTGAAGTCTCCATCAACGTGGATGTACGATAGCACCACCTATCGGAACCACGACAAAAACATATGTGTCTCCAATTATGTTTGAATCCTCCAAACCCTTCCCTTTACATTCTTGCAAGTTGCATGCTTTACTTTCCGCTTCTCATATACTCTTTTGCATGCTTGCTTGAATTGTGTGGAGATTGCTTGACTTGTGCTAAGATAGCTAAAATCTGCCAAGAACTAAAATTGGGAAAAGGCTAGATTTTTATTTGGTCAAGTAGTCTAATCACCCCCCCTTAGACATACTTTCGAACCTACAAGTGGTATCAGAGCTTTGGTCTCCATTTGCTTTGATTTCCATAGCTTTTGGTGGTCATAGCCTTGATTTCACAACCTAGGAGAGTATGGCGTCTAGCGAGGGAAATTATCACCGTAGAGGTCCTTACTTTCATGGTACTAATTTTGCTAGTTGGAAGCATAAGATGAAAATGCATATTCTTGGACATAACCCCGCCGTTTGGGCTATTGTGTGTATTGGCTTGCAAGGTGAATTCTTTGTCGGGAAAGAACCAAACCGTGAAGCTACGGCGTTGAGCTGGCCGGCGCGGCCAGCTGCCTTGCCGAACTTGTCGGCGAGGTTCGCCTCTCCGACGAGCCTGCATCCAATGCAGGCACGGGCGGCCCCGAGAGCCTCCTCGCTGGCCTCCTTGACCAACTCCACGTCGCCGGCGAGCCTGCCATCGACTTGGAGTCCGTAGGCTCCACCGACCCGATGTTGGTCGACTCCGACACCGCGTCGCTCGACGCATTCCCTACCAACGTGGTGGTCTGCGACGAGCCGCTCCCTCGCGCGGAGAGCGGCGGAAGCACC
Source organism: Aegilops umbellulata (assembly GCA_032464435.1). Classification (NCBI taxonomy): domain Eukaryota; kingdom Viridiplantae; phylum Streptophyta; class Magnoliopsida; order Poales; family Poaceae; genus Aegilops; species Aegilops umbellulata. The sequence goes on along the minus strand of CP136054.1, from coordinate 141,118,070 downwards.
GTCACAGAAGTGCTCATCATCGGTCACGGCGAGCACTCCGACGGTGGAGCTCACGTCCCGCTCGACACGGCTCTGCAAGACCTGGATGCGCCCATTCCCGAAGACACTTACGCCGAGACCCTGTAGGCACGCCGCCTCCAGCTCGTCGAAGGCGCAAAGAAGCTGGCAAGCATGAGACACTTGTCAGAGGCCTACCAGCAAGAGATGGATCGCGCTGTGGGCGGCTCGCCGGCTCCGACGGGGCCTAGCCGCCTAGGCGCGGTCCGGCAGCGCGGCGCGGACATCGCCCCGTATACGCCACGCCTGCAAGAACATCCGAGCCGCCCAGGCGGCGGCGGACGAGCTGGACAACTTCGAGGGCGAAGAGCGCCGCCTGATGACGGAGCGAGTCCAGCGGCTCCTCGACGCGGCTGCCGCGCAGAACGCAGCCGGCGGCCGCACAGAGGTGCCGCAACGACAAAATGACGACCCGCCTCCCCGCCGAGATCAAGGAGCGACGTCTCGGACGCCGACTGGCGGGGTCTGCGGAAGAAAAGACAAGGATCCGGCTGTCAGTCGCAGTCGGACTCACATCACCATCGAGCGCGACCAAGACAGCCGCCCAAGAGCAGTCGAGCGGCGGGACGACTATCTGCATCCCCCACCTCGCAGAGAAAGGCGAGTCTCCCCGCCTCCCGTTGAGCATCCGACTCTCGGCGACCGCCTCAGCCGCCGAGAGGTAGTCGGAGAGAACGACGCGCTCCACCGGATCGATCGACTCCACCGATCCCTGGCGTTGGAAGAACAAGACGAGTTGGGCCTGCCCTGTTTCGGGCCCCGCATCCGAGATGAGCCCTTCCCCAAAGGGTTCACGCTCCCCCGAGATACACCCAAGTACACCGGCTCTGTGAAGCCGGAAGATTGGCTGGTTGACTACGCCACGGCCGTCGACATAGCGAGCGGCAACAAGCGTTTTGCCGTGAAGTATGTTCCGCTCAAGCTCCAGGGCACGACCCGGACATGGCTGAACAGCCTGAAGCCCCGCAGCATCAACAGCTGGGTCGACTTCACCGAGGCCTTCATCCGCAACTTTACGAGCACGTACAAGCGACCTCCCAAGCCTCACCATCTCTCCTTGTGCGTACAGGGTCCCAACGAGTCGACTCGCGACTACCTCACGCGTTGGGCCGAGCTTCGGAACTCCTGCGAGGGCGTGCACGAGGTGCAGGCTATCGAGTACTTCACCGTCGGGTGCAGAGAAGGCACCCTCCTCAAGCACAAGCTCCTCTGCGACGAGCCTGAAACCCTCGACGAGCTGCTGACCATAGCAGACAAGTATGCCACAGCCGACTCCTCCATGAAGGCGGAGATTCAAGTTAGTGCGACTGGCAAAGTGGCCCCTCAGGCTCCCAGGACTCCAGCTGGAGACGCCAGTCGGTGACAACAGCAGAATGACCACAAGCGCAAGGCCCCGCAGCCGACTTCCAGCAGTCGGCAGGTGGCGACGGTCGAAGACCAGCAGCCAGAAGGGCGCCCTCCGTCCAAGCGACCGAAAGGCGGCAAGTCCAACTGGTTGCCGGCTTTCTCTTATGAGCAGACTCTAGATGGTCCCTGCAAGTTCCACAGCGGCGCGAAGCCGTCGAACCACACCACCCGGAAGTGCCACTGGCTCACCAGGATCGCTAAGGGAGACGGCCTTCTGCCTCCCTCGCCTGCTGGGCAGCCGCCTCCGCCTCCACCCCAGCAGCCGGCTGCCAGGCCGGTCGGCGCAGTACAGGACGAGTACCCAGAGGAGCATGGGGCCTATGTGGTGTTCACCAGTATGGCGGACGATAAACGCAGCAAGCGGCTACAGCAGTAGGAGGTGAATGCAGTGGCATCAGATGTTCCAGAGTTCATGCACTGGTCCGAGAAGCCCATCAGTTGGAGCAGGGCTGATCACCCCGAAGTAATGCCGAATCCGGGTTCCTATGCCCTGGTCTTGGATGCCACCTTTGCCACGGATAAGAGAGCCGCTCGTTTCTCATGAGTGCTGATAGACGGAGGCAGCAGCATCAACATCCTGTACAAGGATACCATGGAGAAGTTAGGAATCAAGCAAAGACAGCTTCAGAACAGTCGGACTGTGTTCCACGACATTGTCCCTGGCCTTTCCTGCTCACCAATCGGCAAGATTCTGATAGATGTCCTCTTCCGAGACAAGGATCATTTCCGCCGAGAGCCAGTCTGGTTTGAAGTGGTGGACCTTAAGAGCCCGTACCATGCGTTGCTTGGCCGACCTGCCTTGGCCAAGTTCAAGGCGGTCCCCCACTACGCCTACCTCAAGATGAAGATGCCGAGTTCCAAGGGGATTCTGACCATAGCCGGCGACTACAGAAAGTCGTCCGCTTGCGCGGCCGAGAGTAGTCGGCTGGCCGAGTCCCTGGTGATTGCAGCTGAGAAGCGACTTCTTGATCGGGTTGTGGCGATGGCCGGCAAGCAGTCAGAGATGTCGCCCAACCCCAAGGAGTATGTACCACGCTACCCTTTGTATTAAAAGTACCAAGACTTCGGCCCCCCCGAGAACGAGCTCGAGGACTGCCCTTTTTGTTATCTGTATGATAAGAATTATGCCTTCAAGTATGATACTCTTTGTTATGCCGCTTGGCACCAGGCTCGACTAGTCGGCCCGGGGACTCGCCGTCTTGCGCTATGAAATGCTTCCTGCAGTCGGACAAGTAGTGTGTGGTGCCTAAGCCGTCTCCTGTCAGAAGCCGCAGCTCGCAGAGCAACGGTATGGCGGACAGGAGCAAGGAAGAATAGGCGCCCACACGAAAAATGGCTAAGGACTCAAAGCATAAACATAGCTTAAGCCAGCTTTCCAGCTGCCCTTCGGAAAACCGACTCACGAGTAGTCGGCTAGTCGCCTTCTATTCAACTTGCTAAAAAACTCTAGAAACGGCCAAGTACTTGCCTTCCCAAAGTAGCCAAGCACTTGATCCAGTGGCAGTCCACAGAGCGGCTGTCCGACTGGCAACGACGGCAACTAAGGGAAGGCGGCAAAGGAAAAAGCCAAGAGAGCAATAAGCAAGAAATGATAGAACTCGGATAGATATTTACATAACATAGGCCCTTGGCCGAATATTCTAACTGAAGTTCAAAATACATCCCGCGGGTGGAATTGTGCGAATTAACAAGTTCTTCAAAGAGTACTAAAAGCAGATAAATAAAGTCCAGACGACGGCCTAGGAAGCAGCAGACGGGTTTGGAGGGTCGGAGGAGACGGCGGTGTCGGGCGCTGGGGCGGCCAGCTGGGCGGTCTCGGCTTGATCATCTCCAGCAGTAGCCAGCTCAGTCGGGCGCGGCTCGTTGCTGGAGGCGCGGTCGAGCTGAGGCTGGTCCCCTGCTCCGTCTTCTGGCGCCTCCGTCTCGTCTCCGACCTCCGCCTCGCCTCCCTCCTCGGCGCTGGAGCCGACCACCTCCGCCGAATCCTCGTCGTAGTCCGGGTTCATCCCAAACCACTCCGGCGGTGCCTCCTTGCCATCGTCAGTCCGCTCAGGAATGAAGACGCTGGTGTCGGCGTACTCGGCGATCGCCGCGGCGCGCTTGACAAGGGCGTCTTCCATGGATGCCAGCTCCGGCTGGGCCTCTGCCCAGAGTGTGGCCAGCTGGTCCAGGTCCAAGTCCGGATACCACGCCTTGACGAACTCCAAGGCCTGGCGCGCCCCAGCCGGGGCTGAGGAGCCCTTCCAAGCCTCAAGACGGCCTGTTGCGACCTCCAGCCAGTCGGCAGTCCGACTGGGAGTGTGCAGAATCGGCATCTCTGGCCACAAGGCAGCAACCGCCTGGGCGCCGACACGTTGAAGCCGGCGCAGCATCCGGTGGGCCGGCCGCAGACGAGCCTCGATGCTCAGAAGCTGCTCATCAAGGGTCCGGGGCGCATTGGCGGCAACCTCCTCGCCAGCTGCCCTCCGCACCTCGCGATCAGCCTCGATGGCTTGGGTGGCAGCTTGCGAGTGGCCAGGGAAGAAGTCTGCCAAGACGAGAAAGAAGCAAGTCAGAAAATCAGGAGTCGGCCCGACCTGCAGTCGGCGGCTCAAAGAAAGAGAGTAAAGAGAACTCACCGTCGACGATATCCTCAATCTCATGGAAGCCGGAGGTCAGCATTGCCTCCTTGTCGGTCCAGGAGGAGCGCTCGACCTCGAACTCGGCCAAGAGTGCAGTTTCTTTCTTCTCTGCCTCCTCCCACGCCTTCTTCAGCAGCTCCTTCTGCTCTGCCAGCTGCGTAGCCAGCAGGTCGCGCTCTGCGACGAGCTTGCCGCACTCCACCCCCTTGGCGCGCAAGGCGGTGTTGGCTTCGCCCAGCTGCTGCTGAAGAACGGCGTTGGCCTCTGAAGAAAGAAGAAGAAGAAAAAAATAAGAAGAAGATGTAAGTCGCCAACAAAGAAGGTCGCCGGGAAGATCCAGCCCGACTGCTCAGTAGTCGGCCCAAATCTCGGGGACTACAGCCCGCGGGTGCACCAGCGCGCCCCCGCGAAAAAGAAGGAGAGCTTACTCCGGCTCTCCGACAAGTCAGCAGTCCGCTTGCCCAGCTCTTCAACATTGCGGTTGAAGGTGGTGACCCGGAGGTTGTGGTAATCCTGTGATAAATATTTCAAACAAGAGTAAGCGCTTAGAACTCGCCAATGGAGTTCCGACCCGCCTGCTCAGTAGCCGGCCCGGAACTCGGGGACTACACCCGTGGGTGCGCTGGCGCGCCCCCATAGAGAAGAACAAGAAAAACAAAGTCAGAAGAAACATACCCGGACGGCTGCTCACGATGCCAGAAATGCCTTGGTGCAGTTCTGGATGGCGTCGCCCTCAGCTCGCAGCTTCGCCTGGACGTCCAGAAGCGCCTGGTTCAGCGGGCCCGTGCCGCCTCCTCGCACCCACCCGACGGGCGCGGCGCTCGTTGCCTCGACATCTGGGATGGCCGAGCTGGCGGTGCCGGCCTCCAGGGGGCGTGGCGCCGAAGTCGCCTTCTAAAGACGGTGGCGCGTTGGTGAGGCGACTTGGAGGAGTAGCTGCGCCACGGCCTCGTCGTTAGTTGGCGGCACCGGAGGGTCCGCCGGCTGTTCGCCTCGCGCGCTCCCAGACGGCGGTGGAGGCGGCGGTGGCGGCACGACCGTGTCCGACTCGGAGGCCTCACCGCCTTTCCTCTCCATGATGGGATGATCGCCACCGGCTTCCCCGGTCTGCTCCGTGAAATCCTGATGCGGCCGCGCTGAGTTCAGCGGGATGATAAGCAACGCCGACTGGCGGCGCACGGCTTCCTCGGCCTGCCGCTTTGCCGCAACAGCGGCTTCGGCCTCATCCAGCCTCTTCTAGGCGGAGGCGGCCGCTTTCTCGGCCTCCGCCTTCTCTCGGTGGGCGGCTTCTTCCTCGTCGCACTTCTCCTGCGCGTTCCGCTCCATCGCCTCCCGGAGGTCGGCGGCAGGGTCAATGCGTCGAGTGGTGGCGGACGTCTCTGCCGACCCATTGATGGAGGCGGCGGTAACCCTCCCAAGGGTGAGGGGAGCCCTGGAACAGGGAAAGCATATAAAAGATTTAGACAAAATCCACCAGAAGAAAGTAAGACAAAGGACGGAAGCACTTACGCAGAAGTCAGTGGCGGTTTCTTCACTTCCTTGCGGAAGCGTTGGGCCCTTGCGACCGCCTCTTCCCGCTTGATCGCGGCGGCCGCCCCCTTGAACTTCTTCTCCCGACCGCCAAGAGAGATCGGCCCGGCCCGACGCTTCCTCGCGCCGCCTAAACCGCCCAAGGCGGCGGACGAGCTCGCGTCGTGGAGGCCGGCTCTTGGTTGGTGGTGCGGGGCGACTTCCCCATCATCATCAACGGGCCAGTCGGCAAAAGTGGTCGAGGGCCTGAGGCCGCCTTCCTCTCCTCCGCCGCCTCCGTCGGCGTCGGCCTCCATCGCCGCCGCCCCCAGGTCGGGATCGTCAATGTCGCTCTCCGCTTGGTCAGGGGCGAACTGGCGGGCTGGCCTCGCGGTGCCGGCCGAGGGCTGGATGAGAGGGTTCTGATTCGAAGACTAAAAAATATCAGAAGTCGAATTCGGCTGCAAAAAGGAAACAAAAGAGGAAGAGAGACAACTTACAATCGGCGGAGGATTGGCGCGCGAGTACGGCTCCATGCCGAACTGCCAATCCTCCGAGAGGCCGCAGTTCACATGTAATTCACCGTATCCGCCACCTCCGCGTGGGGCATGTCTTTGGAGCACATCCGACTGGGGTCCCGGTGGCCGCTCATCTGACAGATCAGATGAGGCCGACCTTGGAGAGGGAGGACTCGGCGCACCACGAAGGCGGCCAGCAAGTCGGCCCCTGGCAGACCCTCCGACTGCGTCAGCACTCGGAGCCGCACGACGGCGGCGCCACCGGCCGGAGTCAGCGTCTTGGCTCGGTGGGACCAGCTGGGGAGCCTCCCAGCCGGCGCGCCGGCTTCGTACTCCGGCAAGTTGACCCAGTCGCCTTCTGGGGCGACGTTCTTCACATAAAAGTAAGATCGCTGCCACATCTTCACCGACTTGATCAGCGAGATGGCGGGGAACGGGTTGTCGGCCACCGACCTCCGCATCGCGATGTAGGCGCCGCACTGAGCTGGCATGCCGGCGACGTGCGTGCCGAGCTTGGACTGGAAGAATTCCCCCACAGCTCGATGGTGGGGAGAACGCCGAGGAAGCCTTCGCACAGGGTGGCAAAGGCAGCCAGCAACACCACCGTGTTCGGGGTGAGGTGGTGCGGCTGGAGGCCGTGGAACTCCAAGAATGAGCGGAAGAATCCGCTCGCCGGCAGCCCTAGGCCGCGCATGAAGTGCGAGCGGAATACGACCCGCTCGCCCTCCTCCGGCGCCGGCGACACCTCCTTCGACGGCGGGGCGCGGGCCCGCACTAAGTTCGCGCCAGGGAGGCGACGCGTCTTGCGGAGGAACTCGATGTGGTCGTCGTCGATATCGGAGCCGTCCCACACGCCGGAGCGCATGGCGGCGGGCGCGGCAGCAGCAGAAGAACTCATCGCTGCGAGCGTGACGTGGTTCGGCGCAGCAGCGACGGGAGGAAGAAGAAGCAGAGGAGAGCAAGGGAGAGCGGGCGCGCGTGCTTCACCGCCCCGCTCCCTCCGCCTACTTATAGGCTCGTAGGCTGAGAAGCCGAGGGGGCGTCGTGGGATTAACTGCGCCCGCGACCCCACGACCCCCACGACTTACCACACGAAGTTACTGCGTGCATCAGTTACTGCGCAGGAATCCCAACCGACCACACGGCCGCAACAGATTTGTACGAAGGCCGAAGCTGGGTAAGATTCGCCGGCGTGCATGTCTACGCCTCATCCCGCTTCCAGGCACCGGCGACGTTCTACTCGCCCCCACCATGATAAGCCATCCTTTGGCATTTGTCGCACCCAACCCCCGACAAGCCACAACAACAGTGATCAGAGATGAAAATGGATCCTTTCTAGCAGCGCAATGTATTTACATTCCATACGCGTCTAGTGTGGTTACTACTGAGACTTTGGCAATGCATGATGGACTGATTTTTGCAAGCTCTTTAGGATTCTCGTGAGTGGAGGCGGTGTCTGATTCGTTGATCGTGATTGAATCTTGTGATGGTCATACAAGATGGTGGGATGAAGCTGCTGCGATTTTTGCTGAGTGGTTGTTTCGTCTTCGATTGGGAATGTTAAATTTAAGCATTATTTTCATAGTTCAAATCAAGCGGCGCATGTGCTAGCTAATTATAGTTATTGTAATAAATTTTCTTGTATCTGGACGGATAGCCTCTAGACTGTCTAGTCTCAAACCTCGTGGACGATACCAGTTCCTCCTAAAAAAAGAAAAACCTCATGGACGATGTAAGTCTTATCTGAGTCAATAAAGCTAGCCATGATGGGCCTTTTAAAAAAAGATTTTCCATCGATTAGCAGACAACGGCACGCGGAGATTTGTGCATAGCATCCAACGGCCGTCGTTCCGTCGCGCTGAGCGAGGAAATAGCGAACGTCGGTTCGTTATCATTTGCGAAAAAGAAAATCACGAAGTCGGCGCGCCCACGTGACCGGTATGTCCCACCTCTCGAGCTCACACGCTGACAGCCCGGGCTGATCCAAACCGCGACGCTGACGAGAGGGATAGAGCGACTCTCCCGTGCTTTGCACCCCCCCCCCCCCAAATCCCCCCTCCCCCCTCCCCCGTCCGTCTGGGTCGATGGCTCGCCTCCTCTCCCCCCTCCCAATCGTCGCCCCCGCCGCCGCCGCCGTCTCCCCCTCCCGCTTCCGCATCCCCGCCGTCTCCGGTACACGGCTCTTCTCCCCGCCCGTCTCGTTTTCTTCTCTGGTCATCGGTCATGTGGAGATGGCCTTGTCGTAACGTGGTGCCTCGTGGTTTCATTTTTCTTTTACCGTCCCAGTCGCGCGGCGTCAGGCGCTCTTCGGCGGAAGAGTAGGGTTGAGGGTGCCCGCGAGACTGTCAACGAGGGGAGTGAGCGCCGGCGCGGAGGCGGGCGGGCCCGCAGCTCGAGCGGCCACGGTGATCAGCCCCGAGGAGGCTGTGGAGTGGGTCAAGAAGGACCGGAGGCGCCTGCTCCACGTCGTCTACCGCGTCGGCGATCTTGACAAGACTATCAAGTAAGTAAGCCGACCCCGTCCCTCGTTCGCGATGAATTTGCCTTGACCTCTGCGGTTTCGTCAATTTCGGATGGGGTTGCTGTCCTCTAGGTTTTATACGGAGTGCTTAGGGATGAAGCTGCTGCGGAGAAGGGACATCCCGGAGGAGAGGTACACCAACGCCTTTCTTGGGTACGGACCAGAGGACTCGCATTTTGTTGTGGAGCTCACTTACAGTAAGCTTCAAATGTCAAAACACCCATGTCATCTCTTTGTCTTCCAGGGACTACTTTTTTCTATTGAATTAACTCGCGAATTCATTTACCGGCAGACTACGGTGTCGAAAGTTACGATATTGGGTCTGGTTTTGGTCATTTTGGAATTGCTGTTGAGGATGTAAGATTCTATCTCCATAGCTTTTTTTTTTCAGTTGTTGAGGTTCAGTGCTATGTCAGTCGGTCTAATATTTTTACTTCTGCTTTCTGTAGTTAAGCAGCACTAATCGCGTGTCAAGTATAAGTAGCTCATCTATAGCTTTCTTCTACATGAATGAGCTCAGGTTCAAAACACCCACAAGTTCAAGCACCAAATCCTAGTTGTATTTGTGTTTCCTTTTCATCGACAGTTATGTCCCATGAGCCTAAGGAATATCTAGCCATGCACCATTCTTTTCTGAGGTGTTAACGCTTAACTACAGACTTAACCATCCAGACATTTTCTAAACAATAATTGGGGCTGTTATTTCATGAGATGTGTTTCGTTTCCCCATATTTTCATGTCCATTACTAACATAGATTGGACTGGACTGCTCATGAGCCCCAAGGAACCTTTCGTTTGGGGAGGTGAATGGGGCTTGAAGTTGTGCAGTATAACCTCCGAACATCTGGGATGCATGTTTAGGCAGGATTTATCTTGACTCAATGACTCAAGCTAGGATGATTGTGAATACCTTTGGTTTCTTCTGTGGAAATTACGTTAAGAGTCTTCAGTGAGAACTAATAAATGATAGCTAAGCAGAAATGTTTTTTTTCTTTTACCATCAACTTTTGATTTGTTTGTATTAGGGATTTACTCCCTCCGTCCCAAAATAAGTGTCGCTGACTCAGTACAACTTTGCGCTGAAGTTATACTAAATCAGTGACACTTTCTTTTGGACATAGGGAGTATTACTGCTTATCATTATCTTCAGCCATGATACTCAAATGTTTCCTGTATCAGGCTAGTCATTGTTTTAACTGTTACTGGAAAAATATATGTACCTTCTCTGGATTATTATGTGTTAAAATTTCAACATCTTATCCATTAGTAATATGTTGGATGATTTAATTTTACATATGCATACATCCATAAGAGCTGGCCGGAATATTAAATTTCATTGCTAGAATATTGCAGGTCGAAAAAACAGTGGAACTTATTAAAGCCAAGGGAGGAACAGTAACAAGGGAGCCAGGTCCGGTAAAAGGTGGAAAGTCAGTCATTGCCTTCATTGAAGATCCTGATGGTTACAAATTCGAGCTTATAGAAAGAGGTCCCACACCCGAGCCTTTGTGCCAAGTAATGCTTCGAGTGGGAGATCTTGATCGTGCTATAAGTTTCTATGAGAAGGTACCTTTTTGGCTTGAACTGGGATTTCTATAGAAGTTTCTCATTTCTGTTCTGTTTGTTCCGGTGAGTTACTAATTTGTGACATTATTTAGGCATTTGGTATGGAACTTCTTCGCAGGAAAGACAATCCTCAATACAAGGTTTGTACTCTCCTGAAACCAGTACAGTGACCCACTTTATAACATCGGTTAGCTAAGTTTTCATATGATGCTTGCGGACATACAGTGTCTTTTACTTTGGTCATATAATTTAGAATACTTCAAAAGTTTATTCAAGCAATTCTTCTTGGTTCAGCGTTATTGATTTAACTTTGAGATGGTAAAAGGTTTCACCCTTGGCAAGTTTGTTGTAGGCTATAGGCAAGTTTATTGTATGCCTTCTTCTTCTGGTGTAATCAAGCCTTTTATGGTTGTAGTAAAGGTTACGAGAGGCATAACTCCATGCTCGCCTAGGCACGCATTAGAAGCTACGGAAGGCATAACTCCCTGTTGACTTCCTTCTGTGTTCCCTGATACCAGTCATTAGGAAGAATCTCAGATTTCCTTCCTTCTAGGTTAAATATTTGCCTTCATAACTTTAAAATGATTTACTATGCCAAGTCCAACAGGCTGCAACCACAATGATTCAGCATGTAAACTTCGACATTATGCTATAACAGGCAGCAACCACAATGATTCAGCATGTAAACGTCGACATTATGCTATAACTGCTAGGTTGTTTTCATATGAAACTTGTCCTTCTATGACCGAGGTTCAAACTACAAAATACCTACAATTGTATAGACAATGATTACGGACTTACGATAATGTGTGCTGCTTGTTTTGACCATGACATTTTCATTCAATGTAGTGCCACGTTCAAGCTGTGTGGTCAGTGACCCCATGGCTTTTTCCCATACACATGAAAATTCATGCAAATGTCAGAAAGCAATGTAAAATTTACAAATCATATATTTGAACCCTTAGGATTGTAACCCTGGCACTGCCACTTCTCATTGGTTCCAGTTACCACATCTATATTTGCAAGCACCTTTTGATATTTCTCCTCTTAATAATTTTGCATCGAAATGTGCATATTCATCATCCCTTCCATGTGAACTTTAGAGAATCTTTAAAATTCTAATTGTACTCTTTCTTTAGTATACCATTGCTATGATGGGATATGGCCCTGAAGACAAACATGCTGTACTGGAGTTGACATACAATTATGGTGTGAAGGAATATGATAAAGGAAATGCTTATGCACAGGTATATTCTATACAATGGTCATATTACAAGTGATGTTCCATTGTTTACTCATGCCTGTTGCGTTACACTTCTGATGGTTGATGTTTGTGTCCTTCCAGATTGCTATTGGTACTGATGATGTCTACAAGACCGCGGAAGTCGTTAGACAAAATGGGGGACAAATAACTCGTGAACCTGGTCCATTACCTGGCATTAGTACCAAGATAACTGCCTGCACAGATCCAGATGGCTGGAAATCAGTATGCGTTTATCTTGATTTGGTTTCACCATTCTCTCGTTTTCTCCCCTTCATGTGTGTGGGAGTTGTATTTGTTTTGAAAGATTGTCTGTTCCTGGTCTTTTTCTGTATGCCACAGCTACTGTTACTGACCATTAGCCAACAGTTTAAGAACTACATTAAACAAAGGTTCTTTTTTTTCATTGATGTCCAAACCAAAGTAGGACAGGTCTCTCAAAAAACGTGTATACTAGAAATTTGTTTTTCGTTGTGCTATTGCTCTTTATTTCACAAGTAAACCTGCAGTTTATGCTCACTGTTACACTTATTTCAATTGTAGGTATTTGTTGACAATCTAGATTTTCTCAAGGAGTTGGAAGAATGAGTTTACAGGTTTCACTGGGCTTTTTCCTCGAGTTGCTAGCACCCCCCCCCCCCCCCCCCAATGAAATCTTGTAAAAGCTTCGAAGCGAGGTTTGTAGATAGGTTGTCCAATCTACCGTGTCATCACTGGTTGTTCATAGAGAATTAGGCTTGCTACTTCTTATGATGTAGATGTGCAATCCGTTTTGTTAGCGAAGTAAAATTATATGTGCATTTTATTCTTCTAACAAGCCAGAAAGTATTTCCAGATATGCATTTGTTCCTGCATTCAGAATTTCAGATGAACTAATCTTTGCACATTAGCTCATTCTTTGTTTGTTCAAATCCTTGGGATGCCGAAGTCTTCTTCCTCTTGCATCAATTGGCGGGACGTCGTGAACAGAACTTGTTGCAATCTCTGGGCCTTCATCTCGCCAGAGCAAACTTGTTTAAATCTAGGAGCTTATAGAAGCAGCGATCAAGAAGTTGTCATGTAGACCTGAAATGCCAGCGGCAGCACCCTAGAGAAGAAAACGTTGAAGAGGGCCTATAGAATGGTCGAGGGCCAGCCAAAGGAACAAAATTTTACTTAGTGCCTGTCAGGTAGTCCTCTAACTCCCTACTCCTTTAACTCCCGGTTTGGAGCTGGTCCGAACAGGGTAAATCCTCGAGTTTAGAACAAGAAGTTGGCTAGCAATTCGCAGCTTCCAGTTTCTTGGTAACCATTGGGCCAGAGGAATAGGCGTTTGCACGTGGGAGATTGGATAGTGATTAGACATGAGAGGTACTCCCTCCGTCCCATAATATAAGAACGTTTTCGACACTAGTGTAGTGTCGAAAACGTTCTTATATTATGAGACGGAGGGACTAGATTTTTACTTCCATTCCTTTTTTGGTATAAGTTGAGAATTAAATTGGAATAGAGCTCCACGAATTAATAGGGTACCCCATGGGAAGAAAACAGTGAGAATTAGAAAAAAGTGAGAATTAGCCATCTCAATTCTCATCCCCCCTTCTCACTTAAATTCTAATTCCCTCAACTCCTGTTCCCCACCTCTAATTCATACGAACCAAACATGCTACGAAAGTTGGTCTAAATTACCCCTTGTTGCCACCTCGAAGTGAGTGAGTGCGCCGTTTCGAACATGCCCTAAACCCTACTTGTAGTTTAGCAAATGTATGTAGCATGGAAGAGCGAGTGCACAATTTCGAACATGCCCTAAACCCTACTTGTAGTTTAGCAAATGTATTTAGCATGGAAGATACCGAGGGCATTAAGAGATGGGATTAAGTTTCAAATCAGACCATTAAGACCGTTTAGCAAAAGATGTAGAATCTAATCATCCACCTGTAGTTTCAGCTGGGAAGAAACAAGGTTTTGCTTATACCAACTATTATCAGAAAAACAGTGGGGGAACTTCAAGCAAAGCAAATACTGCTTCTGTTTCTGTGCAGCAACATACAACAAATCAGAATACTGAATTTTCTGTAGGCAATGTTCAGAAATTAAGGAAGGTGGGTGAATGTTGGAGATGTGGAGATAAATGGGTACATGGCCACAAGTACAAGCTTATCCCAAATGTCCATCTCCTACAACAGGAAACACCAGAGGAAATATAGCTAGAATCTGAAGAAAATCTATTGCAGGAGCAGGAAGAAAAATCAGAGGAACAAGAGCAAGTTATGTTCATTTCTGCTTTTGCTATAGGGCAGCAGATAGCAGTTAAAACCCCTACTGTCCTCATTCACATCAATGGCAAGAGAGCTGTGGCCTTATTAGATTCTGGTAGCTCTTGTTCTTTCATCAATCAAGAATTTGCAGTTAAAGCAAATTGTCAGTTATTGCAAGTAAAACCCAGAGCTACTGCAGTAGAAGGAGGAAGCAGATTGCTCTCTACAACAGTGGTGCCTGATTGTGAATTCCAATTGGCTAAAACCAAATTAAAGCATAACTTCAGAACACTGCCTAGCCATGATGTGATTTTAGGGTATCATTGGTTTACATCAATGAGTCCTATTGCTTTTGATATTCCAAGAAATACTTTTAGTTTTACACAAGGGGGCTCTTGATAACCCACAGATATAGGGGATCGCAATAGTTTTTCGAGGGTAGAGTATTTAACCTCAATTTATTGATTCGACACAAGGGAAGCCAAAGAATATTCTTGAGTATTAGCAACTGAGTTGTCAATTCAACCACACCTAAAAGATTTAATATCTGCAACAAAGTATTTAGTAGTAAAGTAGTATGGAAGTAACGGTAACAATGGCAAAAGTAACAGTAGCGATATTGTAGGAATTGTAACAGTGGTAACGGAAGAGTAATGGAGCAAAGATTAATATGTGAAAAGCTCGTAGGCAATGGATCAACGATGGATAATTATGTCGGATGGCATTCATCATGCAATGGTTATAACATAGGGTGACACAGAACTAGCTTCAGTTTATCAATATAATGTAGGCATGTATTCCGTATATAGTCATACATGCTTATGGAAAAGAATTTGCATGACACCTTTTGTCCTACCCTCCCGTGGCAGCGGGGTCATAATGAAAACTAAGGGATATTAAGGCCTTCTTTTAATAGAGTACCGGACCAAAGCATTAGCACTTAGTGAATACGTGGATTCCTCAAACTACGGTCATCACTGAGAGTGGTCCCGACTATTGTCACTTCGGGGTTGCCGGATCATAACACGTAGTAGGTGACTATAACTTGCAATATCGGATCAAGAACACAAGTATATTGATGAAAATATAAAGGGTTCAGATCTGAGTTCATGGCACTCGAGCCCTAGTGACAAGCATTAAGCATAGTAAAGTCATAGCAACATCAATCTTAGAACATAGTGGATACTAGGAATCAAACCCTAACAAAACTAACTCGATTACATGGTAAATCTCATCCAACCCATCACGGTCCATCAAGCCTACGATGGAATTACTCATGCACGATAATGAGCATCATGAAATTGGTGATGGAGGATGATTAATGATGACGATGGCGATGGATTCCCCTCTCCGAAGCCCCGAACGTACTCCAGATCTGCCCTCCTGAGGAAGAACAGGGCCTGGCGGCGGCTTTGTATCGTAAAACGTGATGAATCCTTCTCTTTGATTTTTTTTCCTCTCGAAAGTGATTATATGGAGTTGGAGTTGAGGTCGGTGGAGGTCCAGGGGGCCCACAAGGTCAGGGGGCGCGCTCGAGGGGGGTGGGCGCGCCCCCACCCTTGTGGCTAGGGTGTGGGCCCCCTGATGTTGGTTCTTTCGCCAATATTTTTTATTAATTCCAAAAATAATCTCCTTTGATTTTCAGGTCATTCCGAGAACTTTTATTTCTGCATAAAAATAACACCATGGCAATTCTGCTGAAAACATCATCAGTCCGAGTTAGTTCCATTCAAACCATGCAAGTTAGAGTCCAAAACAAGGGCAAAAGAGTTTGAAAAAGTAGATACATTGGAGACGTATCAACTCCCCAAGCTTAAACATTTGCTTGTCCTCAAGCAATTCAGTTGATAAACTCTAATAGGTAAAGATAGGTCCTAATCCCACCCGATTATGTGTAGATTGGGTTCGTTTTCCCATGCTCTGCTCTGGATCCGACGCAAAATTTTGGCAGCACCTCCCCGTTGTTCTCCTGATACATGTCTCGGCAATAAGCAGAGAGGATGTGTACCCGGAGAACAACAGGGAGGCAATGATGAAATTCTGCATCGGATCCGGAGCAGAGCATATGGGAAAATGAACCCAATCTACACATACTCGGGCTGTCCATGGATAACGTTGGACAATTCAAAAGAATCACGGTTATAAATATGCAAATGCACGCATATTTATAGATATAACCCTTTCGAACGGGAGACGCGTAGTGGTCACGCATACTGATGATTGAAGACACCTATAGCTAGCAAGTTTCATCGGCATGAAGACTGGAACAGAGCAAATCAAGGGGGGAGGAGATGTCGTTTGTGCTAACCCACGGACGTAGGGGCGGAGCTTGTCGAACACTAGACCCTCGCAGCGACAAAAAAACTGCACATTTAAACGAAAGATGAGTTTGATAGCAATATTGTTTTTTCCATCAACCTAACTAAATATTTACAACAGGACGAGCAGGTTAGGGGTTCCTCAGCGTCGATAGAACCCTAAATAGCAAGTACCATCGGTGCAAGATACATGAGGCGCTCGACGTTGAACACTAGATCCACGTCCCATAAGTGAAGCCGGCGCCCGACGTCCCGCAATAATAGTTCTGGTGGCCGATGACGGTCGAACACCTTGGCAAATTTGTCTGGCAGCCTCTGCGATGAGGATTAAAGCCAACTTTTGAAATTTCAAACAACCAAACCGACTTGAGCCAGTTTGGGTGTTTCATGTTTCAACACTTAGCTTTCAATCATCATCTCTGAGGCTGCCAGACAAATTCGCAAGGGTGTTCGACCGCCATCGACGCCGAGAACTGTTGCTGCGGGACGCAGGACCCATGTGTCACTTGTGGGACGTGGATGTAGTATTCGACACCGACGGCTATATGTATCTTGCGCTGACGATACTTGCTATTTAGGGTACCATCGACACCAAGGAACCCCCTAACTCGCTCGTCCACGGGTAAACTAAATTAGCATGCATTCAATAAGCAAAACTACATCATCTCTTGCGTCCGTACATCGTCGAATATTATCACTAATACATCTCGAATAGTATCATACATATAGCATCGCTAATACAACTAGAACCGTAGCACCCGACGGGTATCGGCGTGGGCGGTGGACACCCAAAGGGAATGAACCATCACAGGATCATAGCTCCAATGAGATCCCTGAAGAACCTGCCCTCCAACGCAACCATGTAGCAACGGACGTGCTCGTCCTCCTCGCGGACATGGTGACGTACCACCTCCGCGGTGTCTGAAAGCCTCGGCACCTTCACTGGCCCACACGACCACCACCAAACAAGGTTCGGGTCAACGACGGCCTGACTCCTCACTAACCCGCGCCCCCTGGAAGGTAGAACCTCCCAGTACCGGCCCGGCGGAGCCCAGTCTCGTACATGGCCCCTCTAATCAAGTAGGCCTCCTCCGCTGAGTCGACGATGAGGATATGGGATAGGCATCATCGACGTCGAAGCGTGAATAAATGCTTTAAATAAAAAAACGAATATCACATATTCAAAATAAACCAGAAACTTAACCTAAAGTAAACTAAACCTAAACAAAACTAACTAAACTAAACCTAAACTAATCCTAAGCTAAACCTAAACTAAACCTAAACTAAAACTAAAGCAAACTAAACCAGAAACTTGACCTAAACAAAACAAAACTAAACCTAAAGTAAACTAACTAAACTAAACTAAACCTAAACTAAATTATACTAAACCTAATTAAACCAAGTCTAAAAAACAGGAAAAAAAATGAAAATGTCTCACCTTGGAGCGGCCGGGGCGGTGAGGCGGCGCGTCGGGGCGGTCCGATGGGCCGGCCGGGGCGGGGCCGACGCGGCCTGTCGGGGCGGCCGGGGCAGCGAGGAGACCCGGGAGCGGCAGGCGGGGCGGCCAGGGCGGGGCGGGGCGGCGACGCGGCCCGGGGCTGCGTGGCGAGAGGGGCGACCGGGGCGGGGCGGCGGCGCGGGGTTGGGATGAGGGGAGAAGGAGAGAGAGGGGCAGGGTGCAAGGGCATTTTGATACATATAGGGAATAGCTCTTTGCCGTCCGCTAGCTGACGACAAAGAGCCGCCAGTTTCTTTGCCGTGTGCTAGCGGACGGCAAAGTTTCTTTGCCATCAGCTAGCAGACGGTAAAGAAAGTGGTCGTTAGCTGCCCCTCACTATCGGCCCACCCTGCCTCTTTGTCGTCCGCCAGCGGACAACAAAGGTTCTATGCCGTCAGCTAGCTGACGGCAAAGACGGAGCTGACGGCAAACACTTTCTTTGCCGTCATCTTCTTCTTTGTCGTCATGTTTCTTCAAGCTGATGGCAAAGACCCTCTTTGCCATAAGCTAGCTGACGGGAAAGAAACGGCTGACGGCAAAGTTCCTGCTTCCAATAGTGTAAATAGGAAACTAAAATTGTAGATCGGAAACTTATATGATGGAAAATAGACCCGGGGGACATATGTCTCACTAGAGGCTTGATACGGACCATCCCAAGGTCATCCCCATGGACCTACCATCGTCTCACCAAATGCCTAGTGGACCCATGACACGAGCACGTGCAAGAGCTCTTGAAACCGAGGTGACATCTCTCCTCTCACAATTCCACTTCGATGCACATGATACATGGCTACTATCTCAAACAGAGACATTGTGCATACTCAGGTATCAAGGAGTTGGATATGGAGAAGCTAAGGAGCAAGGAGGAGTTGAAGAGGAAGACTTGCGTGAAGACGGAGAGGAAATCAGCCAAGTCCCAGGCTGGCCGGACGATCCGGACGAGGTCCCGGACGATCCGGACCCCCGCCCGAATGATCCGGCAAATCCACCCGAGGACACCCGAAGCTGCACCCCGAAGTCGGACCATCCGGGCAACCCTCGGATCATCCGGACACCAGCTGGACGTCCGGGCCCCCCCTCCGAACATCCGGTCCGCCATCGTCGTCGCCTGCCTCTTCGCCTCATCCGGACCACCTCCCGGACCATCCGGGTTCCTGAAGCCCGGATCATCCGGACCACCACCTGCGTGTGCGTGTTGGGCCGAAGCCCATGTACCCCTTCGCCCCCTTTGCCTATATAAATGACCCCTCCATCACTTTTCTAGGGATAACATTGGTTTAGCTCATAGGTGAGATAGAGCTTTGCTCATCCATACAGATCTTTTTTTGCGGGGGCATCCATACGGATCTACTCCTTGAGAGAGACCGCGGCCCCTCTTTGGAGAAGATCCACGTTGGATTCAAGACCCCCTCTTGGGTGGCCCCATCAAGACCTCCTCACGAAGAAGAACCGGTTACCCTATGTATCATCCCTTGTTGGTTTTGGACCGTGTGATCTCTATGTGTACTCGGATCTAGCATATGTGTGACTATATCTTGTTGGTTTGAGAGATCCTCTTGTGTTTTCCCTCGTTTTCCCCTCGTGTTCTTCATGTTCTTACTTGGGATCCGCTCCTTTCGTGAAAGATCGGCCGTTTAGGGTTCCATCCTACATCATCTTGGTATCATGAGCCACGTTGACCACGATTTCGGAGCCTTCCCTCTTCGTTTTCTAGCTTGATTTTGTTGTTTTTCGTCCTAACCCGAAAATACCCACAAAATAGCCCAATTTTTTTGTGATTTGTGAGTTTTGATGAAGTTCTGTTGGTTTTGATCCGTGAATTTGTTGTGTTGCAAGTGGATCTTACCTTTCCCCACCATCTCCACCTCGCAATCCATCCAAAATCCATGAAATCATCGAATTTGACCCCGAGTTCGAGTTCATCCCGAGCCATCCCCGTGCACAGTTGACCTTCCCGGATCATCCGACCCTTGACCCGGATCATCCGGCTCCTAGCCCGGATCATCTGGCTATCTCTGTCGAAACTGCATTTTCTGCAGTTTTTGACATCCACCACCTATGCCTCCGCATACCCACTTCCACCTCCACCACCTAACTTCCGCTATCCCTTTCGATACACCAAATCCTACCACCACTTGACCGCTACAAACCCCGACAAATTTTGACACATTTGGTTTTGAGAATTTGAGTTGTGGTTCATCGTTTCCTAGGGTGTTTCGGCTAACTAGGAGTGGTTCGACATCGACACCACCACCACTCATCGTCGCCAAGGGACTCGACATCAGCCACTTCACCATTCTCGTCATTTTCAACCGTAAGCAAGGACGATAACTTCGACGACATCTTTGTCTACTCCTTGCCATTACATTGATAACCACATAGCCCATCTTTGCGTACCTTACCCATTGAGACTAGCCTTTGAGTATTGCCGGCAACGTGACTTGTGCACATTAGTGATCATACTTCCCATAGCATACATACCATATCATCGTGGTGCATACCTTGATATCATCTCTTGTGTCACAAAGTTGTCATCGCATAGGTTCGTGAAGTTTTGCATAAGAAAAGAGCTCAAAGAGAAAGAGCCAACCAAGCTTTTAAGCAAACAAGAAAGATAGGCAAAGAGCTTATAATCAAGAACCATAGCATCATACAACATTAAGATTGTCATATCCGATCATCTTGGATCATATCATCGGAACACCATACATATAGCATACTGGGGATAGAAGTCATCGCATTTTTGCTTAGTAGGTTGTGCACAAGTCTCGTATCCGCCTATTGTGCAATCGTGCTAGCGTCTCTCTAGTGTTGTGCAACAAGAGCATTTTCATGGATTCCACATTTTGGCTCATTCCTTGGTTGCACGACCCCATTTATCTTTCTGTGTCTTGTGTTTCTGTGTGCCACATATTCTATTGGTCTACTTGTTGCATTTGTGAATTTATGAATCTTTTTCAACATTATTGAGTCTTGCTTACTTTCACATCAAATTTAGTGCCACCATCCTAACCGAGCTCCACCATAAGCTTTTACTTGTGTAGGTGTGAGAAACCGACAAGAATTGGTACCAATTGTGCTATTTCCTTGTTATACATTGGAGTGATCATTGATCGATCTTCAACATCGGTCAAGGTACATTTGGTATAAGTTCTTCTCTTTCTCACACTCATATATTTGTTGCAATGATGGATAGGCCAAGTACTTCTACCAACCCACTCTTCCTTGATCAAGACGACGATCCGAACAACTACGTCACCAAGCTACACCTATTTGGAACGCAACGAGCCTTGCATGAATAGCAACTAGCAATGAATGACCGCATCGACAACCTCGCCACCAACTTGCGACTCTCCGAGCAACGTACAAGAGACTACTTCGACAACAAGCTCGACGAACACAAGCACGAGAATGATGCAAGAATGGACGAGATTCGTGCCTTGTTGGTTAACTGCTCTTCTACCACTTCGTCCTACTCAAGAAGGAGCCGCTCGAGTCGACACTCCGACGACACCATCTTCGGCTCAAGTACCCCGACATCGAATACTCTTCGTCGTGCCGCACGTCAAGATCATCAAGCCAACCGCAATCCTCTACACGACACCGACTCTCAAGAGCATCGACATCGTCAAAACCAAGCTACATTCGCGCAAGCACAAGAACAACAACGCCATCGCCAACAAGAACAAGAGGAGCAAGCGTGCCAACACCAAGATGCACAAGATGCCGAGGCACAACGCCAAGAACAACAACTACGTGAAGCTCAAGCACTTGAGGCGCAACGTGCCCTTCGAGATTCAAGTTGAGCCGTAGCTACGCGCAACCGGCAAGCTCGTGAGCAACAAGAAGCGCTTTGCGATGGAGTTCAAGAAAGGATTTATCAATCACGTGTGCATCGTCAAGCTCCTCGTCAAAATCGACAAGCGCCTCCTCAAGCTAGACAAGAACATCAAGTTCATCGAGAGCATCAAGACAATGGAAATCCCCCAAGACAAGAGCAACATGAGGTCGACAACCTTCCTCGACAATAGCAACATGAGTTTACCAATCCTCAATGACATGGGCGTCATCATCCCCGACCCCAACACAATGAAGATCAATGATACGGCAAGCTAAAGTTCACCATGCCCAACTTCACCAGAAGCAATGACCCCAAAGAGTACATATCATGGGCATTGAAGGTTGACAAAATCTTCTGCTTGCACAACTATGAAGAAGAGAAGAAGATAGCGATGGCATCCCTTGAATTACAAGACTACGTCCTCATTTCGTGGGAACAAGTCACTGAGCGCCGAGAGGCAAGAGGTGAACCAACCATCACTACTTGGGCGCAAATGAAGGATGTCATGAGAGCACGCTTCGTGCTAAACTACTACAACCGCGACCTCTTCAAGAAACTCCAACTCCTCAAGCAAGGAACCAAGAGCGTTGAAGAGTACTACAAGGAAATGGAGATTGCCATGATACGAGCCAATGTCACGAAAGATGATGAGCAAACTATGGCACGTTTCTTGAATGGACTCAATCATCCTATCAAGAAGATTGCCGACTTCCAACCATACTCTAACCTCATCGAGCTAGTGCATCAAGCTACCAAGGCGGAACGCCAAGTGCAAGATGACTTCAAGTACGCCAAGTTCTCATCAAAGTCCTATGGCCTCTCCAACAATCAAGCTTCAACGACTCCAACAACTTCTACCTCAACCAAGCCATCTACAAGCAACGACGACAAGTCAAGTTATAAGAAAACTTCAACAACCTCAAGTCGTCCTCCTACTACAAGCAACTTCAAGCCGAGAGCTTCATCATCATCTACCCCAACCGATGAGACCATCAAGACAAGCTACTTAAAATGCTTCACATGCGGCGGCCGAGGCCACAAGTCCTTTGAGTGTACAAACAAGCGCACCATGATCCTCAACGACGACGAAACCTATGACTCCATGAGTGAAGGAGAAATGGAAACCCTTGACCATGTGGCCATACACTGGCAAGTGAATGAAGACGAAGATGATCAAATCTTTTGTGACGAAGATTCAAGCCCCGCTCTTGTTGTCTCCAAGGTCTTGACTCTTCAACATCAACAAGAAGAAGACCAAAGATGCCATATCTTCCACACCAAGGCCGACATCAATGGACGGTCCATAAAGATCATCATCGATGGAGGGAGTTGCCATAACCTTGCAAGTGAAGAACTATGCTGCAAGCTCCAATTGGTCAAGATGAAGCACCTGCACCCCTACAAGGTTCAATGGCTAAGCGACAACGGCACCATCCAAGTCGAGCATAGGGTACAAGTTTCTTTCAAGATCGGAGCTTACGAAGACACTTTGGAGTGTGATGTCCTTCCGATGACCGTTTGCCACCTCCTTCTTGGACGGCCATGGCAATTTGACCGAGGTGTCATCCACAACGGGCGTACAAACCACTATAGCTTCAAGATGAAAGGAAAGGAATATGTACTACGACCTATGTCTCCAAGCTAAGTGATCGCCGACAAGCAAGCCACCCATCATGGAGAAAATAATGAGAGAGCGAACCACCAAAAAGAGAGTGAGCGCCACAAGCCCAAATTGAGTGCCCCCACGATGAGCGACAAGAAGAGCTTAGTCCTTTTCGCCACCAAACGTGAGATGAGAGAAGTGTATGAGAACCCATCAAGTGTCATGCACTATGTCCTTTTGTGCAAGGATGAGACACCAAAATCTAACATCTCTCACAATCTACCTTTAGTGTTGTCTTCTCTATTGCAGGAATTCCAAGATGTTTTCCCTGGCGAGTTACCTCCGGGTCTACCTCCACTACGAGGCATTGAGCACCGCATCGACCTCATCCCCGGAGCACCTCTTCCAAACAAGGCCCCATACCGCGTCAACCCCGAAGAAACCAAAGAAATACAAAGGCAAGTAAAGCATCTCATAGACCACCGACATGTGCATGAAAGTTTGAGTCCTTGTGCCGTACCGGTCATTCTTGTGCCAAAAAGAAATGGTAGCTTTCGCATGTGTTCCGATTGTAGACCTATCAATGCTATCACCGTTTGCTATAGGTACCCCATTCCACGCCTTGATGATATGCTAGATGAACTTAGCGGTGCCACAAATTTTTCCAAAATTGATCTTAAAAGTGGTACTATCAAATACGCATACAAGAAGGTGATGAAATTTCAAAACAAAGTTTGGTTTGTATGAGTGGTTAGTCATGCCTATGGGTTTATTGGAAGCACCCGGTACTTTCATGCGTATTATGCATTATGTGTTTCGCCCTTACATTGGTGAGTTTGTTGTGGTCTACTTCGATGATATCCTTATTTTTAGCAAATCCCTCAAAGATCATGTCACCCACCTTCGAACCGTGCTACAAACTCTTCAAAAAGAGCGACTTTATGCTAATATGGAAAAATGCCTTTTTGGTGTTGATAAGCTTGTTTTCTTGGGTTTTGTAGTATCTTCTAAGGGTGTTCATGTTAATGAATCTAAGATCAGTGCTATTAAAACTTGGCCCCAACCGACCAATTTACAACAAGTGCGTAGTTTCCTTGGTTTAGCCGGTTTCTACCGTAGATTTGTGAAGGATTTTAGCACCACTGCTTAACCTTTGCATGCTTTGAGTAAGAAAAATGCACCGTTTGTGTGGGGACCATCCCAAGACACCGCTTTCAATGAGCTTAAGAATGTGCTTACTCATGCTCCCGTGCTTGCCTTACCCAACTTTGACAAACCTTTTGAAATTCATTGCGATGCTAGTGGTAATGGCATAGGAGGTGTGTTAACGCAAGAGAAGCGCCCCATAGCATACTTTAGCGAAAAACTTTCCGGAGCGCAACTCAATTACCCCATCTATGACAAAGAGCTATATGCTTTAGTGCGAGTTTTGCGTGAATGGGAACATTATCTCCGCCCTCATGAATTTATCATCCATACCGATCATGAAACGCTTAAATATCTTAAGGGTCAAACTAAGTTGAACAAGCGTCATGCTAAGTGGAGAGTATTTATTGAATCTTTCCCTTATGTCATCAAGTATATTAAAGGTAAGGAAAATGTTGTGGCAGATGCGCTTTCCGTATATGCATGCTTGTTACTCAACTTGAATTGAATGTCATTGGCTTTGAGCACATAAAAGACTTATATGCGCATGACCCTACTTTTGCTATTCCTTATGAAAAGTGCTTGACGCATCCATCTTGGGAATGCTATTACATCAAGGATGGTTATCTTATGAGAGCTAACAAACTTTGCATCCCCGTGTCTTCTCTTCGTTTGTTGCTTTTGCAAGAATCTCATGGAGGAGGACTAATGGGACACTTTGGATGCAACAAGACACTTGCTACGCTCTCCAAGAACTATTTTTGGCCCAAGATATTTCGTGACGTCAACCGCTTCACCAACCGATGCTCTACATGTCGCAAAGCTAAGTCTAAAGCTCAATCTCATGGCCTATATATGCCTCTTCCAATTTCGTACCAACCATGGGAAGATATTAGCATGGATTTTGGGCTTGGTTTGCCTAGAACTAGAAATGGCAAGGATTCGATTTTTGTTGTTGTGGATTGATTCTCCAAAATGTCTCATTTCATTCCTTGCAACAAGATAGACGATGCTTCACATGTTGCCAATATTTTTTGTAGGGAAATCTTACGACTCCGTGGAGTGCTAAAGACGATTGTCTCGGACCGCGACGTCAAGTTCTTGAGTTACTTTTGGAAGACTCTATGCGCCAAGCTCAGAATCAAGCTACTATTCTCCACGGCATATCATCCACAAACCGACAGCCAAATGGAGGTGACAAACCGTATGCTCTCCACTCTACTATGCGTGTTGATCAAGAGGAACATCAAGGAGTGGCAAGAGTGCCTACTGATCGTCGAGTACGCCTACAACCGTGCAAGACACTCAACAACCGGCAAGTCCCCTTTCGAGGTCGTCTATGGATTCAACCCGTTGTCCCCATTGGACATTCTTCCTCTACCACTACAAGAGCGCATCAACACGGACGCGAGTGCCCGAGTGAATTACCTCAAGAAGATGCATGAAGATACAAGGCACACCATCGAGCGCCAAGTACAATGACTCGCGACCAAGCTCAACGACAACAAGCAACCCATGATATTCAACATTGGAGATCTTGTGTGGCTACACCTTCGCAAAGACCGCTTCCCCAACGAACGCAAGTCCAAACTTCTATCAAGAGCCGATGGACCCTTCAAGGTGAACAACAACGCTTATAAGATCGACCTCCCACGCGACAAGTACAACGTGAGCGACGTCTTCAACGTCAAAGATCTCTCGCACTACCATGGTGATGAAGATTTCGATCTGAGGTCGGATCTTTCCCAAGGGAGGTTCCCCATGGACCTACCATCGTATCACCAAGTGCCTAGTGGACCCATGACACGAGCACGTGCAAGAGCTCTTAGAACCGGGGTGACATCTCTCCTCTCACAATTCCACTTCGATGCACATGAGACATGGCTACTACCTCAAACGGAGACATTGTGCATACTCAGGTATCAAGGAGTTGACTATGGAGAAGCTAAGGAGCAAGGAGGAGCGGAAGAGGAAGACTTGCGTGAAGACGGAGAGGAAATCAACCAAGTCCCAGGCTAGCCGGACGATCCGGACAAGGTCCCGGACAATCCGAACAAAGCCCGGACGATCCGGACCCCCGCCCGGACGATCCGGCAAATCCACCCGAGGATACCCGAAGCTGCACCCCGAAGCCAGACCATCCGGGCAACCCCCGGATCATCCGAA
Organism: Aegilops umbellulata; assembly: GCA_032464435.1. Taxonomy (NCBI): domain Eukaryota; kingdom Viridiplantae; phylum Streptophyta; class Magnoliopsida; order Poales; family Poaceae; genus Aegilops; species Aegilops umbellulata. Next base: position 141,091,801 of record CP136054.1, on the reverse strand, counting down.
CACCAGCCGGACGTCCGGGCCCGCCTCCGGACATCTGGGCCGCCGTCGCCATCGCCTGCCTCTTCGCCTCATCCGGACCACCTCCCGGACCATCCGGGTCCCTGAAGCCCGGATCATCCGGCTGTCCGTTTGGATCATCCGGACCACCACCTGCGTGTCCGTGTTGGGCCGAAGCCCATGTACCCCTTCGCCCCCTTTTCCTATATAAACGACCCCTCCATCACTTCTCTAGGGTTAGCATTGGTTTAGCTCATAGGTGAGATAGAGCTTTGCTCATCCATACGGATCTACTCCTTGAGAGAGACCGTGACCCCTCTTTGGAGAAGATCCGCGTTGGATTCAAGACCCCCTCTTGGGTGGCCCCATCAAGACCTCCTCACGGAGAAGAACCGGTTACCCTATGTATCGTCCCTTGTTGGTTTTGGACCGTGTGATCTCTGTGTGTACTCGGATCTAGCATATGTGTGACTATATCTTGTTGGTTTGAGAGATCTTCTTGTGTTTTCCCTCGTGTTCTTCGTGTTCTTAGTTGGGATCCGCTCCTTTCGTGTAAGATCGGCTGTTTAGGGTTCCACCCTACATCAAGGCTTCTCTCAAGATAGAAAATATTACGGTGGGTGAACAAATTACTGCCGAGCAATTGATAGAAAAGCACAAAGTTATGACGATATCTAAGGCAATGATCATGAATATAGGCATCACGTCTGTGTCAAGTAGACCGACTCCTGCCTGCATCTACTACTATTACTCCACACGTCGACCGCTATCCAACATGCATCTAGAATATTAAGTTCATAAAGAACGGAGTAACGCCTTAAGCAAGATGACATGATGTATAGGAATTAACTCAAGCAATATGATGAAAACCCTATCTTTTTATCCTCGATGGCAACAATATGTAACATCCCCAGCATCACACTACAGTAATCTCCCCCTAATGAAGGTCATGTCATCATGATCATCATGCCAAAATGCCACTTGTACAAAATCCGCGTCAAATTCAAATTCAAATTGCATGTCAAATATTTGCTTCTTCTTTCATGCAAATAAATTAGTTCATCCTATGGAAAATAATCCCTAGATATTTGTCATGTTGATCCAACATTTTTGCTAAGGGTTTAAGTGGCCTAAACTACTTAAAACAGTGACCTAAGCATTAAATTAATTGCCTTTTTAATTTATAAAATTCACAAACTATTTCAAAAGTCTTACAATCTTTTGTGGCAGTGCACATTAATTCTTTGAAATTGTTTTGGCCAGTGGCATAATTTTGCAAAGTCATTAGTGGCTAAAAAGAAAATGCAAAAGCTGCTGAAAAAAAAGGAAAGGAAAAAGAAAGGGCTATAGCAAAAGAAAAGAGACCCCCCGGCCAACTAAGCCAACAGGCCCAGCTGGCCACCCACGCGGCCCAACCGGCCCACCCCTGCTACCCCCTGGCCTATTAGGCCACCCTACTCCCCGAACCCTAACCCTTCCTGATCCCCACTCCCTCCACTCGCTTCCCGCACTCCTCTCTCCCCTTCCCTCGTCTGGATCGGGACAGAGGGCCCCGAACCCTTCGCCCCTGCGTGGATCCCTTCGGAGGCGACCGCCGCCCCCGACGCCTTGCACCCGCGCTGCCGCTAGACGGCATCGCCCCTCTCCTTCGCCCCCTCGTTCCAGATCGGGACCCCGCCTTCCCGACGGCACGACGTCGCCGGATCACCGACGCCACCTCGGCCCGATGTTGCCCCGCCGCCTCGTCCTCATCACCCGCGTCGTCCTTGACCTCCTCCTCAACCGCGGCTCCACCAAGCCTCGCCGGTGTTCCCCTGCAACAGGGATGAGCCGCCGTCCGTCCTCCTCCCCCCTCGTTTCACCGCCGTAGGCCGTCGTTCGGGCCGCCCGGTCTTCGTCCAGTGGCCGCGGTCACCGTGACCGTGACCACGTCCTGCACCGCGTTGCCGCTCCCCTACCTGCGCTCCTTGCGGTCCCGTGCCCCGGCTCGTGCTTGCCCGCGTCCTGTGCGCCCCGCCGCGCCCGGAGCCCGTGTGCTCGCTGCTGCGCCCCTGCCCCCAAAGCCGTTGCTCCGCTTCTGTCCCGCACTTGCCTTCGCTCTGCAGCCCGGCGCCGCGCCTCGCCGCACTCCCGCCTGCCTGCTGCAGTCCACCGCGGCCCGCACTCCCTGCTGGCCACCCCGCGCGCGCCCCCACCCGCGCCTGGCCGCCGGAGCTCTCAGCTCCGACCCGTCGGGTGCCCCTGCCTGCGCCCGTTGAACGCCTGCTTCGGTGGCCTCCTGGGCCACTGGCAACCGGGGCCCACAAACCCCGTGTTTTGGTAAAAAATGTGTTAATAAAAATAAAATAAATACTAAAATAATTAATTAATTAATTAGTGGTTCAGTTAATTAACTTAATTAATTTTGCCTAATTAACTAATTAGCTAATTAGTTAGTCAGAGGACTCTATGACAGTGGGGCCCCACCCCTAGTTAGCTTAATTTAAACCCCCCCTTTAAAATATGTGGCACTTACAGATGGGCCCCATTGACCCTGTTGATTGGTCAACTTTGACCCACTTAACACTGACTGTACTGCTGACTGGGCACTGAATGGCCCCACGCGTCAAGGTTGACTTTGGTCAACTCTGTTGACTGCTGACGTCATGATGACGTCATGCTGATGCAATAACCCCATTTTAGATTTAATAATAATTCCAAAATAGTGTTTAAAACTTTGAAAAATCATAGAAAATAATCCGTAACTCGGATGAAAAGGTTTTCTACATGAAAGTTGCTCAGAACGACGAGACGAATCTAAACACATGGTCTGTTTACCTGTCAGATGCCTCTAACTATCTGAACATGGAACTTTCCCCCTCTGGTCATTTGTGTGACACAGGTCCGGAACCGGGAAAACTTTCCCGGATGTTATCCCCCTTCACCGGTATCGTGTAGCACCGCGTTAGAACACGTCTAGCTTTGCCTGTTGTCCTGTTATCGTTGCTTGCTATGTATTTACTATTTCTTCCCCCTCTTCTCTCCGGTAGACCCCGAGACCGCTGCCGCTATGATCGACTACGTCGGCGGCGACACTTCTTCCTTTTCAGCAGAGCTTCCAGGCAAGCCCCTCCTTTGATCATCCCGATATCGCCCATTCCATTCTCTCATGCTTGCATTAGATTTTGCTACTGTTATTGTTTGCTCCTATTCTGATGCATAGCCTGTTTATTGTAACATGTTGTTGTTACCTACTTGCTTATCCTAAACTGTTTAGTATACTAATGTCGCACCAACTAGTGCGCCATTAGTATGTAACAGCATGCGCCATTAGTGTGCCTCCCGAGGGGCCATACGTAAGCATGGCTTTGTCATACTAATGGCGCATTCTCCGTTGATGCGCCATTAGTATCCTTTGGCATACTAATGGCGCACCTGGTGGTGATGCGCCATTAGTATGAATATTTGGTTTATTTTTTTCCTTTTCTGATTTTTCCGCAGGTTACAAAATATATTATTAGACAGAATATAAAATATATTATTAGACAGAATATAGACAACAACACACAGCAACATCAGATTCATCGAATACAATAGAAGATTAGTCTCCGAATACAATTCATCATATTAGTCTCTGAATTCAAAAGACCGAACAAAGATAAAACATTACAAGTCTCAAGACCGTGAGTATCGAGTTTGTCTTCACATTACAAGTCGATATCGATCATCTAAACTACCATCACATAGAAGAGAGCTGTGGTCATCACGATGAGCATCATCGCGATCAAACTGGTCTTCATCCGGTTCCTCCAACGCTCCCTCCTCTCTCCCGCTGGATAGGGGCGTATCTAGATTTGGCCTCCGCCCTAGTGGTGTACCCTTTGTAACTGTTACTGCTGAAACGGTGAACCTGTCTCCGACACTCCTCCCAGTCATCGTAGACTCCGGGAACCTTACCCTTGTACACGACATACGACGGCATCTCTATGCACAAGCCAAACAACAGACAATACATAAGCAATATGTAAGTATGCAACAAAAGGATCGGAAGAGAAAAGCAAGACATTAATAGCACGATTCATGGTCCTACTAATAAATAGCATCGATTACATCTAAGTTGAACAACTGTCCAAACCAAAGAGACATACGAATTCATTAAATTTTAATTACAACATGAGCCAATCAATGTTTAAGAACTACACATCACTGCTTTCGACTCGACTAATCGGACAGGAGCGTGGGTGAAGCCGCCGTTTGTCGTGATGGTCATGAAATCGCGGCCGTTGTCACCCTGCATTTATAGCGTTTCATCTATCTCACTGTTGGACGGTTGATATCTGAGGAAGAACTGCCCCGAGGTATGAAGGACATCTTGATGGATGATGTCCGCAAACTCGGACTGGATGCGAAAGAATTCTTGTCTGAGGTCCGCGTCCTGGATTGCCGACAAGCTCGCGGCCCAATCTTTGAGATTATCTGATAGCAGAAGGTGATGATGGTCCCTTACGATCGCCCGCATGTGATGGAGGGCATAGTAGGCATCCTTCTGACCGCCAGGCGGCTGCTTGACGCAGCAGAACTTCGTATTGTGTGAGAACATGTGCTTGCCGTACTTACGAACTGGCCTGGTGAAGGTGCCTCCAGATTTGGCGTAGCCGGGGAGAACATCATCAAGAACTTTCTTGACATTTGTGTAGTCTATCTTGGAGTTACGGTTCGGGTCGAAATACGTGGCCATGGAATATTTCGGGCTTAAGAGGATGAGTGTGCAATGTGTGTCACTGCACAGAACACGGAATGTTAGAAAAAAAAGAATGATTGAAATCTAAGAAATCATATGTTACGGGGCGGTTAAGGGATGACTTACTCGGGAAAGTAAGGCACAAGGAAGTTATCCTTATCTGCGTTTGCCAGAATGACGCCTTCGAGGTGTGAACTCGCAACTTGGCGGTCCCCAGCGCTGCTCAAGTGCTTGGCACGCATGTAGAAGGGGTCGACTATCATGATGTCCGAGGTCTTGTCTCTAATGATCCGCATCTGCATACTCAGCGAAAACAGCCGAACGAAGGTGTAGTGCAGCGGATGAAGGTTAAACATAGCAAAGATGTCATCCAACCGCAGGACGATCGTACCCCCGATGTCGCCATCCACAAAGCCCTTGCCCTCTGGCACCTTGGCCACGAAAACCGGGTATGCCACATCCTTCTCTCTGAGACGCCGCTTCTCCAAAGAAAGAACACTGTCGTGCAGACTCCGCATAGCACCGGTTGCAGCATTCAGCATATTTGGCGGTAGCATCGCCCTACCCGCCACATGCACCCTCCTCAAGATATCCTTAGGTGAAGGTGGCCCGTCCTGAGCACGGATCGAACTCGGTGCCGGCTGGCTCGCACCGGCGCCCTTGTTAGTCTTTCGTTTCCGTCCCTTCTTCTTGATCTCCTGTAATGGGACTAAGTTCTGCTCACAGACCGCCTTCTTGAGCGTGTTGGGGCTGATAATATTTCGCACCTCAGCTATCTGAGACTCGGTGAAGGCGGGAGCTGGAGGCGTGTCCTGAGAACTGAATGCCAGACGACGCCTGTTGCAATTGGATTTCTCCGCCGTACCAGCTAGAACGCGGTCGTCTTGGTTGGGTTCTTGAGAAAGAGGCCCGCAGAACTCGTCAGCGTAACCATGTTCGGCAAAGTACTTATCAACTTTGGTAAATGTACCGTCGTCGTTGTCGTCGCCGTCCGGATCCTGTGCCATAGGGCTGTCCGGATCCTGTGCCATAGGGATGTCCGGCAGGTCCGGTAGCGTTGCGGCGTTCTTGCCATGGCTTGGCGCCGACACGACTGGCGGTCCTGTCTGTGGGGTGGTGTCCCCCGCCCCCAAACGAATCTGGCTCTTCGTCCAAAGCAGGGGCCAATTTACGCAGGTGCTGAGGGTCATCTCATATTCTTCGTCGGCCCCAGCGGGTCGAATCGGAGGTAACAGCTCGTCGCAGCCTGGCAGCACCCGAACCACTTCAACCCTATACATTGTGGGTGGCAACGGATTACCGTGGAACATGGGGTTGCCCGGTTGAACGATTCTGCCCTTGGCGACATCGACCAACTCGGCGCCCACGAAGTGCAGAAGAGTGCAAGGAACGTCGGCGGTGCCCTGCGAAAACATGTACAGGGCGTCAGGGATGCCCAGTCAAAGGCAAGGAGGTGAAGTCATCGGCCGAGAGGCTTAGTTACCGTGATGCCGTCGAGCTCGGCTAATGTCGAGGCACCGCCAACGGCGGGCGTGCAACTAACGGAGGGGGCGCTTGCTGGCGAGGTGCCGGCCGGCATACACCCGGGTGCATTAAGCTCCGATGCCCGTGCCGGCGCCGGAGACACGAATACCGCCTCCGCCGAAGACACCAATGGCGCCGCCGGAGACACCAATGGCGCCGCCTACGCGCTGTGCGAGTTGCTGGCCGTGAAGCCGGGAACCGAGGGAGGCCCCTGTTGGCCGCCCGCAATCCACGTCGTCAGCCCATGAATCAACGTAGGCACCATGGCGTTGAGCGTCGTTCCAAGTTGTTGTTGCACTTGCTCTTGGACAAGCTCCGAAATCCACGCCACTTGTGCCTTGAGTTCTTCAACCTCGCGCGTCTGGCTTTTCGAGCTGGTCTTTTTCTCCTTCCGCACACCAGCGGTATAGTATGACCCCCATTTTGTGGACAAGCCTTTGCCGGCCACACGACCAGCTGACGTCGGCTTAGTGATCTTATCCTTGTTTTTCATTACGTTCAACGCCCTATTTAAAGGGGTGTCGAAAGGGGAGCTCTGAGACGACCCCGCGCTACTGCTTTCATTGTCCTGCGAAAGGAACGTGAACCATTTAGAAATATTGGGGATTAATTAGAGTGCCACCATATGGAGCTAATTACGCGGGGGTGTATTCCTTACCAGAAGAAGCTCAAGCGCCCTGGTCTTCGGATCCGTGGTAAGCTCCTTTGTTATTGGATCCTCCTTGTACCGGGCCCTGACATAGTTCATGGTCTGCTTGTCACCGCTGTATTTCTCGAAGCGGGGCGGTAGGCCTTGCTCGACACGCTCCGCGTCCTCCTTGTCCCATATAGGCTCCGCCACTCTGTAACCGCCGGGACCGAGTTTGTGTTCCTCTAAGTTCAACTCCCGCATTTCTTTCCCCCACTGACTTGATTCGGAGGTTGCGCGGCTCTCGCACTTGATCTTGAACTCCTTGTAGTCATCTTCGCTCATCAAAGGATATTTCGCCTTGATCTTGTCATAACTATCACCTTTATCAATCATTCTCTTCACCGCGCTTCTCCAAGTAGACAGGGTCGTGCTCATCTTCGTGAGGGCGGCATTGTTCACTTTATTCCCTGAGAGGCGTGTGTTTTCAAATTCGGCGGGGAACTTGTATCGTTCGTGCAGCTTCGTGAAGAGGAGGTTGCGCAAATTCCCTCGGTCCTTATGCCTAAGGTTCTCGGTGTTGATCGAGACGGTGCTCCGGAGAATGCACCCGAGCTGAAGCGAGTACCCCTTGACTATATGTTTGGGCTCCGTTGGATTCCCGTCGAAGTCCACTTGAGTGAATTCCTCCTTGAGGGTGTGGAGCGCATTCGGGCGCCGGTCCTTCCTTTGCTTCTTCGGTTGGCTGCCATCTGTGTGTGCGCCGCCATCATCAGTGGTGGCATCCTCGGCGGCACCATCAGTGGTGTCATCCCCGACGCCACTAGGGGTTGTGTAATCAGGATCGGTGTCTTCCGCGGAGTCCTCATGGCGGTGAGGTTGTTCCTCCATCTCCTGGGACAGCTCCCAGAATTGCTTGCCGCCCGAACCACCGGCCTCATCGTTGTGGGCCATGTTTCGCTCTAAATAGGAAAAAAATTGGTCAAAAAGTTGGTTATTGTCAAGGAACAAGATCATGGTCTCATCATTTAGGGTTTGTCGACACCGAGGCACCCTAAAAGCCTAAGCTTTCATCATTTAGGGTTTGTCGACGCCGAGGCACCCTAAAAGCCTAAGCGTACATCATTTAGGTTCTCATCGACACCGAGGCATCCGGGGCAGACAAGTTAAGTTTTCATCATTTAGGGTTTATCGATGCCGAGGCACCCTAGGTTGGGCCTAATCACTAGGCACTAATCACTTGGCTCTATTGCCACCTATGTTGGGTTTATCATCTAGGGTTTATCGATGCTAAGGAGAATTCTAAGTTGGGCCTAATCATTTGGCTCTATTGCCACCTATGGTTTAATGCAGGAAGAATAAAGGGGCAGTTGATCCTACTTAATTAAGTACTAAGATACCCCGGCCCATGCATTATCGCAAGTACCCCATATGTCCTATTTTTAGCAAAGTCATGCTAAAATTCACGGAAAATTTCAGCATGACCTTTGCTGAAAATAGGACATATGGAGTACCCGAATTTGCCGGAACGGAAGTTAATCGACATTCCGGCAAACTCAAGGGCCTCTCGGGGTACCTGCAAATTCATCACGACACGATGGTCGGAGACAAAACCCAGCAAACTAGCACCACAATGTGCCTCTACTTTCCATCCATCTGCTATGGCCGTATCATGCAGTTTAACTAAGCACTAACAGGTAATTATATAACAGAAAACTACAAACATGACTTCATATTTTCACGATCAGGAAGAAAAACAGGGTTTTCAACTACTATATTCAGTTTCATGGCATCAGTTGAACAGTTGAAAAAGAACAAGCTTCATTTAAATATCTTGCTGCTAACAAACATAACTAATGTCAGTACTCAAAAAATAGAGTGACCACACAGGGAACAAACAAACTATTCACTTTTTATTTCTTCAGAATTGGACCAGACAGAGAACAACTCCTTGGAAGCAAACTTATATGAAAAGGTTCAGCAACTTGAAACGTAACTCTTATATGAAAATCTTCTGTATGATCAAGTAAGCAGAGCACATGTATATACCTGTATCACTGTCTTGGAGCCAACAAACGCCTCAATTTTTCTCCAACCGTGATCGAACCTGATCGCCTATGCTTCTTCTTTCACTCTCCTACATAAAGTTATTGTTACTACCTGGGAGGGATTATATGCTTGTTTACCACTACTAATACCATTTTTTAATATAATCTTCATTCTCCTGCTATTTCTTTTCTTGCAAGTGTTGATGCCATAGTGTTTCAGGTTCTTCCTAGTTAAAACATGTGATTTTGAGAAGGAATTTGCCCAATTTTCGCAGGGAGACAAAACTTAGCTAAAAATTTGATATACCAAGTAGTCCATGAAATTATATTTCCTCTAGGCAAAGTAGAAGATATTATTTTGTTTTTCCTCTAAGGTAAAGGAAATAGCCATCACTTTGAAGTGTCTAATAGATGAAATAATGCATGAGTTAGAAAGATATGTGCAAGTGTATGAAGGCATCCTGTGAAGCAGAGCTTCCAAATTGATCTTCTTGAAACATTGTTACTAAGTAAGGCTTAATTTCATATTTCTGCAAACTAAGGTAAACCAATTATTACATGCATAAATTTCTCAGTGAAGGTTCTGTCTGTGAATGACCTTAAACAGTGACATAATATAGAATTTCAGCAAGTGATCTAGCAGGCTACCGTTACATTTGCTAATTAGGTAAATACACACCCCTCTCAAAGCTTCAACAAGTTTCAGAGCTTAACACCTGACTGTTCAGTTCAGTATAATACAGATATCAATTGAGGTTCACATCACACAATGAAGAATGGACAAACATGACACTATTAATACAGTTGGTGTTGTGTGAATTTATTCAGATGCAATCCTTCCTGGTCACATGAACGTACCTTGGCGAAGCCGTCGGCAGTGTGTGTGCCGAAGAAGTGCGCAACCCTCCGGCCGACGGCTGTTGTCCGGGCCAGGCAGGGGAGGAGCGGCGGAGGAGGAGGGCGACACTGCAGCCGACGAAGCAGGGAGGAGGTGGCGGCAGAGTTGACTGAGAGGGGATTTTTTAGGTCGCCGGCGTAGCTCCGGGCGGCAACATTGCTGGGCAGGAGTGCCTGCTCCAGGGAGGGGGGCAGCAAAGGGTTCGGCCGGCTGGGCGCGCCGCGGCGGCGGGCCGGCAGCGGTGGCGGCGGCTAGGAACCCTAGCTGTCGCGCTCGGGAGGGAGGTTGACGCAGGCGGGGCCGCGGGGGGAGGGGGACGGCGCGGGCGGAGGGGGGACGGTGAGGGAGGTGGTCGAGTGCGGCGGGGGAAGCGAGCACGGCCGGGGATGGCGAGCACGGGGGAAGTGGTGGGCGGTGGTGGTCAGGCGCGGGTGAGACGAGGCAGGGGAGGGATTAGAGAGAAATGGAGATTAGGGATTTTAGTGTGGGGGGAGGCTTAGCAATGGCGCACCACCCAGGGGTGCGCCATAAGTACATCAATAGCAATGTCGCACCACCGAGGGGTGCGCCATAAGTAATTTAATCTAGCCCGACTTGTCAGGTTATACACAACTTAACCCTATCTACAACAGACCCCGCCCACTAGCCCGACTGGTCAATACGCAGCACACACACCAGGAGGTCCTGGGTTTGATTCCTAGGCTCCCCAATATTTTTTTATGCATTTTAAATCCTGTTTGATATTTATTTGTGTTTAAATATGTTCAAACTTGTTTAAATCATAACAGTAATATTTTTTTTATAAAAACAGTAATAACCCCCCCGGGGTGCGGGGGGCCGGGTGCTCGTAGGCGGCGGTGGAGCGGGGGAGGGTTGCGGTGGGTCGGCGGCGGCGGTGGAGCTAGCTAGCGGGGGAGGGTGCGGGTGGGATCAAGATCGAGATGGAGGGGGAATCGAGATAGAGATGGAGGGGGATCGTGATCAAGTGTCCTCATGAATTCAAAAAGTGCCCATGAAATTTAAAAATATTCATGATATCAAAAAGTGCCCATGAAATACAATCGAGAAATGAAGACTACGAAATACAATCGATCTTAGCTAGCTATCTGTTCACAATCTTCTTGCCCTTCTTTTTCGCAAATGGATTTCTTCTGTGGAATGGACGTCCTTTAGGTAGGGTGGTCCTACTTCTTCTTGTGGTGTGTGCTGCTACTTCATCGTCGTCGTCATGTTCGATATTCGGGTCGCTGTACTTGTCGAAGTCTTGCTCATTGGCTACTCCATACATTCCGATGGTCTTCCTTTTGCCTCTCCTCACGACAACACGACTGGGCTTTGACGGGTCGGTAATGAAGAAGCATTGGTCCACTTGGGAAGCCAGTACCCATGGCTCATTTTTTGCGGTGACGTTTGCGCCCTCGGTCTTGGATTTGGCTTCGGGTATAACCATGGTGGTGAAATACCGGTCTTCTTTTAGGACGCTCTTGGCCCATCTGACACGGAACATCGAGACCTTCTCTCCAGCGTAGCTCAGCACCCAGATCTCCTTGATCCTTCCGTAGTATCTGTCCTTGTCGTTGCCGGTGTAGGATTCCATCGTTACCCTGGAGTTCTGATAACCATCGCTCTTCATGTCCTTGTCCTCGGTGTAGAATGTGTAGCCGTTGATATCGTACGCCTCATAGGTCATCAGGTTGTGCTCGGCGCCCTGTGACAAGGCGAATATGAGTTGTTCTTCCGCGGAAGAATCCTCATGTGAAGGGTACGACAGAAGTTTCTGCTTGAACCAACGCATGAAACATGAGTTGTGCTCTTTGAGTATATCTTCGTCCGTCCTCTGTTGGCCTCGGTCATTGTACGTCTTCTCAATAAAGGTTTTGTGCTCTACCACCCAAGGATCGACCACGTCTATGTGTTGTAGCGCGACTAGGTTTGCTCTTTCAAAGTCGGCGAGTCGACCCTCGAAGTCGACATGCATTTCGCGGCGACCCTCACGGTGACCCCATCCAGCGAGCCTGTCGAGGTGCCTGTTGACGGGCAGACCAACAGGGTTCTCGATGCCTAGATAATTCGTGCAGTAGGAGATGCACTCTTCGGTCAGAAAGCCCCTGGCTATACTTCCCTCTGGACGTGACATGTTGCGAACGTATCCTTTGATGACACCATTCATCCTTTCGAACGGCATCATGCTGTGCAGGAACGTCGGCCCGAGTTGGATGATATCCTCCATGATATGGACCAGCAGATGCACCATAACGTCGAAGAATGCGGGCGGGAAGTACATCTCAAGCTCGCATAGTATCACCACGATCTCTTCCTGTAGCCTTCTGAGTTGCCTCACGCCAATCGACTTCCGAGAGATGACGTCGAAAAAGTTGCATAGGCCAAATAGCATTTCACGGACGTGCGCGTCCATGATCCCACGTATTGCAACTGGAAGTATCTGCGTCATCAGCACGTGACAGTCGTGAGACTTCATCCCGCTGAACTTCTGCTTCGCTGGGTCTAGGTATCTGCTTATCTTCCCCGCGTAACCGTAAGGAAGTTTTACTCCTAGGAGGCAGGTGAAAAACTACTCGATCTCCTCCTGACTTAGAATGAAGCACGCGGGAGGGTAGTCATATCCGGTCTTCTTGGCCTTTTTGCCTTTGCGACGACTTTCTGTGTCCTGCTTCGCATCATCATCATCATCATCATCATCATCATCATCATTAGCGTGAAGCTCCTGCCTGATGCCCATTGATTTGAAGTCTGCCCTTGCTTTCGGCCCATCTTTGGTCCTCTCTGGCATGTTGAGCAGGGTACCAAGCAGACTCTCGCACACATTCTTCGTGATATGCATGACATCAAGGCTGTGAGGCAGACGGTGGATCTTCCAGTACGGCAAGTCCCAGAAAACAGACCTTGTTTTCCATACCTTCAGCAGCGGCTCTGGCGCCTTTCGCTTCTTTCCCGGCTCTGGCGCCTTTTGCTTCTTTCCCGGCAGTGGGCAGTCTTTTCAATTTTTCAACAGCTCGTCTATTACCTCGCCGCTCCTCGTACACGGGCGTTTTCGGGGTTCGGTTTCACCATCGAACAGATCCTTGCGTTTCCTCCACGGGTCATCGTCGCGAAGCCACCTTCGATGTCCCATGAACACGGTTTTCGAAGACCCGGGATCTCTATCTAGCTGGCGATACGTTGTGTCATCCATGCACCTTACGCATCCAGAAAATCCGTGGACTACCTGCCCCGCGAGATATTCGTAACCGAGATAGTCGTGCACCGTCGTGAGCAGTGCGGCTCTCATAGGGAAATATTCTTTCTCTGCGGCGTCCCACGTATTGGCTGGCGTTTTCCACAGCGTGTCTAGCTCCTCCTTCAGCAGCCCCAGATACAGATTGATGTCGTTCCCTGGTTGTTTCGGCCCTTCAATTAGCATACTCATGTGAATGTACTTCCTCTTCATGCACAACCAGGGGGGAAGGTTGTACATCCACACAAACACAGGCCAGGTGCTATGTGTGCTTCTCTGGATGCCAAACGGATTGACTCCATCAGTGCTCGTGCCCAGCACGATGTTCCTTGGATCCTTCCCAAATTCTGGGTATTTGAAGTTCAACGCTTGCCACTGGCTCGCATCCTTAGGGTGACTCAGCATCTTGTCTTTTTTATTTATCTCCGGATCATTTCTGTCATCTTCCCGCTTCTTCTCCTCCCTATCCGCATGCCAACGCAGGAGCTTTGCTACCTTAGGGTCCGCGAAATACCGCTGCAGACGAGGAGTTATCGGAAAGTACCACACCGATTTTCGAGGAGCTTTATTCCTCTTCTTGTATCGAGTGACGCCGCACACCGGACATATGGTAGACTCCGCGTGCTCGTCCCGATAAATGATACAATTGTTCATGCACACATGGTATTTCACGTGCGGTAAATCTAGAGGGCACACGATTTTCTTCGCCTCCTCGAAACTGGTCGGGCACTTGTTCCCCTTGGGAAGACGTTCGTGCCAGAATGACATGTTCTCGTCGAAGCATGTGTCGGTCATTTTGTGTTTTACCTTTATCTCGAGAGCCATGAGCGTTACTTTCAGGCGGGTATCCTCGGGCCTGCATCCTTCATACAATGGAGTAACCGCGTCTATCTCCAGTTGATCCAGCTTGGCTTTCTCTCGGGCGGCAACTCTTGCGTTATCCGTCTGCTTGAGAAGCAGCTCTTGAATATGAGGGTCCTGCACCCAGCCTCCATCGTCGTTTGCTCTGGCATCTTCATCTTCATGATCATGCCCTTTGTCTTGATCTTCCTCATCATCATGTATGACATCTTCTACATGATGACTGTGTACAGCATCACCGTCGTGATCATGTCCTGGAGATTCTTCGTCTTCTCGCCCGCCCTCGCCGTGGTGGTACTTGTCTTGTTGCCCTTGCTCATTTCATGCCCGGCCCTGGCCATGGACGACTTCATAGTCATCTTCATCACCTTGCCACCGATAGCCATCCATGAAACCACGCAAGAGCAGGTGGTCCCGCACCTGCCCGGAATCCGGGTCAGCAATAGGGCTCTTCAGTTTGCATCTTCGACACGGACATCTTATCTCCGTCTCGTTCTTTTGAAACATCTCGGCCTTCGCGGAGCTCAAAAACCTATTCACGATGCCTTCAGTCATCGTGCGGACCATGGTCGCCTGCGGGGTAGAGCAAAACGATATTTAGAACCAAGAAAAAATTTGGCATGACCTTCCCTAAAAATAGGACCAAAAAGAATGCATAGTGCCAAAATTCTCGCCGAAACGGAAATGAATCAAAACATTCCGGCAAAATATTGGCAACTATCGCATTTCAAATACCGGTACCTTCAAACACAAAAAATATATGCAACACCACAAACATACATAGATCTAGCTAGGCCACAAAAAGTGCATGTGCACGTTGTTGGAGCGAGCTAGGAAGAAAAAAAAGTAGATCTACATCATGAAGATAGCTTTCCCCTTACTTACCTATCAAAAAAAGGTAATTTCACCACTAAATTTTGATGAATCTATGGTGGAAATGAGGTGAGGAGGAGGAGGCAGCGGAAAGCTTGAAGAAGGAGGTGGAGGGAATGAAGTGGGGAAAGTGAGTGGGTAGGTGTGGGGCTGTCCAAAACATCTTGTTGGGGTCCCAGGTTACTAATGGTGCACCACAAGGAAATGCGCCATTAGTAACCCTGGTTACTAATGGCGCACCTGCAGGCGGTGTGCCATTAGAAGTTTTGCAAAAAAGTAACAAATATAAATATATATACTAATGGCGCACTGTGTAATAGTGCACCATTACTAGTTTAAACTAGTAATGACGCACTGTGAAATGGTGCGCCATTAGTAGTTTTGCAACAAAAAAAATAAAAAAAATTACAGTAATGGCGCACTCTCTGCCTGGTGCGCCATTACTAGTTAGAACTAGTAGTGGCGCATTGTCGACCTGATGCGCCATTAGTATGTATGAAAAATGAAAAAAAAATAATACTAGTGGCGCACCCTGTTTCTGGTGCGCCATTAGTGTCTTCCACACTGATGGCGCATCACCAACAGGTGCGCCATTAGTATATAGTAGTGGCGCACTAGTTCCCTGGTGCGCCATTAGTATCAATCCTATCTATAGCCCTTTTCCTAGTAGTGAGAGACCCCCACTTTGTCCCGACTGCCCTGCTAGATTATCAGAGCACCCGGTCAATGGGATCGAAGACCAGGCCCCGGCACCGCACATCACTTCTCCCTTAGTTGCTCGACACTACTGGGTTACTATCGAGTGCCGAGGGTGAGACCTGTACAGCACTTCTGATGTTAACCCTGTAGTGTAGCTATTTGGTCGTGGTCATCGAGGGTGATTCCGCCTTAACCACTTCCGATACGACTCTGTCGTGCAACCCCTCAGGTGTGAAATTCGAGGGTGGTTCCTCTTACGTTCACCTTGATGATTACATCGAGTGGAATCCGTCAAGGGTAATTCCTCAGGTTTCCCCCTTGGTGTTAGACACACGGTTACTATGGTTACTATGACTTTACACTGAACCATGTTACTAAAGACGGGTCGACCCTGAGGGGTACCCGCGCGAGCTTAATTGCGAGTGATGTGGAGACGGGTTGACCTGGAGGGTGCCCGCGAGATAATTATGAGGCGTGGTCGGGCATTCCTAGCCCTTGCCACAAGTCCTCGAGATGGGGCAACGGGGTCACATCTTTCGTGAGTCTCTGCTTGTTACCGCGCATTCCTAATCCACTACGATTTGGATATTTGATCCGAGGGGCCTCTGGCCTGATAGCACTAACCATCACATGGGCATAGTATGGGCGTTCTGCATCGTATGCATCAGCCGAAGCTTAGTAGACGTCATGCGATTGAGCGGCGCGCGCCGGGTTGGACTGGTAAGCTCCCGCCTTTTTAAGGAGGTAGCTAGGTTTACTCATTGGCCGCCCACGCAACGTGCAGGAGTTCCTGGGGCGATGGCCCATGACCCCTGGGGGCATAGGTTTAGTCCGGCGTGCTTGACCTCTCTATTAAGCCTAGGTTGGGTTGCGGCGTATTGTTTGGCCGAGGCCGGGCATGACCCAAGAAAGTGTGTCCGGCCGGAGTTAATCGAGCGTGGTGGGTAAGTTGGTGCACCCCTGCAGGGAAGAAAACAACTATCGATAGTCTGTCCTACGGTAACGGACACTTGGATTTGTATCCCGATCGATACAACTAGAACTGGATACTTGTGATGAGAACTGGATGGTGATGAGAATTGGTTTGTGATGATAACTGGATAGTATGGCTCTGGGATTGCTTTCTCACAGGGAGTCGAGAAGGGATCTCTGGCCGAGGTTGATAACACTACTACTACTTTACTTTATGCTACTCTACTCCCTCTTGTTGCTGCAAGATGGTGGTTTCCAGAAGATGCTAGTCTTCGATAGGACTAGGCCTTCTCTCTATTCTGGCATTTCTGCAGCCCAGTCCACATATACAGCCTTCCTTTGATAATGTTGCATATGTAGTGTAGATCCTTGCTTGCGAGTACTTTGGATGAGTACTCACGGTTGCTTTGCTACCCCTTTTTCCCCCTTTCTTCTTCTTTCCGGTTGATGCAACCAGATGTCGGAGCCCAAGAGCCAGATGCTACCGCCGATGCCTACTACTACGTGGAGACCGACGATGACCAGGAGTAGTTAGGAGGCTCCCAGGCAGGAGGCCTTGCCTTTTCGATCGTAGATGCTTATGTGCTAGCCTTCTTAAGGCAAACTTGTTTAACTTATGTCTGTACTCATATATTGTTGCTTCCGCTGACTCGTCTATGATCGAGCACTTGTATTCGAGCTCTCGAGGCCCCTGGCTTGTATTATGATGCTTGTATGACTTATTTATGTTTTTAGAGTTGTGTTGTGATATCTTCCCGTGAGTCCCTGATCTTGATCGTACACGTTTGCGTGCATGATTAGTGTATGATTGAATCAGGGGCGTCACACAATACAACACGTGTCGGTTCCCCTTCTGTCACTAGGATCGAGCACCACAAGATTGAACCCAAAGCTAAGCACTTCTCCCATTTCAAGAAAAACCAATCTAGTTGTCCAAACCAAATTGATAGTTCGAACAGACTTGCAAAGATATCAAATCATGCATATAAGAATTCAGAGAAGATTCAAATAATATTCATAGATAAGCTGATCATAAATCCACAATTCATCGGATCTCGGCAAACACACCGCAAAAGAGTATTACACCGAATAGATCTCCAGGAACATCGAGGAGAACTTTGTATTGAGAATCAAAGAGAGAGAAGAAGCCATCTAGCTACTAGCTATGGACCCGTAGGTCTGTGGTAAAGTACTCACGCTTCATTGGAGAGGCAATGGTGTTGATGTAGAAGCCCTCCATGATCGAATCCCCCTCCGACAGGACACCGGAAAAGGCCCCTAGATGGGATCTCATGGGTACAGAAGGTTGCGGCGATGGAAAAGCGGTTTTGTGGCTCCCCTGAAAGTTTTTGGGATATTTGAGAATATATAGGCGGAAGAAATAGGTCGGTGGAGTCAGGAGGGGCCCACAAGGGCGGGGGGCGCGCCCTACCCCCCTGAGCGCGCCTCCCGACCTTGTGGCCGCCTCGTGGCTTTCCCGACGTGCACTCCAAGCCCTTTGGATGTCTTCTGGTCCAAGAAAAATCATCGTGAAAGTTTCATTCCGTTTGGACTCCGTTTGGTATTCCTTTTCTGCGAAACTCTAAAACAAGGAAAAAACATAAACTGGCACAGGGCTCTAGGTTAATAGGTTAGTCCCAAAAATCATATAAAATAGTGTATTAATGCATATAAAGCATCCAAAACAGATAATATAATAGCATGGAACAATAAAAAATTATAGATACGTTGGAGACGTATCACTACCTAAGTGTTTGGCAATATCTTCTCATGTACCAGATTGGGCTAAAGAGTTAGTGGACAGTTATCTGAGAGATCCTACAAGTAAAGCACTTCAGGAAAAGTTGTTATTACACAAAGACCATACTGTGGATCAGTATACCATGACAACTGGTATTATCAGGTTTAAAGGGAAAATCCTAGTAGGCAAGGTGCCTGAGCTTAGAAACAAGCTACTCACAGCTCTGCATAGCTCACCTGTGGGAGGACATTCTGGTGTAAGAGCTACATACCATAGAGTTAAAGGGATTTTCTACTAGCATGGGTTAAAAGTTGATGTAGAAAAATTCATTGCAGCATGTCCTAGTTGTCAAAGAGCTAAAAATGAACACTGTTTACAACCAGGGTTGTTAGAACCTTTACATGTTGCTGACATGGCCTGGGAGCACATATCAATGGATTTTATTGCAGGATCGCCAAATTCTAGGGGCAAGGAAGTGATACTAGTAGTAGTGGACAAATCCACCAAATATGCACATTTCCTTCCCTTATCTCATCCTTATTCGGTGCTGACAGTAGCTCAAGCAGTGGTGGACAATATAATCAAGTTACATGGTCCTCCTAAATTGATCATTTTTGATAGGGATAGGATTTCTAGAAGCAAGTTATGGAAGACATATTTGCAGCTCTAAAAGTGGAGTTAAGATACAGCTCAGCTTATCATCCACAAATTGATGGATAGACTGAGAGGGTTAACTAGTGTTTAGAAACCTATCTCAGGTGCATGACAACTCAAGAACCAAATAAATGGTGTCCTTGGTCACCTTTAGTTGAATACTGGTACAACTCTACTTACCACACAACTATCAAGATGTCTCCCTTCCAAGCATTGTATGGGTTTCCTGCTCCAATGATTGCTGAGCTAGCAAAACCTGGACCTGAGGAGGAAGAGGCTCAGGATTTCCTATCTGCAAAGAAAATTATGTTGGAACAACTGAAAGCAAATCCATCTCAAGCCCAAAACAGGATGAAAAGATTTGCTGACATGAAAAGAGTGGAAAGAAGCTTTGAGATTGGGGATTTGGTATATCTCAAAATGGCACCCTACAGACTAGCTGCTTTTGGTTTCAGAGGAGCGCTCAAACTGCACAACAAGTATTATGGACCTTTTCTGGTGATACAGAAAGTGGGAAGGGCTGCCTACAAACTACACTTTCCTAGCCATGTTAAAATCCATCTAGTTTTTCATGTGAGCCAACTCAAGAAGCACATTGGAAGCAAAGCAATACCCAGTCCCCATCTGCCTATGGTCAATGAAGATGGCACTGTCAAAACGGGAGTGTTACAGGTCAGGCAAGTGCCTCAGAACAATCTTCTGGTTGTGCAGTGGTACATTCAATGGGAAAATCTGTCACCAACAGAAGCTACATGGGAAGGTGCATATTTTATCAAATATACATTTACGGAGTTCTTCAAGGCGACATCTCAAGCCTGGAGGGACGCAAACCAAACGCCATGAGGGCATGTCGTTGCTTAGAAGGGGGCAATGTCAGGCCTGAACCTGCAAGTGTCGAGGAGATTCAGTTAACCAACGACTGGGATGCCTCCTCGCGTACCGCTTCATCGAGAGCCGTTGATCCCTTAAAGTAACGTCAGAAAGTGGTTACAGTTACTTTTCACCTATTGTCGGTTACTTTTCGCCTATATAACCAGTCGGGTTGTGGCTGGCGTATTAAGCTATTCTTTCTTCCAGAATTCACCTCGATGGCTTAGATACTCTATAGATAAATCAATAGCAAATACATCTAGATCTGAAAGTTTCTCTGCCCCAAATTCCGTTGTTCTTGTGTATAAATCATATAGTGATAGATCGGGTCCTGACACCCGGCCACATCCCGCTCATCGCCACCGTGGCCGCAGACAAGACTAGGCAGGCCTACAACATCAACGTCGACACTGCAGCGGGAGAGATCGTGGCTGCCATTGGCGCCGAGAAGCTGTTGCTGAATACTGCCATTGGCGGCGGGATTAAGTCGGATTCTAATGGGATAATAGAGCTAGCCCACCTAATTTTCTTCTTGTCCAATGGGGGCCCATTAGAACAGTTTAAGTGGGATGGGATGGTAATCCCACTTAGACTAGCCACAGTGGGAGGAATATAGGTAGTAACATCACACTTATCTAGACAAATATATGACATGGCAAGTAATTAATGATGAAAGAGAGACATGTAGTAATATAGCTAGTTACTAGTATTATGAGGCTGGTCGTAATGAGAGTATCATAAGCGGTATCATGCATGCCAACTAGAATTTTTGAATGATGTGGCACACAATTAAATGAGGAAAGAGATGGTATGGTATCATATCATGGTACCGTATATGATACTCCCCATTACAATCAGCCTGAGTAACATCACACATACCAAGACAAGATGAGTCTACAACCTAATAAATGAAGAGTTGCATGACACCCATATATATACTCCCTCTGTTCCAAATTACTCGTCGTGGTTTTAGTTCAAATTTGAACTAAAACCACGACGAGTAATTTGGTACGGAGGGAGTAGTAACATAGAGTAGAGTAGTAACATATGCATGGGAAAATGCACTGGAGCACCTAGGTGCTCCACCCACCCACATCATCATCGTTCCCCTGCATATAGATTCGGATCACTTGGTTTAAATGCGCTGTATTTAGCTCTGTATCCCTAAAGTACCTGGAACAAAACTGCTCGTATATGCGTGCACCTTTGTACAAGCTAGACCCACCAGCAGGGGAGACACTGGTCCACCAAGCCCCACCTGCTCTCTCATTTACCACGCCGTAGTCTTGGATATTTCCTCCTACGTCGCACTGTTCCTCTTCCTCAAAGGTCATTCCGTTCCCCATTTTTCTGCTCGTTCCCGATCCAAACCAGGCGATCTACTAGATCCGGCGACATGTGTGCCTCCTCCTCCTTCCAGTTACTCGCACCCTACTTCCAGGAGCAGGCTCCTCTTCCTCTCATCCGCTGCCCGTGGTGCAACAATGGCGACGTGCAGTGCACTGGTGGGTCTCCCAGACCGAGAAGAACCCCGACAAACATTTCTACAAGTGCGAGCATCACCATGTGAGTCCAGCCCTTTACCCATTCTATTCAATCGAAGCACCTCCTTGAATCCACCGCTTGAGGTTTGCATCCAGTTCTTTCCTATAACAAAACTACTTGTTCCTGTTGTTCATCCACGCACCAAGTCAAACCAGCTACAGCCTGGGCGCCCTCAGATGGATTCTCGTAATCGGCATCCTCCACCTAGCAGGGGTTCTCCATCTCTACCTCAAGAACTAATGAAGCGCTAGCGCCCACCGCTGAAGTTACCTTTAATTATTAGTTAAGTAATCAATCAAGTTTCCTGGAATTTTCTTTTCTCGTTTTTTCTCTGAGAAAGTTTCTTTCCTCGATTTTTCTGTTCAGGTTTGCTGGAACTTTTTTTGTACGATGTCAGATTGTTCCAGCAAGCTCTTCTCCAAGCCATTTTCTTTCCTCGTTTTTTCTCTCTGGAAAGTTTCCTGATTTTTTTGTATGAGATCAGATTTGTCGTGTTCAAATCTGTTTTTTTTTTCAATGGGGACAAATCCGGGAAATTAGTAGGTTTTCCTGGGCTGTGAATCACAATTTCCACCTTCTAAAATTTTGGGTGATTAATTAGTGCATTTTTATCAGTGAAATTCCACGGAGTGCTTTTTCGAGTAGTTATATTGCCCGATTGTTGAGTTCGTTGATGGATCTATAATTGTAATTATATTTTTATGCATCATAGAACAATGTCATCAAGTATTATCACTGTCAATGTTGTAAATTTGTTGATGGATCTACTCCCTTGGAATGTATTTGCTGACAAACCATGTTATCTGAAATGTATGTGATGATGGTTGAAATGTATGTGATGATGGTTAATCAGTGCATCAAGATTCATTGTCAAATTATTTTTGTGAATCATGTATGATGGGGCAGTGATTTTTTTTTTTTGCGCATGGATGAGTCTGAGTTGTTTCTAGGTAATAAAAATTAGGCAGTGGATTTTTCTTGCTAGCGCCGACTTAGCTGCTCTTGCCTGTACTTGTCAGTACTCATTCGAAGCGTTAACTCCCAGTTTAATTAGTAGGTAATTAACTACCCAGGAAGCATGATCGCTAATGTAAGCTTCTTTTTCTAATTTTCACTTCTTCACTGAACCTATAGTGTCTGTAGTTAGTTGTTAAGTAGCTGTCGATGTATTGTCAGTTTTAAGATCAGGTCATAGCTAATTAACGATCCTGTAAGATTGCCCCCTAAAATGTATGTATGAGACCTGATGAATTTCTTAGGCTTAAATGTGAAAATGTGTTGCTGAGCAATGTACTGTCAGTTCTATCTTATTGACCCATGTAATCTTTGGTTTACAGAAGTGTGTTGTAGACCAAATACACTGTCAGTGCTGACCTCTCTTTTGTTTTCAAATTTTATAATCTTTATTTATGCCTGCACCAATCTCTTCAGAATTTCACGTGGAAGTACATTGCAATATTCAATGCCATGGCATTGATTGATTGGAAACCAGGTCATCTTATTTCCAGCAGCCACAGCAGTCTCTGCTCCGTACATAGGTCAATAAATCCATGGGTCCGCTTTCCTGTATTACCTCCTTGTATGTCCAACGTATATATCCCGATAAAATGATTCGATCATTTAATGGCTTGATCTGGGGAGAGTAACGGCTGCCTAAGATTTCGGTGGGTGGAGCACCTAGGTGCCATAAATCCGCGTCCTATATGCATGTTACTAGTCTAAGTTACTCCCCGTCCACTCTCACCTGCAGTGTGAGGCAACACCTTAATTTTCTGGCCCATGTACCAAGTCTTGTATAGTCTGTTAGTCTTTGTATTTTTCATTCTGCCGCTCCGGGCTGTATCCGCAAGACTATGTGTAACTTTGTTGCTTAATTAATAAAGTGTCAACGTTCTCAAAAAAAATAAGAGCCAAGACCGGCCCTGCTATCTGCTGATTGTACAGTAATTGCCTTCTTGGCATACACAACAATCGGGACACAGGAAAGGTAAGACCTGCACTATAGAGAAAGGCTTCTGATATCACGCTGCTGATCAGCAATCCCTTTGGCTAACCGCGAGGGCAGTGGAAGCAACTCAACTGGAGCTCCTGTGGAGGGTGCGCTTGTAAATTTTGGGTTAAACCACCTTCTTAATGTGAGGCCGTTGATCCTCATCCTCCCGTGGGACTCCTCGCCTTGATATTTAATTCCTAATCTTCTCAGCAGGGAGCCAACTGCTTGGCCGACTCTGCATGTCACAACCCAAACTAGTCTCTTCAGGTTTATTGGATAATGTGCAAGGCACAAAAGAGAAATTCTATTTGACTCAGCAGATTATGGTATTTGTAGATGTTAGCACAGTAGCTTTTCAAGCAAATGAAATCATCAGAGCTGAGACTAACTTAATTATTAGACGAAAATTTCTGGTATACAGGACAAGTATTCAAGGAATTAAATGTGATTTTCACCTTCCAGCAAGTTTAAGTGTTTTCTCCCTTTCATCAAGATCAACTTGTTTCTTTTCGGTGGGTAATAGAATTGTAACATTTGGTAACCTTGCACCTGCATGT
The DNA here is from genome assembly GCA_032464435.1 of Aegilops umbellulata. NCBI lineage: Eukaryota > Viridiplantae > Streptophyta > Magnoliopsida > Poales > Poaceae > Aegilops > Aegilops umbellulata. The sequence continues at coordinate 141,067,986 of CP136054.1, read as the reverse complement.
CATAACGTGTAATTAGAACTAAGGGAGCAAGATGTGAATTACACAATATTTTTTTAAGTCTTCTTCTATTTGCACATGGAAATCACACTACTATTTGGTAGTTACTTGGAGGGTTCCTCCTAGAAGTAGAAACTGGTGATTAATACTACCTCCATCCGAAATTAGTTATCGCTGAAATGGATGTATCTAGACGTATTTCAGTGCTAGATACATCCGTTTGAGTGACAAGTAATTCCGGACGGGGCGAGTACAAAGTTTATCAATAAGTTGCAAGTTCCTTATAATTCCCTAGATAGATTTGATTCAGCACAAGTCATCTAAGCCGCAGCAACTCGGAACCAGACAAAAAGATTGGGATAAATTGGACTATGTCAGAATAAATATCTTAGTTTACCAATAATGTTGTGTAAAACAGTTTCAGATTCTACATATCTGCTTTGGCCGATTTAACAACAAATATTAGAAATATAATGTGTATTTATTATTCTTTAAACAATTCTACAACAAATTTATTGTAGACAAAGTAAACTATTTTAGGCATCAAGGAATACTTTCGGATTCACCTGCAGCTAGTCGATGCTTCAAAGACTTCAATGTCGATAGAAGAGAAACCTGACAAAAATGAAGTATAAGTATGTACTATATATTATATAGGTAAAAGAGTTAATTACACTTTTGATACATAAACTTGCCGTCGATGTACAGATTCATACATAAACTTGAAAAAGATAAAAATCAGCCCTACAACTTGCGTTTTGGGTACGTCTAAGTACACTTCCGTTAACTCTCCGTTAAACACCCAACGTCAGCTGGCCAACCCTTCGTACCTACATGTAGGTCGCACCTGAAGAAAAAAAGGGTTGGCGTGGAATCAAACTCCGGATGTCGGCTCTTATATACACCATGCGTTGGCCAGTGCACTACTTTGTTTAGTGTTAATGAAAATGATGTAGCTATAATTCGATAGACTTTCCGTAGCTCAGTACTGCTGATCGTTGACGCCCGCAACTGTACTTACGGCTGTACTTGTGAAAAGAGATAGAGCTGTCTCGCTATGACTCAAAGATGGTCAAAAAGCTAATAGATGGGCCACAAAAGGTAGAGGAGAGGGGGTAAGAAGAGTAGGCTTACTACTGGATACAAGATAGGGTATACAGCTAAAAGGGTGAAATAGAGGAATGAAATGAGCCAGTGAAACGGTCCACGTCCACAAGTATTGAGCTATAACCATAAAACTTGGGGAATGCCTCAAGAAAATCCATTGAAATAGAAGACCCAGGTTGTAATGGAACAGACAAAGGTTGAAGAAGACCAGCAGGAAGGGTGTGCTCACTCTTGTTGAGTTGACACACATTACAGTGAAGAACAAACTTGGAGGGAGAAAAATAAACCAGAAGAGACTCATTGTGCCGGGGTTTTCCTGGCTCCCCGAGCACCTATGGGGACGGAGCCCCTTCTCGGTTCGGCGGGGGGCGGAGGCCGCGCAAAGAGCGGATCGAGGCGAGGCACACGAGGGATTTTTACCCAGCTTCGGAGCTCTCCGGAGAGATAATACTCCTACTGCTGCTTTGTGGATTGTATTGAGTTCTCGCTCGGAAGCGCCGAGTGCTACAGTACACTCGAGCAGCTAACGAGACCGAGCGCTTCTCTGAGGATCGATCCCTCCCTACGTTGTGCATGGGCCTCCTTTTATATGTCCAAGGGGTCTCCAACAGGTGGCAACGTAGGTAAGGGTAAAAGTGTAAATATGCTGCGGTAGGTACAGCTACCTACACAGTGTATCATACCTAACCCTGACGGCAGGGGACAAAGGCATTAAATGCCCGTCTACGTCGCCCAGACGATGCAGAAAAGGGACCGTCAGGGGCGCTATCGCTCGCCACGATGGCGATCCTGTCAGCGCTGCATGCCACAGTGTACCCCTGGCTGCACAGCCTCCCGCCACGTACGCTGGGAAGGGTCCCGAAGCGACACGTAGGTGGGTGAGCTGGAGCGCGGATACAGAGTGACTGCCTGCCGCGGCAAGTGCCTTGCCGCGGCCGTTGCCTTGTCGCGCCCGGGAACTTGTCGCTCGCCGGGTCCTGCCGGGATGCGTGGCGTGCCGCGGCAGGTTCTTTGAGATGCTCTTGTTGGGCTTCCCGGCAAGCTCCTCTTGCCGGGGTCTCGTACCTTGAGTGGCCTTCCCGGCAAGCTCCTCTTGCCGGGGACTTGTCTTCTTGACTTAAATATTTTGTTCTCGAATGGCATCAAAGGAACCATAGAGAGCCTTGGTGATCACCTGGCGGGCCTTGCCGCGGGGTGCTGCGACTGCCCGTGTACAAGTTCGGGATACTAGAGTACCCCTACTTTAGTACACCGACAGGAGCCCCCGGGCCTGGGCCACACACGATGCCGAGCGCTGTTGGGCCAGGCCCAAAACATGGCACGGGCACGCACGGCCTGGATCGCGTTGTACCCTGCTCCGCATCCACCACGCTCTCCCGAACGGCACGCGTCGATTGCGGCGTCGTGGGGGAGGTCGTGGGTGGTTCCTTTACTCGGAAAGGCGAAACGTCCGCCCCCATCCCTCCTTATAAGCAGGGGAAACAGGGGCAGTTCGCCCATCTGCCCGTTGCTGTTCCTTCCTCGAGAATCTCCGCCACTCCCCTTCTTCCCAAAGCCGAAGAAGAGCAGAGCCCCGTCCCCATCGCCACCAGCACCACCAACGCCGTCGTCCTCCTTCCCCATTCCCGCTATGGCCCCGAAGGCCGAGAAGGCGAAGTCGGCTGAGGCGCAGCGGCTCGCCGCGCTGCGAAAGGAGCGGGCGATCTTCCCTCCGAGGCTCGAGGCAGTAGAGCTGAAGGAAGATTTCTATCTCTTCTGGTCGACGGGGACGCGAGCGCATCCGCGCACGAAGGTACTCCCAGCCATTGCTTGGGATAAGTATCCCACTGGGTATCCCTTCTTTGCCTTGTTCTTCTACTGCGGGCTCTGCCCGCCCTTTTCTGAATTCTTTTGCGATGTCATGAACACCTACGGGCTCCACCTTCTCGATTTCACCCCCAATGCTGTCCTGACCATGGCAGTTTTCGCACATCTCTGCGAAAACTTTGTCGGGATCCATCCAAACGTAGCTCTTTTCCGCCATTTCTTTTCGCCTCGGGTTGAGAAAGGAGAGCCTTTATCCGGGGGAATCGCCTGGATCTCGAAAGCTGGCAAGAAAGATGCTTATCTGGAGGGAGAGCTCCGCAGCAAGTGGGAGGAGTGGAGGGCTGACTGGTGTTTGATTGTCGAGGAGAACCCCCAGCCGTTTACTGCTCTGCGCGAAACCCCAGTAGTGCGCGGCGGCGATTGGAGTAGCCTGGCCCCGGAGGACGACAGACTAAGGATTGCCGTCACCCGGATCCTGTGCCTCAGGCTTGCCGGGCTTACTGTAGGAGCGGTTGGCGCAGATTTCCTCCGCCGCCGCATTGCCCCCCTGCAGGAGAGGAGGAGACCCGCCTGGGAGTTCCAGAATGCGCCGGATATCATGAGGTTGCGGCCGGGCCTCAATTTCAACTTCACTGTCATGGAGCTCAACGCGATGCTCCAGGAACTGTTCAAGCACGACCCACAGCATCCCGAAATGTTCTGGTTGCCGAGGGGCGTCGTCCCGCTGTGCAACAACTCCGCGCTCGACCGCATCCGTGCAATAATGCCGCTGTGCGACTCTCGTGGAATTGATCCAGCCTGGATAGAGCCTGCGGATGATGTCGTGCGGGCGTTCTTCGACAACTTGATAGAAGTGTCGGTCGACGCCGACGAGAAAAAGGGGCTCACCCGGGGCACCACCGACGATGAGCTCAAGCGAATTGCCACCAGGATGGAAGAGGCGGCGGCAGCCGCCGCTGCGGGCGTGTTTGGGTTCACCTTGGAGGAAGCAGAGGCAGCCGAGGCGGCAAGCCTTGCCGACCGAGAGGAGCTTGCCGGCGAGAGGAGGTCCGCCGAGCATGACGTCGGGCCGAGCGGGCCCGCCGAGGACACGAACGGCTCGCTGGAGATCGGCTCCTCTTCCTCTTCGTCTTCGGACAGCCTGCCGCAAGTAGAGCCTCTGGCTCCGCAAGCAGAGCCCCCGGCTCCACAAGCAGAGCCCCCGGCTCCACCAAGGAAGCGTCTTCGCAAGGCCAGGGACGTAGCGGAGCGGCGGGCGAGTCAACCCCCGCCGCGCCGCACGACACGCTCCACCGCGGCAAGTTCTGTTGCCGCGGGAACACCTCGCGCTGCAGCGGCAGCTGGGGCGGGGTCCTCTCGGCCTGCCGCCCCAGCGCCCGCCAAGCGGCCAAGGGATCCCACTCCCCCGCCTCCTCGCGCCGGAGGTGGGCCGGGCTTTGACTTCTCCGCGCTCAGCTCCGACGAGGAAGAAGGAGAGTAAGACCCTTGTTGTATTTGCATGTCTTTAATACTTGCTGTCTTGTATTGTATCTCATTTGTCTTACTCTGAACTCATCCCTTTTTAGGCCGCTGGCCCAGAGAATGGCAAAGAGGGCCAAGGTCCCGGTGATCGTTATCGAGGATGACCCCTCCGCGGGAGCAGGGGGCGCGCCCGAGATAAACTCGCCGGACCCGACGGCCGTTCTTCAGAGCAGCCCCCAGCGCAGCCCCCAACGTAAGTATATGGTGTACTTCCAGCTGTTAGGCGCGCACGAATACTCTTTGCTTGCTGATATCTGACCGTTGGCTTATGTAGGAGCAGAGCAGCTCCGCCAGGAGTGCCCGGAGGCCACTCCAGATGTGCCACCTGCTTCGACTACGCCGCCAAGGGAGAAATCCCCGACCAGGGAGAGCTCCCCGGCAAGGGAGAAGTCTCCGGCAAGGGACGGTACTAGCGAACCCCCGGCAGCGGAGATCCCCACCACCGAGCCTGGTACAGGTACTCCTTGCTTCTAAACCCCCCTTGTGTTCTTCTTTTTGGGTATTTGCTTGACTTTTCTTCTTTTTCCGGCCGTTAGATCCATCCACTGTGGAGCCGATGGAGACCGAAGTCGTTGTTGACGACGCCACTGCCACCGAGGAAACGACCGGCGCCGATGATCCCGCCGGCGAAGAGGCCGCCAAGGCTGCCGCCGCAGCAGCCGACGTGGGGTCCGGCGGTCGTACTGACGACCCTGGGGCCGCAGGAGCGACAGGCGCTACACCGACCGCTGATCCTCCCGCCGCTGCCGCGGCGTCAGGCTCCGAGGAACCCCAGCCAGGCGTCTACTTGAATGCTGGCGCTGGCATCTTCATCAACCTCCCCTGGGCGTCAACGTCCAGGGCGCCAGTCGAAGGAGAAAGCTTCGACGTGGAGGTGCTCGCCTCCGCTGGGCTGACGTTGGTCGATGCACCAAGCAGCAGCAGCGACGAGTCCGAGGAGGAGCGACTGCTGCGGAAGTTGGTGTCGCCCTACCGCGCCCGCCAGGCCAAACTGGAGTCCTGCGAAGCGCTTGTCGCGAAGGCGGGGGTGGACGTGGAGAAGCGCGCGGAAGAGCTACGAGGCCTCAACCAGGCAGCTCTCCAGTCGCTGGCGGCGGAGCGGGTGCAACTCGATGAGGCGCAGAAGGCTTTCATCCTTGAGAAGGCAGAGGTTGCAGAGCAACAGCGGCTTGCCGCCGAGGAGTTATCTGCGCGGGACGGCGAGTTGGTGCAGCTGAAGACCAGCCTGGACAGCCACGAGGAGGAGTTAGCTGCGCGCGAGCAAGCACTCAGCGGAGCCCTCAAGGAAGCAAAGGACGCCGCCGCAGCTGCCGAGGCCGCCAAGAAGGAGCTGGAGGCGAAAGTGGCGCAGCTGGAGACTGATCTCAAGGCGAGCGGTGAAGCGCTTGCCACGCTCAAGCATGAGCGCGAGAAGGACGCCTACACCTTTGGCGAACTGCAGGGTCGTCTCGCCGAGAAGGTCAAGAAGCTTGACGCCGCCAAGGACTCCAACGTTGACCTCGAGCTGAAGCTGGCAACTTTGATCAAGACGCTGGACGGCGCCAAGGAGCAGGAGGCGGCCTTGAAGAAGGAGATCGAGGCCGACCAGGCGCTGCTGGAGAACATCGCTGCCACCCAGAATGAGTTCAGGGGAAATGTGGAGCGGTGGACGGAGGGCCTTGTGAGCGCTGCCGCAGGCATCGACAAGGAGTTGGCGTTGCTGGGGGTGGAGGACCTCGGGTATTCCTCCGACGAGAACCTCCCATCTAGCGCCAAGCTCACCTTGTTCTTCAAAGGAGTGGCGACGGCCCTCCAGCAACTCCGGGAGAGGATCCCAAAGCAGCTGGCCGACGAGTCGCGTGAGATCTGCGCGGGAGTTCTCAAAAAGATGCTAATGAAGGTGGCCTTCCGCAACCCGGGCCTCCGCCTCACTAATGTCCTCAGGTCCCTGCCGCCGGAAGCTGATCTGGATGAGCTCGAGACCCTCGTCGACCCATTGTGGACAAAGTGAGCGGGATCAAAAGGGTTGAGGGCGACCGCGCGGACTAGGCCGCCTATTTTCTTCTTTTCTTGTCGTCGCTGGTCATGTTATGAAAACAGTCTATTAGAGCCGTGACAAACTATTTTGTAATATAACTTTGTTTCATGTCACGATTGCAATGCTATTTCCTTTACTCGACTCCCTCCTTTGTATGTTTTTGCCCTACGCTTTTAGGGAACTTGCCGGCGTAGGCACCTTTGCCGCGAGGGCTGAGTGCGGGACGTCAGCAGCCTGCTGGCGGTGCCGTTACCGACAAGAAACATTGTCGCGACTAGTCGCAGCTCGCTTAAGTTGTTGAGTGAACTCGAAACAAAGTAAGGGCGCGACTCTAGTCGCGGCACACTTAAGCTGTTGAGCGAACTCGAAGCAAAGTAAGGGCGCAACTAGCCACGAGCTGGTTCCTTCGCGCACGGGTTTTCCATACAAAGTATGGTCGTTCAAGGAAAGTAACTTAAAAAAAATCTGATTGCTCAAATTTTGGCACTAAGCTTTTTTGTCGTTTGCTCCCCGGCAAGGCGAAATTTTTCCTGAACGACGCCGGGTCCATACCATTATCTTCCCATCCCTCCGGCTAACTTGTGGGCGAAGGATCCTTCCTCTCCTTGAGAAAAAGAAAAGAGAAAACAATAGTATGGAGCCTTATGGCTCGTTATTGCTTACCGAGGGTGCTTGCTGCACAAAGTGTCAGATAATTCATGCAGAAAGGCATGAAAGTGACAAGGTGTGCGGAGCACGTGAGTTTTATTTGTGCACAGGATCTGCGCCTGGCTTTGTACAAAGAATTACATGCAACGGCGGCAAGACTTGTACAAAATGTTGGTTGCCGAACAGGGTACGACAACCGCGCCTTACGGGTAAAACTTACGAAGATGCTCGATGTTCCAGGAGTTGCTCACCGGAAAGCCATCCTCGGTCTCAAGGCGGACAGCGCCAGGCCTCGTGACTCGTTTCACCCGGTAAGGGCCTTCCCACTTCGGCGTCAACTTGTTGGAATTCTTGGCGGAATGAACGCGCCGAAGAACAAGGTCGCCTTCCTCGAGACTTCTGGCTTTAACTTTGCGGCTATGGTAGCGGCGCAAAGCTTGCTGGTATCGAGCAGCTCGTACAGCAGCCTGAAGACGGTCTTCCTCAAGGAGCAGCGCGTCATCTTGCCGCAGCTGCTCTTGCTCAAGCTCATCATAAGCGAGCAGTCGAGGTGACCCGTATACGAGTTTCGTGGGGGTAACTGCCTCTGCTCCATAGACTAGAGCGAAAGGTGTCTGGCCAGTGGCTCGATTTGGCGTCGTCCTAATCGACCAAAGAACCACCGGCAGCTCCTTGATCCAGTTTCTTCCGCACTTGTGCAGCCTTTCGAAAGTCCTGGTCTTGAGTCCACGCAGCACTTCAGCATTTGCCCTCTCTGCTTGACCGTTGCTCCTGGGGTGAGCAACAGAAGCGAAGCAGACCTTGGCGCCAAGGTCTCGGACGTACTGCATGAAGTTGCGACTCGTGAATTGTGTACCGCGGCCTCGTCCCCTCCCTCTTCCCCTTGCGGCTGGCTCTGCCGCCACCGGTGCGGAGGAAGGAGGAACGCGTTGCCTAGCGGCAACCCTCGTCGCTACCGTCGAAGGACCAGGGTTCCCTTTCTTCATGGCGGATGGAAGAAAGAGGAGCAGAAGCTGAAGAAGGAAGAAGATGAGAGAATGCGGGCTTCCGTCCCCCCCGTCCCGCTCCTTTGTTCCGCTCCTTATAAAGGAGCGGGGTGGGGGCTCGGCCGCCCCGCTCAGCCAATCGAAACGCAGAAGGCGCAGGGAACTGGGCCCGGCCTGCTGCCTCGACCCGTGGCGACCCGGTTTCCCGCCTCCACCGTTCGCCACTCCGAGCGCATGGAAGCCGCGTGGCGGGAGGGCAGAGTTGAGGCGACCGATGAGGCGACCGATGAGGCGACCTCTCCCCACCCCGTGATCGTGGGGGGGTGGACGCCTCGAAGACCACGCCTCCACACCTCCCTCCGTTTATGAGGAAGATACGAACCACCCGGGGGCGGACGTTTCGCCTTTTCGAGTAAAGGAACCACCCACGACCTCCCCCACGACGCCGCAATCGACGCGTGCCGTTCGGGAGGGCGTGGTGGATGCGGAGCAAGGTACAACGCGATCCAGGCCGTGCGTGCCCGTGCCATGTTTTGGGCCTGGCCCAACAGCGCTCGGCATCGTGTGTGGCCCAGGCCCGGGGGCTCCTGTCGGTGTACTAAAGTAGGGGTACTCTAATATCACGAACTTGTGCACGGGCAGTCGCAGCACCCCGCGGCAAGGCCCGCCAGGTGATCACCAAGGCTCTCTATGGTTCCTTTGAAGCCATTCGAGAACAAAATATTTAAGTCAAGAAGACAAGTCCCCGGCAAGAGCAGCTTGCCGGGAAGGCCACTCAAGGTACGAGACCCCGGCAAGAGGAGCTTGCCGGGAAGCCCAACAAGAGCATCTCAAAGAACCTGCCGCGGCACGCCACGTGTCCCGGCAGGACCCGGCGAGCGACAAGTTCCCGGGCGCGACAAGGCAACGCCTTGCCGCGGCAGGCAGTCACTTTGTATCCATGCTCCAGCTCACCCACCTACGTGTCGCTCCGGGACCCTTCCCAGCATACGTCGCGGGAGGCTGTGCAGCCAGGGGTACACTGTGGCATGCAGCGCTGACAGGATCGCCATCGTGGCGAGCGATAGCGCCCCTGGCGGTCCCTTTTCTGCACCGTCTGGGCGACGTAGACGGGCATTTAATGCCTTTGTCCCCTGCCGTCAGGGTTAGGTATGATACACTGTGTAGGTAGCTGTACCTACCGCAGCATATTTACACTTTTACCCTTACCTACGTTGCCACCTGTTGGAGACCCCTTGGACATATAAAAGGAGGCCCATGCACAACGTAGGGAGGGATCGATCCTCAAAGAAGCGCTCGGTCTCGTTAGCTGCTCGAGTGTACTGTAGCACTCGGCGCTCCCGAGCGAGAACTCAATACAATCCACAAAGCAGCAGTAGGAGTATTATCTCTCCGGAGAGCTCCAAAGCTGGGTAAAAAATCCCTCGTGTGCCTCGCCTCGATCCGCTCTTTGCGCGGCCTCCGTCCCCGCCGAACCGAGAAGGGGCTCCGTCCCCATAGGTGCTCGGGGAGCCAGGAAAACCCCGGCATCTTTGGCACGCCAGGTAGGGGGCGTCGAGGTCGTGTGAACCTGATCCGGCGTTCACGCGAGCTGAATCTTCATCGACTTCATCGACATGCCGCCGAAGAAGAAGGCTTCGGAGGCGGCTGCGCCGTCCGTGTCGAATCCACCGCCGCCGCAGCAAACGGCCGGCGGGGAGAACGCCGGCGGTGGAACGGGCGCCGACGAGGGAGCCCACGGTGCCAACAAATCCAAGGGCAAGACCGCGCTGCCCGCTGGCGGCGTAGTCGGCTCCCCCGACGACCGGGCGTCCATAGACGCACCGCGCCCATCTCAAGAGGCGCAGGACCGGCAGCATCGTGGTACTCACGGTACCATACGCTCGCTGGACCCAAATCGAGCTAGCGGATCCCGGGACGCTCAAGGCCAACATGCACACCGACGTGCTGGCGCGAGCGAGGCACGGTCGCCTGGACGGAATACTGCTCCTTCCAACATCGTTGGGAGCCCGAGCATATCCCGCTCCTCGCACCGTTCGCCACCGCTACCCGCCACCCCAGCAGAAGCTCTAGCGCGAGCTCAGCTGCTCCTAGACTTCCCTCCAGCGCCAGACAAGATCGACGACTGGAGGGCCATCATTCAGAGTCTCATCGGCTTCGCCAACGGCGACACTCCGCGGCCAGCGACCACATCGCAGCCGCGGCAGGCCAGCCAAGTGCGAGCCGATGGCGACAACACCGGTGGGGGTGCAACCACCGTGCATTCTCCGCCCCAAAGGCCAAAATCGCCGACTCGCCGGGTCCGCCACGACAGCGACTCCACTGCTTCCTCGGATCCGCGAACTCGTCGCGATCAGCGCCACGTTCTTCACGAACGGCAGCAAGAAGACGCCCGCACCCGCATCGAGCGCCGAAGAGAAACGCGGCGTCAATCAGACCGACGCGCTGGCCCCACTGTCGATATGCAAGCGCCAGGGGAACCAGGCGACCTGCCGTACGCGGTAGGTTGCCCTGCGTTTACCCGTGAGCTGCGGCAAGTCCAGTGGCCCAGCACGAAGAATTTCAAGCCAGACGTACCAGAGAAGTACGACGGCAGGCTGCATCCGTCGGAGTTCCTCAGCATCTACACCATTGCGGTGCAGGCTGCCGGGGGGCGGGACGACAAGATCCTCGCCAATTACTTCCCTCTGGTGCTCAGACCCAACGTCAGGTCCTGGCTCATGCACTTGCCGAAAAACTCCATATCTTCCTGGGCGGACCTATGCCATCAGTTTGTCGGCGCCTTTACAGGCGGCCACAAACCCCATGGCCAGGAGAGTGATCTTCACCTGCTTGCCCAGAAGGAAGGGGAGCCTCTACGTAAGTACATCCAGAAATTCAGCCAAGTGCAACGCAACATCCCAGACGTCCACCCTGCCGCGGTCATCAGTGCGTTCCATCAGAACGTGCGCAACCGCAGGATGCGGGAGGAGATGGCGATGTGCAAGATCAGAGACGTCAGCGAGCTGTATGCCCTGGCCGACAGATGTGCACGTGCTAAGGAAGGGAGGAAACTCTCCGGAGAGAACGTAGGGACCGCTGGATCTGACAGCGACGATGCCGCCCCAGCAAGCAAAAACAGAGGACGGAACAATAGAAAGAGGAAAGGCAAAGACGTGCTAGTTGTCGAGCAATCTGATGGCTCCGGCAAGAAGGTTGCCGCGTGCGCCAACTGCCAGGCTGTGGCGGCCACCGACAAGCAGGATGGCACCAACAAGCAGTACTGCAAGATTCACCGCACCAAAGGCCATGACCTCCAGAGCTGCAAGAAGGTCGAACAGCTCGTTGAGCTGCAAAAGGCCGAGTACGAGCGACGCGACAAGGAGAAGGCCCAAGGAGGTGCTGGAGGATCTGGTACGAAGCGCACTGGCCGGGGGGGACGCCGCGGCAACGCCAAGCAGCGGCAAGGCGACAGGCCTCCCCGCGGCCGCGACAAGGATGAAGATGACGACGACGACGAAGACATGGATGACGCCGAGACCAGCGAGCAGGAGTTCCAGAAAGCCACAGAAGTTTTGTGCGTTGACGGCGGTGCTTCTGTGCATACTTCACACCGCCAACTCAAGCAATGGGTGCGGGAAGTTAATGCAGCAGAACCACCCGTCGAGTCACGCAAGTTTCTGAAATGGTCCAGCACGCCTATCATCTTTGATATTGAGGACCACCCCGATCGCACAACTGCTGTCGGGTGTTTGCCAATGTTGGTCTCACCAACCATCCGCAACCTCAAAATCACTAAGATGCTAGTTGATGGCGGGGCCGGCTTGAACCTGATCTCCTCCGCTGTACTTCGGAGACTCCAAGTCCCTGACAGCGAGCTCGAAGAGACTGGCACGTTTCAAGGAATCAACCCGGGAAGGAGCAAGCCGAAGGGGAAGATCACGCTGCCGGTGACATTTGGCGGTGAGTTGAACTTCAGGACTGAGAGGATCACTTTCGACGTCGCCGATTTTCCATTGCCTTACAATGGAATTCTCGGCCGTCCAGCGCTCGCCAAGTTCATGGCGGCCTCTCACTACGCGTACAACATGCTGAAGATGCCAGGCCCGATAAGTGTCATCTCTGTACATGGCGACAAGAAAGACGCTCTCATCTGTGCCGACAAGATCTACCGGGAAGAAGCAGCCGCCGCAGATCGCGAGACACTTGCCGCTGAAGCTCCCGGGGGGAAGAAGAAGACCAAGTCCGGCAAGAGCTCTGATGCCCACTCCGGCAAGCGCACCTCTTCGGAGTGCTGCGCTACCGTCGAGGACGCACCATCGAGCTCCACCGGCAAGTGTAAGAAGACAATGGCAGCTCCGCCAGCAACCAAGAAGGTGTCCGCCAAGGAGGACGGCACTGGTGGTACCTTCACCATCAGTGCCACTCTCGACCCTAAATAGGAAAGCGCGCTCGTTGCTTTCCTGCGGGCGAATGTCGACGTGTTTGCATGGCAACCGTCTGACATCCCCGACGTTCCCAGGAAAGTAATCGAGCACCACCTCGCCGTCTGTCCTCACGCGCGACCCGTCAAGCAGAGAGTCAGGAAACAAGCGGTGGAGCGCCAAGAGTTCATCGCCGAAGAGATCAAGAAGTTGGAAGCAGCAGGCCTCGTCAGAGGAGTGCTCTATCCTACGTGGTTGGCCAATCCTGTAGTCGTGCGCAAGGCGAACAGGAAATGGAGACTTTGCATCGATTTCACCGATGTCAACAAAGCTTGTCCCAAAGACCCATTTTCCTTGCCGCGCATTGACCAGATTGTCGACTCCACAGCCGGATGTGACTTGCTTTCGTTTCTTGACGCATACTCAGGATACCATCAGATCTTCATGGCAGAAGAGGATGAGGAGAAAACCGCGTTCATCACTCCATGTGGCACGTACTGTTTTGTACGGATGCCTTTCGGTTTGAAGAATGCTGGTTCAACATTTGCAAGGGTCGTCCATACTGCTTTTGAGCCGCAAATACACAGAAATGTGGAAGCCTACATGGATGATATAGTGGTCAAAAGCAGGGACAAGTCAACTCTGACTCAAGATCTAGAAGAAACTTTTGCAAATCTACGTAAGATCAGCCTCAAGCTCAACCCCGAGAAGTGCGTGTTTGGAGTCCCTTCCGGCAAGCTTCTCGGGTTCTTTGTGTCCCAGCGGGGGATTGAAGCCAATCCCGACAAGATCAAGGCCATTGAGCAGATCAAAGCACCGAAGCGCGTCAAGGATGTACGAAAACTTGCCGGCTGCGTGGCGGCTCTCAGCAGGTTCATCTCTAAGTCTGTTGAGCGCGCCCTGCCGTTTTTCAAAATCTTGAAAAAGGCAGGTCCAATGAAATGGACTCCGGAAGCGGAGGCTGCGCTGCAGGACTTGAAGAGATACCTGTCCTCCACTCCAATATTTGTCGCACCTAAACCACAAGAGAAGTTGCTGCTATATCTGGCGGCAACCAATCAAGTGGTTAGTGCTGCGTTAGTAGCGGAGAGAGGCAGATGATGAGCCAACAACCGCGGCAAGCGCATCCAGCGACAAGCAAGGGGCTTCCCCGACGAGCTCTGGTCCCGACGAAGATGGATCTGCGCAGATGTGCGAAGGGATACAGAGGAAAATGGTGCAGCGCCCAGTCTACTTTGTAAGTTTCCTTCTGCAGGGGGCTAGGTCGAGGTACTCTGATGTGCAGAAGTTGCTTTTCGGCCTTCTTATGGCCTCGAGAAAGCTGCGCCATTACTTCCAAGCACATGAGATCACAGTTGTCACTCGCTTTCCGCTGAAGAGGATACTGCAGAATCCAGAAGCAACAGGCAGGATTGTTGAGTGGGCATTGGAACTGTCGAGTTTTGGCCTCAAGTTTGAGAGCACTTCAACTATTCAAAGAAGAGCATTGGCAGAATTCATAGCAGAATGGACGCCAACACCTGACGAAGAAACCCCAGAGACGAGCATCCCCGTCAAGGAAGCAAACAAAGAGTGGCTGATGTACTTTGATGGCGCGTTCTCGCTACAAGGCGCCGGTGCTGGCGTGCTGCTTGTCGCACCCACCGGAGAGCACCTCAAGTACGTGGTCCAGATGCACTTTCCCAAGGAGCAAGCAACAAACAATACTGCAGAATATGAAGGATTGCTCGCCGGTCTCAGGATCGCGGCAGACCTTGGGATCAAGCAGCTCATTGTCAGGGGTGACTCGCAGCTTGTCGTCCGCCAAGTAAACAAGGATTATCAGAGTCCGTTGATGGAAGTTTACGTTGATGAAGTGAGGAAGCTGGAAGAGCGCTTTGTCGGCCTACAGATGGAACATGTTCCTAGAGCTCAGAACGACATCGCTGATGGCCTGTCAAAGTGCGCGGCATTTAAGTTACCTGTGGAACCAGGGATCTTTGTGCTCAAGCTGACTCAGCCATCCGTGACGCCACCAACTGGACAAAGCAGGAAGAGAAAGTTGATTTCTGGTGACTATCTCCCGGTTGAGCTTCCCGAAGCCGCCGCCAAGAGGGTCCCCAAGATCAACACTAAGAGTGCTGAGGAGCAGTCTGCTCCGACAAGCCCCAAGGTTTGTTTCGTTGAAGCAGACGCTCCCGACAAGTTTCGCTCCGGCAAACTTGCCGGGGATCATCAAGCTCCGGCTGAACCGCGGGTTCTCGCCGTAGAAGCGGATGTTCCCGCAGCAGCAGTTAAGCCTTTAGTCCTTGTTGTCGAGCCGCAGGCTCCAGCATGGGCACAATAGATCGTCCGTTTCCTCCAGTCAGGAAAACTTCCCGAAGAGCCAGAAGAAGCGGAAAGAGTAGCCCGGCAGTCTAGTATGTACCAGTTCGTTGACAACGCACTGTACAGAAGAAGGCTCAACGGAGTGAAATTGAAGTGTATTTCCCGGGAAGATGGACAGAAGCTGTTGGCAGAGGTGCATGGAGGCATATGTGGTCATTACATTGGCGCCAGAGCACTTGCCGACAAAGCGTTCCGGCAAGGTTTCTTTTGGCCGACAGCCCTCCAGGATGCAACTGCACAAGTAACCAAGTGTGAAGCGTGCCACTTCCATTCCAAGCAGATACACCAACCAGCTCAAGCTCTTCAGACAATCCCTTTATCCTGGCCATTTTCGGTCTGGGGGCTCGACATCCTCGGCCATTTCCCCCGAGCTGTCGGGGGCTTTGAGTACTTGTACGTCGCAATCGACAAGTTCACAAAGTGGCCAGAAATGGAGCCAGTGAGGAAGGTGACAGCACAGTCAGCAGTCAAGTTCTTCAGGTCGATTGTTTGCCGCTTCGGAATCCCTAACAGGATCATCACCGACAACGGTACACAATTCACGAGTCGCAACTTCATGCAGTACGTCCGAGACCTTGGCGCCAAGGTCTGCTTCGCTTCTGTTGCTCACCCCAGGAGCAACGGTCAAGCAGAGAGGGCAAATGCTGAAGTGCTGCGTGGACTCAAGACCAGGACTTTCGACAGGCTGCACAAGTGCGAAAGAAACTGGATCGAGGAGCTGCCGGTGGTTCTTTGGTCGATCAGGACGACGCCAAATCGAGCCACTGGCCAGACACCTTTCGCTCTAGTCTATGGAGCAGAGGCAGTTACCCCCACGAAACTCGTATACGGGTCACCTCGAGTGCTCGCTTATGATGAGCTTGAGCAAGAGCGGCTGCGGCAAGATGACGCGCTGCTCCTTGAGGAAGACCGTCTTCAGGCTGCTGTACGAGCTGCTCGATACCAGCAAGCTTTGCGCCGCTACCATAGCCGCAAAGTTAAAGCCAGAAGTCTCGAGGAAGGCGACCTTGTTCTTCGGCGCGTTCATTCCGCCAAGAATTCCAACAAGTTGACGCCGAAGTGGGAAGGCCCTTGCCGGGTGAAACGAGTCACGAGGCCTGGCGCTGTCCGCCTTGAGACCGAGGATGGCTTTCCGGTGAGCAACTCCTGGAACATCGAGCATCTTCGTAAGTTTTACCCGTAAGGCGCGGTTGTCGGACCCTGTTCGGCAACCAACATTTTGTACAAGTCTTGCCGCTGTTGCATGTAATCCTTTGTACAAAGCCTGGCGCAGACCCTGAGCGAAGATAAAGCGCTGACGCCCTGAGTTTTAGCATGCATGCTGAGTCAAGTCTCGTCCTTGGTTAGGGTTGATAGTGCTTAGTGGTGGCTAACCCCTAACTTAGAGGTCGAGCGTGCGTCCCTTTGCCGTTATTTCGTTTTCCTGGTTCGCAGGACTCACCATATCCTTGCCGGACCACTTGAGGACGAAAAGAAGGAGGAGGACGGACCAACATCTGAACCCCGGCAAGCCAGTGTTGCCGGGGCTGCAAGATCCCGGCAAGCCAGTAACGCCGGGGGCTGCAAGTGCAAGGATTAGCCCACGGCGAACCAGAGTGCCGGGGGCTGCTATCTCAGATAAGTTTTTCATCCCTTATCATGCATTCTCTTATGGATTGAGGTATGCGAAACCTCGTTTCTTCCTAAAAGTTACCATGCTCCCTTCACTCTAGGCCCTAGGGCCCGTCCCCAGGGCCAGGTAAGGTCGTAGTCGCGGCAACTAAAGGACGAAGCGTGGAGCCTGATCCCGCCTCCTCCCTGCCTCCGCGAAGAGCGTGAGAAAGGGCGAGCGACGTGGGAAGAAGGCAGGGCCTGCTGCCGGGAAAGAAAGTGTCTATCTTGAAAGATATAAAGGATTCGCTCCTTGACGTGGGTTCCACCCGCGAGACAAGTGACCCGGCAAGCATCCCCTTTTCATTAAAAAGCATTCCACTCAGGTACAGTTCATAAGAGGATGAAGAACATGAGCAATGGGATTACAAGTTTTAAACGCAACTAAGGCCCGAGGGCTTACAAACTAAAAAGAGATAAGGTGCCCGTAATCCCTCTCTTGTCCCTATCTTCAGGAGACAGGTCAAGGAGGCGAAAAGAGCAAAAGGGGCGCCTAGATGAACTACGGGTGCCAGAAGACACCAACAGGACGTCGCGGCAGCATGGCGAGGGCGGCGCCGGAAGCAAAGCTTGAAGACGAGGCGGCAGGACGTCAGCACGCTGTCGAGGGCGTCGTGCCCTCGTACTCCGAGTTGACGGCCTTGCCGCCTGCCCTCTTCCTCTTCCGCAGCCTCCCCGAGAAGCTCCAGGAGCCAGCGACGCGGATGATGGGGTCACCGGTGCCCCGCGGAGCGGCGCCCGACACCTAGTCGGACCCGTCATCCCGCCGCCCGTTACCCTCGTCGCAGCTGTCGCTGTCCTCCTCGTCACTCCCGCTCGAGGAGGAGCCTTCGCTATCGGAGGAGCTCTCCACGCAGCACCGTGCCCGAGTCCCAAAGCACCCGAAGACCTTGACGGAGAGGAGACCGCCCTCCATCAGCTTAAAATGGAGGGTGAGGCCCGCCGTCAAGCTGTGGATGCGGGTGAACGTCTTCCACCCTCGACCAAGATACATCAGATCAGGGGCCGGGAAGTCGACGCGGACTCGCTTACCGCTGATTCCGCAGCCCCTCATATGCAACCTCAGTGTCTCGGGCGGATCCAACTCCATCACACTCGCAAATAGAGTCGGGAGACGAAGGCGACGACGAGGCGGCCGACGCAGCCTGACGAAGAACTCGCAAGGGTCGTCCCCGATATGGTCCGCCACCGGGAGAGGATCTGCTGGCGGAGGCGAGGCGAGGCACACGAGGGATTTTTACCCAGCTTCGAAGCTCTCTGGAGAGATAATACTCCTACTGCTGCTTTGTGGATTGTATTGAGTTCTCGGTCGGGAGCGCCGAGTGCTACAGTACACTCGAGCAGCTAACGAGACCGAGCGCTTCTCTGAGGATCGATCCCTCCCTACGTTGTGCATGGGCCTCCTTTTATATGTCCAAGGGGTCTCCAACAGGTGGCAACGTAGGTAAGGGTGAAAGTGTAAATATGCTGCGGTAGGTACAGCTACCTACACAGTGTATCATACCTAACCCTGACGGCAGGGGACAGAGGCATTAAATGCCCGTCTACGTCGCCCAGACGGTGCAGAAAAGGGACCGTCAGGGGCGCTATCGCTCGCCACGATGGCGATCCTGTCAGCGCTGCATGCCACAGTGTACCCCTGGCTGCACAGCCTCCCGCCACGTACGCTGGGAAGGGTCCCGGAGCGACACGTAGGTGGGTGAGCTGGAGCGCGGATACAGAGTGACTGCTTGCCGCGGCAAGTGCCTTGCCGCAGCCGTTGCCTTGTCGCGCCCGGGAACTTGTCGCTCGCCGGGTCCTGCCGGGACGCGTGGCGTGCCGCGGCAGGTTCTTTGAGATGCTCTTGTTGGGCTTCCCGGCAAGCTCCTCTTGCCGGGGTCTCGTACCTTGAGTGGCCTTCCCGGCAAGCTTCTCTTGCCGGGGACTTGTCTTCTTGACTTAAATATTTTGTTCTCTTGCCGGGAACCATAGAGAGCCTTGGTGATCACCTGGCGGGCCTTGCCGCGGGGTGCTGCGACTGCCCGTGCACAAGTTCGGGATACTAGAGTACCCCTACTTTAGTACACCGACATATTGTTTTTGTGCAAGTCGAACAATGATGAAAAAGCATCCAGTATTGTAGCCGACATATGCCAACAACCCAAATGCACATATGCTAGTTAAGTTGAAACTCCTAAATTAAAGCGCAAGCAACAAAACTACTTTTTTTAAGGCGCGGAGCGTTGAAGAAGAGCATAGCTCGATTAACACAACTAGGGACAATATGGTTCACTTTCCTAGAACACCACAACAAATGTCCCTACTAGCTGTTGCCAGTG
Source organism: Aegilops umbellulata (assembly GCA_032464435.1). NCBI lineage: Eukaryota > Viridiplantae > Streptophyta > Magnoliopsida > Poales > Poaceae > Aegilops > Aegilops umbellulata. The sequence continues at coordinate 141,049,166 of CP136054.1, read as the reverse complement.
AAGTTGAAACCATGGCTACCCCTCAACAAGCCTTAGCTCCTATCCTAGGCTTGAGAGTTCTCCACAACGGGAGGGTAGCTAGGGAAGGGAGGCCGGCGTGGTGGGAGAAGGCGGCGAGCGGGAGACGCGCCAGCGAAGCCCTGCTCGAAACCCTAGCCATGGGGGTGGGGTTGGGAGCAAGCGATAGAGGCCGGGAGCGGAGAAACTGGTCGGAGGGGAGGGAGGCGTGGACCGTAGGGAGCTCGAGTACGTGTTGCGCTGCGCCGGAGCTCGCTGGAAGCGGCCGGCGTGGGTGGTGGCGGCGGCGAGGACTTCTGCGTGAGAGGGAGAGGAGGCGAGCGCGAGCCCGTGCTCCATTTGTGGTCGGGTGTTTTTTTTTTCTTTACCCACTTAAAATAGGACTGCACGTTAAATTTTCAGAAATAGAGGGACTTTTCTGCAAAAACGCGGACGTACGACCGGAAGCAATCGCTGGTTTATTATTAGGGAGAGATGAAAGCATGAAAGATATAGACGAATAATAGATTTTAAGCCAAAATACATGTGGCATGGGGATTTTCACAATATTCTTTTTGCTTGATTTAGGTTTTTTTCGTGAGGGGCAGAAAACCTGGTTTTCAAAAATCTCAAACAAAATTATATTTTTTTTCATTTGAATTAATATTTTTAAGTGATATATGTTCTTAGATTTGTCAGACAGGGATTAGATAAATTATATTTTTACACTGAAGCATTTTAATTTGAAATCCGTTTGAAAATTCTGAGATTCATGAAAGCCATTTTTTTCAGTCTCACCCGGAATAAAAATAAAATCAATAAATAAAAGACCTTGTTAAATATTCTTATGAATAGTATAAAGAACGGCGATCTGTTACGTTGACAGTAACTATGATGTGGTGTTGGCTAGTGGGCGGAGTCTGTATGGCGACGCCCTTAGTTTGAATCCTGCTGAGCACATTGTTTTTTATTATGTTTCTATTTCATTCTTTGCCACTGACAGGTGGACGCGCACATAAGTATGGAACGTGGCTAGTTGGCGTGCAGTGTTTAACGGAGAGTTAACGGCAATGACGAAAATGTACTTAAACGTACTCAAAACGCAAGATATAGGGCCAATTTGAGTCATTTTTCAAGTTTATGTATGAAACTGTACATCCAATGCAAGTTTATGTATCAAAAACGTAATTAACTCTAGGTAAAATATCTGGGGCACTTAGGTGCCTGGGCACCCGGAGCGCCGGCCGTTGGATCAATCCATGATCCATCCAATTCATATTGGGTTGTTGGTTTCTATAACCCGTTAGCAAGCCTCTCCAGGCAACAATTGGCGACCTTCCAAATTATTGTTGCATGTGCATGCTTCAATAATGTCTAGGTGGCTGAATGACATGACACCAGCTAGATCGCTCCCAGCTTCTTCGAGATGCTGCGGCGCAAAAGCATCTCGGTTGCCTTGCCTGGGTGCTTCAGGGTAGTAGGCAGGTTCATCCACTCGGGAGCATTTGCACGGCTCAGCAGGTTCACGAGTTTATCCATCTTTGGATGTTGACTCGGGAAGTCGGGATATACCCCTTTCACCTGAGGGTAAGGACGTGGTCACGTGGCAGTGGACAGAGGATGACACATACACGGCTAGCTCCGTATATGCCATCCAGTTTCAGGGCTCGTTTTCTCCGGTCCCAATATGTTTGGATGCCATCTTGAAGGCTGTCGGAGAATAAATGCAGGTTCTTTCTGTGGCTTCTCACCAGGAGGCGAATTCTCTTCATGGGCAGGCTGCCGGCGAGAGGTTGGCTTAGTCAAGAAAACCACTGTGCCAAGAGCCTCCCCTCCCTCCCCCCTCTCTTTCTCACCGTATACTCTCTCCCTCTCTAATAGAATGCGCAGAGCTCCTACCATATACTACTTCCATCCGGAATTAGATGACGCTCAAACGGATGTATCTAGACGTATTTCAATGCTAGATACATCTGTTTGACTGTCAACTAATTCCGGACGGAGGAAGTATAAAAAAAGGTTGTATTACATGTCACAATAATCCACCGCTTGTCGATTGCGCCTTTGACAAGCGATATGCGTCCAGAAGAACATATTGCTTAGTTTCCATCGTCTACTTGCTGAGACGTAATGTAATATGTAGAATGTATGAATATGAACTATGCATGATGCATTGGCTGACATCAAGGCCATCTTTTTCCTGGCTATCTATAAGAATATTAACATATACTTCTCTCTGATACAGCAATTAAAAGTGCTTATATAGTTATATATACTCCTTACTAGCTTCAATTAGAAGTACATATACTCCCTATTTAATATCACAATTCAAAGTATATATACTTCATAAGCGTACTGCTATACACCGTACTAGTACCTTTTATAAGGATAGTACTACCTCTGTCCGGAGTTGGTTGTCGCTAAAATGGATGTATCTAGACATATTTCAGTGCTAGATACATCTGTTTGAGCGACAAGTAATTCCGGACAGAGGGAGTAGTGTATATACTCCATATTGGTGAGCTACATGCAAACATCCATAGATCGATGATTGCTAACCCCCCTATGATGCATGTATGACATCACATATGCAGCACATACATATGTATTTAGATTTGTCGTACAAACATACTCCATGCATATGACGTTATCCATAATGTTTGCAAAAATCTCCATCCCAGAAATATCTGTATATTCTACATACTCTAGTGCCTAGAAAAAAGGATTATACTATGCTTCCGAAATCAACTACGTACGTACGATGCACTTAATATTTATGGTTGTTTCTACCACAAGCACTAAGTAGTAAGTATGTACACATAATCTCAGTGCTAAAATTATACACGCACACCACAGCTCAATATTTCAAAGGTTAGGTGTTGAGTCGAACAGGTGTAACACTGGCCTAATAATATATAAAGGCACCCTGGGGTAGCCAAAGTAAACTAGACAAAACTAGTAAGCTAGACACAAGATCATGAAGGGGATGGTCCGAGTGTCCATGGTAGGGGGACTGGACCGGCCGTGGTGGGATGGTCACATGCGTCTATTGTCCTGGGGATGTAAAAATTAATCGTTGAACCTCGTTATCAAAGATTGCTTCTCCGTCTACTTTCCACAATGGCCTAATTGCATAAATTCAAACAAGAGTACTAAAGTAGTTTTCATGAAAGTAACATGCAATAAGAAAAAAGAAACCTCGGCTGTGTAGATGTTTGACTTTCTTGCATCAATGACAATTTGACTATATTTTGTAGAAGTGCTTGCAACTGCTCCTAACAAGCCACCTTCCTGTGACAATAAATGCTGCTTTAATACCTAAAGAATACTGAAATGGAATCATGGTTTCATAGAAAGATAGCATCTCTACCTCCAGTACTGAAAAAGCACGGATATCATATTCACCGAATCCTTCCAACAGTGAATTTGTATTGGGGTGATGTGGCATATCACAACTTATTCCCATATTATCAATGAAAGTGGTTTTCAATGAACTGTCATGAGGAAACCTCAAACAACCCAGCACTTGAGATAAAACATCGCTTGAGGGTAGCAGACCAGCGGTGATTGCCTGACGGAAAACCATAATTGCTGAGGAAGTCCTACAAAGGAATCAACAAATATAAGCTTCTGACAAAGAAAACTACAGAACTGATTATATACTCCCTCCGTCCCAACATAAGTGTCTCAATGAGTAACAATGAACTGAGTATATGGTACCAGTAATAATTGAAGTTTATATCTATTGATTCCATATTAGAACCCAATTGTACTCCATAGCATGATGCCTCTTTCCTGATTGGATATGGATTCAAGCCGTAGATTGTCCTCTATGTTCCCTCCATACCATAGCACGCATAGGCCTAACCAGTAGTAGAACAGCAGTCCAGTGACTGAGACTCGGCGGCAACCCATATATCTCCGTGTTCCTCTCCAGTATCTTGTCAATGGAGCAGAACTCCATGCTCGCAAACAGTTTCCCACATGCGGGGAAATATCTAGGGTGATAGTACGAGGGGACAATATGGCTTGGATGCGAGCTGGAGGTTAGCTATGGGATAGAGCAGACAATGAGCAGTTTGCTCAGATCGGGGACCTAAAAAAATTCAATCGGGAGCACGAGTTGCAGGTGCAGAAAAAATATCGTAGGGCGGTAATACCATGTTAGGGAATAAGCAACTTGTTTTTCCAGGTGGCCTGATATAAACATTGTACAGGTGTGGACTATATGCAGAAAACCCCTTATACAGATCAATATACTCAAACTAAAGCATGACTAACAAATTAATCTAAGATGTACCTTACAATTCAGTTCACATTTTAAAAAAATGCAGTCTTTCCTAGTAGTGGATTCCTATGGTAAAGCTTGCATCTATAAGATCTGAATGTATTGCTAAGTTGCAATTTTATGTGTATCTGTAAACATGAGCTATAGAATACTACTCCCTCCGTTCCTAAATGTTTGTCTTTTTAGAGATCTCAAATGGTTACCACATACGGATGTATATAGACATATTTTAGAGTATAGATTCACTCATTTTGCTCCGTATGTAGTCACTTGTTGAAATCTCTAGAAAGACAAATATTTAGGAACGGAGGGAGTACTACTTACATTGAATTGACTAAAGTTACAACATAAACTACATATTAACAAGAATCTTGACATGCAAATTTATTTGAATTTATAGAGTCCAGCAGTGCGTGTACCATTTATTGTCAATCTGTGGCTTCCCTTGGTTGAATCTGACAATGATGTTGCCAAGTGAAAGATCATAGGAAAACATTTGTAGACATAAACCTGAAGAAAAAGGTATTCCATTACGAAAGATTGCCACCAAAAGGAAAAACAGTACACAGATGAAAAATAACTGCTAGCAGCAGTAGACACAAGAAAAAGTAAAAACAGGTCAGTTCAGCACAAAATGAAAATTCCAGTTCTTCCATACAGTACCAACCAACAAAACTTACCAGTAAGACAACCGACAATGGTGGGATTGAGGCCAATACCATCTACTTTTAGTTGCTCAAATAAATCAAGAGCTAGTTGTGCTTCACCATTTCTGCAGGTCAACTGTTAGTATCTCAAGAATATCATGAGAATAGTCTGAAATGACCAGTGCTTGCTATACTTTACCTTTCGCAAGCTACACATAAGACCGAATAGGTTATCTCATTTGGACGGACACGTAGTTCTTTTATCTCATTAAGGACCTCCGCAGCTTTTAAAACTTGATCGCCGTCACCTGCAATTTCATCATGTAGTTAATTAAAGCCTGAAATCATTGTTCTTTCCAAGCTCAAAGATAGGAGTAACAAAATAAGAAGTTGGGGGAAATGAAATACATGCGTGTTCAAGGAAAGAATTGCATGAAGACCTATATTTGAAGTATAATACATTAGGTCCCTTAATTCGAAAATTAACTTGGCAGGTTTGCAAACTCATTGTGGAGTGCCACTAGCATGCCTAAATTTTCAAATTGAATCATTTAAGAAATTCTGATTCAGCTAAACTTGTGAATTGATCTTGTCACAGTTGACATATAACACTTAAATAAGATAGTGTATGTGACAGTTGACATATTTGGGACCATACCAAGTTCACATTCAAGTTTAGTGGTAACAAGCTGCTACAAGTGTAGGGTCATCTGGTGCAACTTTCTCTTTAAGAAAATAATAGGTAGTAAGTGAACAAATATTTTGCATTTCCTTCTAAGAGTACACATACAGAGGGAAGTAATTAAAGCATTCATCATCGGGACTGTTGGAATTAATTTGATAGCCTTGATCTCCTCAAATAGCTGCAGCGCCTTTTTCCAGTCCTTGGCCTGATACAATGGCGATCAGATCAGGATGAGCAAAAGAAAAACTCTGATAATAGAAATGGTTTCAGATCAAAAGTACATGGATGCAAGCTGAATACAGAGCTAAGTATGTTATGTACAACTTCTAGGACTACTATAGACACAAAAGTCAAAAGTCAATCCTTTAGGTAATTTTCCTTCAAACAGTTTGCCAAAGAACTTACATTGCAGCAAGCACCCATACAGGAACTGTATGCCATGATTCCAACATGAAATCCCTTTGCTCTTACATCTTTGATTATTTCAAAAGCAGCATCAGCCCTCCTAGCGTGGCCGGCTACATCAACTAGAGCACTCAGAAACATCTGTAGTACATGGCATTAAGCAAAGAGAAAAGTCAAATAGGCTGTAGGGGGGGAGCACATTACATATCCCTTAATGTTTCCACTAAACATTAACACCTCATCAGGTTGAACTCCGATCTTGTTCATATCTTCATAGATCTTCAATGCAAACCCTAAATCGCCAGTCAAGCTACAGCTTCTCAGTGCAATTGTGTAAACTTCTGGAGTACCTTTTATACTGTACTCCTGAAGCATTTTGTAAACCTCACGAGCTCGATCAGCCTACACAACAGAATGGTTTCCAGAACTTGATTTTCAATATAGGAAGCATATTTTCTGCTTTGCATTTCTGAAAAGAAATTAGTCTGTAAAAAACACCTGGCCAGCCTGAATACATGTCTTCATGAGTGCTCCAACTGTGACATGATCAGGAAGAATTGGCTTGCATCCTTTCGATTCTGAGGATTCTGCTGTCATTTCTGATAAAACATCAAAAGCTCGAGCAACAGCTCCAGATTCACCACATGCACTGATCAAAGCATTGAAGACAACTCGATCTGGCTTCACCTTCTACTGCAAGTACGACCGAGTAAGTTCATCAAGCATGAAGATGCTTGCAAAGGCTTATTAATTGAACAATTTCTTCACATCTACAGCACAACGACTCGAAAAAAAAAAACACATCTACAGCACAAGTGAAATGAAGCACATCTAGCATAAAAATTCCTAAGTGAGCCACTTGGTTAGGAGAGTGAACCCAGCCACCCAGGTTCAAGTCCTCACAGATGGGAGTTCGGGCTCTTATTATTTCAAAAAAAAAAACTGTATGGGCCTCCCTTACCACTTCCCTTCAAGAAAACATAAAAATTCATGAGATAGAACAATTCACCTTTGAACTCATGATCCCGTAAGCACCAAATGCTTTTGCTACTTGCCCAGCTTTAGCACAGCCATCAATTAGTGCACCGTATGTGTTAACATTTGGCTCTATTCCAGCACTAACCATCTCATGGAAGACCTAAAATATAAGTGCAGAAGAAGGGATAACATGAGGTACAGTATCAAGATATAAATGGAACCCCCACATATGAATTTGTTTTTTGTTATGAGCGAAAACTGTAGGGGAGGCCCCGACAGTAAAATTTCATGAAAATAGAGAATATTTACGAGGATGTATACACGGCAAGAAAATAACAGAGAGAGGCTCCCACCTCCCAGTGCTACATGCTACATTGAACAACAGAGGCCAGAAGAAAAGCTTAAACCCGAGGGTTGTTGGATGGGCCCCTCTCCTCTCACCCCTCCAGCACCATCGCCGGCGCCCTCCTGCCCGGCCCCTGCCATGGCCAAGCGCCCCCCCCCCCTACGCATACACAGCTCATCAGCTCCGACGTCCATCATTGGTGCAACAACCCACCCCCCTCATGACTCAGACAAGCCACCACCAGCAACCTCCAACACCGCAACAACAGATAGTTGAAGGAGAAGGAGCGGACGAGGAGATGCCGGCAAACTCTAAGAAGAAGGCCTCTGAAGCCCCTGGAACTTCCAGCCCGAAGCAACACCAGAACATGCAAACTCTCTGGATAGTCCGGAACCTCCCCGGAACTTTGGGCCTGCCATGGAACTTCCGGCCTCGATGACCCCAAGGCGTGCCAACTCTCTGGATAGCCCGGAACTTCCGGCCTACCTATGCGCAGTGAGTAGGACCACGACCCATGTACCCCTTCCACCAACCTAGACTATAAATACTCGTCTTCTACGTCCGTTTTAGCGTTAGCAAAGCATAGATGAAGAACTAGAGAGAGCTTTGCTCATATCTACCTCTCTCCTTTGGAGATCAAGGCCTCCTTTGGAGAAGAATCCCTAGTGGATCATCAAGACCTCCTCTTGTGGAGAAGAATCCCCATCGTAGGATTGTCAAACCCTCATCTCGTCTTGGATTTGAGATGAACCATACTCTTGTTCCAAATTCCCTTTGTTGATTTGTACTCTTGTAGATCTTGTGTGATTGTTGATCTAGTGGATGTGTGATTTGGACTTGTCTTTGAGTATTCCTCGTGTGATTTGTGTGCTCCTATTGAGTCCCCCTCCAAGTTGTGAAAGATTAGGCCATCTAGGGTCCCTACCCTACATCATACCCCCTATGTATCTCCTTCTCCACATCCACAATACGACTGGACTCTGCCCCCATCGCTGCTCTTCTTCAAGCTTCATGCAGCGGTAAAGCTCATGACTTCTATGTTGCCCAGCTAAATGAGCTAGCCTTCCATTTCCACGCCGTCCTGGCCGAGTTTCTCCTCCAATAGGAAGAAATACACCACCGAAACTTCTACTCCTTCCAGCCAATCCCCACCACCGCCGAGCCGAGCCAACCACTCAACAGCCACACTCCTCCCAAACGCTATCTCAGCTATTGCAGATCCATTATGATCTAGGAGGAGGATTTATCCAACGCATCGCTTGACTTGCTACACGACCAGTGTTGGCACTGCCCCGTTCATCCCATCGGCGGCCCCATTTGTCCGGCATTTGGGGTCGGTTGATGGTGTTCCACCGCCTCTTGGATTGACAGCTGTGACCGCCGCCGCCTCCCGTGCGAGTGGTTCAGGTCGTCAAGGTCCCGGTGGCAACAGACATCCTCGCTACATACCGCAGCACCACCACGATAGGGACCACCGTGAGAATGGGTTTCACACTGGCGGTAGAGTTCACAACGGTCATTACTAGGCCTCCGGCAACGGGGACATGTTGTGGGACCTCACCCGGTCTTCGAGCCGACCGGATGGCAATTTTGGTGGGCACAGTCAATGCCTATCTCCGTCGCTGCCTCTCACGTCACACTCCCCTCTACCCGGGACCCTGCCTCTAACGCCGATGTTCAGGCACATGAAGCTGATGCGGCCAACCGTCTAGTTGTCACTGACACTGGCTTTCAGCAGGCAGTTGTGACTAGGCGCAGCGAGTTGCACACAAACCTGGACGTGGCTATCGTGCCTCTCCGGGAGGAATCCTCCACCATGCGAGAATGGATGTGTCAGGTGGCTGCTTTCATGGAGCGCACACAAGCTCTAGTCGCCGAGCTCGGCCTCTTCACACCGGCGTCACACATGGCAAGCTCGCCGCTGTCCGCAAAACTTGCACCCTCTCTGGTCTCAGCTGATGCTGACTCTTAGTGGGCCCCCAGCTTCCGCCCCTGTTGTTGGGCCAGACCTACGCTTGGGCCTGCTGCCGCACCACCAGCCTCTCTTGGAGCCCATGGGCCATTTGGAGATGCTTAGATAGCCCATCAGGAATGAAGCCCCATGTAGGTGAAAGGAAAGTAGGCAATTTTAGGGCAAATCGACGGATCCCTACTCCAACACTTTTAGGCCTCCAATGCAGACCTCTACTTTGGGTCAGATGCGTCTGGACGTCCGCTCCAAGGCAGTCTCCAAATCGAGGGGCAAAGTAGGGACTCTGACAGCCTGGACCCACCCACTTTGACCGCGGACAACCGCATCGCCACCCAATGGGATTTACCGAAAAAGGCTTTCGCCCCGCTTTATAAATAAAGCAACCACCAAGCACAAAGTACCGAGGTAACAACAGAACACACCACACACCAACACACAACGCCACCGCAAGTCAGGTCCAACACTCACACGCACAAACAGACACAAACAGCCCCAAGTTCCGCTGTGGGCACAGCCCAACAAGCCCAACACAAATGCACGACGAAACAACCCAAGACGGCGGGGGCGGGGGCGACGACATGACGATCTAATCTGGTTCCGAAGGTGGCGGGGGAAGCGGCGGCGCCAACCGGAGAGCCATCGCGCGGAGCTGGGTGATGATGGAGGTGATGGCGTCTCTCTCCCTGGGACGGCTAAGCGGCCGCCAAAGCTGCAAGTAGCCAGACCATTTGAACAAAGCGTCAGTAGCACGACGGAGAGGGATATGCTGAATCACAAGTTTATTCCTAACAGTCCACAGCGTCCAGGCCAGGACCCCAATGGTCAGCCACTTAGTGTGGCGCAACGCGGGTGGGATCGCCTGGAGTTCGGCAAAGAGAGCGGGGAAGTTGTTATGGTCCCAGTTTCCACCCACAATCTCGCGGAAACAGCTCCAAAGGAACTGCGCGGACACGCAGGTGAAGAAGATATGGTTCGAATCTTCTTCAGGCCCACAGAGCGGGCAGCGCCCATCCCCAGGGCCATTGCGTTTCAAAACCTCAACGCCAAATGGGAGGCGGCCGCGAATCCATTGCCACAAGAAGATCCTAATTTTCAGGGGGAGGCGGATCTCCCAAATGGAGGAGAGCGCCTCATGGCCAAGCGATGGGGCGATGGCCTGGTATAGAGATTTGGTGGAGAATTGCCCAGAAGGCTCTAGCCGCCATCTGGCGCGGTCATCGTCCGTCGAGAGATCAGGCTCGTGGAGTGCAATACAGTCGAGCAGCTCCCGCCAGTCCGTGTTCTCAGCCGGGCCAAAAGGTCTCCGGAACGCTAGTTGCCCTAAGTCAATAAAGGCAGTCGCCACGGAGATCCGTGGCGCAACCGCGATGGAGAAGAGGTCCGGAAAGCGGGCCGCAAGGGGCGTGTCGCCAGCCCACCTATCGAACCAGAACAGCGTGGCGGTGCCGGAACCAATCTCGATCGAGGTCCCAATCTGAAGGACAGGGAGGAGCTGAATGATGGACTGCCAGAACTGGGAGCCCCCAGAACGCTGGCAGAAGGCGAGAGGCTAGCCGCGGAGGTATTTCTGCTGAATGATGCAGAGCCACAGTCCACCATCACCATTAGCAATCCGCCATAGCCACTTAGTCAGAAGGGCAATGTTCATGCGTTTGGAGGACATGATACCCAGACCGCCCTGGTCGCGAGGTTTGCAGATCTCAGACCACCTGACCATGTGGTACTTCTGCTTATCCCCCTCGCCTGCCTAGAAGAAACGCCCCTGGACGGTGGCAATCTCGTGATGGAGGGTCTCGGGAAGGCTGTAGAAGCTCATGATGAATAATAGCAGGCTGGAGAGGGACGAGTTAATGAGCACCGTACGGGCCGCTTTCGAGAGCCACCTACCCTGCCAGGGCTCGATCCGGTGCTGAAGCTTTCCCACCGTGGGGCGCAGCTCGGCCACCGTAAGCCTGGAATCGCTAATGAGGATCCCCAGATATGTCGTGGGGAAGCACCCGAGCTGGCGGTTAAGCCGATCCACAATGCTCTTTCGGTCGTCTTGGGTGTAGCCCAAGACCATCACCTCACTCTTGTCGAAGTTGATCCTAAGGCCGGACATTTGTTGAAAGCACAACAGGAGGAACTTGAGGTTGGAGATATCACTCTCCGAGCCCTCCACCATGATAATGGTGTCATCCGCATATTGGAGGAGGGAAACTCCGTTCCCCCCAACCAGATGCGGAACTATCCCCTTAATGTGGCCCGCTGCCTTGGCCTTATCCAGGATGGCCGCCAGAGCATCGACCACCATGTTAAACAGGAACGGGGAGAAGGGGTCGCCCTGACGCACCCCACAAAATGTGGGGAAGAATGGGCCGATCTCCCCATTAATGTTCACCGTGGTGCGACCCGAGGAAACCATCTGCATCACCCTGGTCACCCACCGGTCGTCGAAGCCCTTACGGAGGAGACATTCCCGAAGGAAGGCCCAACTGACCATGTCATAGGCCTTGTGGAAATCCAATTTCAGGAAGACTGCCTTGAGGTGTCTCAGGATTTCCCGCCAGCCGCCTCGCCTTCCCAAAGATGTCCCCACCAGCCCCTTCCCCTCTACTTTGATCCGATGCTGATCGCCTCACCTAGCCGCCTAATGCACTTTGGATCGAAATCAGCAATGGCGTGGAGCAACCATCGCGATGTCTATATCATCAGGTGTCCGTCATGCCGTCGCCAAGAGCAAGCCACCGCTATCAAGGGAGAGAAGGCCACTGCAGCCCAAGCCAAGCAGGAGGAGGCGCTCGCAGCTCCACACCAGGCAGAGGTGCACTCCGCCAATCACGGCGCCCATGCAAAGGAGGAGGAGGTGCTCGTCGCCCGTCACTTTGCCAGAGCCAAGTACGAGAAGTGGAAGGCCCGTGATGCTCACGATCGAGCGGTGCAGCAGTAGGCAATCTCTAGGAAGAACCAACACGACACCTGTTTTATGCTGCAGGGGAAGCCGTCGCCCCATCCGCACCGGCCGCACCAGTAGCCGCCTTCGAGGATGTCCTCTTTGATGTGTCCAAGGTAGGTATCCTCCAGGGCTCCGGCCGTGATGATCACCTATTTGTCTGCCAAATGTAATGTTGAACATCTAATTTATATTGAAGATGTTGCACTCTGCGGCAATTTTGAGTGCTAGCGTGGATGGTCGGCGCCCACCAAGCTGTCTACCCTTATTGTTCTACAAAAAAAAAACTGTCTACCCTTACATCGCAAAAAGCCTGCCTTGCGCATGCGCTGAGGTAGACCGCTCCCCTTTCGCACGCGCACGAGGGCACCAATTTCTATCTCTCTCAACCCCTCTTTTCTTAGAGTGGGGCCCACACATTGTGGCTTTTTTCTTAACGTTTTCTCCTTGTGCATTGAAAGTTCATTCCAAATTTGAAATTGGATGAGTTTTATTAAGTAGGTAAGCCCCCCAAATTCAAAAGTTAATGATTTCTGAATTTTGGAAGTTCAAAAATTCTGAAAATTCATTTTTCCAGAAGTTCAATTTTGAAATTTCTGAAAGTTTAAAATCCCAAAAGTTGAGTCCAGATCTTTCTGAACGGAAAATCTAAGGGCGGCATCAAGTTCAATTTTACTTATGCATCCTTGTCTTCCCATGTTGCCGCATCCCATTGGCATTTTTTCCTAATAGAGAGCAAAGGCATGCATGCATTAATCTCCCACCTAACACTTAGGCATTAATTGCTAAGTTTCAATTTTCAAGATCATCTCACAAACTGTTAATCTGGTTAGCCTTCTTCACCAGTGAGTTCGTCTCGACGAGGCCGCCAAAACAAGATCCCATGTTGTTGTCAAGCTTCATGCACTAGCCAACGCAACCAAAAGTCCGAACTAATGGGAAGGGCTAGTGCAATCCACATATACTGTAACACCCCCTCTCACGTGTGACGGGGAAGGCAAGTCAACACATGCAACCAGAAGAGAGCGACGGCGCGTGAAACTCATGTATGACTTAAGAGGCCTCTACATGGACACAAAAGGGGGTATGGTGAAAACAAGGATGCTGGAATAAGCTCCCACGGATGGCCGAGGGCTCTGGCAACCGCGGTGACCCGCGGGGCGATGCGCCCGGCGTGTCCTCTCCTGCGCCGTCTCCGCCCTCCCCGCCCCCGTCCCTGGCCGCCGCCGACCTCGCTGGCGTCTCCCCCCGGCCCCCGCTCCCTCCCCCCGTCCCCTTTGACCCCTGCCCAGGTCGTCTGGGCAGACGTGGCGAAGGCCGACGACCTCGCCGCGGGCCGGCCGGTAGTCTGCCGCGACCGCGTGCCCCCTCCCGATCCGGCGCGCCAGCCGCAGCCCCGTGCCGCCGCCGGCCTTACTCCCAGGGGTGGGAGTTCGGCTGCCCGCACGCGTGCTCGACACCTCCGCCGGCAGCCAAGTTCACCTCGGGTTGCCGCGGGGCAAGGCGACGCCTTGAGGGCTGGGGCTGCCCGTCGCCGTCGGCGCCCTGCTGGTTGGGGGGTGGCTGGCCGGGCCGAGCTCGGCCCCGCCCGCTCGTCGTGGAGGCTGCTCGGCGCCCACGCTCCGGCGGAACCGTCCACTTCGCCGCCGTCTGGGGCCGTTGGCACTCCGGTGATCTCCCGCCGATCGCCCTTCCGGCCCTTCATCGCGTTCTTCGGATCTTCCAGACTGCTGCTCCCCCGTCCCTAGCCGCTGCTGGCCGTGGAGTCCCCCTCGCTGGCCGACGGCCACGCCGTCTCCGCCGGCGGCGGCTGGAGTAACCCTAGCTGGGTGCTCGGCTCCCCCTCTGGGCTGGGCCCTCCCATTCCTGTCCTGGACCGGCTGTTGGGCCTACCTCCCGCGCCACTATCAGTTGCAGGCCCATCTGGGATTCCTGTGATTGATGGGCCAGGATGGCCCGGCAGCCCAGCGGGCTCCACCGGCAGCGTGTGGGAGGATATGGCTCTCGCGAGGGTTTCCCCTCCAGCCGCCACTCCTCCCCACTTCCACGTCTGTTCGTCGCGATCCTGCTCCCCTACTCCCGACACCTCACTCCGCGGCTCCCCCTTCTCCCTCGCCGTCCCCCCCCCCCCCCGCCGCCTTCCCCCATGCCGCGCAACTGGGCGACGGCGCCGGCCGCCCCAAGCGCTCGCTGGATGACCGTCGGGCTCCTGCCCGCGCCTCCCTGGAGGGCCAGCGCCGAGAGGCCGACCTGCGTCGCCAACTATCCTCCCGGGATGCTTGCCACTCTCCCCTCCCCCCCCCCCCCCGCCCCCCGTGAGGCCCGACGCTCGTCGTCCCGCGACGACGCCCGCCACTCCCTTGCTCGGGAGGACCGCAGGGACCGGCCCCGCTCTCCCATTGCGGACTCGCGGCGCTCGGACCGGCGCCGGTCCCCTCCCCTGCTCGCCGCCGTGGCCGCTCTCCGTCCCCTCCCCGCCCCAAGCTCAGGCGCCCGACGCCGCCCCCCCCCCCCACACACACACACGCCGGTACCAACCGCCTCAGAACCAGCCCAGCCTGCCGCCGGGCAATGGCGACAGGGTGCGGGGGCGTCAAGGTGCCAAGAAGAAGAAGAGAGGACCCGCCCGCGCCCCCAATGCCTCAGCCCCCACTCCCACGGCTTCGGCCGCGCCTGCCTCCGGTGCTCCCCGCGATCCGCCTCCGTGCTTCAACTATGGGATCGCGGGCCACTACCAAGTCGAGTGCCCCAACCCCCCGATGTGCTACCTATGCAAGGACTCGGGCCACCACGCGGCCCTGTGCCCGGATCGATCGGTGTCGGAGGAGCTCATGATGTATGGACACGGCATCAAGGGTCTCGGCTTCTTCCACATCGAGGTGGAGGACATCCCCCCTCCCCGTCGCTCCTTGCGATCGTCACCACTGTGGGGGCGGGTGTCGCTTCCCCGGAGATGACCGAGGCCGAGCTCAACCACCTATGCCGGCGCGTCTAGGACTGGCAAGTGACTCCGACCGCGGACAACTCCTTCACCGTGATCTTTCCGGATGCCATCACCATGGGCCTCTGCACCCGCAGCAACGACATCACTCTAGCCCTCAACAAGCTCGTCGTCAACATCTCTGAGCCTCTGGTGGACCACAAGGCGGTGGCAGTCCTCGACACGGCTTGGATCCTCATAGCGGGCCTCCCCGACATTGCCCGCTCTGAGAGGGTGATTCGCAGTATGTCCAAGATCCTCGGCAAGGTGGTGGTGGTGGATGAGCTCTCCCTCCGCAAAGAGGAGGAGGTTCGGGTCAAGGTCAAATGCCTAGACTCCTCCAAGCTCCGCGCCACCGTCCGGGTCTTCTTCAACGACCAGGGATTCGACCTCAAGATCTACCCCGAGCCTCCCAACCACATCGGCCGCCCCCGGTACTCTGATGATGGACACTTTGGTGGGGTGGTGCGGACAAGCGCGACAACTCCCACTACCGCCGCCCGCGTCCCTCCCGCCACGAGGACCCGGACGACGACGAGCGCTCGGGGCACAACCGTTCCCCCTCATGGGAGCCCTCCGACCCTCCTCCGAGTCGCAGGGGTGCGGGCGCCGAACGGTCGCGCGCACTGGCCCCCTCTGATGGGACGGTGCCCGCCACGCTGTCGGCTGCCTCTACCACCTCCTCTGCCGTGATGAGCGACATCTCCAGCGTCGGGCTCCTCGTTCTCCCGGCATCTTCGGCGCGCCCCCCTGCTCCATCCCTACGCCCGACGCTTCGCCTTCGGTCCCGGACGAGCAGCCCCCAATGTTGGCGCCTCCACGGGCGGCCGAGCCCCCCCCCCATGGCGCCCCCCTACCGGGGCCTCCTGGGGGCTGTTCGCCGCTGCCCTCCTCCATTCCCCCGGACTCCGCTCCCATGGTGATGCTGGAGGGCAGCTCGCCGGCCCCGGACCCGCCCTCCCCCGCTCAGTCGGGGCCCGTCGCCCCGCTGGAGACTCCTGCGCCCGCTTCACCGACTCGGCTGCTCCTAGGGGCCACCGACGATGTGGTCACCCCCGTCGCCTCCCACTCGCCCCGGACGGTGTCGTACGCCCGACGGACCCGAGCCTCCTCAATTCCGGTGACTGCCTCCCGCCGCAGTGCTCGTCTCGATGCAGACCGCCCGTCCGGCTTCCCGGCGCAGTCCATCACCGGGCGTGCTGAGCTCCGGGCGGCGGCCCGGAACCTCGAGCCAGGTGCGACCGACATTCCCTCTGGTTCTTCCAGTTGTTCGTTTTCTCCACTTGAGGTTGTTCCGCTCGGCCACCTTGCCAAGGTGGTCGCGGACTCATCCATCGTTTTCAAGGGGGAATTAGGCCCCCCCCTTAAGAGCGGATTGCGGCGATTCGGCCCCTCGAGATCCTAGACGGGAAACTTGCGGAGACCCGGGCCCGACTCCTACGTACGCCGGCACCCCAGCCTCCCGCAGTGGTGCCGGTCGAGGAAATCCGCAGCCGCACTCGCTCCCACACTCTACCCTCAGGGCCCATAGCGCCTCCACCGTCTTGGGGTCAAGCAGCCCCCCAATGGCGCCTTGATGCGGACCCTATCTTGGAACATCCGCGGCTTCAGCCAAGACGGCCGGCGTCGCCAGTTAGTCGAGTACATGCGAGACGAACACATTGATATTGTAGCCATCCAAGAAACCATGCAAACGGACTTCTCCTTCCAAGAGCTTGAACGGCTCAGCTCTCACCTGTTTGCCTAGCACTGGCTCCCTTCTAGTGGGAGCGTCGGCCATTCGGGTGGCATTCTTATAGGCGTAAAGGATGACACCTTTAAGGTGGGCGGAATGGACATGGGGGGTTCTTCGTTAGTATGGAAGTGTTTGAGCGCTCGCTCAACTTCAAGTGGGAGATTGTGATTGTCTATGGCCCTGCCGATCACCGTTGCTCGGCGACTTTCCTTGACGGGCTTCGATAGAAGGTCACGGTAGCCAGCTGCCTGTAGTGGTCGGCGGGGACTTCAATCTCTTGCGATCCCATGATGACAAGAATAACGCCCTGGTGAACCTCCCCCGCATGCAGATGTTTAACGACTGTATTGCGGATCTGGGGCTCCGCGAGTTGGAACAGACTAGTGCCAGATTTACCTGGACCAATAGACAAGCTGACCCGACGCGATCCGTTCTGGATCGCGTCCTAGTATCTCCGGAGTGGGAGCTCCGCTGGCCACTCGCCTCACTTAGAGCGATTACCCGCATTGGGTCGAATCACGTCCCCCTGTTGCTCTCCACGTCTGACGAACGCCCGGCCATACCCCCCAGGTTTCGATTTGAGCTATTCTGGCTATACCAACCGGGATTTGTGGCCGCGGTGGCCGCTAGGTGGGTGGAGGCCCGGGGACGCCCGCACAGGTCCCTATCCGTGATTGACACCTGGCAGTTTTGTGCTAAACTGGCCCGACAGCTCATGAAGGGCTGGGGGGCCAACCTTGGACGGGATCTTAGGGAGCGAAAATCTACTCTGCTTACGTCCATACAAGCTCTAGACGCTCGGGCAGACTCCTCCGGGCTCTCTTCCGATGAATGGATGTTGCGTTATGATCTCGAAGACCAGCTTTCGGTCATATACACAGACGAGGAGGCTTATTGGCGCCAACGAGGCACCCAACATTGGGTGCTCCGTGGGGACGCCAACACCGCTTACTTCCAGGCCATCGCCAACGGTAGGCGCCGTCGCAACTCCATCCACTGCCTATGGGATGGGGACACCATCCTCCTCCGTCCCGCTGAGATCCGCGCTCATGTCGACGGCTTCTATAAAGCCCTCTTTTCCCCCTCCCCTAGGGGTGGCGCCTCTCTGGCCATAGATACCTGGGTGGGCTGTCAGCTGGTCTCAACTGCGGCCAATGAGGCCCTTATGGCCCCCTTCGGGGAGGAAGAGGTTCATACCGGGATTAAGGGCATGAACCCTCCTCCGCTCCGGGACCAGATGGCCTGCCGGTGAAATTCTTCCGAACCTTCTGGCAGGCTATCAAGCCCAAGGTTATGGCGCTCTTCAACGAGTTCTACGTGGGATCCATGGACCTTGGCCGCCTTAACTATGGGATCATCACTCTAATCCCTAAGGTCCCGGGTGCCTCGGATATCCGCCAGTTCCGTCCTATCACGGTGATTAACGTGATATTTCGGATTCTTGCGAAAGGGTACGCCAATAGGGTGACCCTCCTAACTAACTCCATAACCCACCCCAACCAATCCGCCTTCATCCAAGGCCGGTTCATCATCGATGGGGTGTTGGTGTTCCATGAAGTCCACGCAAAGCGCCAGCGTGCGGTATTTCTGAAGCTGGACTTCCATAAAGCGTATGACACGGTTCGGTGGTCCTTACTTCATGAAGTCCTCATCCGCAAGGGCTTCGACGATCGTTGGGTCACCCGCGTCATGCAGCTTGTCTCGTGCGGTCGGACCGCAATAAACATCAACGGCGAGATTGGACCCTACTTCCCCACCCTGTGTGGGGTTCGCCAGGGCGACCCCTTCTCCCAGTTCCTCTTCAACATGGTGGTTGATGCCCTGGCGGCTATTCTCGATAAGGCCAAGGCTGCTGGCCATATCCGTGGGGTGGTGCCCCATGTGGTGGGAGGGGGAGGGGTCTCCCTCCTTCAGTACGCGGATGACACCATCATCATGATTGAGGGTTGAGATGCGGACATCGCCAATCTTAAGTTCCTCCTCCTCTGCTTCCAGCAGATGTCGGGGCTCACGATCAACTTCGACAAGAGCGAAGTGATGATCCTTGGCTACTCCCAGGAGGAGTGTCAAGGGATGGCCGATCGTCTGAACTATAGACTAGGCTCCTTCCCCACCACTTATTTGGGGATTCCCATTAGCGATTCTAGGCTCACGGTGGCGGACCTGCGGCCGACCGTAACCCGCCTGCAACACCGAGTGGAACCTTGGAGGGGCAGGTGGCTATCCAAGGCTGCTCGGGTGATTCTCATCAACTCCTCCCTCTCCAGCATCCTCTAGTTCCTGATGAGCTTCTATAGCTTACATGAGACCTTGCATCAGGAGATTACCAAGTACCAATCCAAATTCTTCTGGGCGAGCAAGGGGGACAAGCAGAAATACCACATGGTCAGCTGGCCAAACATCTACAAACCCAAAGACCAGGGAGGTCTTGGGATCATGGCCTCCAGGCGTATGAATATTGCTCTCCTGACCCGTTGGCTATGGCGGATTGCCAATGGTGAGGGCGGCCTGTGGTTGGACATCATTCGTTCCAAATACCTTCGGGGCCAGCCCCTTGCCTTCTGCCAGCGCTCGGGAGGATCCCAGTTCTGGCAAGCCGTGGTCCAACTCATGCCAGTCCTCTGCATCGGCACGTCCATTACGTGGGCTCTGGTGCCTCGACCTTGTATTGGTTCGACCGTTGGGTTGGCGATCTCCCTCTTGCCGCCCGCTTCCCCGAGCTCTTCGCCATCACGGTCGACCCTCGGGTCTCCGTGGAGGTGGCCCTTATTGACTTAGGGCACCTCGCGTTCCGTCGACATTTTGGCCCCCTTGAGGTCGCAGCTTGGGACGCTCTCCTTCAGGTCATCGCCCTTCAGCCTCTCGACGTGGGCAACGCTGAGGACTCCTTCTCGTGGCGGCTTGAGTCTTCGGGCCGCTTCTCAACCAAGTCCCTGTATCAAGCGATTGCCCCATCTACGGCTCCAGAGCCGTTTAGTTTGATATGGGATATCCGCCTCCCTTTGAAGATCAGGATCTTTCTCTGGCAGTGGATCCGTGGTCGCTTGCCCTCTGGTGTTGAGGTACGAAAGCGCAACGGGCCTGGCGACGGCCTGTGCCCCCTCTGTGGCGTAGCCGAAGATGCTAACCACATCTTTTTCTCTTGCGTGACCACCCAGTTCCTTTGGTCCTGCTTCCGCGACGTGGTTGGTGGAACTTGGTGTAACACCAACTTCCCCGACTTGCTGGCGGAGATTCAGGCCTCTGCCCCCCCTCACCGCCACCTTAGGTGGCTTTGTGTTGGGGTGCTAGCCTGGACCCTTTGGACCGTTCGCAATAGGCTTGTCATACAACGCTCTCCTCTTCGTCGTGCGACTGACGCCATATTTTAAATGTGTGGTTTCTTGCAGCTCTGGCGGCCGCTTAGCCGCATCCAGGATCGGAACGCCATCAACACTCTCATCTCTGACCTTCGAGCGATGGCCTTCCGTGTGACGCCTCCGCTTCCGCCGCCTCCTCCAGAGCTAGATTAGGCGTCCAGATGTCTCCGGTGTGCCGGCCTCCTTTTTTCTTTTCTTTCTTTGGGCTTGTTGAGCTGTGCCCTCAGCATTAACCCTGTACCTTGTGCCGTGCTTGTGTGTGCCGCTCTTTGGGCGTGCTGTGGCTGAACTCGTTTGTCTGTTTGTGGCTTGGGCGGTTTGCTTTATATATAAAGCGGGGCGAAAGCCTTTTTCGGTAAAGGGGGGCTACCAGCAATTTTTAATAAATTGCGAAAGCCAGGACTTGAACTCAAGAACTTAGCTCTGATACCATGTTAAGCTTCATGCACTAGCCAACGCAACCAAAAGTCCGAACTGATGGAAAGGGCTAGTGCAATCCACATATACTGTAACAGTTATCATGTTTCGGTGAAAAAAAATAGTCAACACTAGTTCTCAGGGTATGTCAACATAGCTGGCATGTTAGCGGTGAACAGTTGTCACGATAATTATGTACAATTACCAGGCAATAGTTGTGTGTGTTTTTATACAATGCAACATTTACGCATAGCAAAAGAGTTAGTTTTCAGGTGTTACCAACAAAAGAGGGCGGCATCAACCCACACAAGTACCATGAAGCAATATCTATACAGGTGTATATTGAAGTTTTACTAACCTGGCAAGTACTCGCAACTAAGTGGCAATAACCTGGCAAGTACCTAAGTGACAAGAATCTGGCAAGTACTAACGAAAAAAAGTTGTCAAAACATGCTGACATGGGAGGATCATCAATCAGCTTAATGGTTTAAGAGATAACTTTTCTGAAAGGTTAAACATGCATTTTCTGGAAGTTACCAGAACAAGAAAGTTGCAATATACAGAAAGTGCCAAATGTAGAAAGTTGCTAAAACGGGAAAAAATTGTGTCTGAAACCGACCACACTTCTTCTGGTAGGCGGTTGACCGACAATTAGTTGCCCCCTTTACAGAAAATCAGCCCAGCTAAATTGGCTAATTTATCCTCCGGAATTGATGTGAAGGATGAATGACTTGTGAAAGTTAACCCGAAGCCAACAGATCGACCAAAGCTTTCCAGAAGGCATTTGAGACATAGAAGTTGAACAGAACATGCTTGCATCACAAAACAATAGGGAAGTCCTCACCAGCCATAGGGATCGGGAAATGCAGAAGATCGAGGTACAAAGCCTTGCTGGTAATTGCTTGCAGAAGATCAGCAGCACACGAAGACGAGGGGAGAAAGAGGTCCCCCCTTACCTAAAGCCATGCTGGCAGAATTTCTTGCCGGCAATACCATTAAGAAGCACAGCAAAAGTGCAAGAGCCGAGGAGAGAGTTGATCCATCCAATCCTCAAAGCCATAGTTGTTAAGCATGGAGATGATCCTGTAGTGTTCCACCGTGTCAAAAGATTTTTCAAAGTCGAGCTTAAAAACGACAATGTTGTTGACGTGTATATGTGGATTGCCTAGCCTTTCCATCAGTTCGGACTGTTGTGTTGGCTAGCGCATGAAGCTTAACATGGTATCAGAGCTAAGGTCTTGAGTTCAAGTCCTGGCTTTCGCAATTTATCTAAAAATTGCTGCTGCCCCCCTTTGTGTCCACGTATAGGCCTCTTGAGCCATACCTCTTGAATCTATCCATGTGTTGACTTCCCGCGTCACACGTGAGAGGGGGTGTTGATGTGTATATGTGGATTGCCTAGCCCTTTCTATCAGTTCGGACTTTTGGTTGCGTTGGCTAGTGCATGAAGCTTAACAAATGTATGTCTTAGACTGATGACACTTGTGAAGGAATTTGAAGCTCCGCGCGAGGCAGTCTTTGATCATGCAACATTTAATGAAACCAGAGAGAGAATGACTTTCTAAAGGCAATTGGAACAAATTTTGGTGATAAGCTTAATACAAGAATTCAGGAGGGAGATAGGGAGATAAACACCACGACCCTCAGAGTTGGAATTTTTCGGAACAAGGGTGATGAAGGAATCATCAACACTTTGCAGGTTGACCGACCCATCAAAGAAGTCTTGGACTAGTTTATTAAAGTCATTTTTTATAATATCCCAATATTTTTTGGTGAAGAGACCGTTACAACCATCAACTGGATTGCTAGCAAACTGCACAATAAGTTTCCTCAAACGAGAAAGAGACAGAGAGAGCCTCAAGATCATCAATCTGCTGAACAATGGTGCTAAGATCAAAATAATAGTAATCCCCATGAGGTTGGAAAAGGTAGATGAAATGATGGCCGCCTTCCCCTCATGGTCACAAACAGGAGCTGGCACTGTTAATAAGGGTGAGAATTTGATTGTCTTATGTGCTTACCTCAAACATCGCATCAACTTTTCCACACTTTGCACAAGTTGATATCAATGTGGTGTAAAGTTTACAATCGGGTTTTAGCCCAGCCTCCTTTAGGAGCACCATAACTTGGAGGGCCCCTGTAAAGGTAAAACCATTTGGTCATACTCAATTCTCATCTTCTACTCGAGCACATCTGACAAGAAAAGCTGATGAGTTACCTTCAAAATCTTTTGAATTAGCACAAACCGATAAAAGCATATTGAAGGTGCTCATTTTCGGATTTTCAATCAATCGGCAGAAGCGAACAGCTTCCATAACAGCCCTTTGTTTTTTACATGCACTCAAAAAGCTGGCATGGTGGATCTAAGAAACAGATGTAAATGAGAAATTTGAAGAGTACATTACAAAAGCTAAACCATAACTGGTAATTAATCACCTTCTTCGTATCAAGCAATCCCTTCTGCTCCATGCTTTCCAACAAATCCACACAGTCCTTCAACCTGACAATACCAAATTGATGTGTCAACTGAAAAACTGATATGTGGAAAGATTACATTTGAATGGATATAACATACAGTAACTTAAGGCCTGCTCTGGGACAACATGTTAAAATCATCTACCAAATATTATACCTTCCATCTGTTAAAGAACTCTTGTACCGCCTCATGTAATCTGATGTATCCACTGTGCCGTTTAATCCAGCTGTTGTCGCTGGAATGAATTTATCTAGATTCTCTTTGTTCAGTATATCAGAAATACTCCAGCCAATAGTTTTTGCATCATCATGGACTTTCACTGCTTTCTGTTGTTTGCTGGCAGGACCCTCCCTTAAGCATGCAAATAGAGCTAATTTCCCTGAATATAGAGTATGCTCATAAGGAAAGGGAAGAAATCACGGATATCAGCAGAAGTGCCAAGAAGAGTGCTTAAATTCCAAAGTTAAACCTGGTGTCAGATGAGAGCCCCCTACATATGAATCAGCAAACTCAATTCCTTTTCTTGGTCTGAACAAATTTCCAATACTGACTTGCGGAACAAAATTGAGAGGGCATTCCACTGTTCTTTTGAAGGATGAAAGAGATGTCAAATCAATATTTTCATCATCATTACTCTGATGGCATCGAAGTAAATGAGCATTGTTGCTGTTTGTTTGGCTGTCACCAAGACCATTGCCATTTTGAGCATCTTTCTGTGGTTCTGAAAGGGATAAAAATTGGTATGAGAGCCCACCTTGCCAGCCAATTCTGTTAGAGACATACTTGCTTTTATGTTGTCCTGGTGGACCGGAATAAGGCGTTGCAAGAACATCCATAACATTTTCTGTAGAATTTCTTTTTTCTGCTGAAGTTGAGCAACCAACTTCTTCTTGCCGAGATACATCAACTAATGTGTGTAACATTGCCCCTGGATTAGTTACAGAAACCGCCTGCGTTGTCTTATTTACAGGGTATATGCATGAAATACTAGCCCGGCACTCCAATTCATTAATAGTCATTCCTTCAGAAATAGATAGCTCTGAAAAGCTACTTTCATGAGTTGCACAACATGCATCATTACTATCATGTACGGATTGTGTTGTTGTTCCGAGGGCCTTGATTACATTGCTTTTGACCTGTGTATGTAAAACCTGACAAATATTGAAGATGACTGCAAGTTAGAAAACAACTACCAGACATAGTGAATCACATTTCATTCGTC
This sequence comes from Aegilops umbellulata, assembly GCA_032464435.1. Classification (NCBI taxonomy): domain Eukaryota; kingdom Viridiplantae; phylum Streptophyta; class Magnoliopsida; order Poales; family Poaceae; genus Aegilops; species Aegilops umbellulata. The sequence continues at coordinate 141,024,727 of CP136054.1, read as the reverse complement.
AAATTAAGACTAACTACTACAACAACAACAACAACAACAACAACAACAACAACAACAACAACAACAACAACAATACAACAACAACAACAACAACAACAACAACAACAACAACAACAAGAAGATCTCGAAACCTAGTTATGGTTCTGGCACGTGGATAGCTAACTTTTACGCACCACTGTTCATGGCTAGTTCTTTGGTGATATTCCAGTCCTTTAGATCACTCTTTATGGACTCCTCCCATGTCAAGTCTGGTCTACCCTGACCACTCTTGACATTATCATCACGCTTTAGCCGTCCGCTATGCACTGGAGCTTCTGGAGGCCTATGCTGAATATGCCCAAACCATCTCAGACGATGTTGGAAGCTTCTCTTCAATCGGTGCTACCCCAACTCTATCCTGTATATCATCATTCCGGACCCAGTCCTTTCTTGTGTGGCCACACATCCATCTCAGCATGCGCATCTCCGCTACACCTAACTGTTGAACATGTCACCTTTTAGTCGACCAACACTCAGTGCCATACAACATGGTGGGTTGAATCGCCCAGAGGCTTGGCACCACTTCATCCACCCGGCTTTCATTTGATGGCTCACATCTTTATCGATATCACCATCCTTCTGCAGCATTGACCCCAAATACCGAAAGGTATCCTCCTGAGGTACCACCTGCCCATCAAGATTAACCTCCTCCTCATGCCTAGCAGTACTGAAACCGCACCTCATGTACTCAGTTTTAGTTCTACTAAGCCTAAAACCTTTCCATTCCAAGGTTTGTCTCCATAGCTCTAACTTTCTATTAACCCCCGTCCGACTATCATCGACTAGCACCACATCATCCGCAAAGAGCATACACCATGGGATATCTCCTTGTATATCCCTTGTGAGCCATCCATCACCAAAGCAAAAAAGATAAGGGCTCAAAGCTGACCTCATCCAATCAATGAACACAATTTCATTTTATTTGTGAGAAATAGCAAGCAATGCTTAATTTTCAAGGATACGTCTATGGTAGACGTATCAGTAACATAGAAGAGAAATGCCAAGATGGCTACATCGTCATTTTGCAAGCAACACGATGACCACACCATGCCCCAAAACTCCTCATGCTGATTACTCGCTATCCGACAATGCTGAATGATGGATAATGCAAGTGATTAGGCTTTCAGTAATTTTATAAGCCTATGCCGATTCGAGAAGCGTGATGAGGATAGTCTTGCCAATTGTAAATCTTACCAATGACTCTAATATCCCTAAGCTTAACAAACGGACTCTCGTTATGGAAGGGCTTAATGGGAGTAAAAGACACTTCTATACAACTGGGCTCGTTTAGTGTGGAGAATAGTGAATAATTGAGATTGGGGAGGATAAACGTATCGGGGACATGCAGTTTTCAGATATGTACCCACAGCTATTCCGCACAGTTGCCTCTGTCATTGGAGTGCCTAATCCGCTGATTGATTTCCGTCAGGCTCTCATTCGCCAAAATTTAATAAACTGAAATGAGATCGTACTGAGAGTTCTAGGGATGCAACTAACTCTGGAACAGGACCCTTTAGGTGGGATCTTCTTCAGACAGCCAAGGGTGTTTTCTGTATACTTCATGTATGCGGCACTAATGGATATGTGGGTCAGGTTCCGATGAAAACGGGAATCAAAGTATTCATCTGGTTTCTTTGCAGACAAGTAGTCCTTATGAAGGACAAATTGGTTAAGCGCAAATGACAAGGGGGCACTCATTGTAGTTTTTATTACAAGCAGAAAGTATACAACATTTTTTACTTGATCGCAGTTTGGCACAAATTGCACGGCATGCTATGTAGTGAGCCTTTAATATCACACCACATTGTGGTATTTCTAATATATTTGGCTCTTGGTTACAGGGGGGTGACAAATCTCTAGGAACACTAATTGTGGCCGGGGGTTGCAATGGTGTTTTGGTCTATTTGGCTATGCAGAATTGATTTTATTTTGACAAAAACAAAGTTCAATGTTGTATGCAGGTGCTACTCTCGTGTACCAGTTGGCTACAGTCATGGGCGTTGTTATAGAAGGTGCAACATAAGGAGCTGATGTGGCTTCACGTCAAGCAGCTCACATAGATTACCAGGGAGTTTATGTCCCGGTTCGGATGGCATGCGACTGATAGGCTCCTTAGTCTTTAGAGTTGTCTTATTTACATGTTTCTACCAACTGTAGTTGGGATGTTTTGTTGTCTTGGTTTTACCGTTTCTGGTGAGGCCATTGTTTGGTAAATTTATAACAAACGTGTAATAATTGGGCTGTATGCATATCGGATGTAGAGGTCGGGATAATAAAGCTTCCATTATCTCCAAAAATATCCCTAAGTCTTCAATCAAGGGATAGCAACTGGTCTAATGCCTTAACCTCAGAATTACCAATATCTATAGAAAAAGGAATCAGCACTGGCAAATTTGGATCCAACCTTTGGACTTAAGACATTACCAATAGCATTGACATCACCAACACTTATCCCCAATAAACTTTCCTGTCTTCGAGGAGTAAACATCGGAAAACTAAAATTTCTCGAATTGTACTTAGATGGCCCAGAACTGGCATCTTTCTAATATGGATGTAATTGGTTTTAAAGTCAAGAAAATTCTATTTATTCTGTTAAAAAATACGACCACTTGTGTGCTGTACAGAAAACACACATATTAGAAAAAATGGGTACAATCTTTTCTCTTTCTTGTATGATCGTGTCTTTGTACAAAAATTTACATGCACTTTGATGCTCTAGTACTCTGAATGTTTTGGAGAATTAGCAAATCCGTTTTATTTAATGTGCATGCGCGATAATCTAAGTTACCGTGCATATGCATATATACTAAAGAGGAGCCTGAGTTCAATTCAAATCATTCTTCAACGAGCAGAACTAAGGTAAGAGGGAGAAAACCAGTATCAAGAAGAAGCACACCTCCGGAGATTCCCTATGCATTGCGCCGCGCCACCTGAGCCAAACCAGCTGTAACGCGGCGAGGAGAGCGGCCGCGGCGACCACCGAGCCGCCTAACACGCCCAGCGCAGTGGAGGACGAGCCGCTGAGAGAGCATGCCACCGGGCGGCGGGCACGGTACCCCAGCTCCAGCCTCCGTTGAGGCGGAGGCCGCAGCAAGAGCCCTCCCCCGCCGGCGTGGCCGTGCCGGCGGGCGGAAGGGTAAAGAGAGAGGAAGCAAGGGGGGCAAGTGAGTAGGGTGAGAGCTTGAGGCGTAGAGGCGGAGGCGGAGACCTCCATGGGGAATGGGGAAGGAGCAGAGGAGAACGGCGGGGTTTAGGATCGAGGATGATGATGAGATGATGAGTTTTATCCGGAGTTTGCGAGGCGCTCCGCGTCTGTGGTGCGGAGGAAGTCCTTCAAATTAGTCCAAGGCGACTCATTTTTCTTTTTAACAATGATATTCTTTGTTGAATTTGTTGGTTTAATAGCCTTCATGAGTGTGAAGGCCCCACTCAATATTCCGCCGTCCACAAAATATATTACTGTTGTTATAAAGGCTAAAATATCAAGGTAATTAGAGGTGTCAATAAAATTCCACCTCTTTGTAATTAATAGGAGAATAATAAAGAACTCTTGGCGATGCCGCGTCCACCGTAGTGAACACTGGCTTTGTAATTAATAGGAGGACTTCCCCTTTCCCCTTTCCTCTCTCTCGCCCGTGCCGCTCTCGCGGGCGGCAAGGCGAACCCTAGCCGCCGCTAGCCAGCGACCCTCCCCCAACCCTCCCTCCCACCTACCGCCACCGGCGTGCGCCGCCGGGCGAAGCCCGGCTGGCATGGGCGGCGGCGGGAGCGCGTCGTTCGCGCGGGACGGCGCGGCGGCGACTCGGGCGGCGTGCCGGTGGCGCGGCCGTGCGGCTGCGTGGTTCTGGAGGCGTGGGCTTGGGCGTGGGGCAGGCGAGGTGGCTGGCTGCTTCGAGGCTTCCTCGTCAGATCCCGGCGACAAGGGTCGCGGTCCGCGGCGGCGCGGGCTGGGGACGGTGTCCGGCTAGGCCGGGCCGGCCTCTAGCGTGGCGAGGCATGTCGGCTGGTGCACTGGTGGCAGGGCATAGCTGTACGGGCGCGGAGGCTGCATATCTGGTGGTGGCTGCGGCATCGCCCGTGCGGTCGATGCGGGTGGTAGTGGCGGTGGTCTCCGGGAGGGGGCGGCGGCGGTTGTTGAGGGAGTCCTGGACTAAGGGGTCCTCGGGTGTCCGGCCTGTTAGCCATGGGCCGGACTGATAGGCTGTGAAGATACGAAGACCGAAGACTGCACCCGTGTCCGGATGATACTCTCCTTGGCGTGAAAAAGCAAGCTTGGCGACCAAATATGTAGATTTTCTTCTTTGTAACCGACCTTGTGTAACCCTAGATCCCCCGGTGTCCATATAAACCGGAGGACTTAGTCTGGAAGGGAGAGGGACATTACCATAGTCATACATGCTAGGCCTCCAGGGTTTTAGCCATTACGATCTCGTGGTAGATCAACTCTTGTAATACTCATATTCATCCAGATCAATCAAGCAGGAAGTAGGGTATTACCTCCATAGAGAGGGCCCGAACCTGGGTAAAACATCGTGTCCCCTATCTCCTGTTACCATCGACCTTAGACGCACAGTTCGGGACTCCCTACCCGAGATCCGCCGGGTTTGACACCGACATTGGTGCTTTCATTGAGAGTCCCACTGTGCCGTCCCTTAAAGGTTTGATGGCCCCTTCAATCATCAGCGACAATGCTGTCCAAGGCGAGACCTTCCTCCCTGGACAAATCTTCGTGTTCGGCGACTTCGCACTGCGGGCCAACTCGCTTGGCCATCTGGAGCAGATCGATAGCTACGCCCCTGACCACCAGGTCAGATTTGGGAGCTTGAACTATGTTGCGGACATCCGTGGAGATTTGATCTTTGCTGTATTCGAGACCGCATAAACCACTCCTAGTCACCCCGATGAACATGACCTAAATCTGTCATCGGGTCGCATCTAGGAGACAGCTCCTATAACCGTTCTGGCCTTAGGTCCAAAGCAGACTACGCCATCCAAGGACGGGAGGCTCAACCCCACCACGGAGGCCACAGACTCCACGGCGTTGGAGCCGCACATGGACTTAACCTCACATGATATCTGTGTTACCAGAACTCCGGACTCGTCTCCGGTTATAAGTTTCGAACCACGTGAGTCCGCGGACGCCAACCTCGATCGTTTATCGATCTTTGAGTTCAGCGCCGCAGACATCTTCCAACACTCGCCCTTCGACAATGTGCTAAACTCATTAAAGAACATGTCCTTGGCGGAGGACTCACAGCCGAATTGTATCCGGTTTGAACTGGAGGCTGATGATGGAGAATCTCGTTTCCCACCCACCGCCCACTTCATAGCCACTGTCGAAGACCTAACCGACACGCTCGACTATGACTCCGAAGACATTGATGGTATGGACGACGATGCCGGAGAAGAGGAGGCCCAAAACCCGCCGTTCACGGGACGATGGATGGCCACTTCCTCATATGACGTATACATGGTAGATACACCAAAAGATAATAGCGGTGACGACAAGGAAAACCCAGAGAAGAGTGACCCTCCTAAGACACAACCAAAAGTGCCGGCGTCAGTGGAGCCGCTCTAAATCACGCGGCAGCAGAGACGACAACACTCAGGATTGTGCCGAAGACACAGAAGAACCCGATGAACAAACTGCCGAACAAGACAATCAGGAAAATGGGCAAGTCAGCCCTGACAAACAGGCCATAGAAGAAGACTCGGAGGACGGTAGTTACCATCCGCTCTCCGAGGGGGAGGAGAGCCTCAGCAATGAAGACTTCATCATGCCTGAGGAACCTCTCGAGCAGGAGCGCTTTAAGCTTCAGCTAATAGCCACTGCGAGGAGCCTGGAAAAGAAGCAGCAACAGCTTCAAGTTGATCAAGACCTGCTCAATGACAGATGGACCGATTGTTGGGGAACGTAGTAATTTCAAAAAAATCCTACGCACACGCAAGATCATGGTGATGCATAGCAACGAGAGGGGAGAGTGTTGTCCACGTACCCTCGTAGACCGAAAGCAGAAGCGTTAGCACAACGCGGTTGATGTAGTCGTACGTCTTCACGATCCGACCGATCAAGTACCGAACGCACGGCACCTCCGAGTTCAGCACACGTTCAGCCCGATGACGTCCCTCGAACTCCGATCCAGCCGAGTGTTGAGGGAGAGTTCTGTCAGCACGACGGCGTGGTGGCGATGTTGATGTTCTACCGACGCCGGGCTTCGCCTAAGCACCGCTACAGTATTATCGAGGTGGACTATGGTGGAGGGGGGCACCGCACACGGCTAAAAGATCAAACGATCAATTGTTGTGTCTATGGGGTGCCCCTGCCCCCGTATATAAAGGAGCAAGGGGGGGTGCGGCCGGCCAGGGGAGAGGACGCGCCAGGAGGAGTCCTACTCCCACCGGTAGTAGGACTCCCCCCTTTTCCTAGTTGGATTAGGACTTGGGAGGGGGAAAGAGGTGGAGGAGAAGAAGGAAGGGGGGGCGCCGCCCCCCTCTCCTTGTCCTATTCGGACTAGGGGGGAGGGGCGCGCGGCCCTTGCCCTGGCCGCCTCTCCTCTCTTCCACCAAGGCCCACTAAGGCCCATTAAATCCCCGAGGGTTCCGGTAACCCTCGGTACTCCGGTAAAATCACGATTTCACCCGGAACACTTTCGATATCCAAACATAGGCTTCCAATATATCAATCTTCATGTCTCGACCATTTCAAGACTCCTCGTCATGTCCGTGATCACATCCGGGACTCCGAACAACCTTCAATACATCAAAACATATAAACTCATAATACAACTGTCATCGAAACGTTAAGCGTGCGGACCCTACGGGTTCGAGAACTATGTAGACATGACCGAGACACGTCTCCGTTCAATGACCAATAGCGGAACCTGGATGCTCATATTGGCTCCCACATATTCTACGAAGATCTTTATCGGCCAGACCGCATAACAACATACGTTGTTCCCTTTGTCATCGGTATGTTACTTGCCCGAGATTCGATCGTCGGTATCTCAATACCTAGTTCAATCTCATTAGCGGCAAGTCTCTTTACTCATTCCGTAATACATCATCCCGCAACTAACTCATTAGTTGCAATGCTTGCAAGGCTTAAGTGATGTGCATTACCGAGAGGGCCCAGAGATACCTCTCCGACAATCGGAGTGACAAATCCTAATCTCGAAATACGCCAACACAACAAGTACCTGCGGAGACACCTATAGAGCATCTTTATAATCACCCAGTTATGTTGTGACATTTGGTAGCACACAAAGTGTTCCTCCGGTAAACGGGAGTTGCATAATCTCATAGTCATAGGAACATGTATAAGTCATGAAGAAAGCAATAGCAACATACTAAACGATCGGGTGCTAAGCTAACGGAATGGGTCATGTCAATCACATCATTCTCCTAATGATGTGATCCTGTTAATCAAATGACAACCCATGTCAATGGCTACGAAACTTAACCATCTTTGATCAACGAGCTAGTCAAGTAGAGGCATACTAGTGACACTCTATTTGTCTATGTATTCACACATGTATTATGTTTCCGGTTAATACAATTCTAGCATGAATAATAAACATTTATCATGATATAAGGAAATAAATAATACCTTTATTATTGCCTCTAGGGCACATTTCCTTCAGTCTCCCACTTGCACTAGAGTCGATAATCTAGATTACACAGTAATGATTCTAACACCCATGGAGCCTTGGTGCTGATCATGTTTTGCTCGTGGAAGAGGCTTAGTCAACGGATCTGCAACATTCAGATCTGTATGTATCTTGCAAATTTCTATGTCTCCCACTTGGACTAAATCTCGGATGGAATTGAAGCGTCTCTTGATGTGCTTGGTTCTCTTGTGAAATCTGGATTCCTTCGCCAAGGCAATTGCACCAGTGTTGTTATAAAAGATTTTCATTGGACCCGATGCACTAGGTATGACACCTAGATCGGATATGAACTCCTTCATCCAGACTCCTTCATTTGCTGCTTCCAAAGCAGCTATATACTCCGCTTCACATGTAGATCCCGCCACGAGGCTTTGCTTAGAACTGCACCAACTGATAGCTCCATCGTTCAATGTAAACACGTATCCGGTTTGCGATTTAGAATCGTCCGGATCAGTGTCAAAGCTTGCATCAACGTAACCATTTACGATGAGCTCTTTGTCACCTCCATAAACGAGAAACATATCCTTAGTCCTTTTTAGGTATTTCAGGATGTTCTTGACCGCTGTCCAGTGATCCACTCCTGGACTACTTTGGTACCTCCCTGCTAGACTTATAGCAAGGCACACATCAGGTCTAGTACACAGCATTGCATACATGATAGAGCCTATGGCTGAAGCATAGGGAACATCTTTCATTTTCTCTCTATCTTCTGCAGTGGTCAGGCATTGAGTCTTATTCAACTTCACACCTTGGCAAGAACCCTTTATTTGCTTGATCCATTTTGAACTTCTTCAAAACTTTGTCAAGGTATGTGCTTTGTGAAAGTCCAATTAAGCGTCTTGACCTATCTCTATATATCTTGATGCCCAATATATAAGCAGCTTCACCGAGGTCTTTCATTGAAAAACTATTATTCAAGTATCCCTTTATGCTATCCAGAAATTCTATATCATTTCCAATCAGTAATATGCCATCCACATATAATATCAGAAATGCACAGAACTCCCACTCACTTTCTTGTAAATACAAGCTTCTCCAAAAGTCTGTACAAAACCAAATGCTTTGATCACACTATCAAAGCGTTTATTCCAACTCCGAGAGGCTTGCGCCAGTCCATAAATGGATCGCTGGAGCTTGCACACTTTGTTAGCTCCCTTTGGATTGAAAAAACCTTCTGGTTGCATCATATACAACTCTTCTTCTAGAAATCCATTCAGGAATGCAGTTTTGACATCCATCTGCCAAATTTCATAATCATAAAATGCGGCAATTGCTAACATGATTCGGATAGACTTAAGCATCGCTACGGGTGAGAAGGTCTCATCGTAGTCAATCCCTTGAACTTGTCGAAAACCTTTCGCAACAAGTCGAGCTTTGTAGACAGTAACATTACCGTCAGTGTCGGTCTTCTTCTTGAAGATCCATTTATTCTCAATTGTTTGCCGATCATCGGGCAAGTCAACCAAAGTCCACACTTTGTTCTCATACATGGATCCCATCTCAGATTTCATGGCCTCAAGCCATTTTGCGGAATCTGGGCTCACCATCGCTTCTTCATAGTTCGTAGGTTCATCATGATCTAGTAACATGATTTCCAGCACAGGATTACCATACCACTCTGGTGCGGATCTTACTCTGGTTGATCTACGAGGTTCAGTAACAACTTGTTCTGAAGTTTCATGATCATCATCATTAACTTCCTCACTAATTGGTGTAGGCATCACAAAAACCGGTTTCCGTGATGAACTACTTTCCAATAGGGGAGCAGGTATAGTTACCTCATCAAGTTCTACTTTCCTCCCACTCACTTCTTTTTTTTGACTATTTACTGTGGGGTAAGACCCCACAGCCCATTTATTATTAAAACAAAAAGTCCAGGGAATTACAAAGCACTGGGAAAGTGCCAAAGCAAAAATGAGTCATATATACAACTTACCTAGAGTTAGAAGATATAAGTTAAGAAGAAGCTATCCTAGAAGATTTACAAAAGGGCATTAACCCAGGCTAACAGTTGTGCTCTAAGAGAACTGTTAAGTCTGTGGGAGAGGAGGAGGATATCATGTACAAAATTGCATCGCCAGGTAGCAAAACGAGCCTGCTCTCCCCTGAAGATCCTCCCATTCCTGAGAATCCAAATATTCCATGCTGCAGTCAGCATGACCTCGAAAAAAAAGGGTTGGCGAAAATTTGATCTGGCACTGGCAACACACTCCTGGACATTAGCACCCTGGGACCAGTCAATCTGAAGGTAGTTCCACACTCTTGAGCTGAAATTGCACTGGAAGAACAAATGGGTTCTGTCCTCATGTACATAAGCATTACATATAACACAAAGATTATCCTCAGCTTGAGACCTCCAATGTCTTCTTACCAGCATGTCTTTGGTGTTGAGCCTATCAAAGAACAATAACCAACCAAAGACTTTAATCTTCATGGTGCATCTGCTCTTCCATAACCATTTGCATGGCATAATAGTGGGCATATGGGAATGCATAATGGTATAGAACCCTTTGGCCGAAAAGGACCCAGCTTTGGAAGGCCAGACCCACTGGTCAGGAAGCAGCGGATCTCTTTGTAAGTTTAGCAGCCAACCTTCTAGAATTGTTAGCTCAGCAGCAGCCTCTTGTGAAATGGGCAGGTAGAACATGGAAAAGAGGTCATGGGTCTGAAGCACATCCCTGACTGAGACCTTATCATCGATCACAAAAGAGAACACTCTAGGTAATCTCCTTACTAAGGACAAGGACGAACCAGCGACATGCCATGCATCATGCCAGAATAATGCAGTGTCTCCCATGTTAATGTGAACCGAAGCAATGGCCCTGTAAGAATCATTTAGTTTGAATACATCCCTCCACCAGAAAGAACCAGTCAAAACAGTTGCCTGAGGGACAATGTTATCATAATAGGAGTCCCATATTAAAGAGACCCAAGGAACATCATGTTTATTGAAGAATTTATGTAGATGTTTCATAAGCAGTCCCTGATTCTGAATATTGAGATTGAGAATACCCAGACCACCCTTTTCTTTGGGCCTGCAAACTAGATCCCAAGCTGCCAGAGATTGTTTAGGTGTATCTGTATTTCCTCTCCAAAGACACTGCCTGAAGATCCTATCCAGCTGTTTAATTATACCAAGAGGTATATGTAAGGTGCAGAGGAAATAGATTGGCATGGAGGTTAAGACTGAAGTCAATAGCTGCAACAGTCCTTCTCTAGAAAGGATCCATTCTTAGCAGTGAATGTCTTGCCTTCGGATCTGTGATAGAAGGTGTACCCAACAGTCTCCTTTGGGTATCCTATGAAGACACATTTCTTCGATTTGGGTTCGAGCTTATCAGGTTGAAGCTTTTTCACATAAGCATCGCGGCCCCAAACTTTCAGAAACGACAACTTTGGTTTCTTGCCAAACCATAGTTCATAAGGCGTCGTCTCAACGGATTTTGATGGTGCCCTATTTAACGTGAATGCGGCCGTCTCTAAAGCATAACCCCAAAACGATAGCGGTAAATCAGTAAGAGACATCATAGATCATACCATATCTAGTAAAGTACGATTACGACGTTTGGACACACCATTACGCTGTGGTGTTCCGGGTGGCGTGAGTTGCGAAACTATTCCACATTGTTTCAAATGTAGACCAAACTCGTAACTCAAATATTCTCCTCCACGATCAGATCATAGAAACTTTATTTTCTTGTTACGATGATTTTCAACTTCACTCTGAAATTCTTTGAACTTTTCAAACGTTTCAGACTTACGTTTCATTAAGTAGATATACCCATATCTGCTCAAATCATCTGTGAAGGTGAGAAAATAACGATATCTACCACGAGCCTCAACATTCATCGGACCACATACATCAGTATGTATGATTTCCAACAAATATGTTGCTCTCTCCATAGTACCGGAGAACGTTGTTTTGGTCATCTTGTCCATAAGGCACGGTTCGCAAGTACCAAGTGATTCATAATCAAGTGGCTCCAAAAGTCCATCAGTATGGAGTTTCTTCATGCGCTTTACACCGATATGACCTAAATGGCAGTGCCACAAATAAGTTGCACTATCATTATCAACTCTGCATCTTTTGGCTTCAACATTAAGAATATGTGTATCACTACTATCGAGATTCATAAAAAATAGACCACTCTTCAAGGGTGCATGACCATAAAAGATATTACTCATATAAATAGAACAACCATTATTCTCTGATTTAAATGAATAACCGTCTCACATCAAACAAGATCCAGATATAATGTTCATGCTCAACGTTGGCACCAAATAACAATTATTTAGGTCTAAAACTAATCCTGAAGGTAGATGTAGAGGTAGTGTGCCGATCGCGATCACATCGACTTTGGAACCATTTCCCACGCGCATTGTCACCTCGTCCTTTGCTAGTGTTCGCTTAATCCGTAGTCCCTGTTTCGAGTTGCAAATATTAGCAACAGAACTAGTATCAAATACCCAGGTGCTACTGCGAGCTCTAGTAAGGTACACATCAATAACATGTATATCACATATACCTTTGTTCACCTTGCCATCCTTCTTATCCGCCAAATACTTAGGGCAGTTCCGCTTCCAGTGACCAGTTTGCTTGCAATAGAAGCACTCAGTCTCAGGCTTAGGTCCAGACTTGGGTTTCTTCTCCTGAGCAGCAACTTGCTTGATGTTCTTCTTGAAGTTCCCCTTCTTCTTCCCTTTGCCCTTTTTCTTGAAATTGGTGGTCTTATTGACCATCAACACTTGATGCTCCTTCTTGATTTCTACCTTCGCAGCCTTTAGCATTGTGAAGAGCTCGGGAATTGTCTTATCCATCCCTTGCATATTAGTTCATCATGAAGCTCTTGTAGCTTGGTGGCAGTGATTGGAGAATTCTGTCAATGACGCTATCATCCGGAAGATTAACTCCCAGTTGAATCAAGTGATTATTATACCCAGACATCTTGAGTATATGCTCACTGACAGAACTATTCTCCTCCATCTTGCAGCTTTAGAACTTATTGGAGACTTCATATCTCTCAATCCGGGCATTTGCTTGAAATATTAACTTCAACTCCTGGAACATCTCATATGCTCCATGACGTTCAAAACGTCGTTGAAGTCCCTGTTCTAAGCCGTAAAGAATGGCACATTGAACTATCGAGTATTCATCATCTTTGCTTTGCCAGACGTTCTTAACATCGTCAGTTGCATCAGCAGCAGGCTTGGCACCCAGCGGTGCTTCCAAGCCGTAATTCTTCTATGCAGCAATGAGGATAATCCTCAAGTTACGGACCCAGTCCATGTAATTGCTACCATCATCTTTCAACTTTGCTTTCTCAAGGAACGCATTAAAATTCAACGGAACAACAACACGGGCCATCTATCTACAATCAACATAGACAAGAAAGATACTATCAGGTACTAAGTTCATGATAAATTTAAGTTTAATTAATCATATTACTTAAGAACTCCCACTTAGAAAGACATCCCTCTAATCTTCTAGGTGATCACGTGATCCAAATCAACTAAACCATAACCGATCATCACATGAAATGGAGTAGTTTTCAATGGTGAACATCACTATGTTGATCATATCTACTATATGATTCACGCTCGACCTTTCGGTCTCAGTGTTCCGAGGCCATATCTGCATATGCTAGGCTTGTCAAGTCTAACCTGAGTATTCTACGTGTGCAAAACTGGCTTGCACCCCTTGTAGATGGACGTAGAGCTTATCACACCCGATCATCACGTCGTGTCCGGGCACAACGAACTTTGGCAACGGTGCATACTCAGGGAGAACACTTTTATCTTGAAATTTAGTGAGAGATCATCTTATAATGCTACCATCAATCAAAGCAAGATAAGATGCATAAAAGATAAACATCACATGCAATCAATATAAGTGATATGATATGGCCATCATCATCTTGTGCTTGTGATCTCCATCTCCGAAGCACCGTCATGATCACTATCGTCACCGGCGCGACACCTTGATCTCCATCGTAGCATCGTTGTCGTCTCGCCAATCTTATGCTTTTACGACTATCGCTACCGCTTAGTGATAAAGAAAAGCATTACAGGGCGATTGCATTGCATGCAATAAAGCGACAACCATATGGCTCCTGCTAGTTGCCGATAACTCGGTTACAAAACATGATCATCTCATACAATAAAATTTAGCATCATGTCTTAACCATATCACATCACAACATGCCCTGCAAAAACAAGTTAGATGTCCTCTACTTTTTTGTTGCAAGTTTTACGTGGCTGCTACGGGCTTAGCAAGAACCGTTCTTACCTACGCATCAAAATCACAACGATAGTTTGTCAAGATGGTGCTGTTTTAACCTTCGCAAGGACCGGGCGTAGCCACACTCGGTTCAACTAAAGTTGGAGAAACTAACACCCACCAGCCACCTGTGTGCAAAGCACGTTGGTAGAACCAGTCTCGCGTAAGCGTACGCGTAATGTCGGTCCGGGCCGCTTCATCCAACAATACTGCCGAACCAAAGTATGACATGCTGGTAAGCAGTATGACTTATATCGCCCACAACTCACTTGTGTTCTACTCGTGCATATGACATCTACGCATAAAACCAGGCTCGGATGCCACTGTTGGGGAACGTAGTAATTTCAAAAAAAAATCCTACGCACACGCAAGATCATGGTGATGCATAGCAACGATAGGGGAGTGTGTTGTCCACGTACCCTCGTAGACCGAAAGCGGAAGCGTTAGCACAACACGGTTGATGTAGTCGTACGTCTTCATGATCAGACCGATCAAGTACCGAACGCACGGCACCTCCGAGTTCAGCACACGTTCAGCCCGATGACGTCCCTCGAACTCCGATCCAGCCGAGTGTTGAGGGAGAGTTTCGTCAGCACGACGGTGTGGTGACGATGTTGATGTTCTACCAACGCAGGGCTTCGCCTAAGCACCGCTACAGTATTATCGAGGTGGACTATGGTGGAGGGGGCACCGCACACGGCTAAAATATCAAACGATCAATTGTTGTGTCTATGGGGTGCCCCCTGCCCCCGTATATAAAGGAGCAAGGGGGTGCGGTCGGCCAGGGGAGAGGGCGCGCCAGGAGGAGTCCTACTCCCACCAGGAGTAGGACTCCCCCCTTTTCCTAGTTGGATTAGGACTTGGGAGGGGGAAAGAGGTGGAGGAGAAGAAGGAAGGGGGGCCCCGCCCCCTCTCCTTGTCCTATTCGGACTAGGGGGGAGGGGTGCGCGGCCCTTGCCCTGGCCGCCTCTCCTCTCTTCCACCAAGGCCCACTAAGGCCCATTAAGTCCCCGGGGGTTCCGGTAACCCCTCGGTACTCCGATAAAATCACGATTTCACCCGGAACACTTCCGATATCCAAATATAGGCTTCCAATATATCAATCTTCATGTCTCGACCATTTCGAGACTCCTCGTCATGTTCGTGATCACATCCGGGACTCCGAACAACCTTCGGTACATCAAAACATATCAACTCATAATATAACTGTCATCGAAACGTTAAGCGTGCGGACCCTACGGGTTCGAGAACTATGTAGACATGACCGAGACACGTCTCCAGTCAATAACCAATAGCGGAACCTGGATGCTCATATTGGCTCCCACATATTCTACGAAGATCTTTATTGGTCAGATAGCATAACAACATACGTTCTTCCCTTTGTCATCGGTATGTTACTTGCCCGAGATTCGATCGTCGGTATCTCAATACCTAGTTCAATCTCGTTACCGGCAAGTGTCTTTACTCGTTCTGTAATACATCATCCCGCAACTAAATCATTAGTTGCAATGCTTGCAAGGCTTAAGTGATGTGCATTACCGAGAGGGCCCATAGATACCTCTCCGAAAATCGGAGTGACAAATCCTAATCTCAAAATACGCCAACCCAACAAGTACCTTCAGAGACACCTGTAGAGCACCTTTATAATCACCCAGTTACGTTGTGACGTTTGGTAGCACACAAAGTGTTCCTCCGGTAAACGGGAGTTGCATAATCTCATAGTCATAGGAACATGTATAAGTCATGAAGAAAGCAATAGCAACATACTAAACGATCGGGTGCTAAGCTAAAGGAATGGGTCATGTCAATCACATCATTCTCCTAATGATGTGATCCCGTTAATCAAATGACAACCCATGTCAATGGCTAGGAAACTTAACCATCTTTGATCAACGAGCTAGTCAAGTAGAGGCATACTAGTGACACTCTGTTTGTCTATGTATTCACACATGTATTATGTTTCCGGTTAATACAATTCTAGCATGAATAATAAACATTTATCATGATATAAGGAAATAAATAATAACTTTATTATTGCCTCTAGGGCATATTTCCTTCACCGATGTCCTGGCAGCCGAGGAATACGGCCTTAAACGCCCAGCCAAAAGTTACCTGAAGCGCAAATTGCTACCTCAGTTTGATGATGAGGCGCTAGAGCCCGCACCAGCATCATGCAATGCGGTTGATCGGCCATCGTGCTGTTGGGATAAAACGGCAACCCGAGCTGAAAACCAGACTGTCCCACCTCGCCGTAAAGGCAGGGATAAGACAGCCCAGGGCTATACATATGACCTTCGTCAAGACCTGGACAGTAGAGAAGGTCATACAAGATCGATCTATGAATCACGAGGACGTGCCTTGACACACGAGGACGGCTATCTATTTGGACGTGACAAACCCAGTCACGCCCGAGCCGAAAACCGCAGACGGACTCCATCGGGGCTACGTCGCGACGCAGCCCGATATAGAGGCGCCGCACACCCTCTTTGCTTCACTGACGAAGTAATGGATCATGAATTCCCAGAAGGATTCAAACCCGTAAACATTGAATCATATGATGGCACAACTGATCCCGCGGTATGGATCGAGGATTTCATTATCCACATCCACATGGCCCGTAGAGATGATCTTCACGCCATCAAATACCTCCCACTAAAACTCAAAGTGCCAGCTCGGCACTGTCTAAACAGTCTGCCCGAAAATTCCATTGGCAGCTGGGAGGACTTGGAAGAAGCTTTCCTTAACAACTTCCAAGGTACTTATGTCTGGCCACCAGACGCCGATGACTTAAGTCACATAGTCCAGCAACCTGGAGAGTCAGCCAGGAAATTCTGGACTAGGTTCCTAACTAAAAAGAACCAGATCGTCGACTGTCCAGATGCCGAAGCCCTAGCGGCCTTTAAACATAGCATCCATGATGAATGGCTCGCCCGCCACCTCTACCAGGAAAAGCCAAAATCCATGGCAGCCCTCACGACACTCATGACCTGCTTCTGTGCGGGAGACGGTAGTTGGCTGGCCCGTAGCAAAAATACAACAAGTAACACGGGCACCCCCGGATCTACATGAAGTTGGCTGCGCGTGGGGAATGGCTCTCTCCTCTCCCAACCCTCTCCTCTCCCACCTGCTGACCAACACCAATGGAGATCTTTAGATTCCATCATGGAAGGCCTTCTACACTGGGATTTTGCTCCTGGTTTGTCTTTAGCCGATCAGGTGAGACATAAGTTTGGATCCATGGTGCACTTCTCCCCCTCTCGAGATGCAAAGGAGTTCTTCTTGGTTGTCTCTTTTTCTTCGGCTTCCTTCCCTCTCACGAAGGATTCGGTTGGTTTAGCTTTGCAATGCTGCCTCGGTGGTCTTTGTTCTGGCTTTAAGGTTGTGGCCCTGTCCCCTCGATCATTTCGTTTCTCTGTGGATAGCAACAAAGTGGGGCATTTCATCTATGGATTAAAGGACCGTGTTTGGCCGGACTTTGTTTGTCACTTCCATTTGTTCAATGGTCGCTATGTTAAGCGTTTCTCTGCCTCGCATTGGCATGCGGATCAAGAACTGGTCGAGGTTCTGGATAGACGACCCATGGCCATCTCTCCTTCTTTGGATTTCTTACGAAAGGAAAATTCTCCTGATCACTCGTCGATCAAAGAGCTAAGCAAGTTTAATCTTGTTAATTTGAGGCATTGGAATTTTTCTAGCTCGAATGATCATGAAGCCTCTTCCTCCTCATTGGTGAAGAACAAGGATAACATTCAAATCCAATTTGGCTCGATCCAACCGTCAACTCCGCATTGCGATGTCAATGCCACGATCAGTGCCAAAAGGGCATTAATGGACCATTATCTGGCCCAGGCGGAATCGGAGGAGGACCTAGTTATTGAATGCATTTCATTTGGGAAATTCAAATTCCCGTTGCATGGTCGGTATCCACCGCTACCTAGGTGTTTTCTCCAGTCTGCGTTCCGTTATGCTCCTCACTATGACTCGTGGCCCCCACTACTCAGCTATCGCCACCAGGCGGATTTGGCCCAAGCGGAATATTCGGCAGCCGAAATTAATACTCTTACCGCTAATTGGGCGGCTTTGTGCGCTAGATGCCTTCAATGGGGGCACACCAGAATCGCCTGCCATGCCCGTCTCATTTGCATTAACTGCTCGGAGCCGGATCACAAAACTAGAAACTGCCCCAAACGTTGCTACCGTGACAATCGTTACCTACCTGAGTCACAGAAGGAAGCTAATTTTACGGTGTCAAAATCTCTGAACAATTGTTTACCCACCAAAATGAGGACTACATCGCAGAGGCGTACCATTCGATGTGATGCTTGCGGATTCTATGGCCACGTGGCACGATCCTGTCGACGAGCCATTTTCCAACAGAAATGGAAATGGATTGCCAAGGCAACTTTGCCTCCACCCGCCCCAATTCACGCTTCGCCTTCTACCTCGAAAACCCAACAGGCATCGCCCCGCCTAGTCCCATCGCCGCAGTCTTCCGCACTGCTCCCTCCACCTCCATTGTCGTCGCATCCACATCCAACTCCACCGCCCAACACTCTGCTCCTCCGCCCTACGGCAATGGCGAACTACCCGCTCAACCCTGTGCCATTCCTCCCTCCGGGCTTCGCCGTCGAGCCAGGGCCGGCGGATCGACTTGTGCGCAGTGGAATGGTGGTCGGCCCGATTGCCCCGTTGAGCCATGAATTTCTGGCCATTGCTGAAACCAGTGCCTACGTCCCGCTGCATCGCCGTGCCATCATCCGCAACCAGATCGTGCAGCATTTCCATGCAGCCCAGCTCTTTACTACTGAGGTCAGTGACCACCCCTTTGGCATTGGGATCTTTGGATTCGTTGATTCTTTCTTGCGGGATACTGCGGTGAACACCCCGATTGAGCTTGTTGATGAGGACCTGCTCATTACCTTTGTCCCCCATAATGAGGCTCTGAACAGAAGAACCACAACTCTTGGGCCTCAGGTTTGGATCATGATGTTTGGCTTTCCTTATGATTACCAAACAGACTACTACATCACTAAGGCTCTGGGTGGATATGGATCCCTTGTTTCTTGGTATAACCCTAGGCAGGACCGCAGATTCATTCTTCTGAAGGCCAGGGTCATCAGTTTGCGTCTCATCCCTAAAAGCTTCGTGGTTTGGCAGCTTGGCGGTGAGCGTAACTGCTGGACAGTTCAGGTTACGATTCTATGCAGCAATGACTGGAACGGCTTGATACCGGAGATTCTTGCTCCCGGTGAAGAACAACCACCGCCTGATGGAAACCCACACCCGCAGTTTGGTCCAGAGCTCACTGCTGAACAGCTCTATCAGCAACAAGTACATAACTGGCTGGTTCAGAACGGGGCCCCTGGTGCTGGAAATAATGAGGGACCTGCTAACGGTGCCCCTGCTCAACAGGCAAATGCCAACCAGGGTTGGGATGCCTGGCCCGAACCTGCTGCTCCTCCTCTGCCACCTATGCCGCCTCATTTGGTTAACTATCAAGCCTGGTTAGCTGCACAGGGCCTAACGGTGCAGCATGGTGTGGTTCCTGAAAACAACATTCAGGACAATGCTTTTCAAGCTTGGAATGACTCCATCACTCAGTCTGACAGCTCTAGCTCCACTCAATCGGACATTTACTTCATGCCAGATCAGACAATGCAATTAACTGCACACCCAGATGTGGAGCCACTTACTATTTCTCTGGAGGTTCATGAACAAGGTATCAGGTTTGGCTTATCTGCACAGGGTGATGAGGTACTTTCCAGGCTGCTGAATGATCCAATCCCGCGCCAAAACCTCAACACCTTCATATTTCAGGCTGTCAGTCCTTTGATTGCTTCTTTTGGGCCCTGGAGGGAAGGATTTGGATTGCGCTCAAGCCCGGTGCACCTCTTTGTTACGGTCATGATGGGGGATGGCAATCTCAACTTTTCCTCCACCACCATTACAACTGCTCCAGAACAACCTTCAGTCACCATTGAAGAGCTGCCTGAAACTGCTCTTGTTGACGGCCCCATTGAGAATCCAACGCTGCCACTTCTGCTTGAAGCCCCAGGAGGCCCGGACCAAGCTGCAATCATCCCTGACCCTGCTGTGACTGTTGATAACGCAACAATGGACCCTGTGGCTCCGTCCAACTCGCGTCCTCGCAGGAGCAGGGCTGTGGTTCCCACCACCACTACTGAAGTGCGTCGTAGCCTCCGCTCCAATAAATATGACGGGTTCAAGGTACCAGCCCATTCTGACACTCGCAAGACCAATTCCAAAGTCAAGCCTCATGTTATTCCATCTATTGGCACATCTTCTTCTGCTGCCTCTGCTGCTGGGGCAATTCCACCACCCACTCCTATAGCTACTTTGCAGGACATTGGCATTAACAGATGTGCTATACCAGCTGCTTCTATCACTGAAGATGCTCTGTTAGCTGAACCAGCTGCGGCGACTGATACTGCCTCTGATGAATTGGGAGAGGTTATCTCCAGCCACTCTGCTTAGTTTGATCTCCACATGTCGCCTCTATGCTGCTGGAACGTGCTTTCCTGGAACATCAGAGGGCTTAATTCTGAGAAGAAAC
This sequence comes from Aegilops umbellulata, assembly GCA_032464435.1. Lineage (NCBI taxonomy): Eukaryota > Viridiplantae > Streptophyta > Magnoliopsida > Poales > Poaceae > Aegilops > Aegilops umbellulata. The sequence goes on along the minus strand of CP136054.1, from coordinate 141,004,170 downwards.
AATTGGCTCTGAATAATGCGATGTCTGCCAGTGGTTGTGCTGTGGTCTGTCTTCAAGAGACGAAGATGACATATGTTTCTTTTGCGTTTATTAAAACTTGTTGCCCTAAACAATTTGATCGTTTTGCTTTTGTCCCTTCGCATGGTGCCTCGGGGGGGGGGGGGCTTCTTACGATTTGGAAGAGCACGGTCTTCTCTGGCACGGTAGTCTCGTCTGATCCTTTTGCGTTAGTCATCGACTTTATCAGTACTCAATCCGCGCAGCGTTGGACGTTAGTTAATGTGTATGGACCATGTACGGGTTCGGATAGAGATATTTTCACTCATTGGCTTTATGATGTTAACATCCCGAATGGCCAAGACTGGTTACTTCTTGGTGATTTTAACTATATGAGAGCCCCGGAGAATCGTAATAAGCCAGGAGGGAACATTAACGACATGATTACTTTCAATGACATCATCCGCAAGCAGGAATTAATTGAGCTTCCAGTAAAAGGAAGGGCTTATACGTGGAGAACATGCAAATTGACCCGCTGCTGGAACAGCTTGATTGGTTCTTCACTTCTCTTCATTGGACTAATGTGTACCCCAAGACACTAGTTAAACCTCTTGGCAAGCCTGTTTCGGATCACACTCCCTGTGTGGTCTCCATTGAAACCAAAATACCCTGATCCAAGCTATTCCGCTTTGAATCCTATTGGATCCTTCACCCTGGGTTCATGGAGACGGTTAATGATGTATGGAATCGTCCATTTAGGGGTGATAATGCTGCTACAGTCCTGTGCCATAAATTCAAAGCTCTTAGACATGCTTTAAAAATATGGAGCAAGTCTATTTCCCGCCTGTCTGTGGCTATCACAAACTGCAATGCGGTCCTGGCTGATTTAGATGAACTTGAGAACAAACGGCATTTGACTACTCCAGAAATGAATTTCCGATCCATCCTGAAGATACATCTGCTGACTTTGCTCAAATACCAAAAACTCTATTGGAAAAAGCGATGCACAATTCGATGGATCAAATTCGGGGATGAAAACTCCAAATTTTTCCAAGCAGTGGCCACGGAACAATATCGTAAAAACATCATTTCTTCCCTCAAACTAGATGATGGCACGCTGATTGATGACCACCCTGCCAAAGAAGCTCTCTTGTTTCAAACCTACAAAGCTCGTATTAGGACAGTTTCCCCTTCGGACATGAAATTTGACCTTCCTTCCATCATTCCCAGTGCCGGCAATCTTGATCAGCTCACTTCTCCTTTCACCCATGAAGATCGATGGGCCTGTTCTGAAGTCCTCCAACTCCAGACTTCTCTAATTCCCAGCCTGAAGCGAGCCCGAACGCCGTAGCTCCGTGAAGCTGAAATCCAAGAAGCTATCATGGGTTGTAGTTCATTTTTCTGAAGCGAGACATTCCCAGCTCCACGTTTTGGTGAATCTGGAGTTCGGGTTATTTACGGCCGTAATGCCACCGCCCAGAAAAATGTTTCGATCAGCTCCTCCTCCCTGGATCCCGCACGCACCCGCTTGTCACATCTCCCCTCTCCCTCGTCCCTCCTCTCGAACCCTCACCACCGCCGTTACCGCCGCCACGCCCGGCTGCCCCCCGTCGCCGGCCAGATCCTCGCCTCCGACTACAGATTCGGGCATCCAAGGCTGTTTCCCGCCGGATCCCACCGTCGCCGCCACCTGTCGCGCCTGCTACAAGGAACTGCGACCCCATGGCTCGGAGCCCAGACGCCATTGACGCCCGAGAGAACCTCGGAGTCAGGAGCAGCACCAAGACGACCACGCTCCCCTTCTCTTCTTCCCCTTCCCTTCTCTTCTTGCCGAGCCAAGAGCCGCCGTGAAGCCTGCCGAGCCGCCGCCTGTCTGCAGTTCCGCCTGAGATGGGCTCCTTCAGCCAGCCCAACGTGCCAACCAGCAGGCCTTCCGCGCCCCAGCTGGGCTGCCAGCTCATCCAAGCGCTGGGAGAAGCTGCTACAGCTCCAGAACGTTTTTTTGTTCGCCACCTGAAGCAAGAAGCGACCCAAGAAGCTGGATATGGGAAGTTTTGGAGAAGCTAGATGGTTTCAGAACAGGCCCGAAGTTGACAATGTTGTAAATGAAATGCCACCGGATCGTGCACCTGGACCGGATGGATTTAGTGGGGCTTTTCTCAAAGCATGTTGGCCAATCATTCGTCATGACTTCTATGCTCTATGTGACCAATTCTACGAGGGATCGCTGGATGTGACAAGCATTAACGATGGTCTTATCACTCTCATACCTAAGACTAATGCCCCTGAGACGGTTAATGATTACAGGCCCATAACGCTGCTAAACTGCTGCCTCAAGCTACTTACCAAGTTGTTGGCGGACAGACTCCAACGTGTCATCCTTTCACTTGTTCACCGCAACCAATATGGATTTATAAAGGGGCGCACCATACAAGATTGTCTTGCTTGGGCATACCAATACCTATACCACTGCCAAAACTCGGGCAGACCAATCGTTCTACTCAAGCTGGACTTTGCCAAGGCTTTCGACACGATCGCTCATGAGCCCATGATTCGCATTATGCAGCAGATGGGATTTAATGATAAGTGGATCTCTTGGATCAAGTGTCTCTTCTCCTCGGGCCACTCGTCCATTCTTCTTAATGGGGTCCCCGGCCGACAATTCCTTTGCCGCTGTGGGGTGAGACAAGGTGACCCCCTGCCCCCCTTAATATTCGTCCTTGCCGCTGAACTTTTGCAAGCCGCAGTTAATGATGCTTTCCGTCGTGGCGATCTCTCTCTGCCATTTCCTTGTAACGGTCAAAGTGACTTTCCGGTGATTCAGTATGCGGATGGCACCTTGCTGGTCCTTCCAGCCTGCCCTCAACAAGCGCTACGTGTTAAACAAATTCTGTCTGATTACGCGTCCTCTATTGGCCTCAAGATTAACTTTCACAAGTCCACTCTCATCCCTATCAACACTGTTGCAACAACCACGTCTATCATTGCCAACATTTTTGAGTGCACGGTGGGCACCATGCCTTTTACCTACCTCGGACTCCCACTTGGCACCACCAAGCCCACCATCCAAGAACTCATGCCCTTAGTTTGCAAAATGGAGCATCGCCTCACGGCCACAATCGCCATGATGTCATATGGAGGGCGCCTGTCATGGCTCAATGCATCGGTTACTTCGCTTCTGGTTTTTGCCATGTGCACCCTAAAGTTCCCTCCCAAGCTGATTGAAATCCTCGACAAAATTAGGAGGAGATGCCTATGGACAAAGAAAACAGATCAAGGAGACAAGTGTAACTCTTTGGCGGCTTGGGGGCTGGTCTACAAACCAAAGAGCAAAGGTGGACTGGGTGTGATCGATATTAAAGTTCATAATGATGCCCTCTTGTTGAAATTTCTGCATAAGTTCTATAACAAACTAGACATCCCCTGGGTCACCCTGACTTGGGCAAACCAGTATGTCGGCCGAGTGCCTCATGCTATGGATTCGGCGGGGTCCTTTTGGTGGAAAGATGTTCTGAAACTGACGCCCATATATTGTGGGATCTCTCGTGTGCAAGTGGTAGATGGCTCGACTACGTTGCTCTGGAAAGACTTGTGGTCCACCGATGTACTCCAGGTGTCACATCCTCGAGCCTTCTCTTATACCTTGCTTGAAGACATGTCAGTGGCTGACTTCTGGGCCACCTTGGACCTGCATGACACCTTTCAGCTTCCGTTGTCTCCTCAGGCTCATGCCGAGGTGCTGGATATCCAACGGGCTTCATCCGAGCTAAACCCTTCAACAACAATGACTGATATTTGGCACTACATTTGGAGCAAGGCAGATTACAAGCCAAAAGATTACTACACCAACTACTTTGCCAATGCAACAACCCATCCTGCATTCCAAAAGCTTTGGAAATCCAACTGTACAATGAAGATCAAAGTGTTCGGATGGCTGCTTCTGCATGATAGACTCAACACGCGTGATATGCTTCGTAGAAGACACTATAACATTGGCGATGACTTCACATGCCTTCTCTGCGGGCATGTAGATGAGACTCTCGACCATATGATCTTCACATGCCCTTTTAGCAAGATATGCTGGGACAAATTACACATTCATTGGGGTGATTTCCAAGATAGATTCACTGCGCTCCATAACAAACAACTGGGTTGGCCAAATGCGTTCTTTGTTGAAGTCTTTTTCACCGCTGCCTGGAGCTTATGGAAGGAAAGAAATAACAAGCATTTCAGAGGTGTTGCCCCCAGTGTTGACTCCTGGCTTGCCTGATTCAAAGAGGATCTACGACTTCTGCAACACAGAGTTAAAGTGACACGTCGAACGTCCCTGCTTTCGTACTGTGATACGCTTCATTGAGTCACCTCTGTTGTTTCCTCCCTACCTCTGTGAAATACATTTAGCATATTGCTTACCAACTAGTGTGGAGTAGTTTGCCCGCCTCTCTGGTGTGTCAACCAGGAGTGGTGGGATGATGTGGCTGTATATGTCTATGTAAACACCCCATTTATATAGATATATGAAAAAAATACAGTGGGAGTTCTCTCCCACTGTCAATCCCTCAAAAAAAACACGGGCACCCCCGAGGCCAAAAATAGCAACGACAAGCTCCGATGCAGCAGACACAAACGCCGAAGTAATGGTGACAACACCGATGACACGATAGTCAATGCCGGATTCAGTGGTTCCAAGTCCGGTTAGCGGAAAAAGCCATATAAAAGAAACAATCAGGGACCATCAAGCTTGGATCGCATACTCGATCGTCCGTGCCAAATCCATGGCACCTCTGATAAACTAGCCAATCATACCAACAGAGAATGTTGGGTTTTCAAACAGGCCGGCAAGTTAAATGCCGAGAACAAAGAAAAGGGGTCGCAAAGCAAGGACGATGACGAGGAGCCCCGGCAACTGAACATAGGGGGACAAAAGAAGTTTCCCCCCAGGTCAAATTGGTGAACATGATATATGCTACACACATCCCCAAGAGGGAGCGCAAGCACGTGCTCAGGGACGTCTATGTGATAGAGCGAGTCGCCCAAAAATTTAATCCATGGTTGTCGTGCCCGATCACTTTTGATCGACGGGACCACCCGACCAGTATCCGTCATGGCGGTTCAGCTGCATTGGTCCTTGACCCAATAATCGACAGATTCCACCTAACGCGAGTCCTTATGGACGGCGGCAGTAGAATGAACCTGCTCTATCAGGATACAGTGCACAAAATGGGCATTAACCCATCACGGATCAAGCCCACAAAGATCACCTTTAAAGGGGTCATACCAGGTGTAGAGGCTCGCTGTACGGGCTCAATCACGCTAGAGGTTGTCTTGGGATCCCCGAACAACTTCAGAAGCGAGGAGTTAATCTTTGACATCGTCCCTTTTTGCAGCAGCTATCACGCACTGCTCGGACGAACCACATTTTCTCGATTCATGCCGTGCCTCATTATGCCTACCTCAAGCTCAAGATGCCCGGGCCACGCGGCGTCATAACAGTTAATGGAAACACGGAACGCTCCCTCCGTACAGAAGAGCACACCGTCGCCTTAGCAGCAGAAGTACAGAGCGGCCTTCTTAAGCAGAACCTTAATTCGCCGGTCAAGCTCCCGGACACTGTCAAGAGAGTCCGGACCATCCTGCAGCATGACAGCTCGGCTCGACAGGAGCTTGATTAGCAATTCGGCCTCCGTCCCAGTCCCAATCAGGTGGCGGCACTAGTACCCCGCGTACATAACTACGCACTCAAAATACCATGGGCATAGATGGAGGCATAACTAGCCGGTGACCCACAATACGGCTCGACCGCTCCCGGACACATATACTTTAATTGTTTCCTTTTTTCAGGTTTCTTTGCCGCATACCTTCCCTGATGGCTAGATCACCGGTCCTCTCGAAGGACAAATACGCCAAGATGGCAAGCAGCACAAGCGTATTGGGGAATCTCAAGGTGGTTTCGTTAACAATCACTCTACCTGTTTTCAGGACCCACACGCAGCTCTTCCTTGGTTTTGGCATGTTAAATAGCATGTTGCTTAAAGCACTATTTGTATCAATGCGCTTTGACGTATTAATAAAATTACAATGAAAACAGTTCGCGGCCCAAATTCCGCGGCCCAAGCTCATTACCTTCGCTCCTTCCCTCTTTTCCTTTATTCTTTGTTAATAAACCTTATCAGATAGCACCCGTACTAGAGTGTACATCTGCTAGGGGCTTTATAGCGCCCCGTAATATGACAACAAAGTCCTAACACTTTTTACAGTATAGTTCGGCACCCCGAATTTAGCATTATATCCATTGGCTCCGAATCATGTCTTTGGTCAATAGTTGGGTTGCCCGGCTCCTGTGCTTGCTACCTTACGTTTCGCTATATCGGCTAGGGTAGTAAAGGGAGAACTACTGCGACTGTGCCCTGGTTCATCCGGACGAGCACCTCAGTAGAGAAAGCCGAAAACTGACTGTCATGATGCGGCGAGAGCCGGTCAACTCTTCGGAGGTTTCAAATCGCTAGAGGTTTTTTCCGCATTACGCGATGAATCGGTTTTTATTCGATCAGGTGCTTACAAAATCCCCTAGTTCGGACTTCCGAATACCAGGGGCTGTGCCTAAAACTTTATTATCGAACTCCTCTAGCTAAGTGAGGGTGATAAAGCATTATAGTCCGATTTCCTTGTTCATCGCACTAAACACCTCCTTCAAGGACCAAATAATTGGATCAAGAGTGTTTAGATTCCATCCCAAACACCCCTGTATTTCCTACGTGGGGGCTGAAGCCGACGACTGGCCAACTCTCAGATTTAATAAAAACGGCCGCACAGGAGGTAAAAATATAACACAAAGCATTATATTACATAAACTGTCTTTGTTTTCATAATACAGGGTGAGACAAAATCTGAATGTATTCATTCAAAGATCACGTCTTTTGCACATTGCCCCGCAACAATGCGGGACCCCTTCAGGACGTCTCCAAAATATCGCTCGGGTGTGCGGTGCTCCTTGCCCTCGGGCGGCCCTTCGGTCGCTAGCTTGACGGCGTCCATCTTCGCCCACCACACCTTGACATAGGAGAAGGCCAGGCGCGCGCCCTCAATGCAGACGGACCGCTTGACGGCGTCGAGCCGAGGACAGGCGTCCACCAGCCGCTTCACGAGGCTGAAGTAACTGCTGGGTATAGCCTCGGCTGGCCACAGTCGGATTATTAAATCCTTCATGGCCAGTTCGGCCACCCTGTGCAGCTCGACCAACTGCTTTAGCTGATCGCTGAAGGGCACCAGATGTTCTGGCGCAAGATATTACGACCAGAACAGCTTCTCTGTGGAGCTCCCTTCTTCGGCCCAGAAGAACTCCGCGGCGTCGGACACACTACGTTGCAGATCAGCAAAAGCCCTTGGAGAACTCCGAATCCGGGTTAGTAAAAGATACTTCATCCTTTCATATTTGCTTTGCATACTAAACGCCTTACCCGCCGCGATCTCCCTAGCCTCTTGGATCTCCTGGAGGGCGCCCTGGGCTCCAACCCGGGCCGCTTCCGCGCTTTGATGAGCCTTGGAGAGTTCGGTCTCTCGAGTCGAAACATCGCCCTCCAGGGTCTCGTTCTTCTTCACCGCGTCCTGGAGCTCTTGCTGGACCTCGTTCAGCCGGGCCTTCAGCTTCTTGCGAGCGGCCTGCTCCTTGACAGCTTTCCCCTCGGCTTCGACCAGGGTCTCTTTCAGGGCCACGACCTCGGTCGTCGCCCCTACACATATAATAACACTACGGTTAGTATACATCATTTACTCTTTCTGAGTATATAGCGAGCCATTGCATACCTTGCTGGTCTTCCAGGTGCTTCCTCGATTGTCCGAGCTCTTCTTCGGCCCGCTCCAATTTCTGCTTTAGTCCGGTGACTTCGGCAGTGTGAGAAATCACGGCCAGCAGCGACGCCTGCTTATTCACATCAGACACAGTTTGGTTAGTTTCCTGCGAAATTTAATTGATCCTCTGTCCAGCTATTCTTTCGGAACACCGGACAGTGTCTCAGGGGCTAATGTCTATGTGGGGATTTTCTCGATTAAACGCCGCTTACCTCAAAACCTGTCAGCAGGCTACGGCAGGCTTCGGTCAGTCCGCTTTTAACGGACTGAACCTTCTCAATCACTATACCCATAAGGATGCGGTGTTCTTCCACAATGGAAGCGCCTCACAGCGCTTCCAATAGATTGTCCAGCGCCTCTGGTTGGACAGAGGACGCCGGCGGGACGGGCATGCCTCCTTCTCTTGAAGGAAGCTGCTTGTCGGATACCGGGGCCATATGGGTCTCCGGATTCATGCTCATATGGGGGCCGGATTGAGCTCGACCCCCATCGTCAGTCTCCATGGGGGCTTGCTCCCCCATGTGTCCGGGAGCCGAGGTATCGCCCTCTGGTGCTGCCTTGTCGGCCTCCTGAACCTCCCCCTGGCCTGGGAAGGTCCGTTGGGAGAGCACCTTGTCATTTCCCTTGGCCTTGGGAGAGTAAGCGGCCGGTGGTGTCTCGCTGGCCATCTCCTTTGAGTCCAAGCCTCTTGATGAGGATTGCTGGGAGCTGTCGTGGGCCGGACTGCAATAGCATAATTAATCATGACAATACGACAGAGAGGAGAGGTTAGATTTATGGGCATGTATGAGTCTTAGCACTTACGATGCGGCCCGAGGCTTAGTGCGGGGGCGTCGCTCTGGAGTGCTGTCGACGTCCCATGCGGAGCTGCCCGCGAGCGGGCCTTTTCCCTTCTTGGGCGCCTCCGCCTCCAGAATTGTGGAGGCCGTCCTCTTCTTTCTCCCCCCATCAGGGGGAGAGTCGCTCTCCTCCTCCTCATCACCGTCGTCTTCGGCGACGGAGGAACGGGTCTTGTCTTTGAACATCTTGTCCGAAGCGCACTTGCGGCGGGGGCCACTCTGGACCCCCTTGGCCTTCCCCCTGGCCTTCTTCGCCAGCGCCGTATAGGGCGCCGACACCAGCATCTTCGCTAAACACGGAATGACTGGTTCTTTAGGCAGCAGAGCCGGACACTGGATCTGCTTCGCCCTCTCGATCCATTCCTGTAGAAGCAATGACAGTAAAAGTTCAGATATCCTCCTTGAAACAAACAAGTAGAGGACGCGTTAAAAACTTACCTCGCTGGCAGGGTGCTTAATGTCGTGCCCGAATCCGTGGCTGGCAGTATCTCGTTGCCCTTGAAGAGCAACTTCCAGGCATCTTCGTGAGTTGTTTCAAAGAGCCTCTCCAGGGTTTGGCGCCTCTTCGGATTGAACTCCCAAAGGGGGCATTTTCGGCTTTGGCAGGGGAGGATCCGGCGAACCAGCATCACTTGGGTTACGTCGACGAGCTTGACGTCCTTGTCCACCATGCTTTGAACGCGCGTCTGTAGTGCTATCAGCTCGTCTGACGAACAGCAGTTCGGGCTCTTCTCGACCCAGGAGGTGAGTCGCATGGGAGCACCGGAGTTAAATTCGGCAGTCGCGGCCCGATTTGTGCCGCGGGGTTCTGTAATGTAGAACCATTTTTTCTGGCATTCCTTGACAGTCTCCATGAAAGTGCCTTTCGGCCAGGAGACATTGGTCAGCTTACTCACCATGGCTCCTCCGCACTCCGCGTGCTGGCCATCCACCACCTTCGGCTTCACGTTGAAGACTTTGAGCCACAGCTCGAAGTGGGGTTGGATGCGGAGGAAGGCCTCACACACGATGATGAACGCCGAGATGTTGAGGAAGGAGTTTAGGGATAGATCATGGAAGTCTATCCCGTAATAGTACATCAGCCCGCGGACGGAAGGGTGGAGTGGAAACCCTATCCCGCGGAGGAACTGAGAGATGAATACCACACTCTCGTTGGGCTTCGGCGTGGGGACGACTTTTCCTTGGGCCGGAAGACGGTGGGTGATTTCCTTCGCCAAGTACCCGGCCGCCCGAAGCTCAGTAATGTCCTTCTCCTTGACGGAGGAGACCATCCACTTGCCTTGGCCTCCGGATCCGGACATGGTTGAGTGCTAGCTTGAGTGGGAAGAAGATGAGAACTTGGGTGCTAGAGCTCAAGAGAGGAAGGGCAGAGGAAAAGAGAAGGCGTGGGAGAAGAAGGGGGAATCCTTATCCCCTTATAAAGGCAGTGAATATTGAACGTCTCCCCACTCGCCCTAAAACTCGCCTATTCCCAAGGGATGTGTAAACGGCACGGTTGGATTACCCACACCCGCATTGATGAAAATCCCACAATAAGGGGACACGATCTCTGCTTTGACAAGACGTGCCAATGGAAACCGCATCTCGAAACATGGAGCGGCAGACGAAAACGGTTCAAAATTATGACCAGGCAGACGTGATGTCATGTTACAAAAAGTTGTCAGCGGATTGGAGTCATGGAATATTATATTGTCTCTGCGGTTGTGTGTGGTGTGTGTGTTACAGGTCCGGACACGTTCAATACTCTTTATTTATTACATGGATTGTGTGAAGATTACCTCACTTGCGATATTGCTTTCAATGCGGTTATGCCTCTAAGTCGTGCCTCGACACGTGAGAGATATAGCCGCATCGAGGGCGTTACATGACCTCAAGCCGTGGACAGGCCTCCACCAGCCGCCGCACTAGCCCGAAATAGCTCCCAGGCAGGGCCTCTCCAGGCCACAGCCGAACAAGTAAGCCCTTCATGGCCTGTTCGGCCGCCTTATGGAGCTCGACCAGCTATTTCAGCTGATCGCTCAAGGGCACAGGATGTCCGGCCTCAGAATACTGAGACCAGAACACACTCTCCGTCGAGCTGCCCTCTTCAGCTCGGTAGAACGCGGCGGCGGCGGATACGCTGCGGGGAAGATCGGCGAATGCCCCTGGAGAACTCTGGATTCGGGTAAGTACCAGGTAGTTTACTTTTATATTGCTACTTTGCATTAAGAATGCCTTACCCGTTGCTATCTTTTTCACCTCCTCCAACTCTTGGAGGGCCTTTTGGGCTTCGGCCTTGGCACTCTTGGCGGTCTCAAGGGCCGACGCGAGCTCGGATGCTTGCGCTTTTGACTCAAGCTCCAAACTCTCATGTTTTTTCATGAGAGCTTGCAGCTCTTGCTGCACCTCGCCGACTTGAACCCCAAGCCTTTCTCGCTCGGCGCGCTCCTCGGCCGTTTTCTTTCCGGCCTCAGCCAACGCCTGCTTCAGGGTTGCCACCTCGATTGTGTCCCCTACAATAAGCAGTACAATCCTGTTATTTTTTCTGCAATCAAGCCTCTCTATAGGCACCTTTCTTCTTTTTTTAGGGTGTTTCTTACCTTCTTTCTCCTCGAGCTGCCGTTTGGCAAGGCCGAGCTCTTGCTCGGTCCGCCCGAGGTCCTTTTTAAGGACATCCACCTGCGCGGTCAGTGCGGCGGTGGACAGCAGCGAAGCCTGCATACGCATATTTGACTTTTTGTTGTTAGACTCCTGCGAAAATTACTAGATCCTCTATTCGGCTTTTCTTTCCGAACACCGACCAGAGCATTAGGGGCTACTGTCTATGCGGTAAATATTTTGACATATTTTTACTTACCTCGAAGCCTGTTAGAAGGCTAGCGCAAGCTTCAGTCCGTCCGCTCTTGGCGGACTGAACCCTTTGGATCACCGTACTCATAACAGTACATTGCTCCTCGTTGATGGCGGCGCCCTCAAGCACCTCCAGCAGATTGTCCGGCGCCTCTGGTTGGACGGAGGTCGCCGGCTCAGACAGCTTACTCCTCTTGGAAGGAGTTCGCCCAACGCGGACCGGGACTGTCGAGTCCGGCGCGGTGTCCGGCACGAAGCCGGACTTGGAGCCCTGGGGGGTCTTGTCCCCTTCACTCCTGGAGCCCGGGAGGTTGCCTTGCGGCTCCTCCAGGATCACCTCCTCCTGCCCCGGAGCTTGTCGCGACGCCACTTCGGCGTCTTCCGTAGTGCGGGGGGAGACAGCGGGCGGAACCGAGTTCACGTCCGATGAGTCCAGGGAACCGCCCGACGATTCGTTGTATTCGGTCTGGGGCGGGCTGCATAAATTACATTCGACATTAGGGAAAGCTGTGCATTAAAGGAACATCATGAGTTACTCTGATATCCGAACTTACAATTTCGCCGGACGCTTGGCCCTGTTCGGCCACTCCTCTCCGCTCTCTTCGGCGTCATGGGAGTAGTCCGGCGGAGGGGTCTTCCTTTTCCTAGACCCCTCGGCCTCCCCTGCTGGGGCGGCCTTCTCCTTCTCTTCTCCCTCCGCTGGGGGGAGAGCTTTCTTCCTCCTCCTCCTCGTTTTCACGAGAGGAGGGCGTCTCGGACTCGTCAGATGACGAGTACGACACCACCAAGTTACGGGCACTCTTTCGAGTCCCGGTGGTCTTCTTCTTCTTGACCTTCTTCTCCGGCACCACATAAGGTGCCGGAGCCAGCAGCTTCACTAGGAGAGCTGGGGCTGGGTCTTCGGGCAAGGGAGCCAGACAGTTAATTGGTTCGGATACCTTCTGCCAAGCCTGTCAGAGGTAATGGAGTTTAGATCCCGCACAGAGTCAAACTGTGAAAGGAAAAGAGCTTAGTATCCTGTAAAAGGTGAAGATAGCTTACCTCGCTAGCATGACGCTGCAAGCTGTATCCGCGATCCTCGGAGGCGGATGCGGGAGCCTCGACGCCCTTGAAAAGCATCTCCGTACGTCGTGTCGAAGAGCCCCTTGAGGGTTTGGTGCTGCGCCGGGTCGAACTCCCACAGATTGAAGTCATGTTGTTGGCACGGGAGGATCCGGCGGACGAGCATAACCTGGACTATATTGACAAGCCGGATTGGCTTGTTCACCAGGGACTGGATGCAAGTTTGCAAGCCGGTCACCTCTTCTTCTTTGCCCCACGACAGGCTCGTCTCTTTCCAGGACATAAGCCGCATGGGGGATCCGAATCGGAACTCAGGGGCTGCGACCCATTTCGGATCGCGTGGCTCGGTGATGTAAAACCACCCTACTTGCCACCCCTTTAGAGTCTCCACGAAGGAGCCCTCGAACCAGAGGACGTTGGCTATCTTGCCAGCCATAGCGCCTCCGCACTCCGCTTGGTTGTCGCGCACCACCTTGGGCTTGACATTGAAGGTCTTGAGCCAAAGGCCGAAATGGGGGCGGACGCGGAGGAAGGCCTCAAGATGTTGAGGATGAAGTTCGGGGCTAGGTCATGGAAATCCAGGCCGTAGTAGAACATGAGCCCCCGGACGAATGGGTGGAGTGGAAAACCCAGTCCGCGGAGGAAGTGGGGAAGGAAAACTACCCTCTCATGGGGCCTTGGGGTGGGGAGAAGCTGCCCCTTCTCGGGAAGCCGGTGCGGGATGTCCTTGGACAAGTATCCGGCCTTCCTTAGCTTTTTTACTTGAACCTCCATGACGGAGGAGACCATCCACTTGCCTCCCGCTCCGGACATTGCTGGAGAAGGTTGAGGAAGGAAGAGCGGACTTGGGCGCTGGAGCTTGAGTGCGCGAGAGATGGATTGGCAAAGGAGGAAGAAGGCGTAGGTAAAAAAGGTGGATCCTTATCCCCTTATATGGGCCGATGCGGTTATGCGTCCCCACCTACCTAATAAAACTCACTTGCCTCCCAAGCGCCGTGGTAAATGGCGCGGTTGGGTTACCCACGTCCGTATTGATGAGAATCCCGTTAAAAGGGGCACACGATCTCTGCTTTGACAAGACGTGCCAAGGGAACCGCCTCGCTAAACGTGCTGAGGTGGAACAATGAAAACAATTTATATAAAGAGCTTGGCCGCAGTGTTATGACGCACTGCAGAATACGTCAGCAGATTTGATTTGTGTTAATATTATTCTCTATATGGCGGAGGGTTGTAGTCCGTAGGACAACCATCATCATACACAATCATACCATAGGCTAGCTTCTAGGGTTTAGCCTCCTTGATCTCGTGGTAGATCTACTCTTGTACTACCCATATCATCAATATTAATCTAGCAGGAGTAGGGTTTTACCTCCATCGAGAGGGCCCAAACCTGGGTAGAATAAAGTGTCCCTTGTCTCATGTTACCATCCGACCTTGACGCATAGTTCGGGACCCCCTACCCGAGATCCGCCGGTTTTGACACCGACAGTTGTTGAACTAGCACCACGGCGCAAGCGGAAACAGACATCAGGGATAATGCTTGACATATTAACAAAATCTAAAGGAGGAAGAATGCGATCCATTTTTTGGCAGGTTTAAAAAGGCCACATGATGCTACAGAGTCAGCCAAGTTAGTATCAGAGGCAGCCGTTGCCGTTAGGTGTCATGCACGTATCCTCCCAACGTGGATCCAGTACAGGAATGAGAAAGACAATACCCAGTTTAACACCTTCCTTGACCATTTATCCGTAAGTAATGTTATTCATTGCAATTAGTAATATTGTCTTGCTCTGTCCCATACTTTCTAGCTTCCTCCTAATAAGACTCACATTCTTTTTTCAACAGATGAGGTTCAAGTTGGATCTGAAAGATGATGCAACTAGACAAGGATGCACTCATGTTTTTTAGTCTGCTCTACGACAGTATCGGTACCACCTTAGAAAATCTCACTTTGAAGGCAAGGCTAACAATGAAATCGCCCAAACATCTCCAGTGGAATATATTATAGATGAAGACTGGACAGCCCTCGTTAAACACTGGTCTGATCCAAAGTATCAGGTAGGCTATATGTATTTAATCAGACCACATATTGAACTTGTATTTATGTATGTGCCTTACAAGTGTATCTTCTTCTAGGAAAACTGTTTGAAGAACAAAACCAACCATTCTAAAGTGAAATTCCAACAGACAATAGGATCTCGTAGCTATATTGCACACTGCGAGGCTCTTGTGAATAGCTGCTAATTCCTTCTTTTTTTGTGCCATATTATCGTATCTATATTGACTTGTTCCAAATTCAGAGGAAATCCCGTGCAGACCAAAAAGAACCTGAACCGAATGCAGTGCAAATCTTCAAGGATTGCCACACTAGCAAGATGAAGGGCATGAGCACACCAGTTCAAGCCGCTGTTGTAAGTCCTTACTCCTCCTGCCTTGAACTGATTGGTACTGTGATGTGTTCATTTAACTACTTGGTTTGCAGCCAATGTCAGTTACTCTGTTCACTTTTATTCATGATTGTCTTAACGTATCATTTCACCTTACATGGTTTAAAAGAGATGAAGGATATTCTTTTGGTCTTGATCTGTAGTCTAGTTGTTATGTTCACGTGCGCACACAATGATAAAATAGCCTGTTTGTTTTATATCTGTTTCCCATGATATGAATGATGTCATACTATGTTCATCCTACTTTAAACCATGTCTCTTTATCCTTAGATGTCAACGAATGTGAGGAAATAGACAATACGGTAGGCATGCTACATGGACATATGTTCCGAAAGTGATTTTATTATGTAGTTGGCACTACAATACATGCTAATGTATTACAGTAGTTCACCAAAATAAGTTATGTATAAACGTTTAACCTACTTTGTTTGTTTTTGTCTCATTAGTAACTTATCTAGTACACTAATCTACAAGTTCAAACTTTCAGGAAGCTATGGAACAAATGATTGAACAGCCACAACCACCTGAAGGTGACGAGGCTACTACAGGCACAATGTCACCTCTTGCTGCAGTGCATCAGTATCTCTCCACTAACAGTGCAAAAAGCACCTTCCTGCGTAATTCTGGGTTGGTTGTCAAGGTAACCTCGTCCAAATCGCCTACTGAACAAAATCTTCCTGCTAGACAGAGTGATATATCTGTGCTCCATACACAAGTCCAATCCCTAATGGACGTTGTTTCGGAAACAAGAATAGTGGTTGAGAAATCTCGTCAAGATATGAATGAATTTGAAACCAGACTATCAGACATTCGCTTCGTTGTTCAAGAGTAATGGCGGAAAAAAGGTGGAGATCGTGCTGCTCCATCAGATTCTACAGCCTGAAACATTAGCACTCAGGTCAAATGATCTGTGCTTCTATACATCTGATGGTGCTTATATCTGGAAGGACTGTAAACTTTATGCCAACAGGCCTTTTGTTGTATGGTTGGAATTTATTTTGTTGTGATACAACATTTATGATGCTGCCTCAGGCTAATTACGACGCTATTTTTGTATAGTGTAGGTTTATCTTAGTAATGTATTCGGCTGAAAGCTTTGTAGGAGCCCAACATGCCAACATTCGTTGGGCCCATTCCGATTGGGCTAAAAACGATTACGGGCCGAAATTGGCATGTAGCCCACTAAAAATATCTAGTCCTAAATCAGCATAAGCTTTTATATTTTTCTGGTAGGCCTGTGCCCATAGTGGGCCTTTAACAGGCCTAAACATATTTGGGCCCTCGGTAAAAATAGGCCATTTACAGGTGTAAATATCTTGAGCCCATAAAATACATGGGCCTTTAATAGACCGAAAGTGAGATTGGGCCCTGATTGTGCCAAATAACCCACTGGACTTTAACAGGCCGAAATTCGGATGGGTCGTAAATGTGCCGACCTAATACACAGGCCTTTAACAGGGTGGAACTTCGGTCGGGCTAGATTATTGTCATTTTTATATGGGCCGTTAATGGGCCCGATATGACGTTGGGCCACATATGGCCCATGGTTTAGGTCCGGCGTTAACAGGCCAAAAATGACAACAGGCCGAAAGTAGCCCAAAGCTATAGTGGGCCTCTAACAGGCCGAATGTCTGACATGGCCGAATATGACCCAAATCCTTCACGGTCGTTTATGGGTCAAAAGTTTTGATGGCCTGTAAATGGGCCCAAATGAAGCCGGACCTTTAATAGGCCAGAAATACGCCGGGCCGTAATTCGGCCCAATTACTTAGCGGATTGTTAACGGGCCAGAAGTGACCATGGGCCGCGTTGATGACAAGTTTAGGACAGGACGTTGATGGGCCGATTTGACAGAGAATGTTGGGCCTTTAGCTGGGCCGACCCATTATGGTCGGCAGAATCTTGTGGGCCTTTAGCTGGGCCGGCCCATTGTGGTCCGCAAAATCTTGTGGGACTTTAGCTGGGCCGGCCCATTATGGTCTGGAAAATCATGTGGGCCTTTAGCTGGGCCGGCCCATTATGGTCCGGTAAATTTTCTGGGCCTTTAGTTGGGCCGGCCCATTCTGCTCCGCTAAATCTTATGGGCCTTTAGTTAGGCCGGCCCATTTAATCTTTGTGGGCCACTTTTGGGCCAGTCCACGTGTCTTCATATCATAGGCCCATCTCGACCGTTGGATGAGTGACACCTGTGCCAACGCGGAGCTGGCGCGTGGATCCGTCAGCCAATGAGAATTTTACACGTGGAAAATCGGCATTGGTCTTGGCTGTTGACGGGTTATCGGATCCAAAATCCAACCAGATAGGTTAACGGCGTTCCGTTACGGTGGATGCCACGTGTCGGTCACCCTTGACGAAAGCACTTCTATGACGCGCGATTTATTGTCATGGAAGTTGACACTTCTGTGATGATAATTTTGGCAATGTCATGGAACACTTCTACGACAGCACAGGTATGACTATCTTGATGCTGTCATAAATTTGTCATGGATGTACATGCATGACAGAAAACGTGACCTACTGTGACAAACACGTATCATCACGGAAGTGTATTTTTTTGTAGTGGAACCATAGAGAAGTTGGAATACAATAGGTTTAACACCAATACAAATAAAGAATGAGTTCATTACAGTACCTTAAAGTGGTGGTTTGTTTTCTTATACTAACGGAGCTCATGAGATTTTCTGTTTATGTTTTGTGTTGTGAAGTTTTCAAGTTTCAAGTAAAGATTTGGTGGATTTTGGAATAAGGAGTGGCAAGAGCCTAAGCTTGGGGATTACCAAGGAAACCCAAGGTAAAATTAAAGGACAACAAAAAGCCTAAGCTTGGGGATGCCCCAGAAGGCATCTGCTCTTTTTTCTTCGTCTATCGGTAACTTTACTTGAGGCTATACTTTTATTCACCACATGATATGTGTTTTTCTTGGAGCGTCTTGTATGATTTGAGTCTTTGCTTTTTAGTTTAGCACAATCATCCTTGCTGTACACACCTTTTGGGAGAGACACATATGAATCGGAATTTATTAGAATACTCTATGTGCTTCACTTATATCTTTTAAGCTAGATAATTTTGCTGTAGTGCTTCACTTATATCTCTTTAGAGCACGGTGGTGGTTTTATAGAAATTATTGATCTCTCATGCTTCACTAATATTATTTTGAGAGTCTTTTAGAACAGCATGGTAATTTGCTTTGGCTATAAAATTAGTCCTAATATGATAGGCATCCAAGATGGGTCTAATAAAACTTGATAATTGTTTTGAGATATAAAGGTGGTGATATTAGAGTAGTGCTAGTTGAGTAATTGTGAAATTGAGAACTACTTGTGTTGAGGTTTGCAAGTCCCGTAGCATGCACGTATGGTAACCGTTGTGTGACAAATTTGGAGCATGATGTGTTCTTTGATTGCCTTCCTTATGAGTGGCGGTCAGGGACGAGCGATGGTCTTTTCCTACCAATATGTCCCCCTAGGAGCATGCGTGTAGTGCTTGGTTTTGATGACTTGTACATTTTTGCAATAAGTATGTGAGTTCTTTATGACTAATGTTGAGTCCATGGATTATACGCACTCTTACCCTTCCATCATTGCTAGCCTCTTCGGTACCGTGCATTGCCCTTTCTCACCTTGAGAGTTGGTGCAAACTTCGCCGGTACATCCAAACCCGGTGATAAGATACGCTCTATCACACATAAGCTCCCTATATCTTCCTCAAAACAGCCACCATACCTACCTTTATGGCATTTCCATAGCCATTCTGAGATATATTGCCATGCAACTTTCCACCGCTCTGTTTATTTTTGGGACTAACCTATTAACCGAAGGCCCAGTGCAAATTGTTGTTGTTGTTGCCTATTTCAGTGTTTCGCAGAAAAGGAATATCAAACGGAATCCAAACGGAATGAAACCATCGTGATGATCTTTCTTGGAACAAACGCAATCCAGGAGACTTGGAGTGGAAGTCAGAGACGTAACGAGGCGGCCACGAGGTAAGAGGGCGCGCCCCCACCCTCGTGGGCCCCTCGTAGATCCACCAACATACTTCTTTCGCCTATATATATACTCTTATACCTTAAAACATCCAGGGGAGCCACGAAACCACTTTTCCACCGCCGCAACCTTCTGTACCCGTGAGATCCCATCTAGGGCCTTTCAGGCGATCTGAATTCTTATATGCATGATTTGATATCTTTGCAAGTCACTTCGAATTATCGGTTTAATTTGGCCTACTAGATTGATCTTTCTTGCAATGGGAGAAGTGCTTAGCTTTGGGTTCAATCTTGCGGTGTCCTTTCCCAGTGACAGTAGGGGCAGCAAGGCACGTATTGTATTGTTGCCATCGAGGATAAAAAGATGGGGTTTATATCATATTGCTTGAGTTTATCCCTCTACATCATGTCATCTTGCCTAATGCGTTACTCTGTTCTTATGAACTTAATACTCTAGATGCATGCTGGATAGCGGTCGATGTGTGGAGTAATAGTAGTAGATGCAGAATCGTTTCGGTCTACTTGACACGGACGTGATGCCTATATTCATGATCATGCCTAGATATTCTCATAACTATGCGCTTTTCTATCAATTGCTCGGCAGTAATTTGTTCACCCACTGTAATATATATGCTATCATGAGAGAAGCCACTAGTGAAACCTATGGCCCTCGGGTCTACTTTACATCATATAAGTTTCCGATCTATAATTCAAGTTTACTATTTATTTTGCAATCTTTACTTTCCAATCTATACAACAAGAATAGCAAAAATATTTATCTTATATCTTTATCACATCTCACTTTTGCAAGTGGCCGTGAAGGGATTGACAACCCCTTTATCGTGTTGGTTGCAAGGTTCTTGATTGTTTGTGCAGGTACTAGGTGACTTGCGAGTAGTCTCCTACTGGATTGATACCTTGGTTCTCAACAACTGAGGGAAATACTTACGCTACTTTGCTGCATCACCCTTTCCTCTTCAAGGGAAAACCAACGCATGCTCAAGAGGTAGCATGTATCCGGGTTGTAGAAACTGTGTTTGTGAACCCAGGCTTGTAATATATTTACGCCTTTTATCTTAAGTTATTTTCCTCCTGTGCGGCCGTTTAATTCTGAAAGTTTGCCAGTCGTCGGCTTCAGCCCCCACATAGATACTACGGGGGTGTTTGGCATAGCGCATTACCACACTTTATCCAACGTCTTGGTCCATGAAGGAGGTGTCCACGAGGTGAACCAGGCAATCAGACTATGTGGCTTTATTACTTTCACTTAGCCATAGGATTTTGACGGTGGGGCCAAGTACTAGCCCCTTGTGCATGTGCGGCAATCCGAACTAGGGTGCCTTTCGCACATGGCTGGATGAAGACCAACCCCTCATATAACACGGAGTAAATCACTAATGATTTTGTAGTAAGTCACTGAATCGCCAACTAGTTCTCGCTTTATCATGAAAGTCAGTTTTCGGCTTTCTCTACTGAGGATTTTGACCGAACAAACCAGAAATACAATCACAGTAGTTCTTCCTTTACTACCTTAGCCGAACAGGCGGAACATAAGGTGGTAAGCATAGGAGCCGGGCAACCCAACTATAGACCAAAGACATGATTCGGAGCTGATGCATATAGTGCAATATTCGGGACGCCGAAGAGTACCCTATAGGTGTCGGGACTTGAGAACGTGCGGAGCCGCATATAGCCCCCGGTGTTAAGACCGGACTAAAGCACGTGTGGCAATCTGAAGTAAGGAGGGAATGCAGATGACAAAAGAAATCAGTACCAAACAAAAGTGGTGATCAACTATTTCCTTTATATCATGTATAATACGTCAAGACGTGCTATTACAGATAATGCCATGAATATCAAGGCTATTTTACATGCCGAGAGTTTACACAAGGGAAAGTTTTACATAGGGCCATGTTAAAAAAAATAGTGGCTTTAAAGATCCTAATGATGCCCTGTTGCACGTCTGCGTCGTTTCTCCTTGGTGAGAAATCCTTTGAAAGGAGAAGTTGGTGGTCGTCTATAAGAAGTGGGAGCTTGGAAGGGAGCCCCTATACAACCGTAAAGTAGGTAGGTTTTAATGAACCTGTAATGAAAAAAAAGAAAAAGGAGAAAGAAAGTTAAGGTTCGAATAGGGTCAAGCCGCACTATAGACCTTTTCCGCAGTATGCCTCCGGCACTGCCCACGGTATTTTAAGTGCATAATTATGCACACATGGCACATATGTCGCAGCCTTATGGGGCGATCGGCGGAGGCTGAACTGCTATTCACGCTCCGGATCCGCCAAGCTGTCATGTTGTAATGTGGATCAGACTCGCTTGGCAGTGTCAGTGGTCTTAATGTCCGATGAGTTGTTCGGCTTGATGAGGCTGTTTTGTACCTCAGCTGCAAGGGCCGCGGTGCACGCCTCAGTATGGAGGGAGCACTCCATATTTCCATTGACTGTGATGACGCCACGCGGTCCGGGCATTTTGAGCTTTAAGTAAGCATAATGTGGGACTGCATTAAAGCGGGCGAAAGCGGTTCGTCCGAGTAGTGCGTGACAACCACTGCGGAAAGGGACGATATCAAAGATCAAGTCTTCGCTTCAGAAGTTTTCCGGAGAACCGAAGACTACTTCCAATGTTAAGGAGCCTGAACAGCGGGCCTCCATGCCGGGTATCACTCCTTTAAAGGTAGTGTTGCTAGGCTTGATTCTTGACGGGTCAATACCCATCTTACGCATAGTGTCTTGATAAATCAGGTTGAGACTGCTGCCGCCGTCCAAAAGGACTCTAGTGAGATGGTATCCGTCGATAATTGGATCGAGTACCACGGCCGCCGAACCTCCATGACAGATACTAGTTGGGTGGTCCCTGCAATCGAAGGTGATTGGACACGCCGACCATGGGTTGAATTTTGGGGCGACAGGCTCTACGGCCTAGACGTCCCTTAGTGCGCACTTGCGCTCCCTCTTTGGGATGTGTGTAACATATATCATGTTCACTATTTTCACCTCGGGGGGAAACTTCTTTTTCCCCCTGTGTTCAGAGGGCGGGGCTCATCCTTGTCCTCGCTTTGAGGTCCTTTCCCCTTGCGTTCGGTATTTAATTTACCGGCCTGTTTAAAAACCCAGCAGTTTATGTTGGTGTGGTTGGCAGGCTTGTCAGGGGTGCCATGGATTTGGCAAGGCCTATCTAGTATTTTGTCCAAATTGGATGTACCATCTCTATTTCCTTTAAATGGATTCTTCTGCTGACCGGGTTTGGAGCCACTGAATCCGGCGTTTACCGCCATATCCTCGGTTTCTTCGTTATTGTTCCGACACTTGTTTTTGTTATGTCGTGGCCTTCCATTGCCATCCCTAGCTTCAGAGGTGCCGGGGTCGCTGGTGCTATTGCTTCTACGTGCCAACTAGCTATCTTCTCCCGCGCAGAAGCGGGTCATAAGTGAAGTAAGAGCTGCCATAGTTTTTGGCTTTTCCTGACCGAGGTGTTGGGCGAGCCATTCTCACGGACGCTGTGCTTAAAGGACGCTAAGGCTTCGGCGTCTGGACAATCAACAATTTGGTTCTTTTTAATTAAGAACTGGGTCCAGAGTTTGCGGGCTGACTCTCCGGGTTGCTGGACTATGTGACTGAGGTCATCAGCGTCCGGTGGCCGGAAATAGGTGCCTTGAAAGTTATCTCAAAAAGCATCCTCCAAGTCCTCCCAACTGCCAATGGAGTTCTCTGGGAGGCTATTCAGTCAGTGTCATGCTGGTCCTTTTAGATTTAGGGGAAGGTATTTAATGGCGTGGAGATCATCGCCACGAGCCATGTGAATGCGGAGAGGAAAATCTTCAATCCATACAGTGGGATCAGTAGTTCCATCGTATGCCTTGATGTTTACGGGTTTAAACCCTTCTGGAAACTGGTGCTGCATTAGCTCATCGGTAAAGCACATGGGGTGTGCGACGCCTCTATATCGGGCCACATCACGATGGAGTTCGGATGATGTCCATATTCAGTTCTCAGCCCGAACATGGTTATGCTTGTTGCGCCAGGCTTGATGGCCATCGTCTTGTGTTGGAACACGTCCCCTTGATCCGTAGATTGATCTGGTCTCGCCGGCTCTATTGTCCAGGTCCTGACGTAAGTCATACGCGTAGCCTAGAGCCGATGCCTGTTTGCCTCTACGGCGAGGTGGCGCAGGCTGGTATTCGGCATAATTAGCCGTTTTGTCCCGTCCACGTGGTGGTCGGTCTGGTTCATCAGCATGATGGTATCTTGACGGAATTGGCTCAAGGGCCACATTGTCGAATTGTGGTTGTAGCCTGCATTTTGGGTAGCTCTTTATTGGGCGCTCAAGGCCGTATTCTTCGGCAGCCAGGACATTGGTCCATCTGTCATTGAGCATATCCTGTTCGGCTTGAAGCTATTGTTGTTTCTTTTTCGGGCTCCTTGCCGTGGCGATAAGCTGTCGCTTGAAGCATTCTTGTTCGAGGGGTTCCTCTGGGATGATAAAATCTTCGTTACCAAGGCTAATGTCTTCCACGGAGGCCGGCAGATAGTTACTATCTTCCGAATCCTCATGATCGACAAGTTCGTCTAGGTTGGCTTGTCCCTCTTCCCACTCATCCTGATCGAACGCAAGCTCGATGGGGTGGTCGAAGTCATCGGCGTTGTCCGGAGTGTTGTTATCTCCGGTGTCGGTATTACTTTCCTTTTCCTGACGCGATCATAAGCGGCGCCGCTGATGTCAGCGCTTTGGTATTGCCTCGACGGGCTTGTCCTCGATTGGATCCTGAGTGCCAACGTCGTCCTTCTTTTCAGGCGTATCCACCATGTACATGTCATATGTAGAAGTGGTCGTCCAACTCCCGGTGATAGGTGGGTTTTGGCCTGGTTCGGCTCCAGCATCATCGTCCATACCGTCGATGTCTTCGGAGGCATAGTTTAGCATGTTAGTTGGGTCCTCGGTAGTGGATATTAAGTGGGTGGTGGGTGGGGCGCAAAATTCCCCGCTCTCAGCCCCTAGTTCAGGTTGGGCGTAGTTCGGAAGTGACACTTCTATGATGGCGAGAGATCGCATTAAGTCCAGAGCCTCATTTAGGAGCGAAAGCTGGACAGGTGACTCAGGACCTATGGAGCTGGGCCGGGTAAACACCACTTGACCGTGCTCAATGGATGCAGACCTCGAGACTTCGGAGTTGGCCTCCAGAGATGAGTCTGGCTTCCCGATGATAGGGAGAGTCCTGTTTGAATCCAGGCCTGTTGACAACATGGTCACCTCTGGGTCTCCGATAGGGAGCTCCATAACAGGAGAGAGTCCGGCGGGGCTTATCCTCCCATCTTCGGACAAAGTGGTCCACTCTGGATCTAAGGCCAGGGCAGGAACGAGAGTTGATCCTTGAACAAAGTCTGATGGTGGATCCGACGGGCTTCCTTCATGTAGATGAGGAGTGGCGGCCGAGGCCGAGAACCCTTTGAAGATCAAATCTCCTCGGATATCAGCGATGTAATTCAAGCTTCCAAACCTGATCTGGTGACCAGGGGCGTAGCTATCGGTTTGCTCAAGGTGGTGACCAGTTGAATTGGCACGCAGAGCGAAGCCGCCAAACACAGAAAGTTGACCAGGGAGAAAAGTCTCCCCGGAAACAGCATCGTCGCCGATGACAAGCTGAGCCATCGATCCTTCTATTGACGACACAACGGAACTCTCAATGAAAGCACCAATGTCGGTGTCAAAACCAGCCGATCTCGGGTAGGGGGTCCCGAACTATGCGTCTGAGGATCGAGGGTAACAAAGGACAAGTGGGACACAATGTTTACCCACTTTCGGGCCCTCTTAATGGAGGTAAAACCCTATGTCCTGCTTGATTGTATTTGATGAGTATATGGGTTACAAGAGTTGATCCACCTCGAGATCGTAATAGCTAAACCCTAGCTCTCTAGCCTATGAGAATTCTGATAGCCTCTACAGACTAAACCCTCTTGTTTATATACACAAGGAGGGACCTAGGGTTGTACAGAGTCGGTTTATGGGGGAAGGAAATAACATATCCGGACACCAATCTTGTCATCCACGAATAGGGGAATCCTACCCGAACATGGGGGGAAAGTCTTCTCCTTGCATCTTCACGACCCACCAGTCCGGACCATATCAAATAGCCAGGACACCCGAGGACCCCCTAATCCAGGACTCCCTCACGGCGCGCCGGGGCACCGGGGTGGGGCTCCGGGGTGATGGGGCACCTTGGGTGAGGGAGTCCTGGATTAGGGGTGTTCGGATAGCCGGACTATACCTTCAGCCGGACTCCAGGACTATGAAGATACAAGATTGAAGACTTCGTCCCGTGTCCGGAAGGATCTTTTCTTGGCGTGGAAGGCAAGCTAGGCGTGCGGATATTCAAGATCTCCTACCATTGTAACCGACTCTGTGTAACCCTAACCCTATCTGGTGTCTATATAAACCGGAGGGTTGTAGTCCGTAGGACAACCATCATCATACACAATCATACCATAGGCTAGCTTCTAGGGTTTAGCCTCCTTGATCTCGTGGTAGATCTACTCTTGTACTACCCATATCATCAATATTAATCTAGCAGGAGTAGGGTTTTACCTCCATCGAGAGGGCCCGAACCTGGGTAAAATAAAGTGTCCCTTGTCTCCTGTTACCATCCGACCTTGACGCACAGTTCGGGACCCCCTACCCGAGATCCGCCGGTTTTGACACCGACATTGGTGCTTTCATTGAG
Organism: Aegilops umbellulata; assembly: GCA_032464435.1. Lineage (NCBI taxonomy): Eukaryota > Viridiplantae > Streptophyta > Magnoliopsida > Poales > Poaceae > Aegilops > Aegilops umbellulata. Next base: position 140,978,451 of record CP136054.1, on the reverse strand, counting down.
AGTTCCTGTGTGTCGTCGCTTTTAGGCCCGATGGCTCCTTTGATCATCAACAACGATGAGGTCCAGGGTGAGACTTTCCTCCCCGGACAAATCTTCGTCTTCGGCGGCTTCGCTCTGCGGGCCAATTCGCTTGGTCGTCTGGAGCAGATCGAAAGCTACACCCCTGGCCATCAAGTCAGGTTTGGAAGCTTAAACTACACGACAGATATCCGCGGAGACTTGATCTTCGACAGGTTCGAGCCACAACCAAGCGCGCCGCACTACCTCGAGGGGCATGATATAGCTCTGCCTCCGAATAGTGCCCTGGAGGCCGCACATGCACCAGCCCCGATCCTCGACTAGGAGCCCACTGCGTCCTTTGAGGATAAACGGTTGGACGTCACCACGGGGGCTGCGATCTTGAAGGCGATCAAGCCGAACGCCAGCCCCGCACTCCGCACGGCCCATGACTCCAAGGAGTCGGATCCTTCTCCGAACTCCAGGCCTCCCGTGCCCCTGCCGATCGAATCCGATTGGGCGCCTATAATGGGGTTCACCGCCGCGGACATCTTTCAGTACTCACCTTTCGGTGATATCCTGAATTCTCTCAAGTCTCTCTCTCTATCAGGAGAGCCCAGGCCGGACTATGGTCTGCGAGGTTGGGATTCGGACGACGAAGAAATTCAAAGCCCTCCCACCACCCACTTAATAGCCACTGTCGATGATTTAACCGACATACTTGACTTCGGCTCCGAAGACTTCGACGGTATGGACGACGAAGGAGGAGACGAACAAGAACCAGCACCTGTAGGGCGCTGGAACGCCACCTCGTCATATGACATATATATGGTGGACGCTCCAAAGGATGGAGATGGCGATGGAACAGCGGAGGATGGCACCTCGAAAAAACAGCCAAAACGCCGGCGTCAACGGCGCCGCTCTAAATCCCGCCACAGCAGAAACGGTGATTCCGGCACGGGAGATAATACTACCCCGGATAGCACCGAAGAACACCAAATCCAGTAAGATTCGGTGCAGGAAGATGGAAAAGCCAGCCCTCAAGAGAGAGCGGCAGAGCGAGAGGTTGAGGATGATAACTACATGCCTCCCTCCGAAGACGAGGCAAGCCTCGACGACGACGAATTCGTCGTACCATCAGACCCCACTGAACAAGAGCGTTTTAAACGCAGGCTTCTAGCCATGGCGAATAGCCTAAAGAAAAAGCAGCAACAGCTTAGAGCTGATCAAGATTTGCTAGCTGACAGATGGACTGAAGTCCTTGCGGCCAAAGAGTATGAACTCGAGCGCCCCTCCAAAAATTATCCTAAGCGCAGGCCGCTACCCCAATCAGAGGGGGAAACACATGACATGGCAGACCGGCCACCTCGCGGCCGCGACAGAGAGGCCTGTCGAACCTCTAAACAAGCCATGCCCCGGTGACGCTCAAGTAAGGCACAGGAAAATGAGCCAGACCTGCTAGACATACTGGAGGATAAAGCAAGGCAAATAAGATCGATCTATGGATCGCGCAGACGCCCGACGATACGTGATGATCTTCACTCCGGACACAATAAATCTGGCCGGGCCGAACACAACAGGAATAGCTCTTCCGAGCTGCGTCGTGACATAGCCCAGTACAGGGGCGTCGCACACCCACTATGCTTCACAGATGAAGTAATGGATCATAAAATCCCAGAGGGTTTCAAACCCGTCAACATCGAGTCATACAATGGTACGACAAATCCGGCAGTATGGATTGAGGATTATCTCCTTCATATCCACATGGCACGTGGCGACGATCTACACGCCATCAAATATCTTCCCCTTAAGTTTAAGGGACCAGCCCGGCACTGGCTTAACAGCCTACCAGTGGACTCAATCGGTTCTTGGGAGGACCTGGAAGCCGCATTCCTCGACCACTTCCAGGGGACCTACGTACGGCCACCGGACGCCGACGACCTAAGCCACATAATTCAGCAGCCAGAAGAATCGGCCAGGCAATTCTGGACATGGTTCCTAACAAAGAAAAATCAGATAGTCGATTGTCCGGACGCAGAGGCCCTAGCAGCCTTCAAACATAACATCCGCGACGAGTGGCTTGCCCGGCACCTGGGACAGGAAAAGCCGAAATCTATGGCAGCCCTCACGACACTCATGACCCGGTTTTGCACGGGCGAAGATAGCTGGTTAGCTCGCAGCAACAACTTATCAAAGAACCCTAGTAATTCGGATACCAAGGACAAAAGTGGCAGGACATGTCGAAATAAGCAAAAGCGCCGCGTTAGCAGCGACATCAATGAGGATACGGCAGTAAATGCCGGATTCAGAGGCTATAAATCCGGTCAGCGGAAAAAGCCATTTAAAAAGAATACCCAGGGCCCGTCCAGTTTGGACCGGATACTCGACTGCTCGTGCCAGATTCATGGCACCCACGAAAGGCCAGCCAATCACACCAACAGGGATTGTTGGGTGTTCAAGCAGGCAGGCGAATTAAGAGCCGAACACAAAGGCAAGGGGCTGCAAAGCGACGACAAGGAGGAGCCCAGGCCGCCGAACAACAATGGACAGAAGGGGTTTCCCCCACAAGTGCGGACGGTGAACATGATATACGCGACCCACATTCCCAAGAGGGAGCGGAAGCGTGCGCTACGGGACGTATACGCGATGGAGCCAGTCGCCCCAAAGTTCAACCCATGGTCCTCCTGCCCGATCACTTTTGATCGAAGGGACCACCCCACTAGCACCTGTCACGGCGGTTTTGCCGCATTGGTCCTCGACCCAATCATTGACGGATTTCATCTCAGAAGAGTCCTCATGGACGGCGGCAGTAGCCTGAACCTGCTTTATCAGGATACAGTGCGGAAAATGGGCATAGATCCATCAAGGATCAAGGCCACAAGGACGACCTTTAAAGGCGTCATACCAGGTGTAGAGGCCAATTGCACAGGCTCGGTAACACTTGATGTGGTCTTTGGATCTCCGGATAACTTTCGAAGCGAAGAGTTAATCTTCGATATAGTCCCGTTCCGCAGTGGTTATCACGCCCTGCTCGGACGAACCGCATTCGCTAAATTCAATGCGGTGCCGCACTACGCATATCTCAAGCTCAAGATGCCAGGCCCTCGAGGAGTAATTACGGTCAGCGGAAACACAGAACGCTCCATCCGTACGGAGGAGCACACGGCGGCCCTCGCAGCGGAAGTACAAAGCAGCCTTTCAAGGCAACTCTCCAGTCCGGCCGTTAAAAAGCCGGACAATGCAAAGCGCGCCCGGAGTAACCTGCAACAAGACCGCCTGGCACGTTCGGAGCAAGCGTAGCAATACGGCCCCAACCCCAGCCATCGCAACATAGCGGAGATAGTACCTCGAGTACACAATTACGCCCTTGAAATTCCATGGGCACAGGGGGAGGGGCACATTAACGGCATGCTTACAATACGGCATCAAACGTACTAGGGGCTGCCAGATTTTTTTTACTTTCAGGACTCCACACTCTGGATAACCTGTTCGGCTTTGCTGCCGCACAGACGATGCAAGACCCAGGAAAGCAGACAAAGCTATGCCGCATTATGGAACTCTCAGGTGGTCTCTACTTCGAGCGATATATCTGTTTCTAAATTCCGCGGCCTGCGCCTGGTCAGGACATGTTAAATAGTCTAATATCTTTTTTGCTTATCGCACTACTTGTATCGTTCGGCTTTGATAAATAGCCTCTTTATAAACAATGCATAGCTTTTTGTCTATTTTTTGCATTATCCTCTTTTAATATATATGTTTATTAAATAACATGATCACACCCGTACACCATGGTACGGCAAAACGCGCCAGGGGCTTCATTACCCTTCTATCTGGTGTGAGAAGTCCATACACTTTCACAAGTGCGGCACCCCGAACTTATAGCACTATATGCATCGGCTCCGAATCATGATTTTGGTCACATGTTGGGTTTGCCCGGCTCCTATGTTTTGGTGCCTTAAGTTCCGCTATATCGGCTAAGGTAGCACTAGGAGAACCACTGCGATTGTGCCCCAGTTCAGGTGGGTTAAGCACCTCACTGGAGAAAGCTAAAACAGACTGTCATGATAAGGCCTGAGACCGGTCGCTGTTCGAGAGGTTTTTCGATTCCTTAAAGACTTATGCCGCTTCGAGCGAGGAGCTGGCTATGTCCGGCCAAAGGCGTGGATATCGCCCCGAATTCGGCCTTCCGAACTAGGGGCTTCGCCGAAATTTAAAATTATAACGTTCTATGGCTAAGTGAGAGTGTTCAAGCATTATAGTCCGACTGCCTGGTTCGTTGTGCTGAGCGCCTCCCTCGAAGGACCCAACTATGGGAAAAAGAGCCCTCAGGTTTATCCCGAACACCCCAGCACTAGTGGCATGGGGGCAGAAGCCGACGACTGGCCATCTCTCAATTTTTGATAAACGGTCGCACAGAAAATAATATTTTAAATTCAATAAGCATTGCTTAGCGCATATGAACAAGTTTTCAGCGCACAGGATACAAACGAGCGAGTTCATTCAAATACTACATCTTTAGTACATTCATCCGCGACAAGGCAGGCTCCGGCAAGAAGTTCCTTGTAGTAGTTCTCGGGCTTGCGATGCTCCTTCCCCGGTGGTGGCCCGTCCTTCACCAGCTTCTCTCCGTCCAGCTTACCCCAGTGTACCCTTACACGGGTAAGGGCCCTCCGGGCACCTTCAATGCAGGCGGAGCGCTTGATGACCTCAAGCCGTGGACAGGCCTCCACCAGCCGCCGCACTAGCCCGAAATAGCTCCCAGGCAGGGCCTCTCCAGGCCACAGCCGAACTAGTAAGCCCTTCATGGCCTGTTCGGCCGCCTTATGGAGCTCGACCAGCTGTTTCAGCTGAACGCTCAAGGGCACAGGATCTCCGGCCTCAGAATACTGAGACCAGAACACACTCTCCGTCAAGCTGCCCTCTTCAGCTCGGTAGAACGCGGCGGCGTCGGATACGCTGCGGGGAAGATCGGCGAATGCCCCTGGAGAACTCCGGATTCGGGTAAGTACCAGGTAGTTTACTTTTATATTCCTACTTTGCATTAAGAATGCCTTAACCGTTGCTATCTTTTTCACCTCCTCCAACTCTTGGAGGGCCTTTTGGGCTTCGGCCTTGGCACTCTTGGCGGTCTCAAGGGCCGACGCGAGCTCGGATGCTTGTGCTTTTGACTCAAGCTCCAAACTCTCATGTTTTTTCATGAGAGCTTGCAGCTCTTGCTGCACCTCGCCGACTTGAACCCCAAGCATTTCTCGCTCGGCGCGCTCCTCGGCCGTTTTCTTTCCGGCCTCAGCTAGCGCCTGCTTCAGGGTTGCCACCTCGGTTGTGGCCCCTATAATAAGCAGTACAATCCTGTTATTTTTTTCTGCAATCAAGCCTCTCTATAGGCACCTTTTTTTTCTTTTTTTAGGGTATTTCTTACCTTCTTTCTCCTCGAGCTGCCGTTTGGCAAGGCCGAGCTCTTGCTCGGTCCGCCCGAGGTCCTTTTTAAGGACATCCACCTGCGCGGTCAGTGCGGCGGTGGACAGCAGCGAAGCCTGCATACGCATATTTGACTTTTTGTTGTTAGACTCCTACGAAAATTACTAGATCCTCTATTCGGCTTTTCTTTCCGAACACCGACCAGAGCATCAGGGGCTACTGTCTATGCGGTAAATAATTTGACATATTTTTACTTACCTCAAAGCCTGTTAGAAGGCTAGCGCAAGCTTCAGTCAGTCCGCTCTTGGCGGACTGAACCCTTTGGATCACCGTACTCATAACAGTACGGTGCTCCTCGTTGATGGCGGCGCCCTCAAGCACCTCCAGCAGATTGTCCGGCGCCTCTGGTTGGACGGAGGTCGCCGGCTCAGACGGCTTACTCCTCTTGGAAGGAGTTCGCCCACCGCGGACCGGGACTGTCGAGTCCGGCGCGGTGTCCGGCAAAAAGCCGGACTTGGAGCCCTGGGGGGTTTCATCCCCTTTACTCCTGGGGTCCGGGGGATTGCCTTGCGGCTCCTCCAGGACTATCTCCTCCTGCCCTGGAGCTTGGCGGGGCGCCACTTCGGCGTTGTCCGCCCTGCATGGGGAGACAGCGGGCGAAACAGAGTAGTTCGGCATCGCGGTTCTGTCCAGCCACTCCTCTCCGCCCTCTTCGGCATCGTGGGAGTAGTCCGGCAGAGGGGTCTTCCTTTTCCTCGACCCCTCGGCCTCCCTCGTTGGGGTGGCCTTCTTCTTCTGTTCTCCCCTCGCTGGGGGGGAGAGCTTCCTTGGTCCTCCTCCTCATTTTCACGAGAGGAGAGCGTCGCAGACTCGTCAGACGACGAGTCCGACACCACCATGTTGCGGGAACTTTTTCGAGTCCCGGTGGTTTTCTTCTTCTTGGCCTTCTTCTCCGGCACCACATAAGGTGCCGGAGCCAGCAGCTTCACCAAGAGAGCTGGGGCCGGGTCTTCGGGCAGGGGAGCTGGACAGTTAATTGGTCCGGATATCTTCCGCCAAGCCTGTCAAAGGTAAAGGGAGTTTGGATCCCGCATAGAGTTAATCTATGAAGAAGAGCTTAACAAACCTGTCAAAGGTATAGATAGCTTACCTCGCTAGCGTTGCGCTGCGAGTTGTATCCGCGATCCTCGAAAGCGGATGCGGGGGACTCGGCGCCTTTGGTCAGCACCTTCCAGACGTCTTCATACGTCATGTCGAAGAGCCTGCTGAGGGTTTGGTGCTGCGTCGGGTCGAATTCCCACAAAGTAAAATCCCGTTGTTGGCACGGGAGGATCCGGCGAACGAGCATGACCTGGATCACATTGATCAGCCGGATTGGCTTGTTCACCAGGGACTGGATGCACGTTTGCAACCCAGTCACTTCTTTCTCGTTGCCCCACGACAGACCCGTCTCTTTCCAGGACATGAGCCGCGTGGGGGGTCCGGATCTGAACTCGGGGGCTGCGACCCATTTCGGATCGCGTGGCTCGGTGGTGTAAAACCAACCGGCCTGCCACCACTTTAGGGACTCCACAAAGGAGCCATCGAACCAGGGGACGTTGGCCATCTTGCCAGCCATAGCGCCTCCGCACTCCGCCTGGGTGCCGGACACCACCTTGGGCTTGACGTTGAAGGTTTTGAGCCAGAGGCCGAAGTGGGGGCGGACGCGGAGAAAGGCCTCACACACGACAATAAACGCCGAGATGTTGAGGACAAAGTTCGGGGCCAGATCGTGGAAATCCAGGCCGTAATAGAACATGAGCCCCCGGACAAATGGGTGAAGTGGAAAGCCCAATCCGCGGGGAAAGTGGGGAAGAAAAACTACCCTCTCATGGGGCCTTGGGGTAGGAAGAAGCTGCCCCTCCTCAGTAAGCCGATGCGGGATGTCCTTGGACAGGTATCCGGCCTTCCTTAGCTTTTTTACTTGAACCTCCGTGATGGAGGAGACCATCCACTTGCCTCCCGCTCCGGACATTGCTGGAGAAGGTTGAGGAAGGAAGAGCGGACTTGGGCGCTGGAGCTTGAGTGCGCGAGAGATGGATTGGCAAAGGAGGAAGAAGGCGTAGGTAAAAAAGGTGGATCCTTATCCCCTTATATGGGCTGATGCGGTTATGCATCCCCACCTACCTAATAAAACTCACTTGCCTCCCAAGCGCGGTGGTAAATGGCGCGGTTGGGTTACCCACGTCCGTATTGATGAGAATCCCGTTAAAAGGGGCACACGATCTCTGCTTTGACAAGACGTGCCAAGGGAACCGCCTCGCTAAACGCGCTGAGGTGGAACAATGAAAACAATTTATATAAAGAGCTTGGCCGCAGTGTTATGACGCACTGCGGAATACGTCAGCAGATTTGATTTGTGTTAATATTATTCTCTATATGGCAATATGTGGAAACTTATTTTGCAGAGCCGGACACTATTTTTTGTGTTTACAATGTTCTTGAAGAAATTGGAGGAGGAACCTGCCTGCAATGCCGAAGACAATCTGCGCGCCGGACTCGTCGTCATTGAAGCCTGGTTCAGGGGCTACTGAGGGAGTCCTAGATTAGGGGGTGTTCGGATAGCCGGACTATACCTTCAGCCGGACTCCAGGACTACGAAGATACAAGATTGAAGACTTCGACCCATGTCCGGAAGGATCTTTTCTTGGCGTGGAAGGCAAGCTAGGCGTGCGGATATTCAAGATCTCCTACCATTGTAACCGACTCTGTGTAACCCTAACCATATCCGGTGTCTATATAAACCGGAGGGTTGTAGTCCGTAGGACAACCATCATCGTACACAATCATACCATAGGCTAGCTTCTAGGGTTTAGCCTCCTTGATCTCGTGGTAGATCTACTCTTGTACTACCCATATCATCAATATTAATCTAGCAGGAGTAGGGTTTTACCTCCATCGAGAGGGCCCGAACCTGGGTAAAATAAAGTGTCCCTTGTCTCCTGTTACCATCTGACCTTGACGCACAGTTCGGGACCCCCTACCCGAGATCCGCTGGTTTTGACACCGACATTGGGGGTCGGGGCGATGGGGTTCGGGGGCGGGAGCGGCTCGGGCTTGGGGGCGGCGACGCGGGTGAGGTGAGGGGAGACAGAGAGAGAGGGAGAGAGAGAGAGGGGTGGTGCACGGGCCGCTTTTTAGTTAGGTCACGGCTCTTTGTCGTCTGCCAGTAGACGACAAAGAGCCTAGCTCGTGGGGTGGGGCCGGGGGAAACGACCGTTAGGTTGGCCACTCTCTTTGCCGTCTGCTAGCAGACAGAAAATAAAGTGGCCTTTAGGTCGTCCTCGTTAGTAGGCCACCCACCCTCTTTTCCGTATGCTAGCAAACGACAAAGCTTCTATGTCGTCAGCTAGCTGACGAAAAAGAGCAGGCTGACGCCAAACACGATCTTTGTCGTCGGCTCATTCTTTGCCGTCAGTTTTATGTAAGCTGGTGGCAAAGACGTTCTTTGCCGTCAGCGAGCGGACGGCAAAGAGCTGGCTGAGGGCAAAGATCCTGATTCCAGTAGTGTGTGTGGTTCTTGGTTGCTGTAGTGCTTCTGTCATACGGTTGTAGCACTGCTGCTGCGCAGCCGTTGGCCGCTTTTACATCACTTGTTGGAGTGGCGGCTGATGTATTTTACATCATCTGTTGGAGTTGGACGTTCTTTGGTGATGTATACTTTATTCACACCACTTTTTGGTGATGTGAAATATGTCGTATATTGGAGCTTCTCTAATCAACCCTGTTAGTTAACTTGCTTGATTAAGTAATTGTAAGTTATGTTGTCGGGTTTTTTTGTTTATCCAAATTAGCAACTGATGTTAAATTATGCAATAGCGTGGATGCTCACTATAACCAGGGAAATTCACACGAAAGATTGTATGTTCTAACACATAGCACACAGGTAAAGTAGAAGAACCGTTTGCGTTGATCAGCTATCACACACATTTGTGTAGAAAGAAATGTGTCCGATGACACTTTGTGCGCTAGTTTTCGCCTAAACCTAGCGTTTTTTTCGTCAATCGCGAAAATATCTATCTTCCCGTTACTCCCCCCTAAATAAAAGCCACATTTCCCCTATTTCCCCCTTCCTTTCTAAGATCAAACCTTCCTTGCTTGCTTGCTGCGTGGCCTCCTCGCCGGTGACTCCCCTTCCCGGTGCTAGCCTCATTGATCTAGTCAAGTAATCCACCATTCATCCTCCTCCTCCCTCTCCATCCTATATGACTTGACTGTCAACATGACACCTGCCATCCAAGTCACCATCCCATCCTCCAAGCCCCCGCCGCCCGTCGATTTGGTCCACGCCGCATCACCGGGATCTCAAGGAGCATTTGGACATAGAGAAGCAAATCATGTCGGCACATGCGGATGAGGTCGCAATGGCTGCCATGCGCACCGAGCCCTAGATTTTGAAGGAACATCTAGTTGTCGAGGCCACCGTCAATGCCTCCTGCGTGGACGGGGCCACGCTATTGTCTTATCTAAGTGACAACTCATGGTGTTTTTTGATGCCACCTTTGGTGCCTATGACGAACACTATGAGTTGTTTCTCGTTGTTCTCATACTTATCTCCAGTCCAGGGCCAGTAGGCTGGTACCCGTAATGGCTCAGGCGGCCCACAATGACAAGGAAGTGCCAAACACCATTTGCTTGGACGACGAGGAGGGTACCCAGAATGTAGAGGCATCGCCCTCTTTCAAGTGTAAGGATCCCATCGTCATCTCCGACGATGATGAGTAGCTAGCTCGTTTTAGCTTACTAAATACGTAGGTTTAACTTGCTACACCGCTTAAGCATCTTCGATTTACTTTTTTTCATGAGCTGCTCCTACATTTCCTCTATAAATTTTAGTCACTGGTGGGAAGGGGCTGAAGCCTTCCCACCCACCCAGGTTCAAGGCATGGTACTTGCAATTTGGGGTTGTTGCACCAATTATACTGTAGGGGGTTCCCTTACAGTCTTTCTGTCAAAAAAAATATTATTATATATACAATCTGATCTTCAAGCTAGTATGTACTCCCTTCGGTCCTTTTTACTCCGTGTATTAGATTTGTATCAAGTCAAACATTGCAAAGTTTGACCAAATTTACATTAAAAGATATCAACATCTATAATACCAAATGTAGATACTATAAAAATACATTCCATAACGATTTTAACAATATTGATTTTTCATTGTGAATGTTGATATTTTTTCTATATGTTTGGTCAAAGTAGAGATGCTTTGATTTTGGACAAAACTTATATGCAGAGTAAAAATGACCAGATGGAGTATGTAGTGTAGTGTTCTATTGTGCAATTAATGTGGTGTTGAATTGCATTGTTTCGTTGGAGTGACGTTCAATTGCTAGGTATTTTTTTTATATTCTTGTATTTGTGATAAATAGATGAAAGTTGGACGTACTAAATACATGAAAAACAAATATATTTCCTATATTTTTTCGGTATTAAGCATGTTGTGGTTAACCGGCCTTTCCATGGTTTGAATCCGTTGGATCTGCACTATGTTTATTCTTCATCAACCTTTTATGATAGCATTCCAATTCTCACTTAACCCAATCGTATCCATCTTATGTAATTGCAGGGTCACAATGAGAGGCACTAAGGTTTACCATCGACATTTCACATGGTCATTTGGCTTATAGCACATCATTGCGCAATTGCAAAAAAATCATTTAGGTTCTAATATTTAGGTCTTGCATGTCGGTCGTGATGCCAGAGGTTTAGACTCACTGTCGACCCATTTTGCATATGGAGCAATGAGATGTCTATAAATATCAGTCAAGTTAAGAAACTCACAAATATGTTAGGATACAGAAACTAGCAAAAAATAACTCTTTCCCTGTGCAATGAAGAAGACATCAGTCAACTATAGGATGGTACCAACTGTCTTACCATGTTTTTCCCTATATACACACTATTTTAATATTTAGAAAACATATTTATGCATATATTTGTTTTCAGTCCTTTTCAAAGATGTTCACTGATGATTACCTCACAACCCTCATGTATGCTCAAGAGGCAAGGAATGCATTCATACAACACCCATGATATAATATTAAAGTCTTCATCAAGAGGGCGAAGGATCACTACTAGGGAAAACCTTATACACAGAAGCTTAGCAGTAGCGCTGGCTAAAAGGAGGCGCTACTGCTACTTAGCAGCAGCGCATGGCCACAACCGGCGCAGCTGCTATATATATAGGAGTAGTGCGGCAAGAATACAACGCGCTACTACTAAAATTGCCCCACCGTTGCCACCAGGCTAGGTTTAGTAGTAGCGCCCTTCCAATAACCGCACTGCTGGTACATATTTAGCAGCAGTGCATTTTACAGCCTCGCACTATTGCTGTGGGTGCCTTATCGAATTTTCTCCCCACGCCTAACCTGCTTCTTCCTCCCCTCATTCCCTCCCCGCACTCCCGTTGCGTCCGCCGCTGCCGCCGCATTGCCGCCGCCGTCCTCCCTCCTCCTTCCTTGATATGCGGCGACCCTCCTCCCTCATCCCTCCTCCTCTGGCTGTGCCCTCCTCCCTCCTCCAGCCGCGCCCTCCTCCCATTTCCCTCCTTCCTCCTCCTCTAGCCGTGCACTCCTTACTCCTCCGGCCGCGCCCTCCTCCCTTCTCCTCTGGCCGTGACCCTCCTCCCTCCTCCTCCAGCCAAGCCCTCCTCCCATCGCCCTCCTCCCCCTCCTCCTCCTCCCTCCTCCTCCTCCTCCTCCCCCTCCTTCCATTGCCCTCCTCCCCCTCCTCCTCTCTCCTCCCTTCTCCTCCCACCCCTCCTCCCTCCTCCCTCCTCCCTCCCTCCACCTCTCCTCACTGATATGTTCTTTTTATAATGTAGTTTTTTTACTGTTTTTTCAATACAATAGAATGTAATTATTTGCATGGAATAGAGTAGATTTTTTTGTAAATGTAGGTATTTTGAATAAAATAGAAATGTGGCACATGGTACATGACCGACGATATGTCAGTAGTTGTTATAGAAATGTTAGTACTTTCATTATAAATTCTTTTAGGTATATAAAGTTTCATAAGTTTACTAATTTTGCTAATAGGTTTGGATGTAGTTGATGCCTAGTGAACTTTGAGAGATAGAGAGAGAGACTTAATGAAATAGGATATGTGCTTGCCCAAGTGGCCTATGTTTGCAGGGAACACCTCTGAGTGGCCTATGCTTTGCCGGAGTGTTAATTAATTTCCGTTCCGGCAAATTTCAGGTGCTCGATATGTCCTTTTTAGCAAAGTTCATGCTGGATTTTTCCGTGAATTTTAGCATGGCTTGTGCTAGAATGTAGGAAATATCGAGTGCCTTGAATTTCTCGGAAAGAGCAGTAAACTACATTTTGGGTTGACGTTAAGTCTGCTGGGGATCCATACATGACAGGCAAAAAACAGTGAGGGAGTGTCCACCATATATGAGAGAAGAAGAATGCCGACTGTTGTCGTGGGGGTCGCTTCGCCTTCGTTCCCGTATGCTACACAATTTGGTGTAATGCACTTGGGAACGAAGGGAGGAGCTACCATCACCGACGGTCGAATATATCAGAGAGGGAGTGGCCACCATATACACCATGTGAGATGGGGTTTTCAAGGAATTCAGAAGTTTAATCTTTGAATGTTGAACACAGGAGATGTCTGGTGACGATAGGATCCTGGAGTGCGATTACTGCTACGATGACCAGGGTTTGTGCGATAGGTTTCCTCACCTGTAAAATGATACGTTTTTCACCATGAAGCTGGACGAGACCTTTGATGTTTGTATGGTACGCAACGACAATCATTTCATCGTAATTAATATCATAACTTGTGCTTCTTTTGTTCAACGTGTAATTTTTGATTTTTTTTTCAATTCAATTAGTACATCATGTGCCATGCAAGACCATATGTATTGCAGAAGCTTGGTTTCAAAGACTTTGACAATACATAGACGAGGAGGGCTCACTTAAGAACTAAACATGGTTATGCGTTTCTGGTTAAGCTGTACAATGTGGTCAATCACTCCCATTTCGGTTGCTCTAATTGGGAAGCTCTCTGCAAGGCATATGGATTTGACGAGCGTATGCAAATAACATTTGATATTCGTCCCGAAGATGATAATTATGATAATATAGACATCTGGGATGGATGTGGATATGCCTCCAGTTTTTTCTAAATGTGAGTTTGTCAAACTAATTTGTTAAGTAACTTATATTGTTAATTTAAAAATATTTGGTGTTCATCGGTACAAAACTTATTTATTTATAATTGTCACCTTATTTCTTATCTTCAAAAAAATACTCGGAAGGTTGTAGATAGGACATACTACAGCTATGACTCCGAGCTTAATTATGAGGAGAAAGGTTATCTTGTATCATTCATAAATCATGTTGAGGCCTTTAAAACGAATCACTCTATCCTCCCAAATTTTACTGGATATGTGCCACTAGTCCATAAATTGCACGATGGTAACTTCATTGCCAAAAACTTGGTAAGATATTTTTAGTGATGGTAACTTCATTGCATACATTCTTCTTAAGTAAACTACATTGCTAACTATATATGTAATATCTCAACAGAGGCTCCCGAAGGAGGTAGTGCCTTACGTTGATGTTTACCGAAGGTGCTATGCATATGGTTAGCTTACGACCAACTCCTTCGAAGGCTTACCACACTGCATACTCGATTTCTTCAAATGATGGAAGGCTCAAAATCAAAGAATGGAGCAAAGTGATGAATGCGCACACGCAACTAATTGGAGACAATATGAATGTGCGCAAGCCACAAGTTGGAGATAGGTTTATCTCCATTCTCCATTATGGAGATGGACCTGTTTATCTGTTTTATGGTATTTTACCTAGAAGAGAGGAGTAGGTCCTAGGTATTAAGAACAATTAGTTAGTGTTGATTATGATTATGATGATAATGAGGAGGAGTTGTTATTATGACTACTGACCAAGTTGTTATATGATGTCTCATGAACGAAAATGATAATGATGAGGAGTTGTTATATGACAATGATGTATTATGATCATAAGTTGTTAACGATATTATGATGATGATGAGTTATTACATCATTGGGTGAAAAAACCACGGATTTGGTTCAAGTGGATGGATCCAAAGTGACCAAGTTGGATCCGATTTCATCCACTTGAATCTAATCCGCGGTCTTTCACTAAATTGGATCCAACTTGGTCACTTTGGACCCATCCACTTGAATCTAATCTATTGTTCTTTCATCCAATGATGTAATAACTCATTATGATGGTACAACAATCTCTAAATTGCTATTGTACGAAAACTTGTATAATGGTGTATGAATACGACATTAAATAAAAAAATAGAATACGTAATTATAGTAGTAGGGCCGGTAGAGCGGCGCTGCTAGTAACTACTAGGAGCGCATTCTAGAAACAGCGCTACTGCTAAGTAGGTATAACAGTAGCGCGGGAAAGCGAGCGCTACTGCTACAGTGTAGCTGTAGCGCCGTAACAGTAGCGCGGACCCCGCGCTACTGTTAGCCCAAAAACCAGTGTTATTGCTGGACTTTTCTCTAGTAGTGGATGGGCGGGCTATCACAGACACTGAACTAAAGTAGCAAGGACCTTCAACATCGTCGAATGCTTAATATTCGCCTTCTGCTTCAGCAGTTTTTTTTTTACGGTGTATGAAGCTACTTTTTAAAGATTTTACATGTTACATGTGAAACTTGATGCTTGTGTGCTGGGGTGTGGCGAATTAACTATCTAGTGTACTGTGTTGTGGTGAACTAGCTATCCGGTGTACTGCGTTGTGATGAACTAGCTATCTGGTATGTACTGTGATGTCAACTATAAAATCCTGGTGACCGCTAGATGGATATGAAATATACTGTGTGTCCACTATGAAGTCATGGTAAACATTTATTCGGTGTGAAAGGTGAATTTTCCTATTAAAAAGATTAATAATAATAGGCTAATAAACCTGCTAACTGGGTCAAAGCCTTGCACACAATTACATATTAAGCATCGCCCACTAATAAAACACATAGTTGTTACAAAAAGAGCATATGGGATTAATGAACCGCCATCAGGACAAGAGTTTGTGATACACTACCAAGCCGCAAATGTTTTCAGCAGGAACGGCGTTTGTGATGGATCACCGCATCTCACATGATTTCCTGAGACAAATCGTGTGTGTTTTGCACAAAACTATGTTTTTTATGAGAAAATTATGTGGGATGTTCAGCACATCTCACATGTTCTTTTTGGAGAGAATCATGTGTGTGGCCCGGTACTAACGCAAATGTTTCTAGTAAAATTGTGTGCAATGTTCAACTCATCTCACACGACTTACTATGCCTGATTGTTTGCGATAGCTCTCCAGATCGCATATATGAATTTTCATGCTTATCATGGGTGATCGGAGGACTTATCGCCGACGATTAATCTGGGTTGAGTCTGATGAACCCCTCTATCGCCACTTTAGCAAGGCGATGGTTCGAAGTTGTGTCAACAAAAAGGAATTTAAACTGTTTGTGGCTCTGTAGTAGTATGAGAGTGCAATTATTCGGAGTGAATTGCTCATACACAATAAAACATTACGATACACTGTAGGAAACAAGAAAAAATCCAATGAATTACCATGTAATACTTTGAAACACCATAAAGTTTGCCAACAATGAAAAATTGTGGCACGAATCTCACAACAATGGCGGGAGGTGGACACATGCCCATGCATAGTAGAATAACCATTTCCGATGCAACATCTCGACATGAACTATTCTCTCTGACACCATTTGTCTCCCAGTTTTGCTATTTCTCATGTCCCTGGAATTTTTTAAAGCGCCAATCACTTTTTCTTAGTTCATCTTTAACTCGGGAGAAGAAGATACCTCGCCAGAGAAGAAGTAGCCTCACTATCTATATGAAGGGTAAGCCATGGCCCCATTATCTATTTTAGAGGAAAGCAGGAAGCTATGACCCTATTATCTATCTTACTCCCTTCGTCTTTGAAAGAGTATTACCAACTTTGTTGAAGGGTCAAACTATCTCCAACTTTGACGAGTTTGTGCAAAAATATATCAATGTTTATGAAACTAAATAGATACTCCCTCCGTCTGAAAAAACTTGTCCCAAGCTTGTTCCTCAAATGGATGTATCCAGGGACGATTTCAAGGGGGGGGGGGGGGGGGGCGAGGGGGGGCTAGACCCCCCCTAACGATTTTGTTTTACATAAATAACTCTGCAGCAGCCGGTAAAAATAGAGGAAAATAACGAGTGCATGGATAACTTCGCCCCCCCTAACCGCGTGAAGTCCAAAACTACAAAGCCCATATATAGCAAGGCCCTGCAGCAGTAGCCCACGACTGAAAGACGCAAGACGTAATCAGCGTTCGTTTACTTTTCTTGATTGCTTCCGATCCAGCGTTGTGCAGCCGCCGTCTAGGGCAGTTCCCAATCCAGCGTTGTGCAACTCCTAACTCAAGATCTAGACTGCCAAAGGGGAGCAAGCCGATCCAAAGCTTTGGATGCACGGCCGGCCAATCGGCCGCACAGCTAGCACGATCGGCAATACGGCAAGCAAGGACTTCTCAGTTTCGTTACTTCATCCATTGCTTACTTTTAATATTTAGATTAATTTGTGCTTGTAGAAGTAGAAATATTGCAATTAGGGAATATGCATGATCCGTCAGACAAGATTTTAAATTGTTGATCCTCTTCAGTAGTAGAAAGATTTAGTCCGTTAGCATGAGTGAATAACCTTTTTACATTTGTTTCATGGCACTTTTAGTAAAAAGAAAATGTTCAAAGCTGCCATCTGTTTTCATCCCTTGATGAAATCTATCATTAACCTAGGCTACAACCTTCTCTGCCAAGTTTTTTCCCAATCAGTCTTGACACGTGAAATCTCGCCCCCCCCCTATGTTAAAATCCTGGCTCCGTCCCTGGATGTATCTAGCATTAACTTGATGTTAGATACATCCATTTAAGGGACAAGCTTTTTCGGATGGAGGAAGTATATGATAAAAATATATTTTATCATCAGTCTAATGCTACTAATTTGATGGCATAAATGTTGGTGTATTATTGTATAAATATGGTCAAACATAAAAGTTTGACTTTCAATCAAGTTAGAAGTACATTCTCTTAAGGACAGAGGGAGTGGGATGTGTGTGTGTGAGGGGGGGGGGGGGGGGTCTTCAGGGAATTGCCGGAGTTGTGCGGCAGAGCTTAGAGGGATGGCCGGGACGACGGTCAACATGACAGTGGGGGATGTTGAGGGGAGGGCGGGGCGGCCATAGTTGCAGGGGCGGAGGCAGTGGATAGGCATGGAGTTGGCCGACGGCCGCGTGAGAAGTAAGAAGAAAGGGAGGAAGAAGATGAACAACGTCTTGATCTATTTTTAGTCGTTAAATGCTAATTAGATGGTGCATAAAGAAAGTGACTGATGCTAGATGTCTCGTCAATTCGTTAACACACACACCGTGTCAACGTTTGATTTATTCCATTCCAGGCCAGGCAGTACATCAACTGTGTAGTTGTACAAGTATACAAGTATACTATATCAGTATGTAGACGTAAGTCGGTACACATACAACAACAAACTGCATGCATTATACGTATATGTGCATGGATCGATCAGCCCTGGGGCTGGGGGTATTTGGCCTTGTAGTCGCTCCACAGCTGGTCGACGCTCTTCCCCAGGATCTGCACGAAGTAGTCGTCGCTGTACCCGTCCTTGAGCTTGCCGTTCATCTCCGCCACGAACCCGGCCTTGAGCGAGTCGCAGTAGTCCAGGAACCTGGCCGTCACGTCGTACCCCTCGTCCCAACGGTCGCCGCTCCCCTGCGGGCGCCAGTGCGTCGGCGCGAGGTCGGCTTTGAGCCGCACGTAGTCGGCGATCCCCTCGAAGAGCCTGGTTTATTCGCCGTAGTGGTCTATCCACTGCCACACGTGCGTCGCCTCGTGGTACAACACGCCCTTCACCTGCGATGCGAGCGCGCGCGTCAATCTAGTATTTGAAACTTAAGAAGCTACTAGGAGTAAAGAGCGGGGTGCATAATTTCATTTGTTACCTCCTTGACGTTGCCGCCGAAGCCGGCGACATACTGGGCTCGAAGTTGGATAGCGTTCCCGGAGGTCTGGGCCACAGGCTCGATGTTGTCAACAACAGCAAGTGTGACGGAGTCGTAGTCCCTACTCCCTACGGTCTTCCGGGTTGGGCTGGTTGAAGGTGGTCCAGATGAAGGACGAGGCCTCGGAGAGCACCTGCTTGGCATAGTCGATGCCAACGTCCTGCTCGAATCTTTGGCCGTCGGCGGAGTCCGGAACCGTGTGTTGGGCAATAAGCCGTGGCGAGTCCGGGGCGCGGTGTGCGCGTGCGTGCAGTGGCCGCGTCGGGTTCGGCCTGTGGCAGGGCTCGGGTGCGTGCGTGCGCGACCGAGCGTAGGTGCGTGTCCGTGTGTGAGTCAGCGTGTGTGTGCACCGGGTAGCTAGCGAGGGACCAGGGGGAGTGGACCGCGTCGGGCGCAGCATGGCCGCGGCGATCGCGTGCGTGCGCGACCGGAGCACGCGAGCTGGTGCACGCGGGACGTGGCGAGTGGCAGGTGGGTGCGTTCGAGCGTGGCCCGGCATGTCGAAGCTCGCGGGTATAAGACCCACTCCACCCATGTGTAATCGCTGAGGAAAACGAGTTCGTGCTCGTGGTGAAACACAGAAAATCCCGTTTGTGCGGAGGGGCGTTCGTGCGCCGGCAAACTCTCTGTGTTCTTCCTCCTCCTCTCTGGTAGTGTCTCCGGTGATCACCGTCGCGTGCTGCAGCCCTCTGCGCCAACAATTGGTTTCAGAGCGAGGTGAGAGAGCGAGGTGAGGGAGCGAGCTGACGGAGATCACCGGCGTCGATGGCTCTGGTTCCACACGACGAAGGCAGCGCTGGTGGATCGGTGTCCATGGGGTTGCCGGTGCTCGCGCCGGACGGCTACACCGTGTAGGCGATCAAGGCGCAGGCAATCCTTGATGCCCACTCGTTGTGGGAGGCGGTGGCGCCGGCGGGCGACGCGGCAGTGAACGCCAAGAAATGCAAGACGGCGAGGGCGATGCTCCTGTCGGGGCTGCCGGAGGATGTGCTGCTCTCAGTGGCGATGAAAGCCATTGCCAGAGAGGTATGGGACTCTCTGAAGGTGCGCTTCGTCGGCGCCGAGCGGGTGCGCACGGCGTGGAGGGCGACGCTGCGCGGCGAGCTGGATCGGCTGAAGATGGAGGACGGCGAGTCCCTGGACGCGTACGCCGGACGGCTTGCGGGCATGGCGGCGAGGTTCGCAGGCCTGGGCGAGACGCTGGGCGAAACGGAGCTGGTGAAGAAGCTCCTGGACACGGTGCCGGACCGCCTCTTCCCCGTCGTCGCCAGCATCGAGCAGTTATGCGCCCTCGAGGAGCTGACGTACGACGAGGCGCACGGGCGGCTACGTGCATTCGACGAAAGGGTGCGGCGCCACGGGCAGAGCAGTGGCGAACGGGAGGACGGCAAGCTCCTGTACACTGCGGCGCAGTGGAGGGCGCGGGGGCGGCGTCAAGGGGGAGCTCGGGACGACGACGACGACGCGCGCAGCGTGGCGACGCGGGACGGCGGCAACAGGCGTGGCCGCTGCTATAAGTGCGGCGAGCGCGGCCACTTCAAGCGCGATTGCCCGGAGCTGCGGAAGGCGCCGGCGGCGGAGCGGGCGCTGCTGGCGGACGTCGACGTCGAGCACAACGGCCTCCTCTAGGCCACGGCTTAGGGGGAGAGTGTTGGGCAATAAGCCGTGGCGAGTCCGGGGTGCGGTGTGCGCGTGCGTGCGTGCAGTGGCCGCGTCGGGTTCGGCCTGTGGCAGGGCTCGGGTGCGTGCGTGCGCGACCGAGCGTAGGTGTGTGTCCGTGTGTGAGTCAGCGTGTGTGTGCGCCGGGTAGCTAGCGAGGGACCAGGGGGAGTGGACCGCGTCGGGCGCAGCATGGCCGCGGTGATCGCGTGCGTGCGCGATCGCAGCGGGCGAGCCGGTGCACGCGGGACGTGGCGAGTGGCAGGTGGGTACGTTCGAGCGCGACCCGGCATGTCGGAGCTCGCGGGTATAAGACCAACTCCACCCATGTGTAATCGCTGAGGAAAACGAGTTCGTGCTCGTGGTGAAACACATAAAATCCCGTTCGTGCGGAGGGGCGTTCGTGCGCCGGCAAACTCTCTGTGTTCTTCCTCCTCCTCTCTGGTAGTGTCTCCGATGATCACCGTCGCGTGCTGCAGCCCTCTGCGCCAACAATTGGTATCAAAGCGAGGTGAGGGAGCGAGCTGACGGAGATCACCGGCGTCGATGGCTCTGGTTCCACACGGCGGAGGCAGCGCGGGTGGATCGGTGTCCATGGGGATGCCGGTTCTCGCGCCGGACGGCTACACCGTGTAGGCGATCAAGGCGCAGGCAATCCTTGATGCCCACACGTTGTGGGAGGCGGTGGCGCCGGCGGGCGACGCGGCAGTGAACGCCAAGAAATGCAAGACGGCGAGGGCGATGCTTCTGTCGGGGCTGCCGGAGGATGTGCTGCTCTCGGAGGCGACGAAAGCCATTGCCAGAGAGGTATGGGACTCTCTGAAAGTGCGCTTCGTCGGCACCGAGCGGGTGCGCGCGGCGAGGAGGGCGACGCTGCGCGGCGAGCTGGATCGGCTGAAGATGGAGGACGGCGAGTCCCTGGACGCGTATGCCGGACGGCTTGCGGGCATGGCGGCGAGGTTCGCAGGCCTGGGCGAAACGGAGCTGGTGAAGAAGCTCCTGCACACGGTGCCGGACCGCCTCTTACCCGTCGTTGCCGGCATCGAGCAGTTCTGCGCCCTCGAGGAGCTGACGTACGACGAGGCGCTCGGGCGGCTGCGTGCATTCGACGAACGGGTGCGGCGCCACGGGCAGAGCAGCGGCGAACGGGAGGACGGCAAGCTCCTGTACATTGCGGCGCAGTGGAGGGCGCGGGAGCGGCGTCAAGGGGGAGCTCGGGACGACGATGACGACGCGCGCAGCGTGGCGACGCGGGACGGCGGCAACAGGCGAGGCCGCTGCTATAAGTGCGGCGAGCACGGCCACTTCAAGCGCGATTGCCCGGAGCTGCGGAAGGCGCCGGCGGCGGAGCGGGCGCTGCTGGCGGACGTCGACGTCGAGCACAACGGCCTCCTCTAGGCCACGGCTTAGGGGGAGAGTGTTGGGCAATAAGCCGTGGCGAGTCCGGGGTGCGGTGTGCGCGTGCGTGCGTGCAGTGGCCGCGTCGGGTTCGGCCTGTGGCAGGGCTCGGGTGCGTGCGTGCGCGACCGAGCGTAGGTGTGTGTCCGTGTGTGAGTCAGCGTGTGTGTCCGCCGGGTAGCTAGCGAGGGACCAGGGGGAGTGGACCGCGTCGGGCGCAGCATGGCCGCGGCGATCGCGTGCGTGCGCGATCGGAGCGCGCGAGCCGGTGCACGCGGGACGTGGCGAGTGGCAGGTGGGTGCGTTCGAGCGCGGCCCGGCATGTCGGAGCTCGCGGGTATAAGACCCACTCCACCCATCTGTAATCGCTGAGGAAAACGAGTTCGTGCTCGTGGTGAAACACAGAAAATCCCGTTCGTGCGGAGGGGCGTTCGTGCGCCGGCAAACTCTCTGTGTTCTTCCTCCTCCTCTCTGGTAGTGTCTCGGTGATCACCGTCGCGTGCTGCAGCCCTCTGCACCAACGCCGTGTTCGTCGCGTCGAATGTCACGGCGTCGGTCGTGGCGGCCGGGGCCAGGAATAGAAGTAGGGGAGCGGCTACTGCAATGGCGGTCTTCATCGTGCGTGCCTAGTGAGCTTCTCGTTAAGTGCTTCGGTGAGTCGGAGTGGAGGGCCAAATTTATATAGGCTGGACCGCTGTGTGATCAACTCATCAAGTCGTTTGAATTGGTACCACCGGTGCGTAGCAGTCCTCGCTTGGCGTGTTCTTTCCAACATGGCCAAACTTGCTTTGACTTATCTTTGGACGATTGTGCCAATGTGCAGTATCAATGAACTCGTGAAACTGCGCGAAAGCTAAATGTTTGATGATGATGGTGTCTACGGTGTCTTGGTCGTGTTAAATTTTGGTATGAGGCCAGAAGGGCTTCCTTGTTTGGAAGGGCATTGCCTACAGGTTTGCGAGCTAGTCGATTCTCTGCTCATATATCTAAAAACTGTTGTAGGTGTAGCCATCAGGAGAATGAATCCCATTTATTTTTTCTTTGTCCCTTTGTTCGTGCTGCTTGATTTGACTATCCTTGGTTTATTAGGTCTGATGTTTTAATCCAAGGTCATACTTCCATGCATTCTATCCTTATTGCCTTGCTTCAAATGGGACACCCTAATGGTTCTATCTCTAACATTCTTAATTTCTTATGGTGTCTTTGGAAGGCTAGAAATGATTTTCTTTTTGACAAGAAAAGCGCTCTTCCTCATCATGTGCACATTGCTACTATGGCCTTGTCCTCTGATTCTTATAATGACTTGCCTCATGTCTCTAAGATGCAGGTGATGCCACAAGTTCTTTGTCCTCCTGATCATCTTCCTACACAGGGTCGAACTCTTAAGTCGGATTTGCTCATTACGGGGACCAAAATATTTTCTGACGCTACTTTCAGAAGTTCAAAAGTTCCTGGTCTATTACAGGGAGCAGTTGCTACTGGAACAGGGGTCTATCTTGTTTTGCCTCAAGATCGTTTTGAAATCAATGTGCAAATTCAAGCATCAGCTCCTCCCACTACTTCTCCTCTACATGCAGAAGCTCTGGCTCTTTCTTTCGCAGCTCAAGTGGCTAGTAAGCTCAATATTCTTCAGCCAACCTTTCTCATGGATTGCCTCTCTTTATCTTTGGTGGCTGCTACCGGCAAGATTGTGGAATCTACCACCCCTTGGAGCATCAGGAAGCCTTTGGCTGATTTCTTCAAGCATGCTAACAGCTTGCAACCTCAAGTGTTTCACATTTCTAGGGAAATTAATGGCATAGCACACAATGTAGCTCATCAGGTTCTTCATTCTAGGGTTGAACCTCAAGTTTGTTGCTTCGCTTCAGCTCATAGACATAGTTCCTGTCCTATGGTGTCTCTTCTCTCAAATTTTCAGGTTCGGGAGTTTGTAATTCATGATGTACACTGTTTCTGAGCTGAAATGAATTTGGCGCTTCGAGCGCCTTTTGTTGTTCAAAAAAAAGGGCTTCCTTGCACTAGGGGGCAGCAATATTTTTCCAATCTATGGTTGTCTCTATGGCGTGCTTGACTGCTCAAATTCTGTCTGTGTCAGTACCTACGTGTCAGGTCTTCCGTTGAACACGTCTTCTGTGGTTTTTATTTTTTCTAGTTGACGATCGATCAAGTTTACCCTAAATTAAGTAGGGTTCCAAGCTAAATAAATAGCACCCCTTAGAGCATTACAACCGGACTTGACAAACCGGACCCCTTAAACGCCCGCGGACGCGCTGGCACCCCTTAAACCGCGTCGTTCACATCCATGCACCTCGTATCCGAACCCCTATATCCATACTAAATCATGCAACGTCGATCAAACTACGTAGATCGGCTGACCAGGCACAATAGTTCACCAAAAAATCACGAACTGTCACCGACCCAATCTCAGACGCGACCCTAGCGCACAATAACGCCGCCAAGTCAACACAAAGGAATGACGTGGCAGAGGAAAGGCTCGGCTCCACCAATCAGGGGCAGGGGCGCGTCATCTCCAGGCCACCTCGGATCAGGCACCCGAACCGCAGGTTCGTGGGCCTCGAATGGGCGAACGCTACTTAAGCCGTTGGGCGAGGCCGGTTCGGCATCCAGAGGATCAGGCATCGGCACGACACGACTTTCTTTTTGCTTTTGCTTCCCCTTTCCTTTCCCGCAAGACAAAGTGAAACTATGTAATCTATCTTGTGAGTGTGAAAAACTAGATCGAGATCCACCACCTAACATCATGGTATCAGATAGCCACCTACCACCCTTCCGCCTCGCCGTCGCCACCGTCTTCCAGTCGTCGCGCTGGAAACCCGCCGCCAGAAGCAAGCGCGCGGCGCCCTCATCGCCACCATGGATCCGGCGTTGAAGGCGTACCTCGACAAGATGAACGACGACACTGTCGCCTGCGCCGGCAAGCAGGACGACGACAACAAGGCCATCCTCAAGGCCGTGGCGACGCAATCAGCACGGATCGACGCCCTCGTCTCCTGGAAGCCGGAGTTGGA
This sequence comes from Aegilops umbellulata, assembly GCA_032464435.1. Lineage (NCBI taxonomy): Eukaryota > Viridiplantae > Streptophyta > Magnoliopsida > Poales > Poaceae > Aegilops > Aegilops umbellulata. Next base: position 140,953,833 of record CP136054.1, on the reverse strand, counting down.
GGCGCGATTCGCCCAGTTGGAGTCCTCTGTCGTGGCCCTCCAAGCCGCGTCCATCCCGTCAGCGCCTGCCAGCGAATCACCGCCGCCAGCAACCTCTCCAGTGGTCGCGCGTGAGATCCAAGGGCAACCATGCCACAGCGCGTCACTGCATCCCTGGGGACTTCCGGCGGTGACTCTCGAGTCACCGGCGGCTTCCCCGGTCACGGGTATGGCCTTGATCCCGTCCTCGAATTCATCTCCGCTTCCATCACAAGTTCTCGCAACGATGGGGCAAGCTCCGCCCCCGATCTCGTTTCCCAGCTTCTCTGGCGAGAACCCGCAATTATGGAAAACGCTGGCCGAACAGTATTTTCAAATGTTCACCGTGCAGGAATCGTACTGGGTACCTATGGCGATCCTGAATTTCTCGGGTCCGGCTGCTATTTGGTTGCAGTCCGTGCAGTGCAAGATCTCAGGTCTTGTGTGGGCATCATTCACAGCTCTCCTGTGCACTCGATTTGGACGTGATAAACACCAGCTGCTCATTCGCCAGTTTTATGTTATACATCAGACTGAATCTGTTTCTGATTTCATCGAACGATTTGAGACTTTGATGAATCATATGATCTCGTATTCTGAACTGACACATCCATATTTCTTTCTAACACGATTCATCGAGGGATTACGAGCGGATATCCGAGCAGTGGTGCTCATTCAGAGACCACCGGACCTCGACACGGCTTGTTCCCTTGCACTGCTCCAGGAGGAAGTTGCAGATGGGGGAAAATCCATGCGCTCTGCATCCAACCGCTCTCCAGCGCCACGCTTGATGGGGTTCAATACACCAAGTCTTCCACTGACACCGCAAGATTATCAGCACATGTGACCAAAGCGGAAGATAACTGCTACCTCTTGAGCACTACGTTAGTTTTCCCTTGAAGAGGAAAGGGTGATGCAGTAAAGTAGCGTAAGTATTTCCCTTAGTTTTTGAGAACCAAGGTATCAACCCAGTAGGAGACCACGCTCAAGTCCCTCGAACCTACACAAACAAATAAGAACCTTGCAACCAACGCGATAAAGGGGTTGTCAATCCCTTCACGGCCACTTGCAAAAGTGAGATATGATAGAGATGATAAGATAATATTTTTGATATTTTATGATAAAGACTAAAGTAAAGAAAGCAAAATAAACGGTAATAGAAACAACGGGAGATTAATATGATAGAGAATAGACCCGGGGCCATAGGTTTCACTAGTGGCTTCTCTCAAGAGCATAAGCATTACGGTGGGTGAACAAATTACTGTCGAGCAATTGATAGAATTGAGCATAGTTATGAGAATATCTAGGCATGATCATGTATATAGGCATCACGTCCGCGACAAGTAGACCGACTCCTGCCTGCATCTACTACTATTACTCCACACATCGATCGCTATCCAGCATGCATCTAGAGTATTAAGTTCGTAAGAACAGAGTAACGCATTAGGCAAGATGACATGATGTAGAGGAGTAAACTCAAGCTATATGATATAAACCCCATCTTTTCATCCTCGATGGAAACAATACAATACGTGTCGTTTCCCCTTCTGTCACTAGGATCGAGCACCGCATGATTGAACCCAAAGCTAAGCACTTCTCCCATTGCAAGAAAGATCAATCTAGTAGGCCAAACCAAACAGATAATTCGAAGAGACTTGCAAAGATAAGAAATCATACATAAAAGAATTCAGAGGACAGTCAAATAGTGTTCATAGATAATCTGGATCATAAACCCATAATTCATCGGATCTCGACAAACACACCGCAAAAAGAGTTACATCAAATAGATCTCCAAGAGAATCGAGGAGAACTTTGTATTGAGATTCAAAGAGAGAGAAGAAGCCATCTAGCTAATAACTATGGACCCGAAGGTCTGAGTAAAACTACTCACACATCATCGGAGAGGCTATGGTGTTGATGTAGAAGCCCTCCGTGATCGATGCCCCCTCCAGCGGAGCGCCGGAAAAGGCCCCAAGATGGGATCTCACGGGTGGAAATAGGGTTTCGTCGTGCTCTCGGATGTTTTCGGGGTACGTAGGTATATATAGGAGGAAGATGTAGGTCGGTGGAGCCACGAGGGGCCCACGAGGGTGGGGGCGCGCCCAGGGGGCAGGCGCGCCTCCCTGCCTCGTGGCCTCCTCGTTTGTTTCTTGACGTTCACTCCAAGTCCTCTGGATCACGTTTGTTCCAAAAATAACTCTCCCAAAGGTTTCATTCCATTTGGATTTCGTTTGGTATTCCTTTTTTGCGAAACACTGAAATAGGCAAAAAAACAGCAATTTGCACTGGGCCTTGGGTTAGTAGGTTAGTCCCAAATAATATAAAAGTGTATAATAAAGCCCATTAAACATCCAAAACAGAATATATAATAGCATGGAACAATAAAAAATTATAGATACGTTGGAGACGTATCAAGCATCCCCAAGCCTAATTCCTGCTCGTCCTTGAGTAGGTAAATGATAAAAACAGAATTTTTGATGTGGAATGCTTCTTAGCATATTCTTCAATGCAATTCTCTTTATTGTGTCATGAATATTCAGATCCGATTCAAGATAAAAGTTTAATATTGACATAAAAATAATAATACTTCAAGCATACTAATTAAGCAATTATGTCTTCTCAAAATAACATGGCCAAAGAAAGTTATCGCTGCAAAATCATATAGTCTGGCTATGCTCTATCTTCATCACACAAAATATTTAAATCATGCACAACCCCGGCTTTAGCCAAGCAATTGTTTCATACTTTAGTATTCTCAAACTTTTTCAATCTTCACGCAATACATGAGCGTGAGCCATGGACATAGCACTATAGGTGGAATAGAATGGTGGTTGTGGAGAAGACAAAAAGTAGAAGATAGTCTCACATGAACTAGGCGTATCAACGGGCTATGGAGATGCCCATTAATAGATATCAATGTGAGTGAGTAGGGATAGCCATGCAACGGATGCACTAAAGCTATAAATATATGAAAGCTCAACAAAAGAAACTAGGTGTGTGTGCATCGAACTCGCTTTCTCACGAAGACCTAGGGCAATTTGAGGAGGCCCATCATTGGAATATACAAACCAAGTTCTATAATGAAAAATTCCCACTAGTATATGAAAGTGACAACATAGGAGACTCTCTATCATGAAGATCATGGTGCTACTTTGAAGCACAAGTGTGGAAAAAGGATAGTAACATTGTCCCTTCTCTCTTTTCTCTTATTTTTTGTTGGGCCTTCTTTTTTTTATGGCCTCTTTTTTTATTTATTCCGGAGTCTCATCCCGACTTGTGGGGGAACCATAGTCTCCATCATCCTTTCCTCACTTGGGACAGTGTTCTAATAATGATGATCATCACACTTTTATTTACTTACAACTCAAGAATTACAACTCAATACTTAGAACAAAATATGACTCTATGGGAATGCCTCCGACGATATACCGGGATATGCAATGAATCAAGAGTGACATGTATGAATAATGAACGGTGGCTTTGCCACAAATACAATGTCAACTACATGATCATGCAAAGCAATATGACAATGATGAAGCGTGTCATAATAAATGGAACAGTGGTAAGTTGCATGTCAATATATCTCGGAATGGCTATGGAAATGCCATAATGATGGAGCGTGTCATAATAAATGGTATGGTGGCTGTTTTGAGGAAGATATATGGTGGGTTTATGGTACCGACGAAAAGTGCGCGGTACTAGAGAGGCTAGCAATGGTGGAAGGGTGAGAGTGCGTATAATCCATGGACTCAACATTAGTCATAAAGAACTCATATACTTATTGCAAAAAATCTACAAGTCATCAAAAGCAAAGTACTACACACATGCTCCTAGGGGAAGGGTTGGTAGGAGTTAACCATCGCGCGATCCCGACCTCCACACATAAGGAAGACAATCAATAAATAAATCATGCTCCAACTTCATCACATAACGGTTCACCATACGTGCATGCTACGGGAATCACAAACTTTAACACAAGTATTCCTCAAATTCATAACCACCCAACTATCATGACTCTAATACCACCATCTTCATATCTCAAAACAATTATCAAGTATCAAACTTCTCATAGTATTCAATGCACTTTATGTGAAAGTGTACTATACTAATCTTGGATGCCTATCATATTAGGACCAAAGTTCCAACCAAAGAAAATTACCATGCTCTTTTGTAGGACTCTCAAAATAATATAAGTGAAGCATGAGAGATCAGTAATTTCTATAAAATAAATCCACCACCGTGCTCTAAAAGATATAAGTGAAGCACTAGAGCAAAATTATCTAGCTCAAAAGATATAAGTGAAGCACATAGAGTATTTTAATAAATTCCGAATCACGTGTGTCTCTCTCAAAAGGTGTGTACAGCAAGGATGATTGTGGCAGACTAAAAAGCAAAGACTCAAATCATACAAGACACTCCAAGCAAAACACATATCATGTGGTGAATAAAAATATAGCATCAAGTAAAGTTACTAATGGACGAAGACGAAAGAGGGGATGCCTTCCGGGGCATCCCCAAGCTTAGGCTTTTGGTTGTCCTTGGATTTTACCTTGGGGTGCCTTGGGCATCCCCAAGCTTAGCCTCTTGCCACTCCTTGTTCCATAATCCATCAAATCTTTACCCAAAACTTGAAAACTTCACAACACAAAACTCAACAGAAAATCTCATGAGCTCCGTTAGCGAAATAAAACAAACCACTACTTTAAGGTACTGTAATGAACTCATTCTTTATTTATATTGGTGTTAAACCTACTGTATTCCAACTTATCTATGGTTCATAAGCTCTATTACTAGCCATAGATTCATCAAAATAAGCAAACAACACACGAAAAACAGAATCTGTCAAAAATAGAACAGTCTGTAGTAATCTGTATCTAACGCAAACTTCTGTAACTCAAAAAATTCTACCAAAATTGTAACATCCCAAAATTCTAAATTTTGGAATGTTATAATAAATAAATAGATTTGATTGATTGTGTGATTGATTGAGTGAAACTGAGTGAATTTTGAAACTTTTTGAAAGTTAAATGAGAGGGAATAAAAGGACTTTCCCAAACTTTCATTTTGCATTCGTGATCTCCGTGAATTCAAATTTTTTTCACCACAAAACCCTGGAGAGAAGATGACATGACTTCTTCCATTTATTTAAATGACAAGGGGTGTTGAAAATATTTGAATTTCATTTGAAAATATTTCCAATTCTGAAACTTTATGCAACTCAATGATTTTCACGAGTGAAGATAAAATGACTTCTTCAAAATATATGAAATATGAGTTGGGAGTTTCAAAGGATCAAATTCAAAGTCCTTTTGGAAATTATTTTTAATTTGGAATTATTTGGATTTTATTCAAAATTATTTTTCTCCAAAATAAAAATATATGGAAAATAGGGTAACAAGATTCCCTACATCAGAAAATTGGAGAGAAATAAATTTTAATAAATTTTGGTATTTTTAAAATGATTTTTATTGGATTTTATTAGACCAGTAGCACTCTTTGCTTTATTCGAATTTGCGGGTATATTATTTGATGTTAGAAAAATGTTCAGCTTGTAGGAAATCTTTTTCTGAAAATTATGATATATAATATGCCCATATTAAATATTACTTTATTTTCTTTATTCGGTTTTCCTTCTGTTTCTATTTAAAAAAAACTGTACGTGCGGCCCATATTTATTTATCGCCTACACGCGTAGCATAGTAGCTTCCGGCGCCCCATTGCTTTTTCTCTCTCTTAAATAGGCCAGGCCCAGCCAGCCTTTTCCTTTTCAGATTTTATTTTCCTTTGGCAAAAAAAAATGCAGCACGTACGCGCGCGGCCGGCTGATGGGCTTTAGGCCCGTACGAGGCGTTAGCCTTTTTCTTCTCTGTTTCGTTTAATTACGTCTACGTTTAGTCCCACATTGCCTAGCCTTTAACTCTTAAACCTCTTTTTCACCAATAAATATAGACCCATAGAGCCTCCAAAAATGATCCGATTCGATTTAAGTCAATATTTTGGTTTGACTAGATTCTTTAAAGAAAAATATTTTTCTCCTCTCCGGCGCAACTTTTGGGAATTGTCTCTCTCCGAAGTCATCTTTTCTCTGCCTTATAAAGGTATCTTTCTTCGTTTTTTTCTTGTTTATACCTTCGTAGTTTATTATTTATTATTTTCTAGTCTAGTACGATACAATAATTAGATTACTAATTAGTCTCTGTATTTATACATTAGACCTAAAATTCTTTTAGCTGTAGCTATTTTTCTTCCGTAAAACAGCTTGGCCCTGATTTTTCAAATAGCCATAACTTTTTACTCGTTCATCCAAATTAGATGAAACCAACACCCACTTCTTCGTTACGATCTCCTCTATCCAGTAATCCAACTCAAACATGTTTTTGAAATTTTAAAATTTGAATTAGATCAGATTTAGATTCAAACTTCGTTTGATCGTAACTTGAGTTTCGTAGCTCCGTTTGAGTTGATTCTTTTTGCAAATCAAAGCTCTTGACCTAAACTTTCTGATAAGGCCAAACTCACATAATTTTGGTACTGTTAGAAATTGTTTTATGTTACAAGATTTATTCGCTTGGTTTTGTTGTTTCCCGAAGTGTCTTCTTCGTTCTTTCCGATCTTTTGAGTGATTGCTTATGTGTGGTTACTATTGATTGCTTACGATAGATTGACCGGAGTGTGACGAGTAGAACAATCGAGAGTTTTGAGTGCGAATCATCTTCATCAACATTGCAGGCAAATTCACACTTTGATCATATCTCTTTCATACCCAGTTTTATTGCATTAGATCAATCCTTAAACATTGCATGATTAGGATCTAATTAAATTGTGGGATGGGAAGTAGTTGAGGTAGTACCTATTACCTGTTTATTATCAAACCCTTGGGAGTTACTATTATGTTATGCTTACATTGTCATGCTATGCTCGTAGACGTGGATTGGGTTTTGAGAGTATCCATGACAGGTGTGAGATTGTTAATTAACGGTTTACTTAAGGTGGCAACTTAAACACACATCTGGGTGGATTGAGGTACCTGGGTATTCCAGGATTGCCTGTCTAGGCACCTGGGTATTCCAGGATTGCCTGTTTTTTTATGGACCGCCACCCAGGCTCAAAGGGATCATAAGATTATTCATACTAGAAACTTCCGCGTGCAGCCACAAGCTATTATGGGCTCTAGCATAGTTGATTAAGTCGTGCGAACTCTTACAGGGTAGACTAGCAGGTGTAGGGGAAAATAGGTGTACCGGTCTATCCAACGTAAGGTGCTAGCGCTTCTGAAAGACTATGTCTCGGTCATCCGTTTCTCAAACACCATGTAGTGCGAGAAATCCAACGGAGGCGATCGAGTCTTGTGGGGAAAAGTGCGCAAACCTCTCTAGAGTGTACAAACTAATCATGATTAGCCGTGTCCCCGGTTATGGACGTCTAGTATCTAGTTCTTGGACTATCCTGTTGATCTCATCACGTTACTTAAATAATTTGTTGGGTTTTTAATGTTGATGCTTAATTGGGATTGAGAATGCTGTCAACCATTCTCAATGTTTAACAACCACCATGATAGTTAAATAAATTTTATTCCTTTGCAGTAGGGAAAAATTGGCTTTTCGCAAAAACATTGTAACCATAGAGCTTTTCCACCAGCCATATATGCATGTAATGATAACCATTGTTCATCATTTCTCTATGGTGTGAATTTGCCAGTACATTCAATGTACTGACCCGTTTCGGGCTGCAACGTCTCATGTTGCAGGTTTCTTAGGACGAGTAAGTGATACGTTAGGGTTACGATTTCTACAATCAACTTTGCCGTTGGTGTTGATGGGAATCCACAACCTTGTTGCTTCCGCTATATGGATTGAGGTAATAGTATTTACGTTACTTTATACATGTGATTTACCTCTGTTATAAATCCTTCGAGTACTGTGTGTGTCAGCATACTGATCCACGGATGACACTTAAGCACAGAGACTTGATCCATTCGGGTCGGGTCGCTACAAAAATAGGAAGTCCTAGATAATTTGTTTATTAATCAGCTGCTAAAATAATCAACTGAAAAGTACGTTTCTGTGATTTATGAAAATTATTCTCGTGCGTGCAAAAGTTTCTGTTTTTCAGCAAGATCAAATTAATTATCACCCAAGAAGATCCTATAGGTTTTACTTGGCACAAACACTAATTAAAACATAAAACCAAACCTAATCGGAGGCTAGATTATTTATTTATTACTAAACAGAACCAAAAAGCAAGAAACAAAAATAAAATTGGGTTGCCTCCCAATAAGCGGTATCATTTAACGCCCCTAGCTAGGCATAAAAAGCAAGGATAGATCTAAGTATTATCATCATTGGTATGCAATCCATAAGTGGCTCTCATAATAAATTCATAAGGTAATTTAATCTTCTTTCTAGGAAAGTGTTTCATGCCTTTCCTTAACGGAAATTGGAATCTAATATTCCCTTCCTTCATATTAATAATTGCACCAATCGTTATAAGGAAAGGTCACTAGTGCAGAACCGGGCAATAGCACCGGTTCGTAAGGCCCTTTAGTGTCGCTTCCACAACCGGCACTAAAGTATGGGCACTAAAGGCCCCCCCCCTTTAGTACCGGTTCAGCACGAACCGGTGCTAAAGTGAAACCACGTGGCACGAGTCAGCTCCGGGGGCGGTAGATCATTAGTACCGGTTGGTAACACCAACCGGTACTAAATGTTTGTGGGTTTTTGTTTTATTTTTTATTTTTCCTTTAAATTTGTGTTATTAATTTAATTTAGGATTTTTTTTACGTTATAATGAGTTGTTATACTTGATATGGATATGGATATGGCATATATATATACTTGATCACTTAGCTAGGATCCATATCCAGTTCAAACTAATTTGCGGTTCCTTTCATGCATAAATGATATATATATAATAACTCATCATCATCATCATCACATATTAATAAATAAATAAACTCTTGCATCATAACATCACCAACAACAGTATATATATATACTAGCTAGCTAAAAATCATCGTAGTCGTCATTAATTACCACTATTTAATCATCATAGTCATTACCGCTATATATATCTAATCACCACCAACACTAACTTAAAGAAGAAACATTCACTTGTAACAGAAGCAAAGATATCATCGAGTTCAACATGGTCATGATATTATAAGCGTTCACAAGCAAATCACTATTTGAGATTAATTAAGTTCAGGACAATACGGACATGAGAGAGGACAAGTACTAATTAAGAGCATGAACTAGCTAAATCACTCCTGCTGCTCCCTCTCAGGTAGAATAGCATAGAACATGTATAGCTCTCCTGATTCATCATACTGGAGCATGCAGATGAATATGTCTCCTAAACTTGGGTTGCGCTTCTCCTTGCTGCCCCCTAGTACTTCTCTGCGATCATTAACAATTTTGCTCCAATCTTTCACTATTAAGCATTCTTTGCTTTCAGAAATCCTGAATGCGCTCATGTGCAATGTAGGAAATCTTGGTCGTAAGCTAATTATTGACATGCGACCTTTTGTCTCGATCCACTGAGGCACAACTGTCATCGGGAGTCCCAGTTGAAGAACATCGTATAGTAATTAATATACTTAGCAATGAAAGTTTAGCTTCAAAAATAATGTATGCAAAAGATGCACTAAGGAAAAATAGTAAAAATCTTACCATCTTTCGATTATAAATGTGACCGTAGTTCAATACGATCACTATTGGTCGCACGTTTTGAGTACTAACATTTCTAAGTTCAGGAAGAAAATTTGTCTCGACACTATGAAGATCCTCAAGCCATGAAACGTAATGACTTATCTCCTCCCAGTTTAGTTGAGCCCCGGGGCAGTAGTAGGTCCTGTCTACCAAGCGTCGGACATGTTTGCTTGAACCGAAATAAGTTGACAATACAATTTAGTTGTCAACTATTTTTGAATAAACAATATCAAAGACATAAACATATGCATGCATGGTTGAGAAAAAAACTCACATAATGGTAGAACTAGAGGCGTTTGCACATCGACCCAGATGTCTCTATTACCTTCAATATCATCTTCCGGGCGAATATGAAAGGTGATAACCATATCAGGCTCAAATGCATAAGCCTTGCATAGTGCTTGCCAAGTTTTGCATTCAAAATGGGTGTATGTGTCTCCATTATATAATTTGACGTTGAAAGTATACCCATGCTCGGTCTTCAAGTAAACTCTCTTTACCTTCATATCATCTATAGCACTAAAACCTATCTTATCCAAGACAAAAATTCTTGCATGGCAGGGGATGCGCCAGTAGAATAGTGAAAATGTAAAATTATAAGTTGAAGCAAATGAAGCATAAGTCATGCTTTAAAATTATAAGTTGAAGCAAATGAAGCATAAGTTTTGCATTCAAATAATAATTGCCGTTATGACTTACTGTATCTACTTCGAATGTCTCATCCAGCTTGATGCTGAAGCGCCTACCATCAACAAAGAAATTTCTGTCGCACAGGCCGCGCTAGTCTTCACAGTGTTCGCAGATAATGAAATCTTTTTCGTCGTCAGATGACATTTCCTATGTTCATATAGGTGAAACATGCATTAAACACTTATTACTATCTAACATTAATTAATATCTAGCTAATTCAAATATATATCCATCTAACATTTGCCATTAATATATCTAGCTATATTCATCTCTAACAATTGACATTACTATATATTTAACTTTTCTATCTAATTCATCTAACATCCGACATTAATCTAACATTTATATAAACTAAAAATATATAAAAAAATAAACAGAAAAACTCATTAACAAATAATATTTTAATTAGATCATCAAATCTCAGATACCTAAATTTTCTTACTAAAAATAAACTAGTTATATTAATTATTCAACTAGTTCAAATCTCATATACCTAAATAAACTAGTTTGACAATTTTCTTACTAAAAATAAACTAGTTATATTAATTATTCAACTAGTTCAAATCTCATATACCTAATTAATATATATCTAGCTATATTCATCTCTAACAATTGACATTAATATATATTTAACTTTTGTATCTAATTCATCTAACATTCAACATAAATCTAAGATTCGATCATCTAATTAACTTTTCTAAAAAACAGAAAACAGAAAATAAGTAAAAAAATGTGTGTGTGTATGTGTGTGTGTGTGTATGTGTGTGTATGTGTGTGTATGTGTGTGTGTGTGTGTGTGTATACTGCAGTGCCGCCCCGTACGCCGCCGCCCCGTACGTACGAGCGGCGGCGCCGGCGTACGTACGGGCCGGACGGTGCGCGCGGCGCGGGTGCGAGAGAGAAGTATGGCCGCGGCGACGACGACGGGCGGCGGCGGCATTCGGGGCGGCGGCGCGAGACGACGACGACGACGGGCGGCGGCGGGGACATCGACGACGACGACAGACGACGGGCGACGGGCGGCGGCGGGGACATCGACGACGACGACGGACGACGGGCGACGGGCGGCGACAACGGGATCGAGCGGCGCGCGGCGATGTTTCGCGAGAGGTTGGAGACGAAGTGGGGAGATGAAACTGAAATTTTCGTAAGTGCTATATATATAGGATGGGCCTTTAGTACCGGTTCGTGGCTCCAACCGGTACTAATGGCCTATTTTTGGCAGGCCAAGCGGCGGAAAACGAAGGCCTTTAGTACTGGTTGGAGCCACCAACCGGTACTAAAGGGGGGGGGGTTTAGTACCGGTTGGAGCCACCAACCGGTACTAAAGGCCTTGCGCTGCCACCCCGCGGTGCACAAAGTTTAGTCCCACCTCGCCGGACGAAGGGCAGCCGCACTGGTTTATAAACCCAGCCGCGGCTGCCTCTTTGAACTCCTCTATATAGCAGGCTTGTGGGCCTAACTTCTGCGCGCTGCCCTGTAAGTCTGCTGGGCCTTTAGAGCCTGTAATTGCACGCCCGTGGCCTAGCAGGCCCACAGGGCAGCGCCCAAATTTTTTTATATAGTTTTTTCTTTTCTGCTTTATTTTCTTCTATTTATTTCTGCGTAGTTTTTCATCTAGTTTGCCAAAATTCAACATTTTCAGAGTTCATTTTGTAGTGATTTTCAATTTCACGGTCATTTGGCTCTCTAAACAAATCAGTAAACGAATGAAAAATAGCAAATATAGTTTTTTTTCTTTTCTGCTTTATTTTCTTCTATTTATTTCTGCGTAGTTTTTCATCTAGTTTGCCAAAATTAAACATTCTCAGAGTTCATTTTGTAATGATTTTCAATTTCACGGTCATTTGACTCTCTAAACAAATCAGTAAACGAATGAAAAATAGTAAATATAGTTTTTTTATTTTCTGCTTTATTTTTTCTTCTATTTATTTCTGAGTAGTTTTTTTCTTTTCTGCTATATTTATTTTCTTCTATTTATTTCTGAGTAGTTTTTTTATATAGTTTTTTCTTTTCTGCTATATTTTTTCTTTTCTGCTTTATTTATTTTCTTCTATTCATTAATTTTTATATACCATGCCAAGTTGATGGTTAAAACTTGATGGTCAAAGTCTGGAGTTATAACCAAAGTTAAAAAAATGAAATACCGAAGTGCAACTAGTTTTTGCCATAACAGAAGAAGTCCAGAGTTGTAATAAGTTGTTAAAAATAAAAAAAAAGGTGCAATGCTTGTTAATTAGCTTCAAGCCTTTCGGAATAGTGTAAACTGCACTGCACATAGCTCCGTGCAGTCTACCATATTCCTCAAGGCTTGAAGCTAAGCAACGTGAGCATTGAGCCTCTTCTTCATCGTCTCTGCACTCAGGGCTTATAAATCGCTCCTAGTCCCTCTCTCTTCGTGAGGTGGGACTAAAAACAGCTTACTAAGAAACTGTAGTACTGGTTCATGCCATGAACCGGTACTAAAGGTGCTCGTGGGGTCCCAGCCTTACCTGACACAACCTCATTAGTACCAGTTCGTGGCACGAACCGGTGCTAAAGGTTCGCCACGAACCGGTACTAAAGAGCTCCTCTCGCCTAGCAGTTGGAACCGGTACTAAAGAGCTCCTCCCGCCTAGCAGTTGAATGGTGCATACTGAATGCACAAAAAGTCTGGAGTTGTAATAAGTTTAAAAAAATGAAATGCCTTTGTAACAGATGAGTTTAATTTCGTAAGAAACCCGAATACTTCGAAAGAGATTGTCCAGTTTGTAAACGAAGTGCATCCAGTTTTTGCCGTAACCCTCTCTACTTTTTTGAACATGATATGTGGGTGAAATGATGATACCATGCCAAGTTTCAACTTTTTCAGAGTTCATTTGTAGTGCTTTTCAATTTCCAGGTCATTTAGTTCTCAAAACAAATCATTAAATGCATGAAAAATAGCAAATGAAGGCATAAATGGTTGAAAGTTGATGGCGTCGCTTTGAATGGTGCATACTGAACGCAAAAAATATAAGAGCATTTAGATCATGATCTTATATTTCTTTACAGTCTGAATTGTCAATATGATCTTATACATCAAAAATACTTTGATCGTCAATGATCTTTTTGTGTACAATCTGAATTGTCAATATGAGTCCTCAATGATTTATAAACCGGTGAACACTCATATTGCGGCCACAAATTCTACACATAGAGTTCAATGAAGACCAAGTGCTTGTGATAGTTTGAGAAGTAACATATTTAAGGTGGTAAAAGCCTTGTTAGGGGAGCGAGGTGGGACTAAAAACAGCTAGCCATAAACTCATTAGTACCGGTTCGTGGTACGAACCGGCACTAAATGATGATGGTGGGGCCATAGCCTGACCGCAGGCTGACACAGCCTCTTTAGTACCGGTTCATGGCATGAACCGATACTAAAGGTTCGCAACGAACCGGTACTATTGATCGCCGCCACGAACCGGCACTAATGTACACATTAGTGCCGGCTCAAATTCAAACCGGCACTAATGTGCTTCACATTTGACTCTTTTTCTACTAGTGGGTCTACCAAGAATAATAGGACCTGAAGGATTGCAATCTATATCAAGAACAATGAAATCTACATGCACATAATTCCTATTTGCAACAATAAGAACATTATTAATTCTTCCCATAGGTTTCTTAATGGTGGAATCTGCAAGGTGCAAGTTTAAAGAACAATCGTCAAATTCGCCGAAACCTAGCAAATCGCACAAAGTTTTTGGAATCGTGGAAACACTAGCACCCAAATCACACAAAGCATAGGATTCATGATCTTTAATTTTAATTTCCCACTCATCATAAAGTTTTCTAGGGATAGAAACTTCTAACGCAAGCTTTTCTTCATAAGATTGCATCAAAGCATCAACGATATGTTTAGTAAAAGCCTTATTTTGACTATAAGCACTAGGAGAATTTAGCACGGATTGCAACAAGGAAATACAATCTATTAAAGAGCAATTATCATAATTAAATTCCTTGAAATCCAAAATAGTGGGTTCATTGCTATGTAAAGTTTTGACCTCTTCAATCCCACTTCTACCAATTTTTGCATCAAGATCTAAAAACTCCGAATCATTGGGACGCCTTTTCACTAAAGTTGACTCATATCTAGTCCCATCATTATCAAGATTCATATTGCAAAACAAAGATTTCATAGGAGACACATCAATAACTTTTAGATCTACTTCTTTATTTTCATGGAAACTAGAAGAACACGCTTTCACAAAGCAATCTTTCTTAGCACGCATCCTAGCGGTTCTTTCTTTGCACTCATCAATGGAAATTCTCATGGCTTTGAGAGACTCATTGGTATCATGTTTAGGTGGAATAGATCTAAGTTTCAAAGAATCAACATCAAGAGAAATTCTATCCACGTTCCTAGCCAATTCATCAACCTTAAGCAATTTTTCTTCAAGCAAAGCATTGAAATTCTTTTGCGAATTCATAAATTCTTTAACACTAGTCTCAAAATCAGAGGGCAACTTATTAAAATTTCCATAAGAATTGTTGTAGGAATTACCATAATTATTAGAGGAATTACTCGGGAACGGCCTAGGATTAAAGTTTCCTCTATATGCGTTGTTACCAAAATTGTTCCTTCCAATAAAATTCACATCCATAGATTCATTATTATTCTCAATCAAAGTAGACAAAGGCATATCATTAGGATCATAAGAAGCACTCTTATTAGCAAACAATTTCATAAGTTCATCCATCTTTCCACTCAAAACATTAATTTCTTCAATCGCATGAACCTTTTTACTAGTAGATCTTTTAGTGTGCCATTGAGAATAATTAACCATAATATTATCTAGGAGTTTAGTAGATTCTCCTAAAGTGATTTCCATAAAAGTGCCTCCCGCGGCCGAATCAAAAAGATTTCTAGAAGCAAAATTCAATACAGCATAATTTTTTTGTATAATCATCCATAGATTCAAACCATGTGTGGGGCAATTACATATCATTAATTTCATCCTGTCCCAAGCTTGCGCAACATGTTCATGATCAAGTTGCTTAAAATTCATGATATCGTTTCTAAGAGAGATGATCTTAGCGGGAGGAAAATACTTAGAGATAAAAGCATATTTGCACTTATTCCAAGAATCAATACTATTTTTAGGCAAAGACGAAAACCAAGTTTTAGCACGATCTCTAAGCGAAAACGGAAATAGCTTCAATTTAACAATATCATTGTCCACATCTTTCTTATTTTGCATATCACACAAATCAGCAAAGCTATTTAGATGGGTAGCGGCATCTTCACTAGGAAGGCCAGCGAATTGATCTTTCATGACAAGATTCAAAAAAGTGGCATTAATTTCACAAGATTTAGCATCGGTAAGAGGAGCAATCGGAGTGCTAAGAAAATCATTGTTGTTGGTATTGGCAAAGTCACACAATTTAGTATTGTCTTGAGCCATCGTGACAAGCAAGCAATCCAACACACAAGCACACAAGAAGCAAGCGAAAAAGAGGCAAACAGAAAGAGAGGGCGAATAAAACGGCAACGGTGAAGTGGGGGAGAGGAAAACGAGAGGCAAATGGAAAATAATGTAATGCGAGGGATAAGAGTTTGTGATGGGTACTTGGTATATCTTGACATGTGCGTAGATTCCTCGGCAACATCACCAGAAATCCTTCTTGCTACCTTTTGAGCACTGCGTTGGTTTTCGCTTGAAGAGGAAAGGATGATGCAGTAAAGTAGCGTAAGTATTTCCCACATTTTTTGAGAACCAAGGTATCAACCCAGTAGGAGACCACGCTCAAGTCCCTCGAACCTACACAAACAAATAAGAACCATGCAACCGACACGATATAGGGGTTGTCAATCCCTTCACGGCCACTTGCAAAAGTGAGATCTGATAGAGATGCTAAGATAATATTTTTGGTATTTTTATGATAAAGACTAAAATAAAGAAAGCAAAATAAATGGTAATAGAAATAACGGGAGATTAATATGATAGAGAATAGACCCGGGGGCCATAGGTTTCACTAGTGGCTTCTCTCAAGAGTATAAGTATTACGGTGGGTGAACAAATTACTGTCGAGCAATTGATAGAATTGAGCATAGTTATGAGAATATCTAGGCATGATCATGTATATAGGCATCACGTCCACGACAAGTAGACCAACTCCTGCTTGCATCTACTACTATTACTCCACACATCGACCGCTATCCAGCATGCATCTAGAGTATTAAGTTCATAAGAACAGAGTAACGCATTAGGCAAGATGACATGATGTAGAGGGATGAACTCAAGCAATATGATATAAACCCCATATTTTTATCCTCGATGGCAACAATACAATACGTGTCGTTTCCCCTTCTGTCACTAGGATCGAGCACCGCATGATTGAACCCAAAGCTAAGCACTTCTCCCATTGCAAGAAAGATCAATCTAATAGGCCAAACCAAACAAATAATTCGAAGAGACTTGCAAAGATAACAAATCATACATAAAAGAATTCAGAGGAGTGTCAAATATTGTTCATAGATAATCTGGATCATAAACCCATAATTCATCGGATCTCGACAAACACACCGCAAAAAGAGTTACATCAAATAGATCTCCAAGAGAATCAAGGAGAACTTTGTATTGAGATCCAAAGAGAGAGAAGAAGCCATCTAGCTAATAACTATGGACCCGAAGATCTAAGGTAAACTACTCACACATCATCGGAGAGGCTATGGTGTTGATGTAGAAGCCCTCCGTGATCGATGCCCCCTCCGACGGAGCGCCGGAAAAGGCCCCAAGATGGGATCTCACGGGTACAGAAGGTTGCGACGGTGGAAATAGGGTTTCGTTGTGCTCTCGGATGTTTTCGGGGTACGTAGGTATATATAGGAGGAAGAAGTAGGTCGGTGGAGCCACGAGGGGCCCACGAGGGTGGGGGCGCGCCCAGGGGGGCAGGCGCGCCTCCCTGCCTCGTGGCCTCCTCGTTCGTTTCTTGACATCCACTCCAAGTCCTCGGGATCACGTTTGTTCCAAAAATAACTCCCCAAAGGTTTCATTCTGTTTGGATTCCGTTTGGTATTCCTTTTCTGTGAAACACTGAAATAGGCAGAAAAATAGCAATTTGCACTGGGCCTTGGGTTAGTAGGTTAGTCCCAAAATACAATAAAAGTTTATAATAAAGTCCATTAAACATCCAAAACAGAATATATAATAGCATGGAACAACCAAAAATTATAGATATGTTGGAGGCGTATCAATGATAGAGGCACAGAAGCAGCGAGAGTGGGAACAGAGAGTAGTAAGATTGCAACACTGCGCTCTTTCAGACGCACTAGGGGATTGTGCTTCAAGTGTGGTGAACGTTGGGGCGAGGATCACACGTGTCCCACCACGGTACAAATGCATGTGGTGGAAGAGCTATTGGAACTCTTTGCAGCAGAGGAGGTGCTCGATGAAAACAATCGAGAATCATCGGAACTGGACGAAGACAACCTCTGTACAATCTCAAAGCAGGTTATTGATGGGTCGAATGGACCGGGAGTTATGCAGTTGCACACATGGATTCAAGGGGAGGAAATGTCGTTGTTAGTTGATTCATGCAGTTCTTCCTCGTTCATCGACTGGCATCCCGCAGCCAAATTAACTGGAGTCTGCAAATTACCCAAAGCTTGCAGAGTTAATGTTGCTGATAGTGCTGTACTGAACTGTGACAGTTTGATACCGTAGTGCGAATGGACATCTCAAGGGCATGAATTTACCATAGATTTCAAGCTGCTTTCACTCGGGGCCTATGGTGCTATCTTAGGTATGGATTGGCTCAGGAAGCATAGCCCTATGCATATTGATTGGGAGGCACAACAGATGACAGTTACAGCTGAAGGAGGTTTGATTGAATTGCAAGCAGTTGCTAGTGACCATCATCAATGCTATGTCATATCGTCTCAAGAACTGCAGACAGCATGCAAGCAAGGCTCTGTAGCATTTGTGGTGCACTTAAATGCAGTGAATGAAGCATGCTTGCAAGAAGACACCATCCCAGTAGAGATCCTTAAGAGTTCTGGAGCAATACACAGATGTTTTTGAAGAACCAAAAGGGCTTCCTCCTAGACGAGCTTGCGATCACAGAATTCCTCTCATGGAAGGGGCGCAACCTGTCAATCAACGCCCGTACCGACACAAACCAGAACTCAAAAATGAGATCGAGCGTCAGTTTAAAGAGCTGCTTGACGCTGGCATTATCAAGGAAAGTACAAATCCGTTCTCTTCGCCTTCTCTAATGGTGAAGAAGAAGGATGATTCATGGCGGCTGTGTGTAGACTACAGATCTCTGAATGCTATGACAATTGTCAGTAAGTACCCGGCATAAATGAGTTGCTTGATGAATTGGATGGAGCAAAATGGTTCTCCAAGTTAGATATGCGTGTTGGATATCATCGGATAAGGTTGGCGGAGGGTGAAGAATACAAAACAACTTTCACAACCCATTGAGGCCACTGGGAGTTCTTGGTCATGTCGTTTGGGCTCGCTACTGCACCCCAACCTTCATTAGAGCAGTTACTTGTACTCTGCGACCACTCATGCGAGAATGCGTCATA
This sequence comes from Aegilops umbellulata, assembly GCA_032464435.1. NCBI lineage: Eukaryota > Viridiplantae > Streptophyta > Magnoliopsida > Poales > Poaceae > Aegilops > Aegilops umbellulata. The sequence goes on along the minus strand of CP136054.1, from coordinate 140,934,861 downwards.
CTCTTCTTTGATGACATTCTAGTTTTCAGTAAAACACTAAAACATCATGTGGAACATCTCCGTCAGGTGTTGCAACTACTCATAAGGGACTATTGGCAAGTTAAACAATCCAAGTGTGCTTTTGGGTAGAGACAAATCGCGTATCTGGGGCATGTTATTAGTGAACAGGGTGTCGCCACAGATCCAGCGAAAATAGAGACTGTCAGGAAGTGGCATGTTCCTCACAACAATAAAGAGGTGCGTAGCTTCCTCGGACTGGCTGGGTATTATCGGAAATTCGTCAAACATTTTGGCGTCATCGCGAGACCACTCTTCAACTTGCTGAAAAGAACCACCCCTTTGTCTGGACTGCTGAAACGGCTAAAGGATTCGAACTTTTGAAACAGAGTCTATTTTCTGCTCCAGTTTTGCACCTGCCAGACTTCCCCAAACAGTTTGTAATTGGCACTGATGCGTGCGATTATGGGGTGGGAGCAGTGTTGCAACAAGCAAGACACCTGATTGCTTATATGAGCAAACCACTAGCTCCCAAGCACAGAGGTCTCCACTACACCACGATAGAGCTTACGTGACACATTTTTGTGGGCAAAGGTCGAGTAATCTTCAAAAAATAATTGTCACCATAGCTTTTAAGTTTTGTCTTCGGATCATGTGTTGGCAAAGGTACATCACCATGGACACACTAAGAGTGTCGGTGTACAAAAAGAGGGGTGCACTTTTTGTACCCCTATACCAGTGCACGGGTAGTCAGAGTCGCGCCCACGGTCACACCAAGCAGAGCAAGGGAGGTGAGCCAGGGTAAGGCCAGAGCCCAAGATAACCAGAGCAACGCCAAGGCCAAGACCACAAAGAGCAGAGGGACGAAGTAGGTTCCCCCGGCAAGACCCTTGCCGGGGCAACCTCAGCGGCCCCGGCAAGACCCTTGCCGGGGCAGCTCACCTCACACCAACAGAGCGAGCCACCCTTGAGCCCACAGCCACCAACACCGTCATCAACATGGGGCCAGGGCTCGAGAAGGCACCTCCGTGGTGGCATGCAGATCTTTGTGAAGACATATTCAAGATCAGATGAGGATTAGAAGACGACGATCCTTGGCAAGATCCTTGCCTAGGAAGGCTACCAAGACCCCCGGCAAGACCCTTGCCGGGGACGACAGCACGCCACGGCAAGACCCTTGCCGGGCCACCCGGCAAGGCCCTCACCAAGGACGTCGGCGGGACCACCGCCAGGCCCGCGACGACCAAGCCTCCACCACCGTTCACATGCAGCTGCCAGCCCAACCCGCTGGGCGGGCGCCTGCGTGGCAACATGCAGCTCCCAGGCCAACTCATCAAGCGCCTGTGTGGCGGCATGCAGATCTTCGTGAAGGCTCCACCATCGCGCCACCTCAGCTGCCTTCCTGCCTACATCGCGCCGCACGCACCACTAGCCGGGGCGCGTGTCGAAGCGAGGAGGAGCGGCGATGGACGGGACGGGCCTCGCCCCCGTCCCCGATAAAGCAAGGGGACACCTGAGCGATGCACTAAATGTATATTGTCATGTAATATGAGGGATAACCTCGAACACTGTACACCTTTCCACCTCCTGTGTGCCACTATGGCGACCCCTTTTTCCTATAAAAGGAGGCCCGAGGCGACCAGGAGAAGGATTCGGCTTTTTCGAACCACGCACTGACCACAGCTAGTTCGAGAGCTCAAGAACTCTCAGGAATACACCCACCAAAGCAGGACTAGGGTTTTACGCATCCTCGCGGCCCGAACCTGGGTAAACGATCCTTGTGCTGTCTACTAGCACTGCTCTCCTCGCAACCCTGCGCCCTAGAAACCGTAGTAGGGATTCTTGTGATCCCATAGGTGTCGTTCCACACCGACATATTTGGCGCGCCAGGTAGGGGGCGCAATTGTGAGAATCTGGTCTGGTAATTAGCCTAGCGGTTCTTCGTCGCCATGGCCCCTAAGAAGAAGACGACCACGGCGATTGGCTCGTTGGGAGCCAAACGGCCCGTGCCGGTGCGGATGAGCAGCGGCCCGGTCGCAGACAGGACCTGGGCCGCGCCCCACGAGCACCAGCATCGCCCAAGCAGTCGGAGCCTGGCGAGCGGCATCGTTCGTGCACCAGACGACCGGCTACACGCCGCCGGATCCAAAGACGGAGCTGGGCCCCCCGCAGGCGGCGCGGGGCCCTCCGGGGGTGTTGTTGTGCCGACTCCGGGCGGCGCGGCGACCTCCAGGATGCATACACCGGCGACCACCGCGCGTTCTTCCCATGGTGTGCGCGCTGAACAGCGTCACCATGTTGGTGACCCTGGGCACCGCCGTGGGAAGAGCCATGTGCGTTGCCAGCAAGATGAAGGGGTTCAGCATGCTCGCCGAAGCGCTGGCGAAAATGGCACGCAGCCGCTGGGTCGTTACGGAGCTCCTTCTAACATAGATAGAAGTCGAAGCGCACCGCGATCCACGCAGCTATCGTCGCCGCCCACGCCAGCGGAAGCTTTGGCGCGCGCACAGCTGCTCCTCGACTTCCCTCCTGCTGCGGAGAAGCTCGATGAGTGGAGGGCCACCATCCGGAGCCTCGTCGCCGTCGCAAACAAAGACGATCCGCGACCGGCGGGGCCCTCGGGTCGACGCTCCAGCGAGCCACCACATGCTGGCCCTAGGAGGACCGGGGGAGCTGCAGCCACGGTGCACTCTCCTCCTCCTCGCCAGCCGCCGTGGGTGTCGGCCCGTCGCGACGACGCTTGTGGTAACACCTCCATAGCGTCGTCCGACCTGCGGACCCTCCGCAACCAGCGCCAGGTCCTTCGGGAGCGAGCTCACGAAGACGCTCGAACCACCGTCGAGCGTCGGCGTGAAACGCGCCGCCAGTCGGACAAGCGGGCGGGACCCGCTATGGACCACCCGGCACCGGGGGGCCCCGGTGGCCTACCTTACGAGGTGGGACGCCCGGCTTTTACCCGTGAGCTGAGGCAGTTCAAGTGGCCGTCCCACCGCACGTTCAAGCCCGACGTCGGCGAGAAGTACACCGGCAAGACCCATCTGTTCGAGTTCCTCAGCATCTACACCATCGCGATGCAGGCCGCTGGGGCTCGAGACGACAAGGTGGTTGCCAACTATTTCCCGCTGGCGCTCAAGCCCAATGTGATGTCTTGGTTGGTGCACTTGCCGGTGGATTCCATTTCTTCTTGGTCAGATATGTGCCATGAGTTCATTGGCGCCTTCACAGGAGGCCACCAAGCTCACGGCCAGGCTAGTGATCTACATATCATTCCCTAGAAAGAAGGGGAGACCCTGCACAAGTACATCCAGAGATTCAGCCGGGTGCAGTACAACATCCCCGATGTTCATCCCGCCATCGTGATTAGCGCATTCCACCAGAACATGCGCAATCGCAAGATGCGCGAGGAGCTGGCGATGACCAAGGTTAAGGATGTGGCCGAGCTCTACATTCTGGCCGATAGGTGCGCCCGGGCTGAAGAGGGAAGGAAGTACCCCGACGAAGACGCCGGCACGAAAACCGACTCTACCGATGAAGATGCCGCCACCCCAACAAAGAAGAGCTGGCGTCGCAACAGGAAACGTAAATGCAAGGTCGTGCTTGCCGTTGAGGGATCTGACGATACCGGTGCCGGCAAGAAGGTCAAGGCAGACGCCCCCGGCAAGGAGATTGTCGGGTGTGCCGCCTGCCGGGCCTTGGCGACTACCGACAAGCCAAGAAGCTCCAGCAAGCAATACTGCAAGATCCACTGCACCAAGGGCCACGACCTCCAGAACTGCCGACAAGTCAAGCTGCTTGCTGAGAAGCAAAAGGCTGAGTACGAAAGGCTGGACAAGGAGAAAGACAAGGATGGTGCCGAGGGATCCGGCAAGAAGCATGGCGGCCAAGGAGGCCGCCCCGGCAAGGACAACCAGCAAGAGAGGTCCGCCCGGGGCCGCGACAAGAAACAAGAGGACGACGATCACGACGAGGACGATGAGTCTGGTGAGCAAGGGTTCCAGAAGGCTACGGAGGCCATGTGCGTCGATGGCGGCGCCTCGCTGCATACCTCTCACCGCCAGCTCAAGCAGTGGGCGCGTGAGATTACAGCAGCAGAGCCGTCGTTCGACGCTCAGAAGCCGCTAAAGCGGTCCAGTACGCCCCTCATCTTTGACGCCGAGGACCACCCCGACCGCACTACCGCGGTCAGGTGTTTGGCGTTGTTGGTCTCGCCAACAATACGCAACCTCAGGGTGAACAAGATGTTGGTTGACGGCGGGGCCGGTCTGAACCTGATCTCGCCCGTCGTGATCAAAAGGTTACAAATCCCTGACGGAGACCTCAAGGAGACGGGCACGTTTCAAGGGGTCAACTGGGGAGGAGCCAGCCGAAGGGAAAGGTCACACTGCACGTGACATTTGGAGGAGAGTTGAACTACAGGACGGAGAGGATCGTCTTTGACGTGGCCGAGATCCCCTTGCCCTACAACGGGATCCTTGGCCGCCCGACATTAGCCAAGTTCATGGCGGCGTCACACTACGCCTACAACATGCTAAAGATGCCCGGGCCGTTGACCATCATCTCCGTCCCCTCCGACAAGAAGGACACAGTGATCTGAGCTGACCAACTCTACCGGGAAGCAGTTGCAGCAGCTGCCGTCAAGGCACCTGCTCCTGCCGCTGAAGGCCCGGGAGGGAAGAAGGAGCCTGGCAAGACCTCTCGCACCCACTCCGGCAAGCGCACCTCCTCGGGGTGTTGTGCTACCGTTGAGGACATGCCAGAGAGCTCTACCGACAAGAGCAAGAGATCCAGAGCCGAGCCGCTGCAGACCAAGAAGGTGCCCGTCACGGAGGATGGCATGGGAGGGGCCTTCATCATGGGCTCCACCCTCGACAGCAAATAGGAAGGCACGCTCGTCACCTTCCTGCGGGCTAATGTCGACGTGTTTGCATGGCAAGTGTCCGACATCCCCGGTGTTCCCAGGAAGGTGATTGAGCACCACCTAGTTGTCTGCCCCCACGCGCGGCCCGTCAAGCAGAAGGTCAGAAAGCAGGCTCTGGAAAGGCAGGAGTTCATCACGGAGGAGATCAGGAAGTTGGAGGCAGCAGGTTTGGTGAGAGGGGTGCTCCACCCGACGTGGTTGGCCAATCCGGTAGCGGTGCGCAAGGCGAATGGGAAGTGGAGGCTGTGTATTGATTACACAGATATCAATAAGGCTTGTCCTAAGGACCCCTTCCTATTGCCGCGCATCGACCAGATTATTGACTCCACGGCCGGGTGTGATCTGTTATCATTCCTCGACGCCTACTCAGGCTACCACCAAATCTTCATGACAAGAGAGGATGAAGAGAAGACATCATTCATCACCCCATGTGGTACGTATTGCTTTTTACAGATGCCTTTCGGGTTGAAGAGTGCTGGCTCAATGTTTGCAAGGGCAGTCCAAATTGGTTTTGAACCTCAGCTCCATAGAAATATGGAGGCCTACATGGATGACATGGTGGTCAAAACAAGGACGGGCCAACTCTTGTGCAAGATCTGGAAGAGACATTTGCTAACCTGCGCAAGATCAACCTCAAGCTGAACCCTAAGAAGTGCATCTTCGTCGTTCCATCCGGTAAGCTTCTCGGGTTCTTTGTGTCACAGCGCGGGATCGAGGCAAACCCAGACAAGATCAAGGCTATTGAGCAGATCGAGGCGCCCAAGAGGATCAAGGATGTGCGCCGGCTCACCAACTGCGTTGCCGCCATGAGCCGATTCATCTCCAAGTCCGCCGAGCGTGCCCTTCCCTTCTTCAAAATCTTGAAGAAGGCAGGCCCAATAGAGTGGACCCCAGAAGCTGAGGCAGCACTGCAGGATCTAAAGAAATACCTTTCCTCCAAGCCAATATTGGTTGCGCCTAAACCACAAGAGTTGTTGCTGCTGTATCTGGCGGCGACGAATCAAGTGGTCAGCGCCGCACTGGTGGCGCAGAGGGAGGTCGACAAGGAGGCAGCAGTGGCGGCAGAACTAGCAGATGGCGAGCCAAAGACTCCCCCCGACAGGGCCTGGTGCCGACAAGGCGCGGCCCCCGGCAGAGTCTGGTGCCACCAAGGCAATGCCCGCACAATCGAGTGAAGTGGTGCCAAAGAAGAAGATGTTGCAGCACCCGGTCTACTTTGTCAGCTCCCTCTTACAGGGGGATAGGTCAAGGTATTCCGGCGTGCAAAAAATGCTCTTCGGCCTCCTTATGGCCTCGAGGAAGCTGCGTCACTACTTCCAGGCCCACGAGATCACCGTCGTCACCCGCCTCCCACTACAACGGATACTGCACAACCCGGACACGACCGGAAGGATTGTGGAATGGGCCTTGGAGCTGTCAAGCTTCGGTTTAAAGTTTGAAGGTACCTCGACAATTCAGAGCCGAGTCTTGGCGGAGTTCATTGCAGAATGGACCTCAACGCCTGACGAAGAAATCCAGGAGACCACTCTCCCTGGCAAGGAAGCAGACTGCAACTGGATCATGTACTTTGATGGGGCTTTCTTGCTGCAAGGCGCCGGTGCCGGTGTGCTGCTCGTCGCACCCACCGGAGAACACCTAAAGTACGTGATACAGATGCACTTCCCCAAAGAGATGTCCACCAATAACACCGCTGAGTACGAGGGTTTGCTTGCCGGTCTCAGGATCGCGCCATACCTCGAGGTTAAGAAGCTCATCATCAGGGGTGACTCGCAGCTTGTTGTCAGGCAGGTTGATACGTCTCTGTCGTATCTACTTTTCCAAACACTTTTGCCCTTGTTTTGGACTCTAACTTGTATGATTTGAATGGAACTAACCCCGGACTGACGCTGTTTTCAGCAGAATTGCCATGGTGTTATTTATGTGCAGAAACAAAACTTCTCGGAATGACCTGAAACTTCACGGAACATCTTTTTGGAAATAATAAAAAATTGTTGCAAAATATGAAGGCCAGGGGGCCCACCACCTGTCCACGAGGGTGGGGGCGCGCCCCTCCTAAGGCGCGCCCCCTACCTCGTGGGCCCCCTGGAGCTCCTCCGACGCCAACTCCAACTCTATATATTTGCTTTTGGGGAGAGAAAAAATCAAGGAGAAGAAATCATCGCGTTTTATGATATGGAGCCGCCGCCAAGCCGTAAATTCTCTCGGGAGGGCTGATCTGGAGTCCGTTCGGGGCTCCGGAGAGGGGGATTCGTCGCCGTCGTCATCATCAACCATCATCCATCACCAATTTCATGATGCTCACTGTCGTGCGTGAGTAATTCCATCGTAGGCTTGCTGGACGGTGATGGGTTGGATGAGATCTATCATGTAATCGAGTTAGTTTTGTTAGGGTTTGATCCCTAGTATCCACTATGTTCTGAGATTGACGTTGCTATGACTTTGCTATGCTTAATGCTTGTCAATAGGGCCCGAGTGCCATGATTTCAGATCTAAACCTATTATGTTTTCATGAATATATGTGTGTTCTTGATCCTATCTTGCAAGTCTATAGTCACCTACTATGTGTTATGATCCGGCAACCCCGAAGTGACAATAATCGGGACCACTCCCGGTGATGACCATAGTTTGAGGAGTTCATGTATTCACTATGTGCTAATGCTTTGTTATGGTTCTCTATTAAAAGGAGGCCTTAATATCCCTTAGTTTCCATTAGGACCCCACTGCCACGGGATGGTAGGACAAAAGATGTCATGCAAGTTCTTTTCCATAAGCACGTATGACTATATTCGACAAGCATACATTACATTGATGAATTGGAGCTAGTTCTGTGTCACCCTATGTTATGACTGTTACATGATGAACCGCATCCGGCATAATTATCCATCACCGATCCAATGCCTACGAGCTTTTCCTATATTGGTTCTCGCTTATTTACTTTTCCGTTGCTACTGTTACAATCACTACAAAACACCAAAAATATTACTTTTGCTTCCTTTACTTTTGTTACCGTTACCACTACTATCATATTACTTTGCTACTAAACACTTTGCTGCAGATATTAAGTTATCCAGGTGTGGTTGAATTGACAACACAACTGCTAATACTTGAGAATATTCTTTGGCTCCCCTTGTGTCGAATCAATAAATTTGGGTTGAATACTCTACCCTCGAAAACTGTTGCGATCCCCTATACTTGTGGGTTATCACAGGTCAACAAGGATTATCAGAGCCCATTGATGGAAGCTTACGTAGATGAGGTGAGGAAGCTGGAGGAACGCTTTGACGGCATCCAGGCGGAGCACGTCCCCCGAGCGAAGAACGACATCGCCGATTACCTGTCAAAGCGTGCCGCATTCAAGCTGCCTGTGGAACCAGGTACCTTTTTGCCCCGGTTAACTCAACCATCCGTCGAACCATCAGCGGGGCAGAGCAAGCGAAGAAAATCAGGTCCCGGCAAGTACTTTCCTACCGAGCCCCCTGGGCTGCCGGCAAGGGTCCTACCGCGGACGCTGAGCTTGCCCAAGAGCAACTGACTCCGGCAGGGCGTCAAGCCCTAGCCGTCGAGACAGCTGCTCCCATGGCGGAATAGATGCCTTTGGTCCTTGCCGTCGAGCCCCAGGCTCCGGCATGGGCACAGCATACCGTCCAGTTTCTCCAAACAGGGGAGCTTCCTAAGGAGCGGGAAGAAGCGGAGAAAGTAGCCCGTCGGTCCGCCCTGTACCAGTTCGTCGATGACGTCCTATACCGGAGAAGGCCGAACGGTGTGAAACTCAAGTGCATCCCCCGGGAGGAGGGGCTGGAGCTGTTGGCGGAGATACATGGAGGCATATGTGGCTCCCACATAGGGTCAAGGGCCCTTGTCGGGAAGGCGTTCCAGCAAGGTTTCTTTTGGCCCACCGCCCTCCAGGATGCGACGGCACTAGTAACCAAGTGTGAAGCGTGCCAGTTCCATTCAAAGAAGCTTCATCAACCAACTCAAGCCCTTCAAACAATCCCTCTCTCCTGGCCATTGTCGGTCTGGGGGCTCGATATACTGGGCCCTTTCCCCCGCGCTGTCAGGGGCTTTGAGTACTTGTACGTTGCAATCGACAAGTTCACAAAGTGGCCGGAGGTGGAAGCAGTGAGAAAGGTGACTGCTCAGTTAGCCGTCAAGTTCTTAAAAGGACTGGTCTGTCGTTTTGGTGTACCAAACAGAGTCATCACCGACAACGGCACACAGTTCACGAGCCAGACCTTCATGTAGTATGTCTAAGACCTCGGCAGCAAGGTCTGTTTTCTTTCCGTGGCACATCCACGGAGCAACGGCCAAGCGGAGAGGGCAAATGCTGAAGTGTTGCGAGGCCTGAGAATGAAGACCTTTGACAAGCTGCACAAGAGCGGAAGGCGCTGGATTGATGAGTTGTTGGCGGCTCTTTGGTCGATCAGGACGGCGCCAAATCGAGCCATCGACCAGACACCTTTTGCCCTGGTATACGGGGCAGAAGCAGTTCTCCCCACGGAACTCATATACGGGTCACCTCGAGTGCTCGCTTATGATGAGCTTGAGCAAGAGCCGCTGCGCCAAGATGACGCGACGCTCCTTGAGGAAGATCGTCTTGGGCGGCTGTGAGAGCGGCACGCTACCAGCAAGCCTTGCGCCGCTACCATAGCCGCAAGGTTCATGCCCGAAGCTTTGAGGAAGGCGACCTTGTTCTTCGGCGCGTTCAGTCGGCCAAGAATTCCAACAAGTTGACGCCGAAGTGGGAAGGCCCTTATCAGGTAATAAGAGTCACCAGGCCTGGCGCAGTCTACCTGGAGACCGAAGATGCCGTCCCAGTGAGCAACTCCTGGAACATCGAGCATCTTCGCAAGTTTTACCCATAAGGCGCGGCTTGCTGGGCCTCCCAGCAAGCCACCTTTTGTACAAGCTTTGCCGGCAAGGCATGTGACCCTTTGTACAAAGCTAGGCGCAGACCCTGAGCATAAATAAATGAAGCGCTGGCACCCCAAGTTATAGCATGCATGCTAGGTCGAGTCTCTTCCTTGGTTAGGGTATATAGTGCTTAGCGGCGACTAACCCCTAGCCTAGAGGTCGAGTGCGCGTCTATCTGTTCCTTTTCTGTCCTCCTTTGGTTCGCAGGGCACATGAGCATTTCTGTTGAGCTACTCGGAAGGAAGGAAACGGATCGGCGCCCCGACTCCGGAAAACCAGAGTTGCCGGGGGCTGCAAGCACAAGGATCCAACCACGATAAGATGAGATTGCCGGGGGCTGCAGACCCAGATAAGTCTTTTATCCTATATCATGCATTTCAGAATCGGACTAGGGTATGTGAAACCTCGTTCTTATCTATAGGCTGCCATGCTCCCCTTTTTCCTATACCTAAGGAGTATTTCCTGGGTCCTGATTTGGTCGTAGCCGCGGCGGCAAGGAGGTGGGACGAGGAGCCTGAAGCCCACTTCATCCCTACCTCCGCCAAGAGCGCGAGAACGGTCGAGTGGAGTGGGGGGACAGCAAGGCCTGTTGCCGGGCGAAAAAATGTTTATCTTAAACAATAAAAAGGGTTCGCTCCTTGTCGCGGGATTCACCCGCGAACGAAAAACCCGGCAAGCATTCCTTTTTCATTAAAAACATCCCATACAGGTATAGTTCGTGCAGATGAAAAACATGAGCAAGGGGATTACAAGTTTTAAACTTAACAAAGGCCCGTAGGCTTATAGACTAAAAAAGAGATAAGATGCCCGTAATCCCTTTCTTGTCCCTCTCATCAGGAGGCAGGCCAAGGAGGCGAAAGGGTAAAAGGGGCGCCTAGGCGAGCTACGAGCAGCAGAAAGCACCAAGGGAACACCTCGGTGGCCGCCCACGGGCGGGCCGGTGATGACGGTGCCGGGAAAGGAGCTGAAAGACGAGGCGGCAGGACCGGCGATACGCGATGAAGGCGTCGGTGCCCGTGTACTCCGAGTTGACGGTCTTGCCGCCCACCCTCTTCCTCTTCCGCAGCCTCCCTACGCCAGCCGCCCAAGGAGACAGCCCCGAGAAGTTCAAGGAGCTGGCCCCGCCCCCGACAAACCTCTGCCGGAGGAGTGGCCAGGTGCAGATGCTGCTGCTGCCGCACCCGCCCAGGTGCGGGGCGTCCGATGCCTAGTCAGACTCGTCCCCGCTATCTGCCCCGCTGTCCTCCTCGTCACTTTCGCTCGAGGAAGAGCTTCCATCGTCAGAATCTCCATCGGAGGAGCTCTCCACGCAGCACTTCAGGCGAGTCCCTAACTCTCCGAAGACCTTGACGGAGAGTAGGCCGTCCTCCATTAGTTTGAAGTAGAGGACGAGCCCCGCCGTCAGGCTGTGGATGCGAGCGAACGTCTTCCACCCACGACGGAGGTACATGACTCGAGGAGCCGGGAAGTCGACGACAACCCGCATGCCCCTGTTCCCGCAACCCCTCATGTGCAACCTGAAGGATTGGGGCCGGTCGCGCTCCATCTCCCGAGCGAACGGGGCGGGAAGACGAAGACAACGACGCGATGGCCGGCACAGCCTGATGAAGAACTCGCGGGGCTGGTCCTTGACATGGCCTTCCATCGGGAAAGGCATCATTGGCGGGGGCGAAGCCGGCGCGCCGCCCCGTCCTCCTCTTCCCCGAGCGCTGCGACCTCTGCCCCGGCCTCGCCCACGACCTCGCCCCTCCCCCTTCCCCTTGTGGCCGGCACCACCACCGCGGGCTCAGGAGGAGGAGGGACGCGTTTTCGAGCAGAGACCCTCGCCGCCACCGTCGAAGGACCAAGATTCCCTTTCTCCATGACGAGTGAAAGGAAGAAGCAGAAGCAAGAGGATGTAGATGACAGAAGAGTGGGGGACGCCGTCCCCCTCCCCCTCCTTATAAATGATCGGGGTCGGGGCTCGGCCGCCCCGTTCGGCCAATCCAGCCACCGAAGGCACGCGGAATCGGGACCGACCCGCTGCCCCAATCGGCTCCTGTCGATGTACAAAAAGAGGGGTGCACTTTTTGTACCCCTATACCAATGCACGGGCAGTCAAAGCCGCGCCCAAGGTCACACCAAGCAGAGCAAGGGAGGTGAGCCAAGGTAAGGCCAGAGCCCAAGATAATCAGAGCAACGCCAAGGCCAAGACCACAAAGAGCAAAGGGACGAAGCAGGTTCCCCCGGCAAGACCCTTGCCGGGGCAACCTCAGCGGCCCCGGTAAGACCCTTGCCGGGGCAGCTCGCCCCACACCAACAGAGAGAGCCACCCTTGAGCCCACGGCCACCAACACCATCATCAACGTGGGGCCAGGGCTCGGGAAGGCACCTCCGTGGTGGCATGCAGATCTTTGTGAAGACATATTCAAGATCCTATGAGGATTAGAAGACGACGATCCTCGACAAGATCCTTGTCGAGGAAGGCTACCAAGACCCCCGGCAAGACCCTTGTCGGGGACGACAGCACGCCACGGCAAGACCCTTGCCAGGCCACCCGGCAAGGCCCTCACCAAGGATGTCGGCGGGACCACCGCCAGGCCCGCGACGACCAAGCCTCCACTGTCGTTCACATGCAGCTGCCAGCCCAACCCGCTGGGCGGGCGCCTGCGTGGCAACATGCAGCTCCCAGGCCAACTCATCAAGTGCCTGTGTGGCGGCATGCAGTTCTTCGTGAAGGCTCCACCACCGCGCCACCTCAGCTGCCTGCCTACCTACATGGCGCCGCACGCACCACTGGCCGGGGCGCCGGACGAGGCGAGGGAGGCGAGGCCGGCAGCGGCGTCGAGGTCGATGGCGTCCTCCATGGCTGGTTGGGGGGCAGGGGCGGGGGCGCGCGGGCGGGAGCGTTTTTGGGAAAAATGGAAGGGAATGTTAGTGGCTACCACCGACCGGCGGGCCCGAGGAGAGGAATAGGCGCGCGCGCGTCCGTCTCGTGTCCGCGCCGACGCAAATCCGGCTCAAAATTGGGCCTGGAATGGGTCGCCCGCGGACGAAAAACAGACACACGTCCATTTGGGTCGGCGCGTTGGGCCGCCACTTTTGTCCGCGCCGACCCAAACGGACGCGGGCGGACGAAATGGGTCGCCCCATTGAAGTTGCTCTAACAGTTCAAACACAATACTTCTCACAACATATCAAACACAATACTATCATATTTGTCCCACACGGGTTTTGAAGAAGATTTCTTACAAGATATAATAGAGATTAGGGGGAGTGTTATAATAAATCTCCCCTTGTTATCAACCGACGTGCCTCCATCTACCTCGCGCTATACGTCCCTTCAGTACATATAAAATTTGTAACTGATTCATCAATAAAGATCACGGTTCCAAATACTGTCATTTGTCTTTCTCAATCTTAAACAAAGATCAAATGTCTGAACACATCAGTATCAGAACATCGCATAAATATATGTTCAACATCACATATATATAACATTACCAATGCTACTGGAACGCAAAGCCACTGGACCAGCAGCAAAACAACAAAAGCAACAGAAGTGGAAGCGAAGAAGACTATATGTGGTTGATGGGGGAGACTGGCTGGCACGCAAAGCAGCCCTGCATAACAACAGCTCACACTTCTAAATCACACCTCCATCATCTCAGTCATCTTCAGGTTCCTTGTCCTCTCCGTCGTCTTCAAGTTACTCCATCATCTCGGAGTCATCTTCGTCTTCTTCACATTCCTCAAGATCTGCAGACATAATTCTCCATGATTTAGCTGGCAATAATTGGTCTTATGAACTTCCTTTAGCCCAGCATACCAATAAAGTAAATGCATTGCCACTCAAAACATTGAAATGAAACAACTGGAGCTTAGATCTACATACCCATGTTAAACAATTCGGGACACGACCTGAATCAATTGAAACAAGAGTGCGTTCATTAGATTCTGAAACAAGACACTCATAATGCAGCAAGTTGATGTTTTACAGCAAGGCCAATCGACACACGAGTAAAATACAGGCTCACCTGCTCATGACATCTATTGCTTTCTCAAGGAAATCGTCCACCGAGTCATACAGAGTCAGGAAATGAACCCCAGGAGCATTAAACTCATCAGGGCCTTCAAATTAAGCAAAGAAAATTAATGATGGTGAATTTAATAAACTCACAATCTGATCATTAGTCAGGACAAAAGTAAGCAACATAGATTTGGCGAGAAGAAACATGAACTAGTGAAATATAGCTTAAATAACTCTCATATTGCCGGCATGCAAGTTGGTCACCTTAGAATTCTGATATACACAGCTATTTCTAAAGGACTACAAAATACTGTACATCATCAATGAGCCCTGCCTAAATAGTAAATGAAGCTCTAAACTGTTCTATGTTATATAGACTGCATTGCATTTCTCCACATTGTGATGTCTTTATTGCTTCAAGCATGTATTAGTTCAATAGAAACAGTGATACTCCTTTTGGTTTCATGAATCAGGATACATGTGAAGCATTTAAATATCTTTGAACTTTCAGGACAGAATATTTTGTTGGTTTAACAATGTTAGGTACATGTGTGGGGTTTGGGACAGAATGTGCAGTCAAAAAACGTGTCTGTCAAATTGCCAGTACCAGCATGTTACAAACGTTTGCATGAAACCCTTACATAATTAATTAGGAAAGAGAAGCTAACCCGTAGTGGGAGTACCATCAGTGGTAACATCACACATACCAAGACAAAATGAGTCTACACCCTCATAAATAAAGTGTTGCATGACACCACAGATATGTTACTACCCACTATAGAGGTAGTAACATAGACTAATAATATATGCACGTTACTAGTCTAAGTTATACCCACTATAACCAGGCTTGAATGAAGCTAGGCCTTTCTATTTCGCAATAAAAATTCCAAGGTTTGTTGTCTCCAACTCGCTTTCCGGATAATTAAGGAGGGGGGCTCCGAGGGCCAGACAGCAGCAAAGATGAGGGGTGGCAGTAGCCCAGAGGAAGATGACTCTGCCGGCTCGCTGCTAGGGATGCAAGCGGGCAACCAATGAAACATGTTCCTAAGTAATATACAAAGTCAACTTTGTCCAATTTCTTGCTTGACATTAGCATAAGGTTCACATTCAATATACACATATGCAGGCTTTCCCAGGTTCAAGTTGGTGCAGCAACAGGCCACCAAGATTTCGGTAGAAGCTTGCATGAAGAAGCAAGAGAACAGAGGTGGGTGGACGTGAGAGAAGAGTAGTGGACTTTTTTACTTTATATAAAAGGTATGATATGTACCCATGATAGAGTAAATTTTAAGCTGACACTATGTATATAACCAGGGCCTTTGAGCTGTGTAGTGCATTCTAATAACCACATAACAAGACAAGCCTCCGCCAAGTATAGTGGATTCTGTGTTAACGAAGAACCTGTTTACTCCAAACTATGTGTCCTATCTATATATCTATCTATCTAGAATAATGGCCATCCCCACTCGCACAGGCTTGTGGAGAAACAAAAAGAATAACAATAGTAACAAATTTATGTCGTCAAGCATTAATTAAATGGAGTCGCCAGCATTGATCCTAAGCCATGATAGAACTCTCAATGAGATTCATAGTTGCATTACTTAGCTTCCTTATTCATAGGCAAAGCGGAAACAGTAACAAAATGGGCTATGTTCTCAATCAAATCAACACTTGAAAACTATTAGCATGACATTGGCAAATAAGACAGAGTGGGAGCAAGAAGGTACCGTATAAATGATTTTCAGTGGCAATTTCAGTGGCTCCCACCGGCACCTTCCAGCTATGTACCATGAGGGAGGAGAGGACCGGCAGCTCCTGATTGCCCAACTCCATACAGTGGTTCATTCTCTTTGTCTCCAGGTTGACATAGAAGATGCGCTCGCCCAGGAAAAAGTAAACCCTCTTCGCCTTCATCGGGTCGATGAGCGCCACAGTGGGGACCACCCCCGGAGGCAGCATAGAGTTGTACTTCAGGTGGTTCTTCGGGTGGTTCCAGATATCAAGCAAGGACACGTTGTGCATCTTCTTCCAGATAGCGCATGCGGGGTTGTTGGAGGACAACTTCCACATGCTCACCTCCAGTTTCTCGGGGGCGTTGCCATGGATCTGCACATACCGTAGACTGCCTTGGCTCACCTTTAAGCAGCGGTGTATGTCACCGTCAAATGGGAAAGACGCTAAGGGCACCGCGTCAGGGACATCCGGAAACATGATTTGGTAAAGCGCCGGCGTACCCTCGAAGGGATTGCAGGCGAGTATACAGAAAGAGAGGTCGAACCACCAGAGGAACCCCTCGTGCGAGAGGACGCCATCACAGCGCCACCGATTTATGTCGCCGATGTGGTCACAGAGGAACTCCTTCTTGACCCACTTGCACATGTTCACCGTGCAGGAGAGCGTGATGCGGCGCTGATTTTCGAAGAGCCACGAGTTGAGCTGGGCCACCATGACCTGTTTGTCGCGGCGATTGCGGATGAGGCCGACGGTGCGGCGGGAGTTGAAACCACCGTCGGGAGGGAGGATGCCCAGAGTCCTGCGGAAAAGCGGGTCGCAGATGTAGTAGGTGAGCCCGATCACGGTGTAACCGCAGAGGAGAAGGAAGCCGCAATCGTCGGTGGCTGCAATGAACGGGTAGTCGATGTTTCCGGCGGGGGTGGCGACGTTACTCGCGACGGTTAGGTGGGAAAGGAGCGGAACCTTGCTGAAGGTGAAGGACGCATTGGGGAATTTCTTGCTCATCTCATCCGCCACCGTCGGGATGGCGTACATGATGAACCACTGCTTCTGCGCCGCCGGCGCCATTGCTGGATGGGAGGAACTGGATCGATTTAGGGTTTCAGGTGATGGGTGCGGAGATGTGGAAATGTCGATGGAGTCTGGATCTGGATCCTCCCTTTTCTGTTATAGTATAAAACATCTCGGGTCGTGTTCTCCAGGGCAGATTTAGCCCAGTCCAGCCCGCCCAACCAACTGGGCCGTGTGTTTGGGGAGCTCCTAACCGGCGCCTTCTGCGCCGGTAAGGAGAATGAGCGCTCACGTACCTCCAGTCATGGGCCGGCCCAAGATAAAGAGTGCGAGCGCTGGTTCGTTCCCTTGATCGCTCGTTCAAAAAACAAAAGGTGTTGCTTCGCTTCGTTTTTGTCTGGTTCGATCGTTTTACTCAGTTTCGAATTAACCGGACGTTGTTGACCGCTGATCAGTTCAACATTTTTCAGAAAAGGTTCACAAAAAACGTGATTTTTTTTTCAAATATCACGAACTAAAAAAAGGTTCTTGGAATCCGAAAAATGGTCAAATATTTTTGCAAAAAAATCGCAAATTTTAAAAAGTTCATGAATTTAAAAAAATTTCATCTAAATTGAAATAGTTCACCAATTTTTAATAAAAAATTCATCTAATTTGGACAAAAAGTTCACCGACTTTCAAAAAAATTTCATTGGTTTTGAAAAAGGTTCACAAACCTGAGAAAAAGTTTATCGAACTTGAAAAAAGTTCATTGAATTTGGAAAAAGTTCATCGACTTCAAAAAAGAGTTCACCCAAATTTGAAAAAAAGTTCATCGAATTAGAAAATAGTTCACCGGTTTTGATAAAATGTCATTGAATTAGAAAAAAGTTCATTTAATTTGAGAAAAGGTTCACCAATTTTGAAAAAAGATCATCGAATTTGAAAAAACGTTCATAAATCTGGTAAACTTTCTATATTGAATTAGAAAAAGAAAAGGAAGAAAGAAGACTAAAAAGAAAAATAATGAATAAAAAGAAAAAGGAAGAAATGAAAAGAAAAACGAAAAAAAAGAAAAGGAAAAGAAAGAAAGAAAGAATAAAAGAAAGAGAGAAGTGCATATTACATCCCCCAACTCGGCGTTCGGCAACTCAAATTAGGTATCCGTCATTGTAGATGCTCTAACGAAGCCAGAAGTGGTGGTCGTGTTGTTGTCATGAACCGGGGGCGCCCACTGTCTTAGCAAAATGCGAGTCGAGGCGGACGTCGCCGCGGTAGCGACGACGGACGCCGAGACAAGCACGTGACACCACTGCCACCCTGTCTTAGCGTAACGCGAGTCGAGGCGGACGTCATCGCGATAGCGACGACGGACGCCGAGACGAGCACGTGAGACCACTGTCACCCTGTCTTAGCAAAACGCGAGTCGAGGCGGACATCGTCACGGTAGCGATGACGGACGCCGAGACTAGCACGTGACAGCACTGCCACCCTATCTTAGCAAAACGCGAGTCGAGGCGGACGTCGTCGCGGTAGCGATGACGAACGCCGAGACGAGCACGTGACACCACTGCCACCCTGTCTTAGCAAAACGCGAGTCGAGGCGGACGTCGTCGCGATAGCGACAATGGATGCCGAGACGAGCACATGACACCACTGCCATCCTGTCTTAGCGTAATGCGAGTTGAGGCGGACGTCGTCGCGGTAGCGACTACGACGCCGAGACGAGCACGTGACACAACTGCCACCCTGTCTATCTTAGGGTAACGCGAGTCGAAGCGGACGTCGTCGCGGTAGCGACGACGGACGCCGAGACGAGCACGTGACACCACTGCCACCCTGTCTTAGCAAAACGCGAGTCGAGGCGGACGTCGTCGCGGTAGCGATGAAGGACACCGAGACGAGCATATAACGCCCTCGATGCGGCTATAACTCCCACGTGTCGAGGCACGACTTAGAGGCATAACCGCATTGAAAGCAATGTCGCAAGTGAGGTAATCTTCACACAATCCATGTAATAAATAAAGGGGAAAGATACATAGTTGGCTTACAATCGCCACTTCACACAAGTACATAAATAACATCCATCATACAGATTACACTCAAGGTCCAACTACGGCACCAAAATGAAAGAATACTACCCCAAATGCTAAACAGATCCCCGGATCACCCAACTGGGCTCCACTACTGATCATCTGGAAAAGAAACATAGTAACGGCCACGTTCCTCATCGAACTCCCAAATGAGCTCGGTTGCGTCATCAGCACTGACCTCGTTGGTACCTGCAACTGAGGTGATAATATCTGTGAGTCACGGGGACTCAGCAATCTCACACCCGCGAGATCAAGACTATTTAAGCTTAAAGGTGGGAAAAGGATAGTGAGGTGGAGCTGCAGCAAGCGACTAGCATATGGTGGCTATAGCGCAAAAGAGAGCGAGAAGAGAAGGCAAAGCACGGTCGTGAAGCTAGAAATGATCAAGAAGTGATCCTGAAACAACTTACGTCGGGCATAACTCCAACAACCGTGTTCACTTCCCGGACCCCGCCGAGAAGAGACCATCGCGGTTACACACGCGGTTGATGTGTTTTAGTTAAGGTCAACTTCGGGTTTTCTACAACCGGACATCAACAAATTCCCATCTGCCTCATAACCGCGGGCACGGCTTTCGAAAGATAATACCCTGCAGGGGTGTCCCAACTTAGCCCATGATAAGCTCTCACGGTCAACGAAGGATATTCCTTCTACCGGGAAGACCCGATCAATCTCAGAATCCCGGACTACAAGACATTTCAACAGCAATAAAACAAGTCCAGCAAAGCCGCCCGATTGTGCCGACAAATCCTGATAGGAGCTGCACATATCTCGGTCTCAGGGCACATCCGGATGAGCAGTCCGTACAACTAAAACCAGCCCTCGAGTTGCCCCGAGGTGGCGCTGCAAAGGGCTCTAGTTTGGACCAGCAATCGAAGGAGAACTGGCCCGGGGTTTAAAATAAAGATGACCCTTGAGTCTGCAGAACCCAAGGGAAAAAAAGGCTAGGTGGCAACTGGTAAAACCAATGTTGGGCCTTGCTGGAAAAGTCTTATTCAAAGCGAACTGTCAAGGGGGTCCCATAAATCACCCAACCGTGTAAGGAACGCAAACTCCGGGAACATAACACCGGTATGACGGAAACTAGGGTGGCAAGAGTGGAACAAAACACCAGGCATAAGGCCGAGCCTTCCACCCTTTACCAAGTATATAGATGCATTAATTAAATAAGAGGTAATGTGATATCCCAACAAGTAAACATGTTCCAAACAAGGAACAACAAGTCCATGTTCCAACAAGGAACAAACTTCATCTTCACCTGCAACTAACAACGCTATAAGAGGGGCTGAGCGAAGCAGTAACATAGCCAAACAACGGTTTGCTAGGACATGGATGGTTAGGGGCTGACATGGCAATATAGGAGGCATGATATAGCAAGTGGTAGGTATCGCAGCATAGGCATAGCAAAAGAGCGAGCAATCTAGCAAGCAAAGATAGAAGTGATTTCGAGGGTATGGTCATCTTGCCTGCAAGGTTCTCAGAGTTGTCGAAAGCTTGGTCCTCGTAAGCGTTCTCAACAGGTTCCTCGTTCACGTACTCGTCTCCCAGCTCTACCCAAGACAAGAGAACAAGCAAAGATACCAAAATCAACCACGATGCAATGCGCAAGCAATATGATGCAAAACATGACATGATATGCGAGAGGTGATATGCAATGCATATGCATGCTCCGGAAGGACAAGGATGAACAGGGCATAATCTTGGCAAACCAAGCATGCCACTGGATAGATGAGGTGATTTCGGTTGAAATCGATATAAAGATCACCGGAATCGGATGCACGGTTTGCAAATGGCAAGCAATACAAGTATGACACGAAACTGCCATAAACAGCATGATGCTACTTAGCAAGCAACAATTAATTAAGCTACTGCACCCAAACATGGCAACAAAGCATATGACAGTAATCTAAACAAGATGCACAACAAAAGATGAACACTGAGCTACGGCTAATTCACATCATAACAGGTTCAAACAAGCATGACAAAAGAGCAAACGATAACAAGTTCCCAGACTTAGTGAAATTATCAGTGTGGCAGAAACTAACATCAGGATGACATGTTGAGAGCAACGAAACAACATGCTACAGGTTCGAACATAGAAAAGAAAGGCATGGCATGAATCTACTAATAGCACTTGACAAAAGTCCCTTACTGACCATAAGCCAAAAAGAACCAGAAAATATGATTACACCCATGTCAAATAAGCAAGTTTCGTTACAGGTTTCAGACTTAGCAGAAAACTGGACATGGCAGAAAACTGTTAACGACTAGGCATGTTCGTGAGCTCGATGCACTCACTACAGAGCAATTCATGATAAACTAAGCATACATACATCAAGAATACATGGCATAGTAACTAGAAATGGCAATAATAACATCATATCATGCAAGGATCAACTACACCAAGCTTGGCAAAATCGAATAACACGTAAACAATCTGCCAGCAATATTTTGAAGCAAAAGTAGAGCTCGATTGACTCTAGCTATGGCACTCCATAATTCCAAACAAATGCATGGATGGATAGAGCAAATACTCA
Organism: Aegilops umbellulata; assembly: GCA_032464435.1. Taxonomy (NCBI): domain Eukaryota; kingdom Viridiplantae; phylum Streptophyta; class Magnoliopsida; order Poales; family Poaceae; genus Aegilops; species Aegilops umbellulata. The sequence continues at coordinate 140,913,672 of CP136054.1, read as the reverse complement.
AGTTCAAAACTCCCTTACTGATAATGCTCAAATTATGCATGGATCTCTCAGAAACAACACGAATACATGGCATAAAAATAACAGCAATCAGGGACTTAGTGAAATCACTAAGTCTCTGAAATCAGCAACATCAAGACACCTAGTTTGCATGCTTGTACTAGTCACCACATAGATCATAAAAATACATGGCAAAATTCCCTGGATAGGTAACATGGCATATTACAAAACTCATGTAGGACTCAACTTCATAGGAGGTACACATCAATCATGGCAAAAAAGACAAAAGTGCATGTTCAGATAAGATTCAGCAACTAACATCAACTAGCCCTCTTCTCACAGCATTTCGGGCATCAAGATGACCTCAAATGAAAATGGTGCAATGAAACAAAATGATGTACTCTTCGAGGCGAACAAAACGACATATCATACGCGCGAAACGGAGCTACGGATGCAAAGATATCGCAGGATGAACATGGCATGATGACGATGGAAATTAGGGACTTAGCCAAAACGGGGGAGGTCAACCTGCGCGGCACGGATGCCGAGGTTCGCCGGGATCTCGGTCGGGAGGACGTCGGCGAGGTGGATCCGGGCCGAGGACCCCCGGATCCGGCGCCGGAGATGACGGGGCTCACCGGCGCGGCCGGATCGGGCGCGGACGACCGGAGGAGGGGCGGCGCGGACGGGAGCGGCGGATCCAGCCGTCGCCGGCGTCGGACGAAGGCGGCGGTCGGCGGCGGAGTCGGGCAGCGGTCGCCGGAGGAGGCGCGGGCCGCGGGCGCGGGAGGCGAACGGGGCGGCGGCGGAGCGCGGGAAGGCGCGGGGCGGCGAACGCGGGCCCGGGCGGGCCTGCCCTGGGCCCCGCGGGCCGGCGGCGGCGCCCGGTGGCTGGCGGCGGAGGCGGGCCACGTGGCGCGCGTGGGTTGGAGGAGGGCCGGGATTGGCGGCGGCGCTGACCTGCAGGGAGGCGACAAGTGGCGGCGGCGGCGGATTTCGAGGAGGGGAGAGAGAGAGGCCGGAAATGGCAGGAGGGGGTTCTAAAAATAGCAAAAAAAATTAGGGTTTGGGGGGTTTTCGGACCCTCGGATCTCGATCGGACGTTTTCGGGCGTAGGGAGAGCTAGGAAGCTCCGAACGGAGTGCCGTTTTCGCCCACGCGATCGTGATCGAACGGCGGAGGACATGGGAGTGACTTAGATGGGTTATTGGGCTGTTTTGAAGGGGTGTTGGGCTGCAACACACACGAGGCCTTCACGGTTACCCGGTTAACCGTTGGAGTACCAAACGAACTCCGATTGACCCGAAACTTGACAGGCGGTCTACCGGTGCTATACCGAGGCCACATGTCAAACCTCGGTCCATTCCGAGAATGTTTAATACCCGCTCACGAAGAAATGTAAAAGGGGACGCCGGGGGACATAGGAGCGCCGGATTGCAAAACGGACAACGGGAAAGATGCTCGGATTTATGAGACGAACGCGTATGCGAATGCGATGCACATAATGACATGATATGAAATGCATGACATGACCAAAATGCAAAACGGAGAGAACCCAACCACGGAGGGAATATCATAACACATAGCCGGAAATGGCAAGAGTTGGATTACAATAATGGCAAGTAACATCTGGGGCGTTACAGAGCACGTGACACCACTGCCACCCTGTCTTAGCGAAACGTGAGTCGAGGCGGACGTCGTCGCGATAGCGACGACGGACGCCGAGACAAGCACGTGACACCACTGCCATCCTGTCTTAGCGTAATGCGAGTTGAGGCGGACGTCGTCGCGGTAGCGACTACGACGCCGAGACGAGCACGCGACACAACTGCCACCCTATCTATTTTAGGGTAACGCGAGTCGAGGCGGACGTCGTCGCGGTAGCGGCGACGGACGCCGAGACGAGCACGTGACACCACTGCCACCCTGTCTTAGCAAAACGCGAGTCGAGGCGGACGTCGCCGCGGTAGCGACGACGGACGCCGAGACAAGCACGTGACACCACTGCCACCCTGTCTTATTGTAACGTGAGTCGAGGCGGACGTCATCGCCATAGCAACGACGGACGCCGAGACGAGCACGTGACACCACTGCCATCCTGTCTTAGCGTAATGCGAGTTGAGGCGGACGTCGTCGCGGTAGCGACTACGACGCCGAGACGAGCACGCGACACAACTGCCACCCTGTCTATTTTAGGGTAACGCGAGTCGAGGCGGACGTCGTCGCGGTAGCGGCGACGGACGCCGAGACGAGCACGTGACACCACTGCCACCCTGTCTTAGCGAAACACGAGTCGAGGCGGACGTCGTCGCGGTAGCGACGACGGACGCCGAGACAAGCATGTGACACCACTGCCACTCTGTCTTAGCGTAACGCGAGTCGAGGCGGACATCGTCGCGATAGCGACGATGGACGCCGTGACGAGCACGTGACACCACTGCCACCCTGTCTTAGCGAAACGCGAGTCGAGGCGGACGTCGTCGCGGTAGCGACGACGGACGCCGAGACAAGCACGTGAGACCACTGTCAACCTATCTTAGCGAAACGCGAGTCGAGGCGGACGTCGTCGCGGTAGCGACGATGGACGCCGAGACGAGCACGTGACACCACTGCCACCCTATCTATGTTAGGGTCACGCGAGTCGAGGCGGACGTCGTCGCGGTAGCGATGACGGACGCCGAGACGAGCACGTGACACCACTGCCATCCTGTCTTAGCGTAATGCGAGTCCAGGCGGACGTCGTCGCGTTTGCGACTACGACGCTGAGACGAGCACGTGACACAACTGCCACCCTGTCTATCTTAGGATAACGCGAGTCGAGGCGGACGTCGTCGCGGTAGCAATGACGGACGTCGAGACGAGCACGTGACACCACTGCCACCCTGTCTTAGCAAAACGCGAGTCGAGGCGGACGTCGTCACGGTAGCGATGATGGACGCCGAGACGAGCACGTGACACCACTGCCACCCTGTCTTAGCGAAACGTGAGTCGAGGCGGACGTCGTCGCGGTAGCGACGACGGACGCCGAGACAAGCACGTGAGACCACTGTCACCCTGTCTTAGCGAAACGCGAGTCGAGGCGGACGTCGTCGCGGTAGCGACGATGGACGCCGAGAGGAGCACGTGACACCACTGCCACCCTATCTATGTTAGGGTCACGCGAGTCGAGGCGGACGTCGTCGTGGTAGCGATGACGGACGCCGAGACGAGCACGTGACACCACTGCCACCCTGTCTTAGCGAAACGCGAGTCGAGGCGGACGTTGTCGCGATAGCAACGACGGACACCGAGAAGAGCACGTGACACCACTGCCATCCTGTCTTAGCGTAATGCGAGTCGAGGCGGAAGTCGTCGCGGTAGCGACTACGACGCCGAGATGAGCACGTGACACAACTGCCACCCTGTCTGTCTTAGCGTAACGCGAGTCGAGGCGGACGTCATCGCGGTAGCGACGACGAACGCCGACACGAGCACGTGACACCACTGCCACCCTGTCTTAGCGAAACACGAGTCGAGGTGGACGTCGTCGCGGTAGCGAGGACGGACGCCGAGACGAGCATGTGACACCACTACCACCCTGTCTTAGCGAAACGCGAGTCGAGGCGGACGTCGTCGCGATAGCGACGATGGACGCCGTGATGAGCACGTGACACCACTGCCACCCTGTCTTAGCGAAACGCGAGTCGAGGCGGACGTCGTCGCGGTAGCGACGACGGACGCCGAGACAAGCACATGAGACCAATGTCAACCTGTCTTAGCGAAACGCGAGTCGAGGCGGACGTCGTCGCGGTAGCGACGATGGACGCCGAGACGAGCACGTGACACCACTGCCACCCTATCTATGTTAGGGTCACGCGAGTCGAGGCGGACGTCGTCGCGGTAGCGATGACGGACGCCGAGACGAGCACGTGACACCACTGCCATCCTGTCTTAGCGTAATGCGAGTCGAGGCGGACGTTGTCGCGTTTGCGACTATGACGCTGAGACAAGCACGTGACACAACTGCCACCCTGTCTATCTTAGGGTAACGCGAGTCGAGGCGGACGTCGTCGCGGTAGCAACGACGGACGTCGAGACGAGCACGTGACACCACTGCCACCCTATCTTAGCAAAACGCGAGTCGAGGCGGACGTCGTCGCAGTAGCGATGATGGACGCCGAGACGAGCACGTGACACCACTGCCACCCTGTCTTAGCGAAACGCGAGTCGAGGCGGACGTCGTCGCGGTAGCGACGACGGACGCCGAGACAAGCACGTGAGACCACTGTCACCCTGTCTTAGCGAAACGCGAGTCGAGGCGGACGTCGTCGCGGTAGCGACGATGGACGCCGAGAGGAGCACGTGACACCACTGCCACCCTATCTATGTTAGGGTCACGCGAGTCGAGGCGGACGTCGTCGTGGTAGCGATGACGGACGCCGAGACGAGCACGTGACACCACTGCCACCCTGTCTTAGCAAAACGCGAGTCGAGGCGGACGTTGTCGCGATAGCAACGACGGACGACGAGAAGAGCACGTGACACCACTGCCATCCTGTCTTAGCGTAATGCGAGTCGAGGCGGACGTCGTCGCGGTAGCGACTACGACGCCGAGACGAGCACGTGACACAACTGCCACCCTGTCTATCTTAGGGTAACGCGAGACGAGGCGGACGTCGTCGCGGTAGCGGCGACGGACGCCGAGACGAGCACGTGACACCACTGCCACCCTGTCTTAGCAAAACACGAGTCGAGGCGGACGTCGTCGCGGTAGCGACGGCGGACGCCTAGACAAGCACGTGACACCACTGCCACCCTGTCTTAGCGAAACGCGAGTCGAGGCGGACGTCGTCGCGGTAGTGACGATGGACGCTGAGACGAGCACGTGACACCACTGCCACCCTGTCTTAGCAAAACGCGAGTCGAGGCGGACGTCGTCGCGGTAGCGATGACGAACGCCGAGACGAGCACGTGACACCACTGCCACCCTGTCTTAGCGAAACGTGAGTCGAGGCGGACGTCGTCGCGGTAGCGACAACGGACGCCGAGACGAGCACGTGACACCACTGCCATCCTGTCTTAGCGTAATGCGAGTCGAGGCGGACATCGTCGCGGTAGCGAATATGACGCCAAGACGAGCACGTGACACAACTGCCACCCTGTCTTAGCAAAACGCGAGTCGAGGCGGACGTCGTCGCGGTAGCGACGACGGACGCCGAGACAAGCACGTGACTCCACTGCCACCCTGTCTTAGCGTAACACGAGTCGAGGCGGAAGTCGTCGCGGTAGCGATGACGGACGCCGAGACGAGCACGTGACACCACTGCCATCCTGTCTTAGCGTAATGCGAGTCGAGGCGGACGTCGTTGCGGTAGCGACTACGACGCAGAGACGAGCACGTGACACCACTGCCACCCTGTCTATCTTTGGGTAACGCGAGTCCAGGCGGACGTCGTCGTGGTAGCGACGACGGACGCCGAGACGAGCACGTGACACCACTGCCACCCTGTCTTAGCAAAACGCGAGTCGAGGCGGACGTCGTCGCGGTAGCGAGGACGGACGCCGAGACGAGCACGTGACACCACTGCCACCCTGTCTTAGCGAAACGTGAGTCGAGGCCGACGTCGTCGCGGTAGCGACGACGGACGCCGAGACAAGCACGTGACACCACTGTCACCCTGTCTTAGCAAAACGCGAGTCGAGGCGGACATCGTCACGGTAGCGATGACGGACGCCGAGACTAGCACGTGACAGCACTGCCACCCTATCTTAGCAAAACGCGAGTCGAGGCGGACGTCGTCGCGGTAGCGATGACGAACGCCGAGACGAGCACGTGACACCACTGCCACCCTGTCTTAGCGAAACGCGAGTCGAGGCGGACGTCGTCGCGATAGCGACAATGGATGCCGAGACGAGCACGTGACACCACTGCCATCCTGTCTTAGCGTAATGCAAGTCGAGGCGGACGTCGTCGCGGTAGCGACTACGACGCCGAGACGAGCACGTGACACAACTGCCACCCTGTCTATCTTAGGGTAACGCGAGTCGAAGCGGACGTCGTCGCGGTAGCGACGACGGACGCCGAGACGAGCACGTGACACCACTGCCACCCTGTCTTAGCAAAACGTGAGTCGAGGCGGACGTCGTCGCGATAGCGACGACGGACGCCGAGACAAGCACGTGACACCACTGCCATCCTGTCTTAGCGTAATGCGAGTTGAGGCGGCCGTCGTCGCGGTAGCGACTACGACGCCGAGACGAGCACGCGACACAACTGCCACCCTGTCTATTTTAGGGTAACGCGAGTCGAGGCGGACGTCGTCGCGGTAGCGGCGACGGACGCCCAGACGAGCACGTGACACCACTGCCACCCTGTCTTAGCAAAATGCGAGTCGAGGCGGACGTCGCCGCGGTAGCGACGACGGACGCCGAGACAAGCACGTGACACCACTGCCACCCTGTCTTAGCGTAACGCGAGTCGAGGCGGACGTCATCGCGATAGCAACGACGGACACCGAGACGAGCACGTGACACCACTGCCACCCTGTCTTAGCGAAACGCGTGTCGAGGCGGACGTCGTCGCGGTAGCGACGATGGACGCCGAGACGAGCACGTGACACCACTGCCACCCTGTCTTAGCGTAACGCGAGTCGAGGCGGACGTCGTCGCGGTAGCGACGACGGACGCCGAGACGAGCACGTGACACCACTGCCACCCTGTCTTAGCGAAACACGAGTCGAGGCGGACGTCGTCGCGGTAGCGACGACGGACGCCGAGACAAGCATGTGACACCACTGCCACTCTGTCTTAGGGTAACGCGAGTCGAGGCGGACATCGTCGCGATAGCGACGATGGACGCCGTGACGAGCACGTGACACCACTGCCACCCTGTCTTATTGTAACGTGAGTCGAGGCGGACGTCATCGCCATAGCGACGACGGACGCCGAGACGAGCACGTGACACCACTGCCATCCTGTCTTAGCGTAATGCGAGTTGAGGCGGACGTCGTCGCGGTAGCGACTACGACGCCGAGACGAGCACGCGACACAACTGGCACCCTGTCTATTTTAGGGTAACGCGAGTCGAGGCGGACGTCGTCGCGGTAGCGGCGACGGACGCCGAGACGAGCACGTGACACCACTGCCACCCCGTCTTAGCGAAACACGAGTCGAGGCGGACGTCGTCGCGGTAGCGACGACGGACGCCGAGACAAGCATGTGACACCACTGCCACTCTGTCTTAGCGTAACGCGAGTCGAGGCGGACATCGTCGCGATAGCAACGATGGACGCCGTGACGAGCACGTGACACCACTGCCACCCTGTCTTAGCGAAACGCGAGTCGAGGCGGACGTCGTCGCGGTAGCGACGACGGACGCCGAGACAAGCACGTGAGACCACTGTCAACCTATCTTAGCGAAACGCGAGTCGAGGCAGACGTCGTCGCGGTAGCGACGATGGACGCCGAGACGAGCACGTGACACCACTGCCACCCTATCTATGTTAGGGTCACGCGAGTCGAGGCGGACGTCGTCGCGGTAGCGATGACGGACGCCGAGACGAGCACGTGACACCACTGCCATCCTGTCTTAGCATAATGCGAGTCGAGGCGGACGTCGTCGCGTTTGCGACTACGACGCTGAGACGAGCACGTGACACAACTGCCACCCTGTCTACCTTAGGGTAACGCGAGTCGAGGCGGACGTCGTCGCGGTAGCAATGACGGACGTCGAGACGAGCACGTGACACCACTGCCACCCTGTCTTAGCAAAACGCGAGTCGAGGCGGACGTCGTCGCGGTAGCGATGATGGACGCCAAGACGAGCACGTGACACCACTGCCACCCTGTCTTAGCGAAACGTGAGTCGAGGCGGACGTCGTCGCGGTAGCGACGACGGACGCCGAGACAAGCACGTGAGACCACTGTCACCCTGTCTTAGCGAAACGCGAGTCGAGGCGGACGTCGTCGCGGTAGCGACGATGGACGCCGAGAGGAGCACGTGACACCACTGCCACCCTATCTATGTTAGGGTCACGCGAGTCGAGGCGGACGTCGTCGTGGTAGCGATGACGGACGCCGAGACGAGCACGTGACACCACTGCCACCCTGTCTTAGCGAAACGCGAGTCGAGGCGGACGTTGTCGCGATAGCAACGACGGACACCGAGAAGAGCACGTGACACCACTGCCATCCTGTCTTAGCGTAATGCGAGTCGAGGCGGAAGTCGTCGCGGTAGCGACTACGACGCCGAGATGAGCACGTGACACAACTGCCACCCTGTCTGTCTTAGCGTAACGCGAGTCGAGGCGGACGTCATCGCGGTAGCGACGACGAACGCCGACACAAGCACGTGACACCACTGCCACCCTGTCTTAGCGAAACACGAGTCGAGGTGGACGTCGTCGCGGTAGCGAGGACGGACACCGAGACGAGCATGTGACACCACTGCCACCCTGTCTTAGCGAAACGCGAGTCGAGGCGGACGTCGTCGCGATAGCGACGATGGACGCCGTGATGAGCACGTGACACCACTGCCACCCTGTCTTAGCGAAACGCGAGTCGAGGCGGACGTCGTCGCGGTAGCAACGACGGACGCCGAGACAAGCACGTGAGACCAATGTCAACCTGTCTTAGCGAAACGCGAGTCGAGGCGGACGTCGTCGCGGTAGCGACGATGGACGCCGAGACGAGCACGTGACACCACTGCCACCCTATCTATGTTAGGGTCACGCGAGTCGAGGCGGACGTCGTCGCGGTAGCGATGACGGACGCCGAGACGAGCACGTGACACCACTGCCATCCTGTCTTAGCGTAATGCGAGTCGAGGCGGACGTTGTCGCGTTTGCGACTATGACGCTGAGACGAGCACGTGACACAACTGCCACCCTGTCTATCTTAGGGTAACGCGAGTCGAGGCGGACGTCGTCGCGGTAGCAACGACGGACGTCGAGACGAGCACGTGACACCACTGCCACCCTGTCTTAGCAAAACGCGAGTCGAGGCGGACGTCGTCGCGGTAGCGATGACGGACGCCGAGACGAGCACGTGACACCACTGCCACCCTATCTTAGCGAAACGCGAGTCGAGGCGGACGTCGTCGCGGTAGCGACGACGGACGCCGAGACAAGCACGTGAGACCACTGTCACCCTGTCTTAGCGAAACGCGAGTCGAGGCGGACGTCGTCGCGGTAGCGACGATTGACGCCGAGAGGAGCACGTGACACCACTGCCACCCTATCTATGTTAGGGTCACGCGAGTCAAGGCGGACGTCGTCGTGGTAGCGATGACGGACGCCGAGACGAGCACGTGACACCACTGCCACCCTGTCTTAGCGAAACGCGAGTCGAGGCGGACGTTGTCGCGATAGCAATGACGGACGACGAGAAGAGCACGTGACACCACTGCCATCCTGTCTTAGCGTAATGCGAGTCGAGGCGGACGTCGTCGCGGTAGCGACTACGACGCCGAGACGAGCACGTGACACAACTGCCACCCTGTCTATCTTAGGGTAACGCGAGTCGAGGCGGACGTCGTCGCCGTAGCGGCGACGGACGCCGAGACGAGCACGTGACACCACTGCCACCCTGTCTTAGCAAAACACGAGTCGAGGCGGACGTCGTCGCGGTAGCGATGACGAACGCCGAGACGAGCACGTGACACCACTGCCACCCTGTCTTAGCGAAACGCGAGTCGAGGCGGACGTCGTCGCGGTAGCGACGACGGACGCCGAGACGAGCACGTGACACCACTGCCATCCTGTCTTAGCGTAATGCGAGTCGAGGCGGACGTCGTCGCGGTAGCGAATACGACGCCGAGACGAGCACGTGACACAATTGCCACCCTGTCTTAGCAAAACGCGAGTCGAGGCGGACGTCGTCGCGGTAGCGATGACGGACGCCGAGACAAGCACGTGACTCCACTGCCACCCTGTCTTAGCGTAACACGAGTCGAGGCGGACGTCGTCTCGGTAGCGATGACGGACGCCGAGACGAGCACGTGACACCACTGCCATCCTGTCTTAGCGTAATGCGAGTCGAGGCGGACGTCGTTGCGGTAGCGACTACGACGCCGAGACGAGCACGTGACACCACTGCCACCCTGTCTATCTTTGGGTAACGCGAGTCCAGGCGGACGTCGTCGCGGTAGCGACGACGGACGCCGAGACGAGCACGTGACACCACTGCCACCCTGTCTTAGCAAAACGCGAGTCGAGGCGGACGTCGTCGCGGTAGCGAGGACGGACGCCGAGACGAGCACGTGACACCACTGCCACCCTGTCTTAGCGAAACACGAGTCGAGGCGGACATCGTCTCGGTAGCAATGACGGACGCCGAGACTAGCACGTGACAGCACTGCCACCCTATCTTAGCAAAACGCGAGTCGAGGCGGACGTCGTCGCGGTAGCGATGACGAACGCCGAGACGAGCACGTGACACCACTGCCACCCTGTCTTAGCGAAACGCGATTCGAGGCGGACGTCGTCGCGATAGCGACAATGGATGCCGAGACGAGCACGTGACACCACTGCCATCCTGTCTTAGCGTAATGCGAGTCGAGGCGGACGTCGTCGCGGTAGCGACTACGACGCCGAGACGAGCACGTGACACAACTGCCACCCTGTCTATCTTAGGGTAACGCGAGTCGAAGCGGACGTCGTCGCGGTAGCGACGACGGACGCCGAGACGAGCACGTGACACCACTGCCACCCTGTCTTAGCAAAACGCGAGTCGAGGCGGACGTCGTCGCGGTAGCGATGAAGGACACCGAGACGAGCACGTGACACCACTGCCACCCTGTCTTAGCGAAACGTGAGTCGAGGCGGACGTCGTCGCGATAGCGACGACGGACGCCGAGACAAGCACGTGACACCACTGCCATCCTGTCTTAGCGTAATGCGAGTTGAGGCGGACGTCGTCGCGGTAGCGACTACGACGCCGAGACGAGCACGCGACACAACTGCCACCCTGTCTATTTTAGGGTAACGCGAGTCGAGGCGGACGTCGTCGCGGTAGCGGCGACGGACGCCGAGACGAGCACGTGACACCACTGCCACCCTGTCTTAGCAAAATGCGAGTCGAGGCGGACGTCGCCGCGGTAGCGACGACGGACGCCGAGACAAGCACGTGACACCACTGCCACCCTGTCTTAGCGTAACGCGAGTCGAGGCGGACGTCATCGCGATAGCAACGACGGACGCCGAGACGAGCACGTGACACCACTGCCACCCTGTCTTAGCGAAACGCGTGTCGAGGCGGACGTCGTCGCGGTAGCGACGATGGACGCCGAGACGAGCACGTGACACCACTGCCACCCTGTCTTAGCGTAACGCGAGTCGAGGCGGACGTCGTCGCGGTAGCGACGACGGACGCCGAGACGAGCACGTGACACCACTGCCACCCTGTCTTAGCGAAACACGAGTCGAGGCGGACGTCGTCGCGGTAGCGACGACGGACGCCGAGACAAGCATGTGACACCACTGCCACTCTGTCTTAGCGTAACGCGAGTCGAGGCGGACATCGTCGCGATAGCGACGATGGACGCCGTGACGAGCACGTGACACCACTGCCACCCTGTCTTAGCGAAACGCGAGTCGAGGCGGACGTCGTCGCGGTAGCGACGACGGACGCCGAGACAAGCACGTGAGACCACTGTCAACCTATCTTAGCGAAACGCGAGTCGAGGCGGACGTCGGCGCGGTAGCGATGACGGACGCCGAGACGAGCACGTGACACCACTGCCACCCTGTCTTAGCGAAACGCGAGTCGAGGCGGACGTCGTCGCGATAGCGACGACGGACGCCGAGACAAGCACGTGAGACCACTGTCACCCTGTCTTAGCGAAACGCGAGTCGAGGCGGACGTCGTCGCGGTAGCGACGATGGACGCCGAGAGGAGCACGTGACACCACTGCCACCCTATCTATGTTAGGGTCACGCGAGTCGAGGCGGACGTCGTCGTGGTAGCGATGACGGACGCCGAGACGAGCAGGTGACACCACTGCCACCCTGTCTTAGCGAAACGCGAGTCGAGGCGGACGTTGTCGCGATAGCAACGATGGACAACGAGAAGAGCACGTGACACCACTGCCATCCTGTCTTAGCGTAATGCGAGTCGAGGCGGACGTCGTCGCGGTAGCGACTACGATGCCGAGACGAGCACATGACACAACTGGCACCCTGTCTGTCTTAGCGTAACGCGAGTCGAGGCGGACGTCATCGCGGTAGCGACGACGAAGGACGACACGAGCACGTGACACCACTGCCACCCTGTCTTAGCGAAACACGAGTCGAGGCGGACGTCGTCGCGGTAGCGAGGACGGACGCCGAGACGAGCATGTGACACCACTGCCACCCTGTCTTAGCGAAACGCGAGTCGAGGCGGACGTCGTTGCGATAGCGACGATGGACACCGTGAGGAGCACGTGACACCACTACCACCCTGTCTTAGCGAAACGTGAGTCGAGGCGGACGTCGTCGCGGTAGCGACGACGGACGCCGAGACAAGCACGTGAGACCAATGTCAACCTGTCTTAGCGAAACGCGAGTCGAGGCGGACGTCGTCGCGGTAGCGACGATGGACGCCGAGACGAGCACGTGACACCACTGCCACCCTATCTATGTTAGGGTCACGCGAGTCGAGGCGGACGTCGTCGCGGTAGCGATGACGGACGCCGAGACGAGCACGTGACACCACTGCCATCCTGTCTTAGCGTAATGCGAGTCGAGGCGGACGTCGTCGCGTTTGCGACTACGACGCTGAGACGAGCACGTGACACAACTGCCACCCTGTCTACCTTAGGGTAACGCGAGTCGAGGCGGACGTCGTTGCGGTAGCAATGACGGACGTCGAGACGAGCACGTGACACCACTGCCACCCTGTCTTAGCAAAACGCGAGTCGAGGCGGACGTCGTCGCGGTAGCGATGATGGACGCCAAGACGAGCACGTGACACCACTGCCACCCTGTCTTAGCGAAACGTGAGTCGAGGCGGACGTCGTCGCGGTAGCGACGACGGACGCCGAGACAAGCACGTGAGACCACTGTCACCCTGTCTTAGCGAAACGCGAGTCGAGGCGGACGTCGTCGCGGTAGCGACGATGGACGCCGAGAGGAGCACGTGACACCACTGCCACCCTATCTATGTTAGGGTCACGCGAGTCGAGGCGGACGTCGTCGTGGTAGCGATGACGGACGCCGAGACGAGCACGTGACACCACTGCCACCCTGTCTTAGCGAAACGCGAGTCGAGGCGGACGTTGTCGCGATAGCAACGACGGACAACGAGAAGAGCACGTGACACCACTGCCACCCTGTCTTAGCGAAACGCGAGTCGAGGCGGACATTGTCGCGATAGCAACGACGGACAACGAGAAGAGCACGTGACACCACTGCCATCCTGTCTTAGCGTAATGCGAGTCGAGGCGGACATCGTCGCGATAGCGACGATGGACGCCGTGACGAGCAATTGACACCACTGCCACCCTGTCTTAGCGAAACGCGAGTCGAGGCGGACGTCGTCGCGGTAGCGACGACGGACGCCGAGACAAGCACGTGAGACCACTGTCAACCTATCTTAGCGAAACGCGAGTCGAGGCGGACGTCGGCGCTGTAGCGATGACGGACGCCGAGACGAGCACGTGACACCACTGCCACCCTGTCTTAGCGAAACGCGAGTCGAGGCGGACGTCGTCGCGATAGCGACGACGGACGCCGAGACAAGCACGTGAGACCACTGTTACCCTGTCTTAGCGAAACGCGAGTCGAGGCGGACGTCGTCGCGGTAGCGACGATGGACGCCGAGAGGAGCACGTGACACCACTGCCACCCTATCTATGTTAGGGTCACGCGAGTCGAGGCGGACGTCGTCGTGGTAGCGATGACGGACGCCGAGACGAGCACGTGACACCACTGCCACCCTGTCTTAGCGAAACGCGAGTCGAGGCGGACGTTGTCGCGATAGCAACGACGGACAACGAGAAGAGCACGTGACACCACTGCCATCCTGTCTTAGCGTAATGCGAGTCGAGGCGGACGTCGTCGCGGTAGCGACTACGATGCCGAGACGAGCACATGACACAACTGGCACCCTGCCTGTCTTAGCGTAACGCGAGTCGAGGCGGACGTCATCGCGGTAGCGACGACGAAGGACGACACGAGCACGTGACACCACTGCCACCCTGTCTTAGCGAAACACGAGTCGAGGCGGACGTCGTTGCGGTAGCGAGGACGGACGCCGAGACGAGCATGTGACACCACTGCCACCCTGTCTTAGCGAAACGCGAGTCGAGGCGGACGTCGTTGCGATAGCGATGATGGACACCGTGATGAGCACGTGACACCACTGCCACCCTGTCTTAGCGAAACGTGAGTCGAGGCGGACGTCGTCGCGGTAGCGACGACGGACGCCGAGACAAGCACGTGAGACCAATGTCAACCTGTCTTAGCGAAACGCGAGTCGAGGCGGACGTCGTCGCGGTAGCGACGATGGACGCCGAGACGAGCACGTGACACCACTGCCACCCTATCTATGTTAGGGTCACGCGAGTCGAGGCGGACGTCGTCGCGGTAGCGATGACGGACGCCGAGACGAGCACGTGACACCACTGCCATCCTGTCTTAGCGTAATGCGAGTCGAGGCGGACGTCGTCGCGTTTGCGACTACGACGCTGAGACGAGCACGTGACACAACTGCCACCCTGTCTATCTTAGGGTAACGCGAGTCGAGGCGGACGTCGTCGCGGTAGCAACGACGGACGTCGAGACGAGCACGTGACACCACTGCCACCCTGTCTTAGCGAAACGCGAGTCGAGGCGGACGTCGTCGCGGTAGCGATGACGGACGCCGAGACGAGCACGTGACACCACTGCCACCCTGTCTTAGCTAAACGCGAGTCGAGGCGGACGTCGTCGCGGTAGCGACGACGGACGCCGAGACAAGCACGTGAGACCACTGTCACCCTGTCTTAGCGAAACGCGAGTCGAGGCGGACGTCGTCGCGGTAGCGACGATGGACGCTGAGAGGAGCACGTGACACCACTGCCACCCTATCTATGTTAGGGTCACGCGAGTCGAGGCGGACGTCGTCGTGGTAGCGATGACGGACGCCGAGACGAGCACGTGACACCACTGCCACCCTGTCTTAGCGAAACGCGAGTCGAGGCGGACGTTGTCGCGATAGCAACGACGGACAACGAGAAGAGCACGTGACACCACTGCCACCCTGTCTTAGCGAAACGCGAGTCGAGGCGGACATTGTCGCGATAGCAACGACGGACAACGAGAAGAGCACGTGACACCACTGCCATCCTGTCTTAGCGTAATGCGAGTCGAGGCGGACGTTGTCGCGGTAGCGACTACGACGCTGAGACGAGCACGTGACACAACTGCCACCCTGTCTGTCTTAGCGTAACGCGAGTCGAGGCGGACGTCATCGCGGTAGCGACGACGAAGGCCGACACGAGCACGTGACACCACTGCCACCCTGTCTTAGCGAAACGCGACTCGAGGCGGACGTCGTCGCGATAGCGACGATGGACGCCGTGATGAGCACGTGACACCACTGCCACCCTGTCTTAGCGAAACGCAAGTCGAGGCGGACGTCGTCGCGGTAGCGACGACGGACGCCGAGACAAGCACGTGAGACCAATGTCAACCTGTCTTAGCGAAACGCGAGTCGAGGCGGACGTCGTCGCGGTAGCGACGATGGACGCCGAGACGAGCACGTGACACCACTGCCACCCTATCTATGTTAGGGTCACACGAGTCGAGGCGGACGTCGTCGCGGTAGCGATGACGAACGCCGAGACGAGCACGTGACACCACTGCCATCCTGTCTTAGCGTAATGCGAGTCGAGGCGGACGTCGTCGCGTTTGCGACTACGACGCTGAGACGAGCACGTGACACAACTGCCACCCTGTCTATCTTAGGGTAACGCGAGTCGAGGCGGACGTCGTCGCGGTAGCAACGACGGACGTCGAGACGAGCACGTGACACCACTGCCACCCTGTCTTAGCGAAACGCGAGTCGAGGCGGACGTCGTCGCGGTAGCGATGACGGACGCCGAGACGAGCACGTGACACCACTGCCACCCTGTCTTAGCAAAACGCGAGTCGAGGCGGACGTCGTCGTGGTAGCGACGACGGACGCCGAGACAAGCACGTGAGACCACTGTCACCCTGTCTTAGCGAAACGCGAGTCGAGGCGGACGTCGTCGCGGTAGCGACGATGGACGCCGAGAGGAGCACGTGACACCACTGCCACCCTATCTATGTTAGGGTCACGCGAGTCGAGGCGGACGTCGTCGTGGTAGCGATGACGGACGCCGAGACGAGCACGTGACACCACTGCCACCCTGTCTTAGCGAAACGCGAGTCGAGGCGGACGTTGTCGCGATAGCAACGACGGACAACGAGAAGAGCACGTGACACCACTGCCACCCTGTCTTAGCGAAACGCGAGTCGAGGCGGACATTGTCGCGATAGCAACGACGGAGAACGAGAAGAGCACGTGACACCACTGCCATCCTGTCTTAGCGTAATGCGAGTCGAGGCGGACGTTGTCGCGGTAGCGACTACGACGCTGAGACGAGCACGTGACACAACTGCCACCCTGTCTGTCTTAGCGTAACGCGAGTCGAGGCGGACGTCATCGCGGTAGCGACGACGAAGGCCGACACGAGCACGTGACACCACTGCCACCCTGTCTTAGCGAAACGCGACTCGAGGCGGACGTCGTCGCGATAGCAACGATGGACGCCGTGATGAGCACGTGACACCACTGCCACCCTGTCTTAGCGAAACGCAAGTCGAGGCGGACGTCGTCGCGGTAGCGACGACGGACGCCGAGACAAGCACGTGAGACCAATGTCAACCTGTCTTAGTGAAACGCGAGTCGAGGCGGACGTCGTCGCGGTAGCGACGATGTACGCCGAGACGAGCACGTGACACCACTGCCACCCTATCTATGTTAGGGTCACACGAGTCGAGGCGGACGTCGTCGCGGTAGCGATGACGGACGCCGAGAGGAGCACGTGACACCACTGCCATCCTGTCTTAGCGTAATGCGAGTCGAGGCGGACGTCGTCGCGTTTGCGACTACGACACTGAGACGAGCACGTGACACAACTGCCACCCTGTCTATCTTAGGGTAACGCGAGTCGAGGCGGACGTCGTCGCGGTAGCAACGACGGACGTCGAGACGAGCACGTGACACCACTGCCACCCTGTCTTAGCAAAACGCGAGTCGAGGCGGACGTCGTCGCGGTAGCTATGACAGACGCCGAGACGAGCACGTGACACCACTGCCACCCTGTCTTAGCGAAACGCGAGTCGAGGCGGACGTCGTCGCGGTAGCGACGACGGACGCCGAGACAAGCACGTGTGACCACTGTCACCCTGTCTTAGCGAAACGCGAGTCGAGGCGGACGTCGTCGCGGTAGCGACGATGGACGCCGAGATGAGCACGTGACACCACTGCCACCCTATCTATGTTAGGGTCACGCGAGTCAAGGCGGACGTCGTCGTGGTAGCGATGACGGACGCCGAGACGAGCACGTGACACCACTGCCACCCTGTCTTAGCGAAACGCGAGTCGAGGCAGACGTTGTCGCGATAGCAATGACGGACGACGAGAAGAGCACGTGACACCACTGCCATCCTGTCTTGGCGTAATGCGAGTCGAGGCGGACGTCGTCGCGGTAGCGACTATGACGCCGAGACGAGCACGTGACACAACTGCCACCCTGTCTATCCTAGGGTAACGCGAGTCGAGGCGGACGTCGTCGCGGTAGCGGCGACGGACGCCGAGACGAGCACGTGACACCACTGCCACCCTGTCTTAGCAAAACACGAGTCGAGGCGGACGTCGTCGCGGTAGCGACGACGGACGCCGAGATAAGCACGTGACACCACTGCCACCCTGTCTTAGCGAAACGCGAGTCGAGGCGGACGTCGTCGCGCTAGCGACGACGGACGCCGAGACGAGCACGTGACACCACTGCCATCCTGTCTTAGCGTAATGCGAGTCGAGGCGGACGTCGTCGCGGTAGCGACGATGGACGCCGAGACGAGCACGTGACACCACTGCCACCCTGTCTTAGCAAAACGCGAGTCGAGGCGGACGTCGTCGCGGTAGCGATGACGAACGCCGAGACGAACACGTGACACCACTGCCACCCGGTCTTAGCGAAACGCGAGTCGAGCCGGACGTCGTCGCGGTAGCGACTGTCGGGACCCCGATCCTAAGCCACATCGATCCAGCATGTAACACATCATATCACCTTGCGGCCTCACGCACGGTACTCCCACGGGTGCCACCTCACCTGGCCCGGGACCGTTTGCGTCTTTTGGCTCACGTATATGATAGTGTCGCTAGCATCCATATGACAGAGAACCCGGGCCGACATGGCTAGTCGTGAATCCAAAGCGGCACTAACCCATGAGGACAGGCATACATGAATCACATCGAGCATGTCGGTCATCAACGTGTGAATCCGGGCTGTAGCACTGGGCTAACAGGACTCCGGTAACCCGGGCTGTTGCAGGCTAGGCAGGACTCCGGATGTCACCGCGTGACATTTCCCCGAAGGGACAGACATAGGAACGAAGTGAAACACATGCCGGCCAGTCAAGTGTTCCGAGCAGTAGTGCTGGGCTAGCAGGACTCCGGTGAACCGGGCTGTAGCGGACTACTATCGCTCAGAAGCACTAGACTTACATTTCCCCATATGAAAGGCTGCCAAGGATAAACAACTAGATAGTCGGATCCCACACATAGCAATACACGTTACACGTACGCATAACATGCAAGTATGTGCTGTACAACATGGCATCACAACATAACGCAAACTCATATAGATAAAGGCCCAGAAGAGCCACATGGCATTAAATACAAACAGGGGTCACATGACCCATCATTCAGAGCATACAAGCAACAAGCGGAAGCATTACATGTCTGAGTACAGACAACTACAAAATAAAAGGCTGAGAAGCCTGACTATCTACAACCCTCCCAAGGGTACAAGATCGTAGCTGAGGTAGCAAGCTACTCGTCGAAGTCCAAGCGGAAATACTAGAAAGACTGAAGTCTCCGCTGCAAAACATAAATAAAGCAAACATGAGTACAAAGGTACTCAGCAAGACTTACATCAGATCCTATCATACATGCATTAGTATCAAGGAGGTAATGTGGGGTTTAGTTGCAGCAAGCCAGCTTTGACTCTGTGGCTATCCTGTTCTACGACTGTTGGTAACTCTTTTGAAAAGGCGCACACGAGTCCACTAATCACCACATCAATACACTGCTATGGATTCATCCCCGTCTCACTACGAGAAGGCCATCCATAGCACTCACACTTATCTTGAGCATTTTAGAGTATTCACTTCAAGTTGTCTATATACCACGTAGGCATCCAAGAAGTCCATAACCGAGGACGCGGCTATTCGAATAGATCATGATAACCCTGCAGGGGTGTACTTCTTCACACACGCTCTCGCCACTTACCGCCCTGTACACGTCATGTACCTCGGCAACCTTCAAGCGGAAGCCGGGCGAGGGAGTCGGCCACGACCTGACTAACCACACAAGACTCTAGTCCAGGTTTATCGCCTATTCGGGTTCCATCCGCAAGGAGATCCGGCCGGGGTGTCGCTCACGGCCCCAAACGATGTGAGCAGGGTTCCCAAGCCCACCAACCGGGTGCCACTTGGTACACCGTGCCACCTGTGCCTAGTCTGTCCCGAGCCCACCCTGTCGGGTGCCACTCGGTAGAAAAATAGCACTACCTACAAACACCAGAAACTATTTGCGACTCCTGGGCAGAGATCAAGTTGGTTAATAAGTCGAGAGGGGCCGAGTTACCGGAACCCAATGTGTGGTAGTAGCTAGTCATTGGACAACATACACAGAACTCAGTGCTTAAGGACGGCTCCAATGAGACAACCCACCATGTACTCCTACATGGCCTCTCACCGCTACCTTTACCAAATCGTGTTCACACGCTTAACTCTCAGCATCAGAACATATCATATCCCTCCAATTCATTCCCAATGAATCAGACCCGACACAACTCTAAGCAATAGCAGGCATAGCATGGTAGAAGCACAACATGGCTCAATCAACTCCTGCACATGCTAGTGGGTTTCAACTATTTACTGTGGCAATGACAGGTCATGCAGAGGAATGGGTTCAACTACCGCAGCATAAAGTAGCAGTTGAATCGTTGTTGTCCTAATGCAATAAAAAGAGAGCAGGAGCGAGAGTGGGACCATATCGGAATGAACAAGGGGGGTTTGCTTGCCTGGTAGATCAACAGGGGGGCACTGCTTCACAGACAGGTACTCTGGAACGGTCTCCGGAGCAGGACCTATCGAGAAGGAACGGTGCCAACAATCAATACACAATCACATGCAACAATATGATGCATGAACATGGCATGAGAATGTGATGTTGTTTGAGCTAATGCAGCTAGAGTTTATTTGGTTGAAGTTCATATGAACCAAGGGTTCATATGCAAACCCCAAGTGAAGTATATAACATGCCATTATTACGTTTTCACTTATACAGCAAGTATAAGTTGGTTTTTCATGCATGAAACTAGCATAAATGGGTTCCTTGCATTTTTCTGATGATTTTTCATATATAACTTGTTTCAATCTGAGCTACGGTTGATTTGATATGATTTTTTTGAAGTTTGAAACATTTTCTGGAATTTCCTGTTTAAAATTAAATCCAGAAAATAAATAATTGCGTCAGCACTGCGTCAGCAAGTCAACCGCGCTGACTGGGTCAAACCCGACGTGTGGGGTCCACACGTCAGTGACAGGGGTTAAAACAGGGGTTAGTTAATCTTAATTAAAGGATTAGTGGCGCTGGGGCCCACTGGCAGTGTCAGCAGGGGTAATTAGCCTAAACTAATTAAGTCAGGGGCGGGGCCCACGTGTCATTGACCCACACGGGTCAAAGCTGGGTCAACAGAGGGGTTAGACCCGGTCAACCCCGCCGGCGTTTAGCCGCCGGCGAGGCCGAGCGCGGCGGAGAGGCTCGGGATCGCGTCTCTGGCGACCATTAGGACGGCGGAGACCATCTACGCGATGCCCAGACTCGCGCGCATCCAGTGGAACACACGGGAGGCTGCGGGGCGGCCGGAGCTCGCCGGAGCGAAGCTCGGGGCGGCGGCCGGTGTTCGGGCGCGAGCGGCGATGCGGCTGCGGTATGCGAGGGCGAGAACGGAGAGGGGGAGGAGGAGCAGAAGCTCACAGCGATCTCGATGGGCTTGACGGCGAGCTCGGGGACGCGCTGTGGTCGACGGGGCGGCGATGGGGATCCACGGCGGCCGGCGGTGAAGAAGACGATGGTGGCGACGATGGAGGCCGTCCGAAGGTGCGTGGCTCGACGCGGAGGTAGAGGGGGTCGTGGAGGAGCTGTGGAGCGCGTCGAGGAGGCGAGGCCGTGTCTGTGGGCGCTGCAGAGGTGGCCGGTGGCGGCGGTGGCTTCGGCCGTGAGAGAGAGAGCGAGGGAGAGGAGAGGAGAGGACTGAGGAGAGTGAGAGGGTACGGGGCGGCGCGTGGCGATGTCCGGGCGTTCCAGGGCGACGAGAAGGACGCCAGGCAGGCAGCTGCGTGCCGGCGCGCACGGCGTCGGGCACCGCTTCCCCTCTGCCCACTGGCAAGAGGAGGAAGACGGCTATGCCCCTGGTGGGCTGGGCCAGAACAGAAATGGGCCGGCCAGAGGCACCAGGTAAGAAGCCCAGGTAAGGTTTCTTTTTTATTTCTGTTCATGTTTTCTATTATCTGACATTTGTTTTGATTTAGTAATAATACTAAATCATTTTATTTAGTTATGCCAATTTTGCAGGGGCTAATGGTATTATTCCAGAGCTCCTCAATTACTGGCACAATTTTTGGATATATAAAACATATATATCATTTATATATCCAATGCAAATAATTATTGCATTAATTCCAAATGCCCAAAATAAATATTTAAGAGCTTCTAAAAATATTGGTTTGATTTTTACCTCTGTCCAATATTTTTAGAGAGTAACATGAACATTTCTTGGACCTTTTTGGAGAAATTTTTATCTGGGTCATTTCCAGAAATGATTTCTGAGGGTTTTACAAATCCCCAATTCAAAATTAAATGAAATTTAAACATGATGCACACATGACTAGCTAGCCTTGAGCATACCAGAACTAGGGATGTGACAACTCGCCCCCACTCGAAAGAATCTCGTCCCGAGATTCAGGGGTCAACGGAAAGAAGGAGGGGTACTCCAGTCGAAGACGATCTTCACGCTCCCAGGTAGCTTCTCTCTCGGAATGATGAGACCACTGAACTTTGAGAAACTTGATGTTCTGACGTCGAGTAACACGCTCTGCTTGATCAAGAATGCGAAGAGGGTACTCTCGATATGTGAGGTTATCTTGGAGATCAAGCGTTTCGTGGTCCACTCCACGGATGGGATCCGAGAAGCAACGCCTGAGTTGAGAGACGTGGAAGACATCATGAACTCGAGAAAGATGTGAGGGTAGTTCCAACTGGTAGGCAACCTCTCCTCGTTTAGCGAGAATGCGAAAAGGACCAATGTAACGAGGAGCCAACTTGCCCTTGATACCGAAACGATGGGTACCCTTCAAAGGAGTAACCCGAAGGTAAGCCTTATCGCCAACTTCATAAGCCACTTCCTTATGATGACGGTCATACTGGCTCTTTTGACGAGATTGGGCTGTTTTCAAATTCTCACGAATGATGCGAACTTGCTCTTCTGCCTCCTGGATCATGTCCGGTCCAAAGAATTGTCTTTCCCCGGTTTCTGACCAGTTCAAAGGTGTTCGACATCTTCGGCCATACAGAATCTCAAAAGGATCTTTCTTGAGACTGGATTGGTAGCTATTGTTATAAGCAAACTCGGCGAAAGGAAGGCACTTCTCCGAATCCATACCGAATGAGATAACGCAGGCTCTAAGCATGTCTTCGAGAATTTGGTTGACCCTTTCCACCTGACCACTTGATTGAGGGTGGAAAGCGGTACTGAAGGAAAGATGGGTGCCCATGGCAGTTTGGAAACTCTCCCAGAAATGAGAAGTGAAAAGACTACCACGGTCTGAATTGATCTCTAGTGGAACACCATGAAGTGAAACTATTCGAGAAATATATAAGTCAGCGAGCTGACTAGCGGTGATACTCTCTCGAACAGGTAGGAAGTGAGCCACTTTGGAAAGACGATCAATGACTACGAAGATAGCATTATTCCCTTTCTTGGTCCTGGGAAAGCCGGTGATGAAGTCCATACCAACCTTATCCCATTTCCATTCAGGAATAGCTAAAGGCTGAAGGGTGCCAGCAGGCCTTTGATGCTCTGCCTTAACGCGACGACAAACGTCACAATTAGCAACGAAGTCGGCGATTTCTCTCTTCATCCTAGTCCACCAGAACCTCTGGCGTAGGTCCTGATACATCTTAGTACTACCGGGATGAATCGTGAGAGGGGATTCATGCGCCTCCTTAAGGACCAACTGCTGCATCTGCTGACTCTTGGGAACCACCAAGCGGTTCCCAAAGTAAACAACACCTCGTTCATCCATAGAGAAACAACCAGCTACTCCCTTGGAGATATTTTTCTTGATTCGGGAGATTCCCGTATCATGCTTCTGGACTTCTATGATATGATCCACAAGAGTAGGTTTCGCCACCAAGGTAGAAAGGAATCTGTGAGGAGCAATGTGAAGATTAAGCTTACAGAATTCCTCATGGAGAAGTGGTTGGCCCTGCTGCAACATAAGATTGTTGCAATAGGACTTACGACTTAGCGCATCAGCCATGACATTGCCCTTGCCTGGGGTGTAGGTAATCCCTAAGTCGTAATCTGAGATCAACTCCAACCAACGTCTTTGCCTAAGGTTCAAGTCTGGTTGGGTGAAGATATACTTGAGACTCTGGTGGTCGGTGTATATCTCGCAACGTTTACCAAGAAGGTAATGTCGCCATGTCTTAAGTGCATAGACTACGGCTGCAAGCTCTAGATCATGTGTAGGATAATTCTCCTCATGTGGATGCAACTGTCGAGATGCATAGGCAATCACATGACGATCTTGCATAAGAATGCAACCTAGTCCTTGTCGTGAGGCGTCGCAGTAGATAACAAAGTCCTTAGTGAAATCCGGTGGCACAAGTATGGGAGCAGAAGTCAGGCGTCTTTTCAGTTCCTGAAAACTGTACTCACACTGTGGGGTCCACTCAAACTTTTTATCTTTCTTGAGAAGTTCCGTGAGGGGTTTGGCCACTTTGGAGAAGTTTTCAACGAAGCGGCGACAATAACTGGCTAGACCAAGGAAACTCCTAACTTGTTTAACTGTTTCAGGTGGAGTCCAATCAAGAACGGCCTGAACTCTCTCGGGATTGACAGCAATGCCCTTACCAGAGATCACGTGGCCTAGGTAGGTCACTTCTGGCAACCAAAATTCGCACTTGGAGAACTTGGCATAAAGGCGGTGCTCTCTGAGTTTCTCTAACACAAGTCTAAGATGTTCGGCATGCTCTTCCTCGTTCTTCGAGTAAATAAGAATATCATCGAGGTAGACCACGACGAACTTATCTAAGTACTCCATGAAGATCGAGTTCATCAAGCGAGAGAAGGTAGCTGGAGCATTAGTTAGACCAAAGGACATGACGGTGTACTCGTACTGGCCATAACGAGTGACAAAAGCCGTCTTAGGAATGTCCCCGTTTCTGATCTTGATTTGATGGTAGCCTAACCTCAAATCCATCTTGGAAAAGACTGAGGATCCAGCGAGCTGATCATACAGGTCGTTGATCCTGGGAAGCGGATACTTGTTTTTTATCGTGACCAAATTAACGGGACGATAATCTACAACCATCCGGTCCGTACCATCCTTCTTCTTGACGAAAAGGACGGGGCAAGCCCAGGGAGAAGAACTAGGACGGATGAAACCCTTTTGCAAGGACTCATCGAGTTGTTTCTTAAGCTCGGCTAGATCTAAGGGTGCCATCTTGTAAGGTCTCCTAGAAATTGGAGCGGTTCCTGGAAGAAGATCTATGACAAATTCTACATCTCTGTCAGGTGGAACACTTGGCAATTCTTCTGGAAAGACATCCGGAAAGTCACGGACTACCGGGATATCTTCAAGGTCTGGAAGAGGGCTGGCATTAAGAGAATAGAGTTGGCGCTTTGCAACTCTAGTGGAGACAGTTACTATATTGCCAGATGGGTGTGTGAGCTGAACAGACCTGGTGTAACAATCAATCTTGGCATAATGAGCTTTCATCCAGTCCATACCCAAGATGATGTTAATATCTGAAGACTTCAGGGCTATAAGTGATGCAAGGAATACAAGTCTGTCAACAAGGATTTCATTACCATGGCTTACACTAGAAGTTTGCCATTTGGATCCAGGAGTTTGAATGACTAAAGGAGAGGGCATATCACAAAATGATATGTTGTGCAAGCTGGCATAGCTTTCAAAAATGAAGGAGTGAGATGCTCCGGTATCGAAAAGAACCGAAGTTGGATGGCAATTGACCAGGAGTGTACCAAGAACGACATCTGGATCATCATGAGCGTCTTCAGCCGAGACGTGATGCACACGTCCACGTTCAGTGGGAACTGTCTTGACACTGATCATCTTGCGTGATGGCTTATCACGACCAACAGACTCCTCGGGCGGGGGTGGAGTGTAGCTGGTTTGAGAGTAATCACGTGCATAGTGTCCTGGCTCTCCGCATGTGAAGCAAGTCCCTGAAGTAGGACGTGGACCTGCATTGACAAGCGGTCTTCCAATAGGCTTGGGTGGAGCATGTAACTGAACTGGGTGAGGCGCCACATAAGATGGCCTCGGTGAATAACCGGGTGGAAGAGCGGAGTTCGGAATCCAAATCCGGCGCTTCTGAGAACTAGAACCGGAGGAAGAAACCAAATCACGGGTGTGCTTACGAGACTCCTCGTAAGTGAGCTGAGCTGTCTCTGCGTTAATGGCCTTGTTCACAAGAGCCTGGAATGTATTGCAATGGTGCAAGTGAAGATCACGACGCAACTTGGGGTTGAGACCCTTCCAGAACCTAGCCTGCTTCTTGGCGTCCGTGGACACTTCTTCTGTAGCATAGCGGGCGAGGTTCTCAAACTCTCTACTGTAAGCATCAACAGCCATCTTACCCTGGGTGAAACAACAGAACTCTTCTCTCTTGCGATCGATGAGGGCTTCAGGAATGTGATGCTCGCGAAAAGCTTCAGTGAAATCTCTCCAGGTAGGTATCTGACCAGCTGGAAGCATAGCCTCGTAGTTCTGCCACCAAAAGCTAGCAGGACCTTCCAGGTGGTATGCAGCATAGATGACCTTGTCTCCTTCAGCCACGTTCGCGGAACGGAGCTTGTGAGTGATACTACGGAGCCAGTCATCTGCATCGAGTGGCTCAATAGAATGATGAAAAGTGGGTGGGTGCAAGCGAATGAAGTCATGAATGGTTGCAGACCCTTTGCATTGATGTGCGGTGTTCTCCTCAATACGCGCCAACAAGCGGTTAGACTCACGCTTGTTCATCTCAACCTCTAACATGAACTTTGCCAACGAAGACTGATCGGGAGGATCCTCATCCCTACCATCTCCGTGGTTCCGGCTACGAGCAATAGAACTTCGTTTATCCGGTAACATCCTGAAGAGCGTAACCAAGGAAAACAAGGATGGATTCAGCATCGACTATAGGATGCAGAAGGTAGCACAAGAATTTAGTATCTCTTAAATTCCTAGGACAATTCCGGCAGCATAACGGCAGTAAAATGCTCAATATGAGACATTCTGCAAAAGACGGGGTAGCACCATAATCAGCATCATCACACAAGGTTCTGAAATATTACTAAACAGACTACACCGGAGGTACTTGAACTGGGATATGACTCTCATCAACCAATCCTAAGAGACTACGGAGTAGTAACACGTGATCCTGATAAATAGAAGAGGAAGCCTAGTTCCTTAACCCCGTTGGAAAGATAGGATGACTCAGATCAGAAGGGCATGAGATATAAGGAGTAAAAAGAGCCTTACGTTCCCTTCCACAATCAATTCCCTTATATAACTAAAGAATTACTAGACTCAACTTCGACTTGGATGGCTTGGAAATCCTACAAGCAGTTAGGCTCTGATACCAAAAGCTGTCGGGACCCCGATCCTAAGCCACATCGATCCAGCATGTAACACATCATATCACCTTGCGGCCTCACGCACGGTACTCCCACGGGTGCCACCTCACCTGGCCTGGGACCGTTTGCGTCTTTTGGCTCACGTATATGATAGTGTCGCTAGCATCCATATGACAGAGAACCCGGGCCGACATGGCTAGTCGTGAATCTAAAGCGGCACTAACCCATGAGGACAGGCATACATGAATCACATCGAGCATGTCGGTCATCAACGTGTGAATCCGGGCTGTAGCACTGGGCTAACAGGACTCCGGTAACCCGGGCTGTAGCAGGCTAGGCAGGACTCCGAATGTCACCGCGTGACATTTCCCCGAAGGGACAGACATAGGAACGAAGTGAAACACATGCCGGCCAGTCAAGTGTTCCGAGCAGTAGTGCTGGGCTAGCAGGACTCCGGTGAACCGGGCTGTAGCGGACTACTATCGCTCAGAAGCACTAGACTTACATTTCCCCATATGAAAGGCTGCCAAGGATAAACAACTAGATAGTCGGATCCCACACATAGCAATACACGTTACACGTACGCATAACATGCAAGTATGTGCTGTACAACATGGCATCACAACATAACGCAAACTCATATAGATAAAGGCCCAGAAGAGCCACATGGCATTAAATACAAACAGGGGTCACATGACCCATCATTCAGAGCATACAAGCAACAAGCGGAAGCATTACATGTCTGAGTACAGACAACTACAAAATAAAAGGCTGAGAAGCCTGACTATCTACAACCCTCCCAAGGGTACAAGATCGTAGCTGAGGTAGCAAGCTACTCGTCGAAGTCCAAGCGGAAATACTAGAAAGACTGAAGTCTCCGCTGCAAAACATAAATAAAGCAAACATGAGTACAAAGGTACTCAGCAAGACTTACATCAGATCCTATCATACATGCATTAGTATCAAGGAGGTAATGTGGGGTTTAGTTGCAGCAAGCCAGCTTTGACTCTGTGGCTATCCTGCTCTACGACTGTTGGTAACTCTTTTGAAAAGGCGCACACGAGTCCACTAATCACCACATCAATACACTGCTATGGATTCATCCCCGTCTCACTACGAGAAGGCCATCCATAGCACTCACACTTATCTTGAGCATTTTAGAGTATTCACTTCAAGTTGTCTATGTACCACGTAGGCATCCAAGAAGTCCATAACCGAGGACGCGGCTATTCGAATAGATCATGATAACCCTGCAGGGGTGTACTTCTTCACACACGCTCTCGCCACTTACCGCCCTGTACACGTCATGTACCTCGGCAACCTTCAAGCGGAAGCCGGGCGAGGGAGTCGGCCACGACCTGACTAACCACACAAGACTCTAGTCCAGGTTTATCGCCTATTCGGGTTCCATCCGCAAGGAGATCCGGCCGGGGTGTCGCTCACGGCCCCAAACGATGTGAGCAGGGTTCCCAAGCCCACCAACCGGGTGCCACTTGGTACACCGTGCCACCTGTGCCTAGTCTGTCCCGAGCCCACCCTGCCGGGTGCCACTCGGTAGAAAAATAGCACTACCTACAAACACCAGAAACTATTTGCGACTCCTGGGCAGAGATCAAGTTGGTTAATAAGTCGAGAGGGGCCGAGTTACCGGAACCCAATGTGTGGTAGTAGCTAGTCATTGGACAACATACACAGAACTCAGTGCTTAAGGACGGCTCCAATGAGACAACCCACCATGTACTCCTACATGGCCTCTCACCGCTACCTTTACCAAATCGTGTTCACACGCTTAACTCTCAGCATCAGAACATATCATATCCCTCCAATTCATTCCCAATGAATCAGACCCGACACAACTCTAAGCAATAGCAGGCATAGCATGGTAGAAGCACAACATGGCTCAATCAACTCCTGCACATGCTAGTGGGTTTCAACTATTTACTGTGGCAATGACAGGTCATGCAGAGGAATGGGTTCAACTACCGCATCATAAAGTAGCAGTTGAATCGTTGTTGTCCTAATGCAATAAAAAGAGAGCAGGAGCGAGAGTGGGACCATATCGGAATGAACAAGGGGGGTTTGCTTGCCTGGTAGATCAACAGGGGGGCACTGCTTCACAGACAGGTACTCTGGAACGGTCTCCGGAGCAGGACCTATCGAGAAGGAACGGTGCCAACAATCAATACACAATCACATGCAACAATATGATGCATGAACATGGCATGAGAATGTGATGTTGTTTGAGCTAATGCAGCTAGAGTTTATTTGGTTGAAGTTCATATGAACCAAGGGTTCATATGCAAACCCCAAGTGAAGTATATAACATGCCATTATTACGTTTTCACTTATACAGCAAGTATAAGTTGGGTTTTCATGCATGAAACTAGCATAAATGGGTTCCTTGCATTTTTCTGATGATTTTTCGTATATAACTTGTTTCAATCTTAGCTACGGTTGATTTGATATGATTTTTTGAAGTTTGAAACATTTTCTGGAATTTCCTGTTTAAAATTAAATCCAGAAAATAAATAATTGCGTCAGCACTACGTCATGCTTGCGTCAGCAAGTCAACCGCGCTGACTGGTTCAAACCCGACGTGTGGGGTCCACACGTCAGTGACAGGGGTTAAAACAGGGGTTAGTTAATCTTAATTAAAGGATTAGTGGCGCTGGGGCCCACTGGCAGTGTCAGCAGGGGTAATTAGCCTAAACTAATTAAGTCAGGGGCGGGGCCCACGTGTCATTGACCCACACGGGTCAAAGCTGGGTCAACAGAGGGGTTAGACCCGGTGAACCCCGCCGGCGTTTAGCCGCCGGCGAGGCCGAGCGCGGCGGAGAGGCTCGGGATCGCGTCTCCGGCGACCATTTGGACGGCGGAGACCATCTACGCGATGCCCAGACTCGCGCGCATCCAGTGGAACACACGGGAGGCTGCGGGGCGGCCGGAGCTCGCCGGAGCGAAGCTCGGGGCGGCGGCCGGTGTTCGGGCGCGAGCGGCGATGCGGCTGCGGTATGCGAGGGCGAGAACGGAGAGGGGGAGGAGGAGCAGAAGCTCACAGCGATCTCGATGGGCTTGACGGCGAGCTCGGGGACGCGCTGTGGTCGACGGGGCGGCGATGGGGATCCACGGCAGCCGGCGGTGAAGAAGACGATGGTGGCGACGATGGAGGCCGTCCGAAGGTGCGTGGCTCGACGCGGAGGTAGAGGGGGTCGTGGAGGAGCTGTGGAGCGCGTCGAGGAGGCGAGGCCGTGTCTGTGGGCGCTGCAGAGGTGGCCGGTGGCGGCGGTGGCTTCGGCCGTGAGAGAGAGAGAGCGAGGGAGAGGAGAGGAGAGGACTGAGGAGAGTGAGAGGGTACGGGGCGGCGCGTGGCGATGTCCGGGCGTTCCAGGGCGACGAGAAGGACGCTAGGCAGGCAGCTGCGTGCCGGCGCGCACGGCGTCGGGCACCGCTTCCCCTCTGCCCACTGGCAAGAGGAGGAAGACGGCTATGCCCTTGGTGGGCTGGGCCAGAACAGAAATGGGCCGGCCAGAGGCACCAGGTAAGAAGCCCAGGTAAGGTTTCTTTTTTATTTCTGTTCATGTTTTCTATTATCTGACATTTGTTTTGATTTAGTAATAATACTAAATCATTTTATTTAGTTATGCCAATTTTTGCAGGGGCTAATGGTATTATTCCAGAGCTCCTCAATTACTGGCACAATTTTTGGATATATAAAACATATATATCATTTATATATCCAATGCAAATAATTATTGCATTAATTCCAAATGCCCAAAATAAATATTTAAGAGCTTCTAAAAATATTGGTTTGATTTTTACCTCTGTCCAATATTTTTAGACAGTAACATGAACATTTCTTGGACCTTTTTGGAGAAATTTTTATCTGGGTCATTTCCAGAAATGATTTCTGAGGGTTTTACAAATCCCCAATTCAAAATTAAATGAAATTTAAACATGATGCACACATGACTAGCTAGCCTTGAGCATACCACAACTAGGGATGTGACAGCGACGACGGACGCCGAGACGAGCACGTGACACCACTGCCATCCTGTCTTAGCGTAATGCGAGTCGAGGCGGACGTCGTCGCGGTAGCGAATACGACGCCGAGATGAGCACGTGACACAACTGCCACCATGTCTTAGCAAAACGCGAGTCGAGGCGGACGTCATCGCGGTAGCGACGACGGACGCCGAGACAAGCACGTGACTCCACTGCCACCCTGTCTTAGCGTAACGCGAGTCGAGGCGGACGTCGTCGCGGTAGCGATGACGGACGCCGAGACGAGCACGTGACACCACTGCCATCCTGTCTTAGCGTAATGCGAGTCGAGGCGGACGTCATTGCGGTAGCGACTACGACGCCGAGACGAGCACGTGACACCACTGCCACCCTGTCTATCTTAGGGTAACGCGAGTCCAGGCGGACGTCGTCGCGGTAGCGACGACGGACGCCGAGAAGAGCACGTGACACCACTGCCACCCTGTCTTAGCAAAACGCGAGTCGAGGCGGACGTCGTCGCGGTAGCGAGGACGGACGCCGAGACGAGCACGTGAAACCACTGCCACCCTGTCTTAGCGAAACGTGAGTCGAGGCGGACGTCGTCGCGGTAGCGACGACGGACGCCGAGACAAGCACGTGACACCACTGCCATCCTGTCTTAGCGTAATGCGAGTCGAGGCGGACGTCGTCGCGGTAGCGACTACGACGCCGAGACGAGCACGCGACACAACTTCCTCCCTATCTATGTTAGGGTCACGCAAGTCGAGGCGGACGTCGTCGCGGTAGCGGCGACGGACGCCGAGACGAGCACGTGACATGACTGCCACACTGTCTTAGCAAAATGCGAGTCGAGGCGGACGTCGCCGCGGTAGCGACGACGGACGCCGAGACAAGCACGTGACACCACTGCCACCCTGTCTTAGCGAAACGCGAGTCGCGGCGGACGTTGTCGCGATAGCAACGACGGACGACGAGAAGAGCACGTGACACCACTGCCATCCTGTCTTAGCGTAATGCGAGTCGAGGCGGACGTCGTCGCGGTAGCGACTACGACGCCGAGACGAGCACGTGACACAACTGCCACCCTGTCTATCTTAGGGTAACGTGAGTCGAGGCGGACGTCGTCGCGGTAGCGGCGACGGACGCCGAGACGAGCACGTGACACCACTGCCACCCTGTCTTAGCAAAACACGAGTCGAGGCGGACGTCGTCGCGGTAGCGACGACGGACGCCGAGACAAGCACGTGACACCACTGCCACCCTGTCTTAGCGAAACGCGAGTCGAGGCGGACGTCGTCGCGATAGCGACGACGGACGCCGAGACGAGCACGTGACACCACTGCCATCCTGTCTTAGCGTAATGCGAGTCGAGGCGGACATCGTCGCGGTAGCGACGATGGACGCCGAGACGAGCACGTGACACCACTGCCACCCTGTCTTAGCAGAACGCGAGTCGAGGCGGACGTCGTCGCGGTAGCGAGGACGAACGCCGAGACGAGCACGTGACACCACTGCCACCCTGTCTTAGCGAAACGCGAGTCGAGGCGGACGTCGTCGCGGTAGCGACGACGGACGCCGAGACGAGCACGTGACACCACTGCCATCCTGTCTTAGCGTAATGCGAGTTGAGGCGGACGTCGTCGCGGTAGCGAATACGACGCCGAGACGAGCACGTGACACAACTGCCACCCTGTCTTAGCAAAACGCGAGTCGAGGCGGACGTCGTCGCGGTAGCGACGACGGACGCCGAGACAAGCATGTGACTCCACTGCCACCCTGTCTTAGCGTAACGCGAGTCGAGGCGGACGTCGTCGCGGTAGCGATGACGGACGCCGAGACGAGCACGTGACACCACTGCCATCCTGTCTTAGCGTAATGCGAGTCGAGGCGGACATCGTTGCGGTAGCGACTACGACGCCGAGACGAGCACGTGACACCACTGCCACCCTGTCTATCTTAGGGTAACGCGAGTCCAGGCGGACGTCGTCGCGGTAGCGACGACGGACGCCGAGACGAGCACGTGACACCACTGCCACCCTGTCTTAGCAAAACGCGAGTCGAGGCGGACATCGTCGCGGTAGCGAGGACGGACGCCGAGACGAGCACGTGACACCACTGCCACCCTGTCTTAGCGAAACGTGAGTCGAGGCGGACGTCGTCGCGGTAGCGACAACGGACGCCGAGACAAGCACGTGACACCACTACCATCCTGTCTTAGCGTAATGCGAGTCGAGGCGGACGTCGTCGCGGTAGCGACTACGACACCGAGACGAGCACGCGACACAACTTTCACCCTATCTATGTTAGGGTCACGCAAGTCGAGGCGGACGTCGTCGCGGTAGCGGCGACGGACGCCGAGACGAGCACGTGACATCACTGCCACACTGTCTTAGCAAAATGCGAGTCGAGGCGGACGTCGCCGCGGTAGCGACGACGGACGCCGAGACAAGCACGTGACACCACTGCCACCCTGTCTTAGCGAAACGCGAGTCGAGGCGGACGTTGTCGCGATAGCAACGACGGACGACGAGAAGAGCACGTGACACCACTGCCATCCTGTCTTAGCGTAATGCAAGTCGAGGCGGACGTCGTCGCGGTAGCGACTACGACGCCGAGACGAGCACGTGACACAACTGCCACCCTGTCTATCTTAGGGTAACGCGAGTCGAGGCGGACGTCATCGCGGTAGCGGCGACGGACGCCGAGACGAGCACGTGACACCACTGCCACCCTGTCTTAGCAAAACACGAGTCGAGGCGGACGTCGTCGCGGTAGCGAGGACGAACGCCGAGACGAGCACGTGACACCACTGCCACCCTGTCTTAGCGAAACGCGAGTCGAGGCGGACGTCGTCGCGGTAGCAACGACGGACGCCGAGAAGAGCACGTGACACCACTGCCATCCTGTCTTAGCGTAATGCGAGTTGAGGCGGACGTCGTCGCGGTAGCGAATACGACGCCGAGACGAGCACGTCACACAACTGCCACCCTGTCTTAGCAAAACGCGAGTCGAGGCGGACGTCGTCGCGGTAGCGACGACGGACGCCGAGACAAGCATGTGACTCCACTGCCACCCTGTCTTAGCGTAACGCGAGTCGAGGCCGACGTCGTCGCGGTAGCGATGACGGACGCCGAGACGAGCACGTGACACCACTGCCATCCTGTCTTAGCGTAATGCGAGTCGAGGCGGACGTCGTTGCGGTAGCGACTACGACGCCGAGACGAGCACGTGACACCACTGCCACCCTGTGTATCTTAGGGTAACGCGAGTCCAGGCGGACGTCGTCGCGGTAGCGACGATGGACGCCGAGACGAGCACGTGGCACCACTGCCACCCTGTCTTAGCAAAACGCGAGTCGAGGCGGACGTCGTCGCGGTAGCGAGGACGGACGCCGAGACGAGCACGTGACACCACTGCCACCCTGTCTTAGCGAAACGTGAGTCGAGGCGGACGTCGTCGCGGTAGCGACAACGGACGCCGAGACAAGCACGTGACACCACTACCATCCTGTCTTAGCGTAATGCGAGTCGAGGCGGACGTCGTCGCGGTAGCGACTACGACACCGAGACGAGCACGCGACACAACTTTCACCCTATCTATGTTAGGGTCACCCAAGTCGAGGCGGACGTCGTCGCGGTAGCGGCGACGGACGCCGAGACGAGCACGTGACATGACTGCCACACTGTCTTAGCAAAATGCGAGTCGAGGCGGACGTCGCCGCGGTAGCGACGACGGACGCCGAGACAAGCACGTGACACCACTGCCACCCTGTCTTAGCGAAACGCGAGTCGAGGCGGACGTTGTCGCGATAGCAACGACGGACGACGAGAAGAGCACGTGACACCACTGCCATCCTGTCTTAGCGTAATGCGAGTCGAGGCGGACGTCGTCGCGGTAGCGACTACGACGCCGAGACGAGCACGTGACACAACTGCCACCCTGTCTATCTTAGGGTAACGCGAGTCGAGGCGGACGTCATCGCGGTAGCGGCGACGGACGCCGAGACGAGCACGTGACACCACTGCCACCCTGTCTTAGCAAAACACGAGTCGAGGCGGACGTCGTCGCGGTAGCGACGACGGACGCCGAGACAAGCACGTGACACCACTGCCACCCTGTCTTAGCGAAACGCGAGTCGAGGCGGGCGTCGTCGCGATAGCGACGACGGACGCCGAGACGAGCACGTGACACCACTGCCATCCTGTCTT
The DNA here is from genome assembly GCA_032464435.1 of Aegilops umbellulata. NCBI lineage: Eukaryota > Viridiplantae > Streptophyta > Magnoliopsida > Poales > Poaceae > Aegilops > Aegilops umbellulata. Next base: position 140,878,338 of record CP136054.1, on the reverse strand, counting down.
AGCGTAATGCGAGTCGAGGCGGACGTCGTCGCGGTAGCGACGATGGACGCCGAGACGAGCACGTGACACCAGTGCTACCCTGTCTTAGCAAAACGCGAGTCGAGGCGGACGTCGTCGCGGTAGCGATGACGAACGCCGAGACGAGCACGTGACACCATTGCCACCCTGTCTTAGCGAAACGCGAGTCGAGGCGGACGTCGTCGCGGTAGCGACGACGGACGCCAAGACGAGCACGTGACACCACTGCCATCCTGTCTTAGCGTAATGCGAGTCGAGGCGGACGTCGTCGCGGTAGCGAATACGACGCCGAGACGAGCACGTGACACAACTGCCACCCTGTCTTAGCAAAACGCGAGTCGAGGCGGACGTCGTCGCGGTAGCGAGGACGGACGCTGAGACGAGCACGTGACACCACTGCCACCCTGTCTTAGCGAAACGTGAGTCGAGGCGGACGTCGTCGCGGTAGCGACGACGGACGCCGAGACAAGCACGTGACACCACTGCCATCCTGTCTTAGCGTAATGCGAGTCGAGGCGGACGTCGTCGCGGTAGCGACTACGACATCGAGACGAGCACGCGACACAACTTCCACCCTATCTATCTTAGGGTAACGCAAGTCGAGGCGGACGTCGTCGCGGTAGCGGCGACGGACGCCGAGACGAGCACGTGACATCATTGCCACACTGTCTTAGCAAAATGCGAGTCGAGGCGGACGTCGCCGCGGTAGCGACGACGGACGCCGAGACAAGCACGTGACACCACTGCCACCCTGTCTTAGCGAAACGCGAGTCGAGGCGGACGTTGTCGCGATAGCGACGACGGACGCCGAGACGAGCATGTGACACCACTGCCATCCTATCTTAGCGTAATGCGAGTCGAGGCGGACGTCGTCGCGGTAGCGACTACGACGCCGAGACGAGCACGTGACACAACTGCCACCCTGTCTATCTTAGGGTAACGTGAGTCGAGGCGGACGTCGTCGCGGTAGCGGCGACGGACGCCGAGACGAGCACGTGACACCACTGCCACCCTGTCTTAGCAAAACACGAGTCGAGGCGGACGTCGTCGCGGTAGCGACGACGGACGCCGAGACAAGCACGTGACACCACTGCCACCCTGTCTTAGCGAAACGCGAGTCGAGGCGGACGTCGTCGCGATAGCGACGACGGACGCCGAGACGAGCACGTGACACCACTGCCATCCTGTCTTAGCGTAATGCGAGTCGAGGCGGACATCGTCGCGGTAGCGACGATGGACGCCGAGACGAGCACGTGACACCACTGCCACCCTGTCTTAGCAGAACGCGAGTCGAGGCGGACGTCGTCGCGGTAGCGAGGACGAACGCCGAGACGAGCACGTGACACCACTGCCACCCTGTCTTAGCGAAACGCGAGTCGAGGCGGACGTCGTCGCGGTAGCGACGACGGACGCCGAGACGAGCACGTGACACCACTGCCATCCTGTCTTAGCGTAATGCGAGTTGAGGCGGACGTCGTCGCGGTAGCGAATACGACGCCGAGACGAGCACGTGACACAACTGCCACCCTGTCTTAGCAAAACGCGAGTCGAGGCGGACGTCGTCGCGGTAGCGACGACGGACGCCGAGACAAGCATGTGACTCCACTGCCACCCTGTCTTAGCGTAACGCGAGTCGAGGCGGACGTCGTCGCGGTAGCGATGACGGACGCCGAGACGAGCACGTGACACCACTGCCATCCTGTCTTAGCGTAATGCGAGTCGAGGCGGACGTCGTTGCGGTAGCGACTACGACGCCGAGACGAGCACGTGACACCACTGCCACCCTGTCTATCTTAGGGTAACGCGAGTCCAGGCGGACGTCGTCGCGGTAGCGACGACGGACGCCGAGACGAGCACGTGACACCACTGCCACCCTGTCTTAGCAAAACGCGAGTCGAGGCGGACATCGTCGCGGTAGCGAGGACGGACGCCGAGACGAGCACGTGACACCACTGCCACCCTGTCTTAGCGAAACGTGAGTCGAGGCGGACGTCGTCGCGGTAGCGACAACGGACGCCGAGACAAGCACGTGACACCACTACCATCCTGTCTTAGCGTAATGCGAGTCGAGGCGGACGTCGTCGCGGTAGCGACTACGACACCGAGACGAGCACGCGACACAACTTTCACCCTATCTATGTTAGGGTCACGCAAGTCGAGGCGGACGTCGTCGCGGTAGCGGCGACGGACGCCGAGACGAGCACGTGACATCACTGCCACACTGTCTTAGCAAAATGCGAGTCGAGGCGGACGTCGCCGCGGTAGCGACGACGGACGCCGAGACAAGCACGTGACACCACTGCCACCCTGTCTTAGCGAAACGCGAGTCGAGGCGGACGTTGTCGCGATAGCAACGATGGACGACGAGAAGAGCACGTGACACCACTGCCATCCTGTCTTAGCGTAATGCAAGTCGAGGCGGACGTCGTCGCGGTAGCGACTACGACGCCGAGACGAGCACGTGACACAACTGCCACCCTGTCTATCTTAGGGTAACGCGAGTCGAGGCGGACGTCATCGCGGTAGCGGCGACGGACGCCGAGACGAGCACGTGACACCACTGCCACCCTGTCTTAGCAAAACACGAGTCGAGGCGGACGTCGTCGCGGTAGCGAGGACGAACGCCGAGACGAGCACGTGACACCACTGCCACCCTGTCTTAGCGAAACGCGAGTCGAGGCGGACGTCGTCGCGGTAGCAACGACGGACGCCGAGACGAGCACGTGACACCACTGCCATCCTGTCTTAGCGTAATGCGAGTTGAGGCGGACGTCGTCGCGGTAGCGAATACGACGCCGAGACGAGCACGTCACACAACTGCCACCCTGTCTTAGCAAAACGCGAGTCGAGGCGGACGTCGTCGCGGTAGCGACGACGGACGCCGAGACAAGCATGTGACTCCACTGCCACCCTGTCTTAGCGTAACGCGAGTCGAGGCCGACGTCGTCGCGGTAGCGATGACGGACGCCGAGACGAGCACGTGACACCACTGCCATCCTGTCTTAGCGTAATGCGAGTCGAGGCGGACGTCGTTGCGGTAGCGACTACGACGCCGAGACGAGCACGTGACACCACTGCCACCCTGTGTATCTTAGGGTAACGCGAGTCCAGGCGGACGTCGTCGCGGTAGCGACGATGGACGCCGAGACGAGCACGTGACACCACTGCCACCCTGTCTTAGCAAAACGCGAGTCGAGGCGGACGTCGTCGCGGTAGCGAGGACGGACGCCGAGACGAGCACGTGACACCACTGCCACCCTGTCTTAGCGAAACGTGAGTCGAGGCGGACGTCGTCGCGGTAGCGACAACGGACGCCGAGACAAGCACGTGACACCACTACCATCCTGTCTTAGCGTAATGCGAGTCGAGGCGGACGTCGTCGCGGTAGCGACTACGACACCGAGACGAGCACGCGACACAACTTTCACCCTATCTATGTTAGGGTCACCCAAGTCGAGGCGGACGTCGTCGCGGTAGCGGCGACGGACGCCGAGACGAGCACGTGACATGACTGCCACACTGTCTTAGCAAAATGCGAGTCGAGGCGGACGTCGCCGCGGTAGCGACGACGGACGCCGAGACAAGCACGTGACACCACTGCCACCCTGTCTTAGCGAAACGCGAGTCGAGGCGGACGTTGTCGCGATAGCAACGACGGACGACGAGAAGAGCACGTGACACCACTGCCATCCTGTCTTAGCGTAATGCGAGTCGAGGCGGACGTCGTCGCGGTAGCGACTACGACGCCGAGACGAGCACGTGACACAACTGCCACCCTGTCTATCTTAGGGTAACGCGAGTCGAGGCGGACGTCATCGCGGTAGCGGCGACGGACGCCGAGACGAGCACGTGACACCACTGCCACCCTGTCTTAGCAAAACACGAGTCGAGGCGGACGTCGTCGCGGTAGCGACGACGGACGCCGAGACAAGCACGTGACACCACTGCCACCCTGTCTTAGCGAAACGCGAGTCGAGGCGGGCGTCGTCGCGATAGCGACGACGGACGCCGAGACGAGCACGTGACACCACTGCCATCCTGTCTTAGCGTAATGCGAGTCGAGGCGGACGTCGTCGCGGTAGCGACGATGGACGCCGAGACGAGCACGTGACACCAGTGCTACCCTGTCTTAGCAAAACGCGAGTCGAGGCGGACGTCGTCGCGGTAGCGATGACGAACGCCGAGACGAGCACGTGACACCATTGCCACCCTGTCTTAGCGAAACGCGAGTCGAGGCGGACGTCGTCGCGGTAGCGACGACGGACGCCAAGACGAGCACGTGACACCACTGCCATCCTGTCTTAGCGTAATGCGAGTCGAGGCGGACGTCGTCGCGGTAGCGAATACGACGCCGAGACGAGCACGTGACACAACTGCCACCCTGTCTTAGCAAAACGCGAGTCGAGGCGGACGTCGTCGCGGTAGCGAGGACGGACGCTGAGACGAGCACGTGACACCACTGCCACCCTGTCTTAGCGAAACGTGAGTCGAGGCGGACGTCGTCGCGGTAGCGACGACGGACGCCGAGACAAGCACGTGACACCACTGCCATCCTGTCTTAGCGTAATGCGAGTCGAGGCGGAAGTCGTCGCGGTAGCGACTACGACATCGAGACGAGCACGCGACACAACTTCCACCCTATCTATCTTAGGGTAACGCAAGTCGAGGCGGACGTCGTCGCGGTAGCGGCGACGGACGCCGAGACGAGCACGTGACATCATTGCCACACTGTCTTAGCAAAATGCGAGTCGAGGCGGACGTCGCCGCGGTAGCGACGACGGACGCCGAGACAAGCACGTGACACCACTGCCACCCTGTCTTAGCGAAACGCGAGTCGAGGCGGACGTTGTCGCGATAGCGACGACGGACGCCGAGACGAGCATGTGACACCACTGCCATCCTATCTTAGCGTAATGCGAGTCGAGGCGGACGTCGTCGCGGTAGCGACTACGACGCCGAGACGAGCACGTGACACAACTGCCACCCTGTCTATCTTAGGGTAACGCAAGTCGAGGCGGACGTCGTCGCGGTAGCGACGACGGACGCCGAGACGAGCACGTGACAGCACGGCCACCCTGTCTTAGCAAAACGCGAGTCGAGGCGGACGTCGTCGCGGTAGCGATGACGGACGCCGAGACGAGCACGTGACACCACTGCCACCCTGTCTTAGCGAAACGCCAGTCAAGCCGACGACGTCGCAATAGCGACGACGGACGCCGAGACGAGCACGTGACACCACTGTCATCCTGTCTTAGCGTAATGCGAGTCGAGGCGGACGTCGTCGCGGTAGCGACTACGACGCCGAGACGAGCACGTGACACAGCTGCCACCCTGTCTATCTTAGGGTAACGCGAGTCGAGGCGGACGTCGTCGCGGTAGCGGCGACGGACGCCGAGACGAGCACGTGACACCACTGCCACCCTGTCTTAGCAAAATGCGAGTCGAGGCGGACGTCGTCGCGATAGCGACGACGGACGCCGAGACAAGCACGTGACACCACTGCCACCCTGTCTTAGCGAAACGCGAGTCGAGGCGGACGTCGTCGCGGTAGCGACGACGGACGCCGAGACAAGCACGTGAGACCACTTTCACCCTGTCTTAGCGAAACGCGAGTCGAGGCGGACGTCGTCGCGGTAGCTACGATGGACGCCGAGAGGAGCACGTGACACCACTGCCACCCTATCTATGTTAGGGTCAAGCGAGTCGAGGCAGACGTCGTCGTGGTAGCGATGACGGACGCCGAGACGAGCACGTGACACCACTGCCACCCTGTCATAGCGAAACGCGAGTCGAGGCGGACGTTGTCGCGATAGCAACGACGGACGACGAGAAGAGCACGTGACACCACTGCCATCCTCTCTTAGCGTAATGCGAGTCGAGGCGGACGTCGTCGCGGTAGCGACTACGACGCCGAGACGAGCACGTGACACAACTGCCACCCTGTCTTAGCTAAACGTGAGTCGAGGCGGACGTCGTCGCGGTAGCGACGACGGACGCCGAGACAAGCACGTGACACCACTGCCATCCTGTCTTAGCGTAATGCGAGTCGAGGTGGACGTCGCGCGGTAGCAACTACGACGCCGAGACGAGCACGCGATACAACTTCCACCCTATCTATCTTAGGGTAACGCAAGTCGAGGCGGACGTCGTCGCGGTAGCGGCGACGGACGCCGAGACGAGCACGTGACATCATTGCCACACTGTCTTAGCAAAATGCGAGTCGAGGCGGACGTCGCCGCGGTAGCGACGACGGACGCCGAGACAAGCACGTGACACCACTGCCACCCTGTCTTAGCGAAACGCGAGTCGAGGCGGACGTTGTCGCGATAGCGACGACGGACGCCGAGACGAGCACGTGACACCACTGCCATCCTGTCTTAGCGTAATGCGAGTCGAGGCGGACGTCGTCGTGGTAGCGACTACGACGCCGAGACGAGCACGTGACACAACTGCCACCCTGTCTATCTTAGGGTAACGCGAGTCGAGGCGGACGTCGTCGCGGTAGCGACGACGGACGCCGAGACGAGCACGTGACAGGACGGCCTTCCTGTCTTAGCAAAACGCAAGTCGAGGCGGACGTCGTCGCGGTAGCGATGACGGACGCCGAGACGAGCACGTGACACCACTGCCACCCTGTCTTAGCAGAATGCGAGTCGAGGCGGACGTCGTCGCGGTAGCGACGACGGACGCCGAGACAAGCACGTGACACCATTGCCACCCTGTCTTAGCGAAACGCGAGTCGAGGCGGACGTCGTCGCGGTAGCGATGACGGACGCCGAGACGAGCACGTGACACCACTGCCATCCTGTCTTAGCGTAATGCGAGTTGAGGCGGACGTCGTCGCGGTAGCGAATACGACGCCGAGACGAGCACGTGACACAACTGCCACCCTGTCTTAGCAAAACGCGAGTCGGGGCGGACATCGTCGCGGTAGCGACGACGGACGCCGAGACAAGCATGTGACTCCACTGCCACCCTGTCTTAGCGTAACGCGAGTCGAGGCGGACGTCGTCGCGGTAGCGATGACGGACGCCGAGACGAGCACGTGACACCACTGCCATCCTGTCTTAGCGTAATGCGAGTCGAGGCGGACGTCGTTGCGGTAGCGACTACGACGCCGAGACGAGCACGTGACACCACTGCCACCCTGTCTATCTTAGGGTAACGCGAGTCCAGGCGGACGTCGTCGCGGTAGCGACGACGGACGCCGAGACGAGCACGTGACACCACTGCCACCCTGTCTTAGCAAAACGCGAGTCGAGGTGGACGTCGTCGCGGTAGCGAGGACGGACGCCGAGACGAGCACGTGACACCACTGCCACCCTGTCTTAGCGAAACGTGAGTCGAGGCGGACGTCGTCGCGGTAGCGACAACGGACGCCGAGACAAGCACGTGACACCACTACCATCCTGTCTTAGCGTAATGCGAGTCGAGGCGGACGTCGTCGCGGTAGCGACTACGACACCGAGACGAGCACGCGACACAACTTCCACCCTATCTATGTTAGGGTCACGCAAGTCGAGGCGGACGTCGTCGCGGTAGCGGCGACGGACGCCGAGACGAGCACGTGACATCACTGCCACACTGTCTTAGCAAAATGCGAGTCGAGGCGGACGTCGCCGCGGTAGCGACGACGGACGCCGAGACAAGCACATGACACCACTGCCACCCTGTCTTAGCGAAACGCGAGTCGAGGCGGATGTTGTCGCGATAGCAACGACGGACGACGAGAAGAGCACGTGACACCACTGCCATCCTGTCTTAGCGTAATGCGAGTCGAGGCGGACGTCGTCGCGGTAGCGACTACGACACCGAGACGAGCACGTGACACAACTGCCACCCTGTCTTAGCTAAACGTGAGTCGAGGCGGACGTCGTCGCGGTAGCGACGACGGACGCCGAGACAAGCACGTGACACCACTGCCATCCTGTCTTAGCGTAATGCGAGTCGAGGTGGACGTCGCGCGGTAGCGACTACGACGCCGAGACGAGCACGCGACACAACTTCCACCCTATCTATCTTAGGGTAACGCAAGTCGAGGCGGACGTCGTCGCGGTAGCGGCGACGGACGCCGAGACGAGCACGTGACATCATTGCCACACTGTCTTAGCAAAATGCGAGTCGAGGCGGACGTCGCCGCGGTAGCGACGACGGACGCCAAGACAAGCACGTGACACCACTGCCACCCTGTCTTAGCGAAACGCGAGTCGAGGCGGACGTTGTCGCGATAGCGACGACGGACGCCGAGACGAGCACGTGACACCACTGCCATCCTGTCTTAGCGTAATGCGAGTCGAGGCGGACGTCGTCGTGGTAGCGACTACGACGCCGAGACGAGCACGTGACACAACTGCCACCCTGTCTATCTTAGGGTAACGCGAGTCGAGGCGGACGTCGTCGCGGTAGCGACGACGGACGCCGAGACGAGCACGTGACAGCACGGCCTCCCTGTCTTAGCAAAACGCGAGTCGAGGCGGACGTCGTCGCGGTAGCGATGACGGACGCCGAGACGAGCACGTGACACCACTGCCACCCTGTCTTAGCAAAACGCGAGTCGAGGCGGACGTCGTCGCGGTAGCGACGACGGACGCCGAGACAAGCACGTGACACCACTGCCACCCTGTCTTAGCGAAACGCGAGTCGAGGCGGACGTCGTCGCGGTAGCGACGACGGACGCCGAGACGAGCACGTGACACCACTGCCATCCTGTCTTAGCGTAATGCGAGTTGAGGCGGACGTCGTCGCGGTAGCGAATACAACGCCGAGACGAGCACGTGACACAACTGCCACCCTGTCTTAGCAAAACGCGAGTCGAGGCGGACGTCGTCGCGGTAGCGACGACGGACGCCGAGACAAGCATGTGACACCACTACCATCCTGTCTTAGCGTAATGCGAGTCGAGGCGGACGTCGTCGCGGTAGCGACTACGACACCGAGACGAGCACGCGACACAACTTCCACCCTATCTATGTTAGGGTCACGCAAGTCGAGGCGGACGTCGTCGCGGTAGCGGCGACGGACGCCGAGACGAGCACGTGACATCACTGCCACACTGTCTTAGCAAAATGCGAGTCGAGGCGGACGTCGCCGCGGTAGCGACGACGGACGCCGAGACAAGCACGTGACACCACTGCCACCTTGTCTTAGCGAAACGCGAGTCGAGGCGGATGTTGTCGCGATAGCAACGACGGACGACGAGAAGAGCACGTGACACCACTGCCATCCTGTCTTAGCGTAATGCGAGTCGAGGCGGACGTCGTCGCGGTAGCGACTACGACGCCGAGACGAGCACGTGACACAACTGCCATCCTGTCTATCTTAGGGTAACGCGAGTCGAGGCGGACGTCGTCGCGGTAGCGGCGACGGACGCCGAGACGAGCACGTGACACCACTGCCACCCTGTCTTAGCAAAACACGAGTCGAGGCGGACGTCGTCGCGGTAGCGATGACGGACGCCGAGACAAGCACGTGACACCACTGCCACCCTGTCTTAGCGAAACGCGAGTCGAGGCGGACGTCGTCGCGATAGCGACGACGGACGCCGAGACGAGCACGTGACACCACTGCCATCCTGTCTTAGCGTAATGCGAGTCGAGGCGGACATCGTCGCGGTAGCGACGATGGACGCCGAGACGAGCACGTGACACCACTGCCACCCTGTCTTAGGAAAACGCGAGTCGAGGCGGACGTCGTCGCGGTAGCGAGGACGAACGCCGAGACGAGCACGTGACACCACTGCCACCCTGTCTTAGCGAAACGCGAGTCGAGGCGGACGTCGTCGCGGTAGCGACGACGGACGCCGAGACGAGCACGTGACACCACTGCCATCCTATCTTAGCGTAATGCGAGTTGAGGCGGACGTCGTCGCGGTAGCGAATACGACGCCGAGACGAGCACGTGACACAACTGCCACCCTGTCTTAGCAAAACGCGAGTCGAGGCGGACGTCGTCGCGGTAGCGACGACGGACGCCGAGACAAGCATGTGACTCCACTGCCACCCTGTCTTAGCGTAACGCGAGTCGAGGCGGACGTCGTCGCGGTAGCGATGACGGACGCCGAGACGAGCACGTGACACCACTGCCATCCTGTCTTAGCGTAATGCGAGTCGAGGCGGACGTCGTTGCGGTAGCGACTACGACGCCGAGACAAGCACGTGACACCACTGCCACCCTGTCTATCTTAGGGTAACGCGAGTCCAGGCGGACGTCGTCGCGGTAGCGACGACGGACGCCGAGACGAGCACGTGACACCACTGCCACCCTGTCTTAGCAAAACGCGAGTCGAGGTGGACGTCGTCGCGGTAGCGAGGACGGACGCCGAGACGAGCACGTGACACCACTGCCACCCTGTCTTAGCGAAACGTGAGTCGAGGCGGACGTCGTCGCGGTAGCGACAACGGACGCTGAGACAAGCACGTGACACCACTACCATCCTGTCTTAGCGTAATGCGAGTCGAGGCGGACGTCGTCGCGGTAGCGACTACGACACCGAGACGAGCACGCGACACAACTTCCACCCTATCTATGTTAGGGTCACGCAAGTCGAGGCGGACGTCGTCGCGGTAGCGGCGACGGACGCCGAGACGAGCACGTGACATCACTGCCACACTGTCTTAGCAAAATGCGAGTCGAGGCGGACGTCGCCGCGGTAGCGACGACGGACGCCGAGACAAGCACGTGACACCACTGCCACCCTGTCTTAGCGAAACGCGAGTCGAGGCGGACGTTGTCGCGATAGCAACGACGGACGACGAGAAGAGCACGTGACACCACTGCCATCCTGTCTTAGCGTAATGCGAGTCGAGGCGGACGTCGTCGCGGTAGCGACTACGACACCGAGACGAGCACGTGACACAACTGCCACCCTGTCTATCTTAGGGTAACGCGAGTCGAGGCGGACGTCGTCGCGGTAGCGGCGACGGACGCCGAGACGAGCACGTGACACCACTGCCACCCTGTCTTAGCAAAACACGAGTCGAGGCGGACGTCGTCGCGGTAGCAACGACGGACGTCGAGACAGGCACGTGACACCACTGCCACCCTGTCTTAGCGAAACGCGAGTCGAGGCGGACGTCGTCGCGATAGCGACGACGGACGCCGAGACGAGCACGTGACACCACTACCATCCTGTCTTAGCGTAATGCGAGTCGAGGCGGACGTCGTCGCGGTAGCGACGATGGACGCCGAGACGAGCACGTGACACCACTGCTACCCTGTCTTAGCAAAACGCGAGTCGAGGCGGACGTCGTCGCGGTAGCGATGACGAACGCCGAGACGAGCACGTGACACCACTGCCACCCTGTCTTAGCGAAACGCGAGTCGAGGAGGACGTCGTCGCGGTGGCGACGCCGGACGCCGAGACGAGCACGTGACACCACTGCCATCCTGTCTTAGCGTAATGCGAGTCGAGGCGGACATCGTCGCGGTAGCGAATACGACGCCGAGACGAGCACGTGACACAGCTGCCACCCTGTCTTAGCAAAACGCGAGTCGAGGCGGACGTCGTCGCGGTAGCGAGGACGGACGCTGAGACGAGCACGTGACACCACTGCCACCCTGTCTTAGCGAAACGTGAGTCGAGGCGGACGTCGTCGCGGTAGCGACGACGGACGCCGAGACAAGCAAGTGACACCACTGCCATCCTGTCTTAGCGTAATGCGAGTCGAGGCGGACGTCGTCGCGGTAGCGACTACGATGCCGAGACGAGCACGCGACACAACTTCCACCCTATCTATCTTAGGGTAACGCAAGTCGAGGCGGACGTCGTCGCGGTAGCGGCGACGGACGCCGAGACGAGCACGTGACATCATTGCCACACTGTCTTAGCAAAATGCGAGTCGAGGCGGACGTCGCCGCGGTAGCGACGACGGACGCCGAGACAAGCACGTGACACCACTGCCACCCTGTCTTAGCGAAACGCGAGTCAAGCCGACGTCGTCGCGATAGCGACGACGGACGCCGAGACGAGCACGTGACACCACTGCCACCCTGTCTTAGCAAAACGCGAGTCGAGGTGGACGTCGTCGCGGTAGCGAGGACGGACGCCGAGACGAGCACGTGACACCACTGCCACCCTGTCTTAGTGAAACGTGAGTCGAGGCGGACGTCGTCGCGGTAGCGACAACGGACACCGAGACAAGCACGTGACACCACTACCATCCTGTCTTAGCGTAATGCAAGTCGAGGCGGACGTCGTCGCGGTAGCGACTACGACACCGAGACGAGCACGCGACACAACTTCCACCCTATCTATGTTAGGGTCACGCAAGTCGAGGCGGACGTCGTCGCGGTAGCGGCGACGGACGCCGAGACGAGCACGTGACATCACTGCCACACTGTCTTAGCAAAATGCGAGTCGAGGCGGACATCGCCGCGGTAGCGACGACGGACGCCGAGACAAGCACGTGACACCACTGCCACCCTGTCTTAGCGAAACGCGAGTCGAGGCGGACGTTGTCGCGATAGCAACGACGGACGACGAGAAGAGCACGTGACACCACTGCCATCCTGTCTTAGCGTAATGCGAGTCGAGGCGGACGTCGTCGCGGTAGCGACTACGACGCCGAGACGAGCACGTGACACAACTGCCACCCTGTCTATCTTAGGGTAACGCGAGTCGAGGCGGACGTCGTCGCGGTAGCGGCGACGGACGCCGAGACGAGCACGTGACACCACTGCCACCCTGTCTTAGCAAAACACGAGTCGAGGCGGACGTCGTCGCGGTAGCGACGACGGACGTCGAGACAAGCATGTGACACCACTGCCACCCTGTCTTAGCGAAACGCGAGTCGAGGCGGACGTCGTCGCGATAGCGACGACGGACGCCGAGACGAGCACGTGACACCACTGCCATCCTGTCTTAGCGTAATGCGAGTCAAGGCGGACGTCGTCGCGGTAGCGACGATGGACGCCGAGACGAGCACGTGACACCACTGCTACCCTGTCTTAGCAAAACGCGAGTCGAGGCGGACGTCGTCGCGGTAGCGATGACGAACGCCGAGACGAGCACGTGACACCACTGCCACCCTGTCTTAGCGAAACGCGAGTCGAGGAGGACGTCGTCGCGGTAGCGACGACGGACGCCGAGACGAGCACGTGACACCACTGCCATCCTGTCTTAGCGTAATGCGAGTCGAGGCGGACATCGTCGCGGTAGCGAATACGACGCCGAGACGAGCACGTGACACAACTGCCACCCTGTCTTAGCAAAACGCGAGTCGAGGCGGACATCGTCGCGGTAGCGAGGACGGACGCTGAGACGAGCACGTGACACCACTGCCACCCTGTCTTAGCGAAACGTGAGTCGAGGCGGACGTCGTCGCGGTAGCGACGACGGACGCCGAGACAAGCACGTGACACCACTGCCATCCTGTCTTAGCGTAATGCGAGTCGAGGCGGACGTCGTCGCGGTAGCGACTACGACGCCGAGACGAGCACGCGACACAACTTCCACCCTATCTATCTTAGGATAACGCAAGTCGAGGCGGACGTCGTCGCGGTAGCGGCGACGGACGCCGAGACGAGCACATGACATCATTGCCACACTGTCTTAGCAAAATGCGAGTCGAGGCGGACGTCGCCGCGGTAGCGACGACGGACGCCGAGACAAGCACGTGACACCACTGCCACCCTGTCTTAGCGAAACGCGAGTCGAGGCGGACGTTGTCGCGATAGCGACGACGGACGCTGAGACGAGCACGTGACACCACTGCCATCCTATCTTAGCGTAATGCGAGTCGAGGCGGACGTCGTCGCGGTAGCGACTACGACGCCGAGACGAGCACGTGACACAACTGCCACCCTGTCTATCTTAGGGTAACGCGAGTCGAGGCGGACGTCGTCGCGGTAGCGACGACGGACGCCGAGACGAGCACGTGACAGCACGGCCACCCTGTCTTAGCAAAACGCGAGTCGAGGCGGACGTCGTCGCGGTAGCGATGGCGGACGCCGAGACGAGCACGTGACACCACTGCCACCCTGTCTTAGTGAAACGCGAGTCAAGCCGACGTCGTCGCGATAGCGACGACGGACGCCGAGACGAGCACGTGACACCACTGTCATCCTGTCTTAGCGTAATGCGAGTCGAGGCGGACGTCGTCGCGGTAGCGACTACGACGCCGAGATGAGCACGTGACACAACTGCCACCCTGTCTATCTTAGGGTAACGCGAGTCGAGGCGGACGTCGTCGCGGTAGCGGCGACGGACGCCGAGACGAGCACGTGACACCACTGCCACCCTATCTTAGCAAAATGCGAGTCGAGGCGGACGTCGTCGCGATAGCGACGACGGACGCCGAGACAAGCACGTGACACCACTGCCACCCTGTCTTAGCGAAACGCGAGTCGAGGCGGACGTCGTCGCGGTAGCGACGACGGACGCCGAGACAAGCACGTGAGACCACTTTCACCCTGTCTTCGCGAAACGCGAGTCGAGGCGGACGTCGTCGCGGTAGCGACGATGGACGCCGAGAGGAGCACGTGACACCACTGCCACCCTATCTATGTTAGGGTCACGCGAGTCGAGGCGGACGTCGTCGTGGTAGCGATGACGGACTCCGAGACGAGCACGTGACACCACTGCCACCCTGTCTTAGCGAAACGCGAGTCGAGGCGGACGTTGTCGCGATAGCAACGACGGACGACGAGAAGAGCACGTGACACCACTGCCATCCTGTCTTAGCGTAATGCGAGTCGAGGCGGACGTCGTCGCGGTAGCGACTACGACGCCGAGACGAGCACGTGACACAACTGCCACCCTGTCTATCTTAGGGTAACGCGAGTCGAGGCGGATGTCGTCGCGGTAGCGACGACGGACGCCGAGACGAGCACGTGACAGCACGGCCACCCTGTCTTAGCAAAACGCGAGTCGAGGCGGACGTCGTCGCGGTAGCGATGGCGGACGCCGAGACGAGCACGTGACACCACTGCCACCCTGTCTTAGCGAAACGCGAGTCAAGCCGACGTCGTCGCGATAGCGACGACGGACGCCGAGACGAGCACGTGACACCACTGCCACCCTGTCTTAGCAAAACGCGAGTCGAGGTGGACGTCGTCGCGGTAGCGAGGACGGACGCCGAGACGAGCACGTGACACCACTGCCACCCTGTCTTAGTGAAACGTGAGTCGAGGCGGACGTCGTCGCGGTAGCGACAACGGACGCCGAGACAAGCACGTGACACCACTACCATCCTGTCTTAGCGTAATGCGAGTCGAGGCGGACGTCGTCGCGGTAGCGACTACGACACCGAGACGAGCACACGACACAACTTCCACCCTATCTATGTTAGGGTCACGCAAGTCGAGGCGGACGTCGTCGCGGTAGCGGCGACGGACGCCGAGACGAGCACGTGACATCACTGCCACACTGTCTTAGCAAAATGCGAGTCGAGGCGGACGTCGCCGCGGTAGCGACGACGGACGCCGAGACAAGCACGTGACACCACTGCCACCCTGTCTTAGCGAAACGCGAGTCGAGGCGGACGTTGTCGCGATAGCAACGACGGACGACGAGAAGAGCACGTGACACCACTGCCATCCTGTCTTAGCGTAATGCGAGTCGAGGCGGACGTCGTCGCGGTAGCGACTACGACGCCGAGACGAGCACGTGACACAACTGCCACCCTGTCTATCTTAGGGTAACGCGAGTCGAGGCGGACGTCATCGCGGTAGCGGCGACGGACGCCGAGACGAGCACGTGACACCACTGCCACCCTGTCTTAGCAAAACACGAGTCGAGGCGGACGTCGTCGCGGTAGCGACGACGGACGTCGAGACAAGCACGTGACACCACTGCCACCCTGTCTTAGCGAAACGCGAGTCGAGGCGGACGTCGTCGCGATAGCGACGACGGACGCCGAGACGAGCACGTGACACCACTGCCATCCTGTCTTAGCGTAATGCGAGTCGAGGCGGACGTCGTCGCGGTAGCGACGATGGACGCCGAGACGAGCACGTGACACCACTGCTACCCTGTCTTAGCAAAACGCGAGTCGAGGCGGACGTCGTCGCGGTAGCGATGACGAACGCCGAGACGAGCACGTGACACCACTGCCACCCTGTCTTAGCGAAACGCGAGTCGAGGAGGACGTCGTCGCGGTAGCGACGACGGACGCCGAGACGAGCACGTGACACCACTGCCATCCTGTCTTAGCGTAATGCGAGTCGAGGCGGACATCGTCGCGGTAGCGAATACGACGCCGAGACGAGCACGTGACACAACTGCCACCCTGTCTTAGCAAAACGCGAGTCGAGGCGGACGTCGTCGCGGTAGCGAGGACGGACGCTGAGACGAGCACGTGACACCACTGCCACCCTGTCTTAGCGAAACGTGAGTCGAGGCGGACGTCGTCGCGGTAGCGACGACGGACGCCGAGACAAGCACGTGACACCACTGCCATCCTGTCTTAGCGTAATGCGAGTCGAGGCGGACGTCGTCGCGGTAGCGACTACGACGCCGAGACGAGCACGCGACACAACTTCCACCCTATCTATCTTAGGATAACGCAAGTCGAGGCGGACGTCGTCGCGGTAGCGGCGACGGACGCCGAGACGAGCACATGACATCATTGCCACACTGTCTTAGCAAAATGCGAGTCGAGGCGGACGTCGCCGCGGTAGCGACGACGGACGCCGAGACAAGCACGTGACACCACTGCCACCCTGTCTTAGCGAAACGCGAGTCGAGGCGGACGTTGTCGCGATAGCGACGACGGACGCTAAGACGAGCATGTGACACCACTGCCATCCTATCTTAGCGTAATGCGAGTCGAGGCGGACGTCGTCGCGGTAGCGACTACGACGCCGAGACGAGCACGTGACACAACTGCCACTCTGTCTATCTTAGGGTAACGCGAGTCGAGGCGGACGTCGTCGCGGTAGCGACGACGGACGCCGAGACGAGCACGTGACAGCACGGCCACCCTGTCTTAGCAAAACGCGAGTCGAGGCGGACGTCGTCGCGGTAGCGATGGCGGACGCCGAGACGAGCACGTGACACCACTGCCACCCTGTCTTAGCGAAACGCGAGTCAAGCCGACGTCGTCGCGATAGCGACGACGGACGCCGAGACGAGCACGTGACACCACTGTCATCCTGTCTTAGCGTAATGTGAGTCGAGGCGGACGTCGTCGCGGTAGCGACTACGACGCCGAGACGAGCACGTGACACAACTGCCACCCTGTCTATCTTAGGGTAACGCGAGTCGAGGCGGACGTCGTCGCGGTAGCGGCGACGGACGCCGAGACGAGCACGTGACACCACTGCCACCCTATCTTAGCAAAATGCGAGTCGAGGCGGACGTCGTCGCGATAGCGACGACGGACGCCGAGACAAGCACGTGACACCACTGCCACCCTGTCTTAGCGAAACGCGAGTCGAGGCGGACGTCGTCGCGGTAGCGACGACGGACGCCGAGACAAGCACGTGAGACCACTTTCACCCTGTCTTAGCGAAACGCGAGTCGAGGCGGACGTCGTCGCGGTAGCGACGATGGACGCCGAGAGGAGCACGTGACACCACTGCCACCCTATCTATGTTAGGGTCACGCGAGTCGAGGCGGACGTCGTTGTGGTAGCGATGACGGACGCCGAGACGAGCACGTGACACCACTGCCACCCTGTCTTAGCGAAACGCGAGTCGAGGCGGACGTTGTCGCGATAGCAACGACGGACGACGAGAAGAGCACGTGACACCACTGCCATCCTGTCTTAGCGTAATGCGAGTCGAGGCGGACGTCGTCGCGGTAGCGACTACGACGCCGAGACGAGCACGTGACACAACTGCCACCCTGTCTATCTTAGGGTAACGCGAGTCGAGGCGGACGTCGTCGCGGTAGCGGCGACGGACGCCGAGACGAGCACGTGACACCACTGCCACCCTGTCTTAGCAAAACACGAGTCGAGGCGGACGTCGTCGCGGTAGCGACGACGGACGTCGAGACAAGCACGTGACACCACTTCCACCCTGTCTTAGCGAAACGCGAGTCGAGGCGGACGTCGTCGCGATAGCGACGACGGACGCCGAGACGAGCACGTGACACCACTGCCATCCTGTCTTAGCGTAATGCGAGTCGAGGCGAACGTCGTCGCGGTAGCGACGATGGACGCCGAGACGAGCACGTGACACCACTGCTACCCTGTCTTAGCAAAACGCGAGTCGAGGCGGACGTCGTCGCGGTAGCGATGACGAACGCCGAGACGAGCACGTGACACCACTGCCACCCTGTCTTAGCGAAACGCGAGTCGAGGAGGACGTCGTCGCGGTAGCGACGACGGACGCCGAGACGAGCACGTGACACCACTGCCATCCTGTCTTAGCGTAATGCGAGTCGAGGCGGACATCGTCGCGGTAGCGAATACGACGCCGAGACGAGCACGTGACACAACTGCCACCCTGTCTTAGCAAAACGCGAGTCGAGGCGGACGTCGCCGCGGTAGCGAGGACGGACGCTGAGACGAGCACGTGACACCACTGCCACCCTGTCTTAGCGAAACGTGAGTCGAGGCGGACGTCGTCGCGGTAGCGACGACGGACGCCGAGACAAGCAAGTGACACCACTGCCATCCTGTCTTAGCGTAATGCGAGTCGAGGCGGACGTCGTCGCGGTAGCGACTACGATGCCGAGACGAGCACGCGACACAACTTCCACCCTATCTATCTTAGGGTAACGCAAGTCGAGGCGGACGTCGTCGCGGTAGCGGCGACGGACGCCGAGACGAGCACGTGACATCATTGCCACACTGTCTTAGCAAAATGCGAGTCGAGGCGGACGTCGCCGCGGTAGCGACGACGGACGCCGAGACAAGCACGTGACACCACTGCCACCCTGTCTTAGCGAAACGCGAGTCGAGGCGGACGTTGTCGCGATAGCAACGACGAACACCGAGAAGAGCACGTGACACCACTGCCATCCTGTCTTAGCGTAATGCGAGTCGACGCGGAAGTCGTCGCGGTAGCGACTACGACGCCGAGACGAGCACGTGACACAACTGCCACCCTGTCTATCTTAGGGTAACGCGAGTCGAGGCGGACGTCGTCGCGGTAGCGGCGACGGACGCCGAGACGAGCACGTGACACCACTGCCACCCTATCTTAGCAAAATGCGAGTCGAGGCGGACGTCGTCGCGATAGCGACGACGGACGCCGAGACAAGCACGTGACACCACTGCCACCCTGTCTTAGCGAAACGCGAGTCGAGGCGGACGTCGTCGCGGTAGCGACGACGGACGCCGAGACAAGCACGTGAGACCACTTTCACCCTGTCTTAGCGAAACGCGAGTCGAGGCGGACGTCGTCGCGGTAGCGACGATGGACGCCGAGAGGAGCACGTGACACCACTGCCACCCTATCTATGTTAGGGTCACGCGAGTCGAGGCGGACGTCGTTGTGGTAGCGATGACGGACGCCGAGACGAGCACGTGACACCACTGCCACCCTGTCTTAGCGAAACGCGAGTCGAGGCGGACGTTGTCGCGATAGCAACGACGGACGACGAGAAGAGCACGTGACACCACTGCCATCCTGTCTTAGCGTAATGCGAGTCGAGGCGGACGTCGTCGCGGTAGCGACTACGACGCCGAGACGAGCACGTGACACAACTGCCACCCTGTCTATCTTAGGGTAACGCGAGTCGAGGCGGACGTCGTCGCGGTAGCGGCGACGGACGCCGAGACGAGCACGTGACACCACTGCCACCCTGTCTTAGCAAAACACGAGTCGAGGCGGATGTCGTCGCGGTAGCGACGACGGACGTCGAGACAAGCACGTGACACCACTTCCACCCTGTCTTAGCGAAACGCGAGTCGAGGCGGACGTCGTCGCGATAGCGACGACGGACGCCGAGACGAGCACGTGACACCACTGCCATCCTGTCTTAGCGTAATGCGAGTCGAGGCGAACGTCGTCGCGGTAGCGACGATGGACGCCGAGACGAGCACGTGACACCACTGCTACCCTGTCTTAGCAAAACGCGAGTCGAGGCGGACGTCGTCGCGGTAGCGATGACGAACGCCGAGACGAGCACGTGACACCACTGCCACCCTGTCTTAGCGAAACGCGAGTCGAGGAGGACGTCGTCGCGGTAGCGACGACGGACGCCGAGACGAGCACGTGACACCACTGCCATCCTGTCTTAGCGTAATGCGAGTCGAGGCGGACATCGTCGCGGTAGCGAATACGACGCCGAGACGAGCACGTGACACAACTGCCACCCTGTCTTAGCAAAACGCGAGTCGAGGCGGACGTCGCCGCGGTAGCGAGGACGGACGCTGAGACGAGCACGTGACACCACTGCCACCCTGTCTTAGCGAAACGTGAGTCGAGGCGGACGTCGTCGCGGTAGCGACGACGGACGCCGAGACAAGCAAGTGACACCACTGCCATCCTGTCTTAGCGTAATGCGAGTCGAGGCGGACGTCGTCGCGGTAGCGACTACGATGCCGAGACGAGCACGCGACACAACTTCCACCCTATCTATCTTAGGGTAACGCAAGTCGAGGCGGACGTCGTCGCGGTAGCGGCGACGGACGCCGAGACGAGCACGTGACATCATTGCCACACTGTCTTAGCAAAATGCGAGTCGAGGCGGACGTCGCCGCGGTAGCGACGACGGACGCCGAGACAAGCACGTGACACCACTGCCACCCTGTCTTAGCGAAACGCGAGTCGAGGCGGACGTTGTCGCGATAGCGACGACGGACGACGAGAAGAGCACGTGACACCACTGCCATCCTGTCTTAGCGTAATGCGAGTCGAGGCGGACGTCGTCACGGTAGCGACTACGACGCCGAGACGAGCACGTGACACAACTGCCACCCTGTCTATCTTAGGGTAACGCGAGTCGAGGCGGATGTCGTCGCGGTAGCGACGACGGACGCCGAGACGAGCACGTGACAGCACGGCCACCCTGTCTTAGCAAAACGCGAGTCGAGGCGGACGTCGTCGCGGTAGCGATGGCGGACGCCGAGACGAGCACGTGACACCACTGCCACCCTGTCTTAGTGAAACGCGAGTCAAGCCGACGTCGTCGCGATAGCGACGACGGACGCCGAGACGAGCACGTGACACCACTGCCACCCTGTCTTAGCAAAACGCGAGTCGAGGTGGACGTCGTCGCGGTAGCGAGGACGGACGCCGAGACGAGCACGTGACACCACTGCCACCCTGTCTTAGTGAAACGTGAGTCGAGGCGGACGTCGTCGCGGTAGCGACAACGGACGCCGAGACAAGCATGTGACACCACTACCATCCTGTCTTAGCGTAATGCGAGTCGAGGCGGACGTCGTCGCGGTAGCGACTACGACACCGAGACGAGCACGCGACACAACTTCCACCCTATCTATGTTAGGGTCACGCAAGTCGAGGCGGACGTCGTCGCGGTAGCGGCGACGGACGCCGAGACGAGCACGTGACATCACTGCCACACTGTCTTAGCAAAATGCGAGTCGAGGCGGACGTCGCCGCGGTAGCGACGACGGACGCCGAGACAAGCACGTGACACCACTGCCACCCTGTCTTAGCGAAACGCGAGTCGAGGCGGACGTTGTCGCGATAGCAACGACGGACGACGAGAAGAGCACGTGACACCACTGCCATCCTGTCTTAGCGTAATGCGAGTCGAGGCGGACGTCGTCGCGGTAGCGACTACGACGCCGAGACGAGCACGTGACACAACCGCCACCCTGTCTATCTTAGGGTAACGCGAGTCAAGGCGGACGTCGTCGCGGTAGCGGCGACGGACGCCGAGACGAGCACGTGACACCACTGCCACCCTGTCTTAGCAAAACACGAGTCGAGGCGGACGTCGTCGCGGTAGCGACGACGGACGTCGAGACAAGCACGTGACACCACTGCCACCCTGTCTTAGCGAAACGCGAGTCGAGGCGGACGTCGTCGCGATAGCGACGACGGACGCCTAGACGAGCACGTGACACCACTGCCATCCTGTCTTAGCGTAATGCGAGTCGAGGCGGACGTCGTCGCGGTAGCGACGATGGACTCCGAGACGAGCACGTGACACCACTGCTACCCTGTCTTAGCAAAACGCGAGTCGAGGCGGACGTCGTCGCGGTAGCGATGACGAACGCCGAGACGAGCACGTGACACCACTGCCACCCTGTCTTAGCGAAACACGAGTCGAGGAGGACGTCGTCGCGGTAGCGATGATGGACGCCGAGACGAGCACGTGACACCACTGCCATCCTGTCTTAGCGTAATGCGAGTCGAGGCGGACATCGTCGCGGTAGCGAATACAACGCCGAGACGAGCACGTGACACAACTGCCACCCTGTCTTAGCAAAACGCGAGTCGAGGCGGACGTCGTCGCGGTAGCGAGGACGGACGCTGAGACGAGCACGTGACACCACTACCACCCTGTCTTAGCGAAACGTGAATCGAGGCGGACGTCGTCGCGGTAGCGACGACGGACGCCGAGACAAGCACGTGACACCACTGCCATCCTGTCTTAGCGTAATGCGAGTCGAGGCGGACGTCGTCGCGGTAGCGACTACGACGCCGAGACGAGCACGCGACACAACTTCCACCCTATCTATCTTAGGGTAACGCAAGTCGAGGCGGACGTCGTCGCGGTAGCGGCGACGGACGCCGAGACGAGCACATGACATCATTGCCACACTGTCTTAGCAAAATGCGAGTCGAGGCGGACGTCGCCGCGGTAGCGACGACGGACGCCGAGACAAGCACGTGACACCACTGCCACCCTGTCTTAGCGAAACGCGAGTCGAGGCGGACGTTGTCGCGATAGCGACGACGGACGCTGAGACGAGCACGTGACACCACTGCCATCCTATCTTAGCGTAATGCGAGTCGAGGCAGACGTCGTCGCGGTAGCGACTACGACGCCGAGACGAGCACGTGACACAACTGCCACCCTGTCTATCTTAGGGTAACGCGAGTCGAGGCGGACGTCGTCGCGGTAGCGACGACGGACGCCGAGACGAGCACGTGATAGCACGGCCACCCTGTCTTAGCAAAACGCGAGTCGAGGCGGACGTCGTCGCGGTAGCGATGGCGGACGCCGAGACAAGCACGTGACACCACTGCCACCCTGTCTTAGCGAAACGCGAGTCAAGCCGACGTCGTCGCGATAGCGACGACGGACGCCGAGACGAGCACGTGACACCACTGTCATCCTGTCTTAGCGTAATGCGAGTCGAGGCGGACGTCGTCGCGGTAGCGACTACGACGCCAAGACGAGCACGTGACACAACTGCCACCCTGTCTATCTTAGGGTAACGCGAGTCGAGGCGGACGTCGTCGCGGTAGCGGCGACGGACGCCGAGACGAGCACGTGACACCACTGCCACCCTGTCTTAGCAAAATGCGAGTCGAGGCGGACGTCGTCGCGATAGCGACGACGGACGCCGAGACAAGCACGTGACACCACTGCCACCCTGTCTTAGCGAAACGCGAGTCGAGGCGGACGTCGTCGCGGTAGCGACGACGGACGCCGAGACAAGCACGTGAGACCACTTTCACCCTGTCTTAGCGAAACGCGAGTCGAGGCGGACGTCGTCGCGGTAGCGACGATGGACGCCGAGAGGAGCACGTGACACCACTGCCACCCTATCTATGTTAGGGTCACGCGAGTCGAGGCGGACGTCGTCGTGGTAGCGATGACGGATGCCGAGACGAGCACGTGACACCACTGCCACCCTGTCTTAGCGAAACGCGAGTCGAGGCGGACGTTGTCGCGATAGCAACGACGGACGCCGAGACGAGCACGCGACACAACTTCCACCCTATCTATCTTAGGGTAACGCAAGTCGAGGCGGACGTCGTCGCGGTAGCGGCGACGGACGCCGAGACGAGCACATGACATCATTGCCACACTGTCTTAGCAAAATGCGAGTCGAGGCGGACGTCGCCGCGGTAGCGACGACGGACGCCGAGACAAGCACGTGACACCACTGCCACCCTGTCTTAGCGAAACGCGAGTCGAGGCGGACGTTGTCGCGATAGCGACGACGGACGCTGAGACGAGCACGTGACACCACTGCCATCCTATCTTAGCGTAATGCGAGTCGAGGCAGACGTCGTCGCGGTAGCGACTACGACGCCGAGACGAGCACGTGACACAACTGCCACCCTGTCTATCTTAGGGTAACGCGAGTCGAGGCGGACATCGTCGCGGTAGCGACGACGGACGCCGAGACGAGCACGTGATAGCACGGCCACCCTGTCTTAGCAAAACGCGAGTCGAGGCGGACGTCGTCGCGGTAGCGATGGCGGACGCCGAGACAAGCACGTGACACCACTGCCACCCTGTCTTAGCGAAACGCGAGTCAAGCCGACGTCGTCGCGATAGCGACGACGGACGCCGAGACGAGCACGTGACACCACTGTCATCCTGTCTTAGCGTAATGCGAGTCGAGGCGGACGTCGTCGCGGTAGCGACTACGACGCCAAGACGAGCACGTGACACAACTGCCACCCTGTCTATCTTAGGGTAACGCGAGTCGAGGCGGACGTCGTCGCGGTAGCGGCGACGGACGCCGAGACGAGCACGTGACACCACTGCCACCCTGTCTTAGCAAAATGCGAGTCGAGGCGGACGTCGTCGCGATAGCGACGACGGACGCCGAGACAAGCACGTGACACCACTGCCACCCTGTCTTAGCGAAACGCGAGTCGAGGCGGACGTCGTCGCGGTAGCGACGACGGACGCCGAGACAAGCACGTGAGACCACTTTCACCCTGTCTTAGCGAAACGCGAGTCGAGGCGGACGTCGTCGCGGTAGCGACGATGGACGCCGAGAGGAGCACGTGACACCACTGCCACCCTATCTATGTTAGGGTCACGCGAGTCGAGGCGGACGTCGTCGTGGTAGCGATGACGGATGCCGAGACGAGCACGTGACACCACTGCCACCCTGTCTTAGCGAAACGCGAGTCGAGGCGGACGTTGTCGCGATAGCAACGACGGACGACGAGAAGAGCACGTGACACGACTGCCATCCTGTCTTAGCGTAATGCGAGTCGAGGCGGACGTCGTCGCGGTAGCGACTACGACGCCGAGACGAGCACGTGACACAACTGCCACCCTTTCTATCTTAGGGTAACGCGAGTCGAGGCGGACGTCGTCGCGGTAGCGGCGACGGACGCCGAGACGAGCACGTGACACCACTGCCACTGTGTCTTAGCAAAACGCGAGTCGAGGCGGACGTCGTCGCGGTATTGATGACGAACGCCGAGACGAGCACGTGACACCACTGCCACCCTGTGTTAGCGAAACGCGAGTCGAGGCGGACGTCGTCGCGGTAGCGACGACGGACGCCGAGACGAGCACGTGACACCACTGCCATCCTGTCTTAGTGTCGGGACCCCGATCCTAAGTCACACCGATCTAGCATGTAACACATCATATCACTTTGCTGCCTCACGCACGGTATTCCACGGGTGCCACCTTACCTGGCCCGGGACCGTTTGCGCCTTTTGGCTCACGTATATGATAGTGTCGCTAGCATCCATATGACAAAGAACCCGGGCCGACATGGCTAGTCATGAACCCAAAGCGGCGTTAACCCATGAGGACAGGCATACATGAATCACATCGAGCATGTCGGTCATCAGCGTGTGAATCCGGGCTGTAGCACTGGGCTAACAGGACTCCGGTAACCCGGGCTGTAGCAGGCTAGGCAGGACTCCGGATGTCACCGCGTGACATTTCCCCGAGGGGACAGACACAAGAACGAAGTGAAACACATGCCGGCCAGTCAAGCGTCCTGAGCAGTAGTGCTGGGCTAGCAGGACTCCGGTGAACCGGGCTGTAGCGGACTACTATCGCTCAGAAGCACTAGACTACATTTCCTCATATGATAGGCTGCCAAGGATAAACAACTAGATAGTCGGATCCCACATATACCAAGCATTTCAATCATACACACAATATGCTCGATATGTGTAAATACAACATGGCATCACAACAAGACTCTACGACTCAAAGTATTTATTCATTAGGCTCCGAGGAGCGAGATATTACAAACATGGGTCTCATGACCCAACATACAGAGCATACAAGCAACAAGCACATGCGGAAGCTTAACTTGTCTGAGTACAGACAACTACAAATGAAAAAGGCTGAGAAGCCTGACTATTCACTAGACCCTGCCGAGGGCACAAGATCGTAGCTGAGGTAACAAGCTAAACGTCGAAGTCCACACGGAACTACTAGCGAGACTGTCGTCTCTCTGCAAAACATAAAATAGGCAAACGTGAGTACAAATGTACTCAGCAAGACTTACATCAGAACTATCTACACATGCATCAGTATCAAAAGGGGGTGGTGGAGTTTAACTGCAGCAAGCCAGCTTTGACTCGGTGGCTAACCTGAACTACGACTGCAAGTAACTCTTTTGAGGTGGCGCACACGAGTCCACATATTCACCATTTCAATACACCACTATGGATCCGCTCCCGTCTCCCTACGAGAACGCCATCCATAGCACTCACGCTTATCTTGCGCATTTTAGAGTATCCACTTTCACTTGTCTATGAACTATGCAAGGGGTCCAAGTTTCCATATCCGAGGAATCCGGCTATTCGAATAGATAATGATAACCCTGCAGGGGTGTACTTCTTCACACACGCTCTCGCCACTTATCGCCCTGTACACGTCATGTACCTCGGCAACCTTCAAGCGGAAGCCGGGCGAGGGAGTCGGCCACGACCTGACTAACCACACAAGTCTCTAGTCCAGGTTTATCGCCTATTCGGGTTCCATCCGCAAGGAGATCCGGCCGGGGTGTCGCTCACGGCCCCAAACGATGTGTGCAGGGTTCCCAAGCCCACCTCGACGGGTAGATCTACGCTTGGTACACCGTGCCACGGTGCCTAGTCTGTCCCAAGCCCACCTGTACAGGGTACCACTTGGTAGACTACTAACACTACCTACAAACACCAGAAACTAGTTGCAACTCCTGGACAGAGATCAAGTGGATTAATAAGTCGAGAGGGGCACTTAAGCATTCCAATGTGTGGTAGTAACTGTTCATGGATCACAAACACAGAACTCAGTTCCTGAGGACGGCTGCAATGAGACAACCCACCATGTACTCCTACATGGCCTCTCACCGCTACCTTTACCAAATCGTGTTCACACCATTAGCTCTCAACAGTAGGACATGTTCACCACATTCCAATTCATTCCCGATGAATCAGATCCGACTCAACTCTAAGCAGTAGCAGGCATGACAACAAGCATGAATGAGTAGGCACATCAGGGCTCAAACAACTCCTACTCATGCTAGTGGGTTTCATCTATTTACTATGGAATGACAGGTCATGCAAAGGATAAAGGGGTTCAGCTACCGCAGCAAGTAACACATGAATCGTTGTTGTCCTAATGCAATAAAAGAGAGCAGGAGCGAGAGAGTGGGATTGTATCGGAATGAACAAGGGGGTTTGCTTGCCTGGCACTTCTGAAGATAATATAGTTCTTCATCGGTGTCATCGATCACATCGTCGGAACCACGTCTATCGAGAGGGGACAAACACCGGCAACTGAGAAAGAACACAATCAATGCAATGCCACAATATGATGCATGACCATGACATGGCAATATGCTGTGATTTGAGCTAATGCATCTAGCTATGATTTAAATGAAGTTGGTTTGAATACATGATTCAAAATCCAACTCCATATATGATTATTTAAATGTCCTTTATTTGTTTTGTCCAAAACAGAGGACAAACATTGTTCAAACATGCATGAAAATGGTACAGATGGATTCCTTGAATTTTTCTGATAATTTTTCATATATAAATCTTTTCGTTTGGAGCTATAGATTAATTTCTATGATTTTCCAAAGTTTTGGCTATTTTCTGAATTAAACAAATCATTTAAGATTTATTTAAATTCCAGAAAAGGGATTACTACGTCAGCCTGACATCATCATGACATCAGCAAGTCAACTGAGCGGCGCGGGTCAAACCTGGACGGTGGGGCCCGCGTGTTAGTGTCACAGGGGCTAATCCTATTTTTAGTTAAACTTAAACTAGGTAATTAGCAGGGACTGGCCCCACATGTCAATGACCCAGGGGAGGTCAAACCCCTGGTCAACAGGCCTAACACGCCGGCGGCTCGTCGCCGGCGACAGCGAGCACGGCGGAGGGCTCGGGTTTTGCCCACGGTCGACCAAATCGGCCGCGGTTTGGTTCTACGCGTAGCTAAGGCTCGGGCGCACCTGGCAGAGTAAGCAGAAGGAGCTGGGGTGGCCGGGGTTGACGGCGGCGAGCTCTAAGGCGGCGGCCGGAGTTTGGGTGAACTCGGGTTCGGCGTTAGAGAGCACATGGGGAGGAGCTGGTGGTGGCTACGGGCTCCTGGGGCTACTTTGAACACGCAGGCATGCTCAGCTTTGAGCTTCTGTGGCTCTAGCCACGTCGGCGACAAGGCACGGCGGCGGCGAGCTTCGGCCGCAGTGGTCAGCAGGGCTAGAGGAAGAAAACGACGGCGGGGAGAGAGGGGTTGGGAGCAGAAGCTCACAGCGATGCCGAAGAGGGGGTCAGCGAGCTCGGGGACGTCCTGGCGGCGCCGAATCGACCGGAGACGGGCTCGGGTGCCCGAGGTTGAAGATGACCGTGATGATGATGAAGCAGGGCCTCCCGGTGATGCTTGGCTTGGTGAAGAGGTCGAGGACGGAGCGGCGGAGCTCGTGGTCAGCTAAAAAGGTCGAGGGGGAGGCAGTGGGCGCGGAGTTACGGCGGCGCGTCCATGGAGGCTTCGGCCATGGCGGGGAACGGGCGAGGGGAAGAGCGAGGGAGGGAGAGATCGATCCGGACGGGTCTGGGGGGGGGTGGCGTGGCGCTACGGAAGGCTCAGGGCGCCTCGGGGAAGCAGAGGTGGCTCGCGCGTGGACGCGCGCGGCGAGCACGCGCCTTCGTCCTCCTGGCAGGGGAGGAAGACGACAGGGAGGAGGCCAGTGGGCTGGCCGGCCACTTGGGCTCCAGGTGGGCTGCACCGGGAGGTAAGCGCCAGGTAAGGGTTTTCCCCTTTTTGTTTTCTTTTCTAATTTTCTGACATTTGTTTGGTTTATTAAAAATACTAAACCATTTTATTTACTTATGCCAATTTTTGCAGGGGCTAATGGTATTATTCCAGAGCTCCTCAGTTACTGGCATAATTTTTGGACAATATTTCATATATATAACAATATATATCCAAAACAAATAACTATTGCATTAATTCCAAATGCCCAAAATAAATATTTATGAGCTCCTAAAAATATTGGTTGATTTTTATCTCTGCCCAATATTTTCAGAGAGAGACATGAACATTTCTTGGACCCTTTTGGAGCAATTTTTTTATCTGGGTTATTTCCAGAAATGATTCTGAGGGTTTCACAAATCCTCATTTCAAAATTTAATGAAATTTTAAACATGATGCACACATGACTAGCTAGCCTTGAGCATACCAGAACTAGGGATGTGACAACTCGCCCCCACTAAACAAGAATCTCGTCCCGAGATTCAGGACGTGAGGTAAGAAGTCAGAGGGGGCACAAGCTAACTTGATCTTCATGATCCCACTTGCCCTTCTCGAAGATGTTGATCCATTCCATCATCTTGGTCTTGACAACTTTGCCTTCGAGATCTTCACTCGACACGACAACAGAAAGAGAGGGAAACCCTACAGGATTTGATCCTTGAAGATCGAGCAACTCAAGATCAGTTCATGAAGTGAGACGTAAGAACATCTCTTGAGTTGAGACAGAAAACACACATCAGAGATGATGGAAAAGAAACAGATGACGAAGGTTCAAAGTAGCGAGGGAATTTTCCATGATTACGAAACGGGGCACCTTGGGGGAGGTGACTTGTAGAACTTTTCCTTTAAGTGGCAAAAAGAATTACTTTTGATACAAAGATCATTGAAATTCTTTATACCAGCCTAAGGCAATCACAACGACCGTTTGAAAGAGCTCGAAGGGATGGCATACTCGGACTAGGTTGGATGATGTGGACTACCTTGTTGAAGACAACGCAATGGATGACTTTTGCTTATCACCGGAAATGGATCGGACCCAAAACAAGACCACTTTTGAAGATGATCCTGGACAGCAACTGCTGAGAAGGACAGCCCATGGAAAATTTGGCATGATGGGGTGCAAGTTAGGAACAACATGCAAATGCTGGAAATGATTCTGGTAACTGGGAATAACTCAATAAGAGTGATTCCACCATTCGAATGGTTATAGCTTAATCGAAGAACTAAAAGCACAAGAATCCATAGGAAGCAACTTCTAGGATAAGTCGCACGAGATCCTCATGGAGAAGATGGTCAACTAGTACAATCAAGATACTATCATGATAGATCTTCCGGCTAGGTGTGTCGGCCAGACATCAACCTTGTCGGGACCTACATAATAAATCTTGGAAAAGTTCCAACCATCACATCTGCCTGAGATTCAGATCTGGTTGGTAGCGGAATATTTCAGACAGCATGTCTGAAAAGGAAAGGTTGCAACACAAATCGACGAGATGATGTTGCGAGATTCTCGGGAGATGGACTATGGTGGTAAGCTCCAAAACATGAGCGGGTTCTGCTACAAACATGTGAACATGTTGTCCCAGACAAGCATGGCCACGTGGTAGTCTTACAATAAAACACTACCATAGTTCAGGTGGGGAACCATAATCGAGGATATTGAAGTCCTTGTATAAGTCATATGATTAGCTCTTACGAAGGAGCTTCATCTCCTTGAACAAATCAATCAGTGGCTTGGCGTGCTAGGAAACACATATGGAATGGAGGCGGCCAACCTATCAAACCATAGAGTACTTCGCACATATGCGTGACTAACTTGGGATGATTCCAAAGAAAACAAAAACAAACTTTCTCGAATTCATGGCGGCATCTTGCATCAAATGCCATGAATTAGAGGAAGTCACTTCTTTCATCCAACATATGCTTCATGAACGGAACACAAAGGCATTGCTTACAAAGTTTCCAACACTAGGTTGATGTTCAACATGAATCATGGGGGAGAGACAAAATGCTGTTGATGGGCTCAATAGCAACTCATCGGAATTTCCATAACACTGGACTTCCACCATCATGTGAACATGGTGATAGCATTGGTCAGACCAAAGATATAATGGTGTATGCTCGAGGGATCAACCACGAGTAAGACAACATTACGAACATCGTTGGTTCTGATTTGACTTGACGATAGCCCATACTCAAGTCTGAGTTTTTACAAGGCAATAGATCCAATCAACTGATCACGAGGACCAATCGATGGAGATATCATCTTTCTTCAACACACACACAGAAGATATCCCTTAGAGACGAACTAAGTTAAGCAAAGCTTTTACCTTCCAACTCTCCAAGTTGTTGTCTAGCTTAACCAACTAGCTCAGGGATATCCAACACAGATTCTTGGAGAATGGTTGGTCTAGAGGAAAACCAACTTGATCACGAGCTCAACATAACAGTCAGGGGACAACCTGGTGATACTTCTGAGAAGATCTTCGGAAAACCACGAACCACCGATATGATACCAAGCTCGAGATCAATCTTGCTTTTCAGGGCAAGACGATATGATCAAAAGAGCAAGGGTTTTGGCGAAATCTCAACTCGTTGATCGAAGAGTGCACCAGGAATAAGGACTAGGTAGCACAATCAATCTTATAATGATGACTCCATAACCAACACGCTAAGAATGAGAATATTGTCCATTTACTACCAAGCAACACAGTTGCTAGGAGTATTGATTTCACGCAACACGATTCACTTGTCGGCATTCCGGTTACAACAACACGGGACCAAGGAAAGAAAAATGATGGCAAGAAGTATCACTGCGTCAAGAATTCATAAGAGGCGGTGCAATTCTCATGACACTCTTGACATAAAGATGGTAACACTCCAAGGTAGAACAGAGCAGAAGCTGGATTGGCATTTCGATCTGCGGAATACAATTACTTTGACCCAATCCTAGATATGGATGAGGTACCTGGAGTTTGTTTCTCCTAGTCATTCTGGAATAGAATGGCTTGACGGACCACAAGAATAATAGGCATCGATGGACACGAATGCACACATACCCTTGACTATCAATTGATAGACGAGGGTCAGAACACAACTAAAAGGGGACAACTCAAGGAACATATGATTTTCTGAGTTGTGGATGCATGGATTAGTATGTCAAACGAGTCCAACGAATTTCTTCCGGATAATCCATGCGGAGAGGTAGGACGGCAGATTCACAATTATGGATGGAGAACTCCTCAAGAGTACTCTGGTTGTGATCTTTTGGTTCAACAGAACTTCTGCCATAAGCAGTTCAAGGTATTTGGAAGAATGATATACCACGGACCTCGATGACTATCGCAAAGGTTACTAATGTCCTAAAGGAACTAGCAAGCACTATCAACATGAAGTAAGTAGGACGAATCTCGGGTTTGAAAACCCAGGAGTAGAATACCTACTACTAAACGGCATCACGGGATGCTTTCGAGAATGGTGGCCAGAATCATCACACCGGAAACACATAGCATTGCTAGATTACTAGATGAACCCCTAAGACACCTAGGGTCTTAATAATAGCTCCAACATATATGTCGAGGTAATAAAATACCTCAACTCACCGATTAGTGTGCTTATTCTGACCAAAAGGACATCGGGAATGGAAGGAAAGGATTTGCAAATGCATCAGACTAGTTAGAAACCTGGGATGACTCGGGCAGCATAACGGCTGTAAATGCTCAGAAAAAGATTTGAGACATTCGCAACAGTTTGCATAGACACTCAACAACATCATATCAAAGTTCTGAGGCCAGTTATCAACATATGGAAGTAGTAGAAACTGAACTGAGGTTTGAACTCAACAATCATAGGCAACTACAGTTTAGTAACACGTCATCCTGAGAGATAGAAGAGAAGGCCTAGTTCTTAAACCCCGTAGAAGAGAAGAGGGTGACTCAGATCAGAGGGCATGAGGTATAAGGAGTAAAAAGAGCCTTACGTTCCATCCCACAATCAATTCCCTTACATAACTAAAGCATTTCTAGACACAACTTCGACCAGTTTGGCTTGGTAATCCTACAGGCAGTCAGGCTCTGATACCAACGCTGTCGGGACCCCGATCCTAAGTCACACCGATCTAGCATGTAACACATCATATCACTTTGCGGCCTCACGCACGGTATTCCACGGGTGCCACCTTACCTGGCCCGGGACCGTTTGCGCCTTTTGGCTCACGTATATGATAGTGTCGCTAGCATCCATATGACAAAGAACCCGGGCCGACATGGCTAGTCGTGAACCCAAAGCGGCGTTAACCCATGAGGACAGGCATACATGAATCACATCGAGCATGTCGGTCATCAGCGTGTGAATCCGGGCTGTAGCACTGGGCTAACAGGACTCCGGTAACCCGGGCTGTAGCAGGCTAGGCAGGACTCCGGATGTCACCGCGTGACATTTGCCCGAGGGGACAGACACAAGAACAAAGTGAAACACATGCCGTCCAGTCAAGCGTCCTGAGCAGTAGTGCTGGGCTCGCAGGACTCCGGTGAACCGGGCTGTAGCGGACTACTATCGCTCAGAAGCACTAGACTACATTTCCTCATATGATAGGCTGCCAAGGATAAACAACTAGATAGTCGGATCCCACACATACCAAGCACGCTGTCGGGACCCCGATCCTAAGTCACACCGATCTAGCATGTAACACATCATATCACTTTGCGGCCTCACGCACGGTATTCCACGGGTGCCACCTTACCTGGCCCGGGACCGTTTGCGCCTTTTGGCTCACGTATATGATAGTGTCGCTAGCATCCATATGACAAAGAACCCGGGCCGACATGGCTAGTCGTGAACCCAAAGCGGCGTTAACCCATGAGGACAGGCATACATGAATCACATCGAGCATGTCGGTCATCAGCGTGTGAATCCGGGCTGTAGCACTGGGCTAACAGGACTCCGGTAACCCGGGCTGTAGCAGGCTAGGCAGGACTCCGGATGTCACCGCGTGACATTTCCCCGAGGGGACAGACACAAGAACGAAGTGAAACACATGCCGGCCAGTCAAGCGTCCTGAGCAGTAGTGCTGGGCTAGCAGGACTCCGGTGAACCGGGCTGTAGCGGACTACTATCGCTCAGAAGCACTAGACTACATTTCCTCATATGATAGGCTGCCAAGGATAAACAACTAGATAGTCGGATCCCACACATACCAAGCATTTCAATCATACACACAATATGCTCGATATGTGTAAATACAACATGGCATCACAACAAGACTCTACGACTCAAAGTATTTATTCATTAGGCTCCGAGGAGCGAGATATTACAAACATGGGTCTCATGACCCAACATACAGAGCATACAAGCAACAAGCACATGCGGAAGCTTAACTTGTCTGAGTACAGACAACTACAAATGAAAAAGGCTGAGAAGCCTGACTATTCACTAGACCCTGCCGAGGGCACAAGATCGTAGCTGAGGTAACAAGCTAAACGTCGAAGTCCACACGGAACTACTAGCGAGACTGACGTCTCTCTGCAAAACATAAAATAGGCAAACGTGAGTACAAATGTACTCAGCAAGACTTACATCAGAACTATCTACACATGCATCAGTATCAAAAGGGGGTGGTGGAGTTTAACTGCAGCAAGCCAGCTTTGACTCGGTGGCTAACCTGAACTACGACTGCAAGTAACTCTTTTGAGGTGGCGCACACGAGTCCACATATTCACCATTTCAATACACCACTATGGATCCGCTCCCGTCTCCCTACGAGAACGCCATCCATAGCACTCACGCTTATCTTGCGCATTTTAGAGTATCCACTTTCACTTGTCTATGAACTATGCAAGGGGTCCAAGTTTCCATATCCGAGGAATCCGGCTATTCGAATAGATAATGATAACCCTGCAGGGGTGTACTTCTTCACACACGCTCTCGCCACTTATCGCCCTGTACACGTCATGTACCTCGGCAACCTTCAAGCGGAAGCCGGGCGAGGGAGTCGGCCACGACCTGACTAACCACACAAGTCTCTAGTCCAGGTTTATCGCCTATTCGGGTTCCATCCGCAAGGAGATCCGGCCGGGGTGTCGCTCACGGCCCCAAACGATGTGTGCAGGGTTCCCAAGCCCACCTCGACGGGTAGATCTACGCTTGGTACACCGTGCCACGGTGCCTAGTCTGTCCCAAGCCCACCTGTACAGGGTACCACTTGGTAGACTACTAACACTACCTACAAACACCAGAAACTAGTTGCAACTCCTGGACAGAGATCAAGTGGATTAATAAGTCGAGAGGGGCACTTAAGCATTCCAATGTGTGGTAGTAACTGTTCATGGATCACAAACACAGAACTCAGTTCCTGAGGACGGCTGCAATGAGACAACCCACCATGTACTCCTACATGGCCTCTCACCGCTACCTTTACCAAATCGTGTTCACACCCTTAGCTCTCAACAGTAGGACATGTTCACCACATTCCAATTCATTCCCGATGAATCAGATCCGACTCAACTCTAAGCAGTAGCAGGCATGACAACAAGCATGAATGAGTAGGCACATCAGGGCTCAAACAACTCCTACTCATGCTAGTGGGTTTCATCTATTTACTGTGGAATGACAGGTCATGCAAAGGATAAAGGGGTTCAGCTACCGCAACAAGTAACACATGAATCGTTGTTGTCCTAATGCAATAAAAGAGAGCAGGAGCGAGAGAGTGGGATTGTATCGGAATGAACAAGGGGGTTTGCTTGCCTGGCACTTCTGAAGATAATATAGTTCTTCATCGGTGTCATCGATCACATCGTCGGAACCACGTCTATCGAGAGGGGACAAACACCGGCAACTGAGAAAGAACACAATCAATGCAATGCCACAATATGATGCATGACCATGACATGGCAATATGCTGTGATTTGAGCTAATGCATCTAGCTATGATTTAAATGAAGTTGGTTTGAATACATGATTCAAAATCCAACTCCATATATGATTATTTAAATGTCCTTTATTTGTTTTGTCCAAAACAGAGGACAAACATTGTTCAAACATGCATGAAAATGGTACATATGGATTCCTTGAATTTTTCTGATAGTTTTTCATATATAAATCTTTTCGTTTGGAGCTATAGATTAATTTCTATGATTTTCCAAAGTTTTGGCTATTTTCTGAATTAAACAAATCATTTAAGATTTATTTAAATTCCAGAAAAGGGATTACTACGTCAGCCTGACATCATCATGACGTCAGCAAGTCAACTGAGCGGCGCGGGTCAAACCTGGACGGTGGGGCCCGCGTGTTAGTGTCACAGGGGCTAATCCTATTTTTAGTTAAACTTAAACTAGGTAATTAGCAGGGACTGGCCCCACATGTCAATGACCCAGGGGAGGTCAAACCCCTGGTCAACAGGCCTAACACGCCGGCGGCTCGTCGTCGGCGACAGCGAGCACGGCGGAGGGCTCGGGTTTTGCCCACGGTCGACCAAATCGGCCGCGGTTTGGTTCTACGCGTAGCTAAGGCTCGGGCGCACCTGGCAGAGTAAGCAGAAGGAGCTGGGGTGGCCGGGGTTGACGGCGGCGAGCTCTAAGGCGGCGGCCGGAGTTTGGGTGAACTCGGGTTCGGCGTTAGAGAGCACATGGGGAGGAGCTGGTGGTGGCTACGGGCTCCTGGGGCTACTTTGAACACGCAGGCATGCTCAGCTTTGAGCTTCTGTGGCTCTAGCCACGTCGGCGACAAGGCACGGCGGCGGCGAGCTTCGGCCGCGGTGGTCAGCAGGGCTAGAGGAAGAAAACGACGGCGGGGAGAGAGGGGTTGGGAGCAGGAGCTCACAGCGATGCCGAAGAGGGGGTCAGCGAGCTCGGGGACGTCCTGGCGGCGCCGAATCGACCGGAGACGGGCTCGGGTGCCCGAGGTTGAAGATGACCGTGATGATGATGAAGCAGGGCCTCCCGGTGATGCTTGGCTTGGTGAAGAGGTCGAGGACGGAGCGGCGGAGCTCGTGGTCAGCTAAAAAGGTCGAGGGGGAGGCAGTGGGCGCGGAGTTACGGCGGCGCGTCCATGGAGGCTTCGGCCATGGCGGGGAACGGGCGAGGGGAAGAGCGAGGGAGGGAGAGATCGATCCGGACGGGTCTGGGGGGGGGGGGGTGGCGTGGCGCTACGGAAGGCTCAGGGCGCCTCGGGGAAGCAGGAGGTGGCTCGCGCGTGGACGCGCGCGGCGAGCACGCGCCTTTGTCCTCCTGGCAGGGGAGCAAGACGACAGGGAGGAGGCCAGTGGGCTGGCCGGCCACTTGGGCTCCAGGTGGGCTGCACCGGGAGGTAAGCGCCAGGTAAGGGTTTTCCCCTTTTTGTTTTCTTTTCTAATTTTCTGACATTTGTTTGGTTTATTAAAAATACTAAACCATTTTATTTACTTAAGCCAATTTTTGTAGGGGCTAATGGTATTATTCCAGAGCTCCTCAGTTACTGGCATAATTTTTGGACAATATTTCATATATATAACAATATATATCCAAAACAAATAACTATTGCATTAATTCTAAATGCCCAAAATAAATATTTATGAGCTCCTAAAAATATTGGTTGATTTTTATCTCTGCCCAATATTTTCAGAGAGAGACATGAACATTTCTTGGACCCTTTTGGAGCAATTTTTTTATCTGGGTTATTTCCAGAAATGATTCTGAGGGTTTCACAAATCCTCATTTCAAAATTTAATGAAATTTTAAACATGATGCACACATGACTAGCTAGCCTTGAGCATACCAGAACTAGGGATGTGACACTTAGTGTAATGCGAGTCGAGGCGGACGTCGTCGCGGTAGCGAATACGACGCCGAGACGAGCACGTGACACAACTGCCACCCTGTCTTAGCAAAACGCGAGTCGAGGCGGACGTCGTCGCGGTAGCGACGACGGACGCTGAGACAAGCACGTGACTCCACTGCCACCCTGTCTTAGCGTAACGCGAGTCGAGGCGGACGTCGTCGCGGTAGCGATGACGGACGCCGAGACGAGCACGTGACACCACTGCCATCCTGTCTTAGCGTAATGCGAGTCGAGGCGGACGTCGTTGCGGTAGCGACTACGACGCCGAGACGAGCACGTGACACCACTGCCACCCTGTCTTAGCAAAACGCGAGTCGAGGCGGACGTCGTCGTGGTAGCGAGGACGGACGCCGAGACGAGCACGTGACACCACTGCCACCCTGTCTTAGCGAAACGTGAGTCGAGGCGGACGTCGTCGCGGTAGCGACGACGGACGCCGAGACAAGCACGTGACACCACTGCCATCCTGTCTTAGCGTAATGCGAATCGAGGCGGACGTCGTCGCGGTAGCGACTACGACGCCGAGACGAGCACGCGACACAACTTCCACCGTATCTATGTTAGGGTCACGCAAGTCGAGGCGGACGTCGTCGCGGTAGCGGCGACGGACGCCGACACGAGCACGTGACATCACTGCCACACTGTCTTAGCAAAATGCGAGTCGAGGCGGACGTCGCCGCGGTAGCGACGACGGACGCCGAGACAAGCACGTGACACCACTGCCACCCTGTCTTAGCGAAAAGCGAGTCGAGGCGGACGTTGTCGCGATAGCAACGACGGACACCGAGATGAGCACGTGACACCACTGCCATCCTGTCTTAGCGTAATGCGAGTCGAGGCGGACGTCGTCGCGGTAGCGACTACGACGCCGAGACGAGCACGTGACACAACTGCCACCCTGTCTATCTTAGGGTAACGCGAGTCGAGGCGGACGTCGTCGCGGTAGCGACGACGGACGCCGAGACGAGCACGTGACAGCACGGCCACCCTGTCTTAGCAAAACGCGAGTCGAGGCGGATGTCGTCGCGGTAGCGATGACGGACGCCGAGACGAGCACGTGACACCACTGCCACCCTGTCTTAGCGAAACGAGAGTCAAGCCGACGTCGTCGCGATAGCGACGACGGACGCCGAGACGAGCACGTGACACCACTGTCATCCTGTCTTAGCGTAATGCGAGTCGAGGCGGACGTCGTCGCGGTAGCGACTACGACGCCGAGACGAGCACGTGACACAACTGCCACCCTGTCTATCTTAGGGTAACGCGAGTCGAGGCGGACGTCGTCGCGGTAGCGGCGACGGACGCCGAGACGAGCACGTGACACCACTGCCACCCTGTCTTAGCAAAATGCGAGTCGAGGCGGACGTCGTCGCGGTAGCGACGACGGACGCCGAGACAAGCACGTGACACCACTGCCACCCTATCTTAGCGTAACGCGAGTCGAGGCGGACGTCGTCGCGATAGCGACGACGGACGCCGAGACGAGCACGTGACACCACTGTCATCCTGTCTTAGCGAAACGCGTGTCGAGGCGGACGTCGTCGCGGTAGCGACGATGGACTCCGAGACGAGCACGTGACACCACTGCCATCCTGTCTTAGCAAAACGCGAGTCGAGGCGGACGTCATCGCGGTAGCGATGACGAACGCCGAGACGAGCACGTGACACCACTGCCACCCTGTCTTAGTGAAACGCGAGTCGAGGCGGACGTCGTCGCGGTAGCGTCGACGGACGCCGAGACAAGCACGTGAGACCACTGTCACCCTGTCTTAGCAAAACGCGAGTCGAGGCGGACGTCGTCACGGTAGCGATGACGGACGCCGAGACTAGCACGTGACAGCACTGCCACCCTATCTTAGCAAAACGCGAGTCGAGGCGGACGTCGTCGCGGTAGCGATGACGAACGCCAAGACGAGCACATGACACCACTGCCACCCTGTCTTAGCGAAACGCGAGTCGAGGCGGACGTCGTCGCGATAGCGACAATGGATGCCGAGACGAGCACGTGACACCACTTCCATCCTGTCTTAGCGTAATGCGAGTCGAGGCGGACGTCGTCGCGGTAGCGACTACGACGCCGAGACGAGCACGTGACACAACTGCCACCCTGTCTATCTTAGGGTAACGCGAGTCGAAGCGGACGTCGTCGCGGTAGCGGCGACGGACGCCGAGACGAGCACGTGACACAACTGCCACCCTGTCTTAGCAAAATGCGAGTCGAGGCGGACGTCGTCGCGGTAGCGACGACGGACGCCGAGACAAGCACGTGACACCACTGCCACCCTGTCTTAGCGTAACGCGAGTCGAGGCGGACGTCGTCGCGGTAGCGAGGACGAACGCCGAGACGAGCACGTGACACCACTGCCACCCTGTCTTAGCGAAACGCGAGTCGAGGCGGACGTCGTCGCGGTAGCGACGACGGACGCTGAGACAAGCACGTGACTCCACTGCCACCCTGTCTTAGCGTAACGCGAGTCGAGGCGGACGTCGTCGCGGTAGCGATGACGGACGCCGAGACGAGCACGTGACACCACTGCCATCCTGTCTTAGCGTAATGCGAGTCGAGGCGGACGTCGTTGCGGTAGCGACTACGACGCCGAGACGAGCACGTGACACCACTGCCACCCTGTCTTAGCAAAACGCGAGTCGAGGCGGACGTCGTCGCGGTAGCGAGGACGGACGCCGAGACGAGCACGTGACACCACTGCCACCCTGTCTTAGCGAAACGTGAGTCGAGGCGGACGTCGTCGCGGTAGCGACGACGGACGCCGAGACAAGCACGTGACACCACTGCCATCCTGTCTTAGCGTAATGCGAATCGAGGCGGACGTCGTCGCGGTAGCGACTACGACGCCGAGACGAGCACGCGACACAACTTCCACCGTATCTATGTTAGGGTCACGCAAGTCGAGGCGGACGTCGTCGCGGTAGCGGCGACGGACGCCGACACGAGCACGTGACATCACTGCCACACTGTCTTAGCAAAATGCGAGTCGAGGCGGACGTCGCCGCGGTAGCGACGACGGACGCCGAGACAAGCACGTGACACCACTGCCACCCTGTCTTAGCAAAACGCGAGTCGAGGCGGACGTTGTCGCGATAGCAACGACGGACGCCGAGATGAGCACGTGACACCACTGCCATCCTGTCTTAGCGTAATGCGAGTCGAGGCGGACGTCGTCGCGGTAGCGACTACGACGCCGAGACGAGCACGTGACACAACTGCCACCCTGTCTATCTTAGGGTAACGCGAGTCGAGGCGGACGTCGTCGCGGTAGCGACGACGGACGCCGAGACGAGCACGTGACAGCACGGCCACCCTGTCTTAGCAAAACGCGAGTCGAGGCGGATGTCGTCGCGGTAGCGATGACGGACGCCGAGACGAGCACGTGACACCACTGCCACCCTGTCTTAGCGAAACGAGAGTCAAGCCGACGTCGTCGCGATAGCGACGACGGACGCCGAGACGAGCACGTGACACCACTGTCATCCTGTCTTAGCGTAATGCGAGTCGAGGCGGACGTCGTCGCGGTAGCGACTACGACGCCGAGACGAGCACGTGACACAACTGCCACCCTGTCTATCTTAGGGTAAGGCGAGTCGAGGCGGACGTCGTCGCGGTAGCGGCGACGGACGCCGAGACGAGCACGTGACACCACTGCCACCCTGTCTTAGCAAAATGCGAGTCGAGGCGGACGTCGTCGCGGTAGCGACGACGGACGCCGAGACAAGCACGTGACACCACTGCCACCCTATCTTAGCGTAACGCGAGTCGAGGCGGACGTCGTCGCGATAGCGACGACGGACGCCGAGACGAGCACGTGACACCACTGCCATCCTGTCTTAGCGAAAGGCGTGTCGAGGCGGACGTCGTCGCGGTAGCGACGATGGACGCCGAGACGAGCACGTGACACCACTGCCATCCTGTCTTAGCAAAACGCGAGTCGAGGCGGACGTCATCGCGGTAGCGATGACGAACGCCGAGACGAGCACGTGACACCACTGCCACCCTGTCTTAGTGAAACGCGAGTCGAGGCGGACGTCGTCGCGGTAGCGACGACGGACGCCGAGACAACCACGTGAGACCACTGTCACCCTGTCTTAGCAAAACGCGAGTCGAGGCGGACGTCGTCACGGTAGCGATGACGGACGCCGAGACTAGCACGTGACAGCACTGCCACCCTATCTTAGCAAAACGCGAGTCGAGGCGGACGTCGTCGCGGTAGCGATGGCGAACGCCGAGACGAGCACATGACACCACTGCCACCCTGTCTTAGCGAAACGCGAGTCGAGGCGGACGTCGTCGCGATAGCGACAATGGATGCCGAGACGAGCACGTGACACCACTTCCATCCTGTCTTAGCGTAATGCGAGTCGAGGCGGACGTCGTCGCGGTAGCGACTACGACGCCGAGGCGAGCACGTGACACAACTGCCACCCTGTCTATCTTAGGGTAACGCGAGTCGAAGCGGACGTCGTCGCGGTAGCGGCGACGGACGCCGAGACGAGCACGTGACACAACTGCCACCCTGTCTTAGCAAAATGCGAGTCGAGGCGGACGTCGTCGCGGTAGCGACGACGGACGCCGAGACAAGCACGTGACACCACTGCCACCCTGTCTTAGCGTAACGCGAGTCGAGGCGGACGTCGTCGCGATAGCGACGACGGACGCCGAGACGAGCACGTGACACCACTGCCATCCTGTCTTAGCGAAACGCGTGTCGAGGCGGACGTCGTCGCGGTAGCGACGACGGACGCCGAGACAAGCACGTGAGACCACTGTCACCCTGTCTTAGCAAAACGCGAGTCTAGGCGGACGTCGTCACGGTAGCGATGACGGACGCCGAGACTAGCACGTGACAGCACTGCCACCCTATCTTAGCAAAACGCGAGTCGAGGCGGACGTCGTCGCGGTAGCGATGACGAACGCCGAGACGAGCACGTGACACCACTGCCACCCTGTCTTAGTGAAACGCGAGTCGAGGCGGACGTCGTCGCGGTAGCGACGACGGACGCCGAGACAAGCACGTGAGACCACTGTCACCCTGTCTTAGCAAAACGCGAGTCGAGGCGGACGTCGTCACGGTAGCGATGACGGACGCCGAGACTAGCACGTGACAGCACTGCCACCCTATCTTAGCAAAACGCGAGTCGAGGCGGACGTCGTCGCGGTAGCGATGACGAACGCCGAGACGAGCACGTGACACCACTGCCACCCTGTCTTAGCGAAACGCGAGTCGAGGCGGACGTCGTCGCGATAAAGACAATGGATGCCGAGACGAGCACGTGACACCACTGCCATCCTGTCTTAGCAAAACGTGAGTCGAGGCGGACGTCATCGCGGTAGCGATGACGAACGCCGAGACGAGCACGTGACACCACTGCCACCCTGTCTTAGTGAAACGCGAGTCGAGGCGGACGTCGTCGCGGTAGCGACGACGGACGCCGAGACAAGCACGTGAGACCACTGTCACCCTGTCTTAGCAAAACGCGAGTCGAGGCGGACGTCGTCACGGTAGCGATGACGGACGCCGAGACTAGCACGTG
Organism: Aegilops umbellulata; assembly: GCA_032464435.1. Classification (NCBI taxonomy): domain Eukaryota; kingdom Viridiplantae; phylum Streptophyta; class Magnoliopsida; order Poales; family Poaceae; genus Aegilops; species Aegilops umbellulata. Next base: position 140,834,964 of record CP136054.1, on the reverse strand, counting down.
ACAGCACTGCCACCCTATCTTAGCAAAACGCGAGTCGAGGCGGACGTCGTCGCGGTAGCGATGACGAACGCCAAGACGAGCACATGACACCATTGCCACCCTGTCTTAGCGAAACGCGAGTCGAGGCGGACGTCGTCGCGATAGCGACAATGGATGCCGAGACGAGCACGTGACACCACTTCCATCCTGTCTTAGCGTAATGCGAGTCGAGGCGGACGTCGTCGCGGTAGCGACTACGACGCCGAGACGAGCACGTGACACAACTGCCACCCTGTCTATCTTAGGGTAACGCGAGTCGAAGCGGACGTCGTCGCGGTAGCGGCGACGGACGCCGAGACGAGCACGTGACACAACTGCCACCCTGTCTTAGCAAAATGCGAGTCGAGGCGGACGTCGTCGCGGTAGCGACGACGGACGCCGAGACAAGCACGTGACACCACTGCCACCCTGTCTTAGCGTAACGCGAGTCGAGGCGGACGTCGTCGCGGTAGCGAGGACGAACGCCGAGACGAGCACGTGACACCACTGCCATCCTGTCTTAGCGAAACGCGAGTCGAGGCGGACGTCGTCGCGGTAGCGACGACGGACGCTGAGACAAGCACGTGACTCCACTGCCACCCTGTCTTAGCGTAACGCGAGTCGAGGCGGACGTCGTCGCGGTAGCGATGACGGACGCCGAGACGAGCACGTGACACCACTGCCATCCTGTCTTAGCGTAATGCGAGTCGAGGCGGACGTCGTTGCGGTAGCGACTACGACGCCGAGACGAGCACGTGACACCACTGCCACCCTGTCTTAGCAAAACGCGAGTCGAGGCGGACGTCGTCGCGGTAGCGAGGACGGACGCCGAGACGAGCACGTGACACCACTGCCACCCTGTCTTAGCGAAACGTGAGTCGAGGCGGACGTCGTCGCGGTAGCGACGACGGATGCCGAGACAAGCACGTGACACCACTGCCATCCTGTCTTAGCGTAATGCGAATCGAGGCGGACGTCGTCGCGGTAGCGACTACGACGCCGAGACGAGCACGCGACACAACTTCCACCGTATCTATGTTAGGGTCACGCAAGTCGAGGCGGACGTCGTCGCGGTAGCGGCGACGGACGCCGACACGAGCACGTGACATCACTGCCACACTGTCTTAGCAAAATGCGAGTCGAGGCGGACGTCGCCGCGGTAGCGACGACGGACGCCGAGACAAGCACGTGACACCACTGCCACCCTGTCTTAGCAAAACGCGAGTCGAGGCGGACGTTGTCGCGATAGCAACGACGGACGCCGAGATGAGCACGTGACACCACTGCCATCCTGTCTTAGCGTAATGCGAGTCGAGGCGGATGTCGTCGCGGTAGCGACTACGACGCCGAGACGAGCACGTGACACAACTGCCACCCTGTCTATCTTAGGGTAACGCGAGTCGAGGCGGACGTCGTCGCGGTAGCGACGACGGACGCCGAGACGAGCACGTGACAGCACGGCCACCCTGTCTTAGCAAAACGCGAGTCGAGGCGGATGTCGTCGCGGTAGCGATGACGGACGCCGAGACAAGCACGTGACACCACTGCCACCCTGTCTTAGCGAAACGAGAGTCAAGCCGACGTCGTCGCGATAGCGACGACGGACGCCGAGACGAGCACGTGACACCACTGTCATCCTGTCTTAGCGTAATGCGAGTCGAGGCGGACGTCGTCGCGGTAGCGACTACGACGCCGAGACGAGCACGTGACACAACTACCACCCTGTCTATCTTAGGGTAACGCGAGTCGAGGCGGACGTCGTCGCGGTAGCGGCGACGGACGCCGAGACGAGCACGTGACACCACTGCCACCCTGTCTTAGCAAAATGCGAGTCGAGGCGGACGTCGTCGCGGTAGCGACGACGGACGCCGAGACAAGCACGTGACACCACTGCCACCCTATCTTAGCGTAACGCGAGTCGAGGCGGACGTCGTCGCGATAGCGACGACGGACGCCGAGACGAGCACGTGACACCACTGCCATCCTGTCTTAGCGAAACGCGTGTCGAGGCGGACGTCGTCGCGGTAGCGACGATGGACGCCGAGACGAGCACGTGACACCACTGCCATCCTGTCTTAGCAAAACGCGAGTCGAGGCGGACGTCATCGCGGTAGCGATGACGAACGCCGAGACGAGCACGTGACACCACTGCCACCCTGTCTTAGTGAAACGCGAGTCGAGGCGGACGTCGTCGCGGTAGCGACGACGGACGCCGAGACAACCACGTGAGACCACTGTCACCCTGTCTTAGCAAAACGCGAGTCGAGGCGGACGTCGTCACGGTAGCGATGACGGACGCCGAGACTAGCACGTGACAGCACTGCCACCCTATCTTAGCAAAACGCGAGTCGAGGCGGACGTCGTCGCGGTAGCGATGGCGAACGCCGAGACGAGCACATGACACCACTGCCACCCTGTCTTAGCGAAACGCGAGTCGAGGCGGACGTCGTCGCGATAGCGACAATGGATGCCGAGACGAGCACGTGACACCACTTCCATCCTGTCTTAGCGTAATGCGAGTCGAGGCGGACGTCGTCGCGGTAGCGACTACGACGCCGAGACGAGCACGTGACACAACTGCCACCCTGTCTATCTTAGGGTAACGCGAGTCGAAGCGGACGTCGTCGCGGTAGCGGCGACGGACGCCGAGACGAGCACGTGACACAACTGCCACCCTGTCTTAGCAAAATGCGAGTCGAGGCGGACGTCGTCGCGGTAGCGACGACGGACGCCGAGACAAGCACGTGACACCACTGCCACCCTGTCTTAGCGTAACGCGAGTCGAGGCGGACGTCGTCGCGATAGCGACGACGGACGCCGAGACGAGCACGTGACACCACTGCCATCCTGTCTTAGCGAAACGCGTGTCGAGGCGGACGTCGTCGCGGTAGCGACGACGGACGCCGAGACAAGCACGTGAGACCACTGTCACCCTGTCTTAGCAAAATGCGAGTCTAGGCGGACGTCGTCACGGTAGCGATGACGGACGCCGAGACTAGCACGTGACAGCACTGCCACCCTATCTTAGCAAAACGCGAGTCGAGGCGGACGTCGTCGCGGTAGCGATGACGAACGCCGAGACGAGCACGTGACACCACTGCCACCCTGTCTTAGTGAAACGCGAGTCGAGGCGGACGTCGTCGCGGTAGCGACGACGGACGCCGAGACAAGCACGTGAGACCACTTTCACCCTGTCTTAGCAAAACGCGAGTCGAGGCGGACGTCGTCACGGTAGCGATGACGGACGCCGAGACTAGCACGTGACAGCACTGCCACCCTATCTTAGCAAAACGCGAGTCGAGGCGGACGTCGTCGCGGTAGCGATGACGAACGCCGAGACGAGCACGTGACACCACTGCCACCCTGTCTTAGCGAAACGCGAGTCGAGGCGGACGTCGTCGCGATAAAGACAATGGATGCCGAGACGAGCACGTGACACCACTTCCATCCTGTCTTAGCGTAATGCGAGTCGAGGCGGACGTCGTCGCAGTAGCGACTACGACGCCGAGACGAGCACGTGACACAACTGCCACCCTGTCTATCTTAGGGTAACGCGAGTCGAAGCGGACGTCGTCGCGGTAGCGACGACGGACGCCGAGACGAGCACGTGACACCACTGCCACCCTGTCTTAGCAAAACGCGAGTCGAGGCGGACGTCGTCGCGGTAGCGATGAAGGACACCGAGACGAGCACGTGACACCACTGCCACCCTGTCTTAGCGAAACCTGAGTCGAGGCGGACGTCGTCGCGATAGCGACGACGGACGCCGAGACAAGCACGTGACACCACTGCCATCCTGTCTTAGCGTAACGCGAGTTGAGGCGGACGTCGTCGCGGTAGCGACTACGACGCCGAGACGAGCACGCGACACAACTGCCACCCTGTCTAATTTAGGGTAACGCGAGTCGAGGCGGACGTCGTCGCGGTAGCGGCGACGGACACCGAGACGAGCACGTGACACCACTGCCACCCTGTCTTAGCAAAATGCGAGTCGAGGCGGACGTCGCCGCGGTAGCGACGACGAACGCCGAGACAAGCACGTGACACCACTGCCACCCTGTCTTAGCGTAACGCGAGTCGAGGCGGACGTCATCGCGATAGCGACGACGGACGCCGAGACGAGCACGTGACACCACTGCCACCCTGTCTTAGCGAAACGCGTGTTGAGGCGGACGTCGTCGCGGTAGCGACGATGGACGCCGAGACGAGCACGTGACACCACTGCCACCCTGTCTTAGCGTAACCCGAGTCGAGGCGGACGTCGTCGCGGTAGCGACGACAGACGCCGAGACGAGCACGTGACACCACTGCCACCCTGTCTTAGCGAAACACGAGTCGAGGCGGACGCCGTCGCGGTAGCGATGACGGACGCCGAGACAAGCATGTGACACCACTGCCACTCTGTCTTAGCGTAACGCGAGTCGAGGCGGACATCGTCGCGATAGCGACGATGGACGCCGTGACGAGCACGTGACACCACTGCCACCCCGTCTTAGCGAAACGCGAGTCGAGGCGGACGTCGTCGCGGTAGCGACTATGGACACCGAGACAAGCACGTGAGACCACTGTCAACCTATCTTAGCGAAACGCGAGTCGAGGCGGACATCGTCGCGGTAGCGACGATGGACGCCGAGATGAGCACGTGACACCACTGCCACCCTATCTATGTTAGGGTCACGCGAGTCGAGGCGGACGTCGTCGTGGTAGCGATGACGGACGCCGAGACGAGCACGTGACACCACTGCCATCCTGTCTTAGCATAATGCGAGTCGAGGCGGACGTCGTTGCGTTTGCGACTACGACGCTGAGACGAGCACGTGACACAACTGCCACCCTGTCTATCTTAGGGTAACGCGAGTCGAGGCGGACGTCGTCGCGGTAGCAACGACGGACGTCGAGACGAGCACGTGACACCACTGCCACCCTCTCTTAGCAAAATGCGAGTCGAGGCTGACGTCGTCGCGGTAGCGATGACGGACGCCGAGACTAGCACGTGACACCACTGCCACCCTGTCTTAGCGAAACGCGAGTCGAGGCGGACGTCGTCGCGGTAGCGACGACGGACGCCAAGACAAGCACGTGAGACCACTTTCACCCTGTCTTAGCGAAACGCGAGTCGAGGCGGACGTCGTCGCGGTAGCGACGATGGACGCCGAGAGGAGCACGTGACACCACTGCCACCCTATCTATGTTAGGGTCATGCGAGTCGAGGCGGACGTCGTCGTGGTAGTGATGACGGACGCCGAGACGAGCACGTGACACCACTGCCACCCTGTCTTAGCGAAACGCGAGTCGAGGCGGACGTTGTGGCGATAGCAACGACGAACACCGAGAAGAGCACGTGACACCACTGTCATCCTGTCTTAGCGTAATGCGAGTCGAGGCGGACGTCGTCGCGGTAGCGACTACGACGCCGAGACGAGCACGTGACACAACTGCCATGCTGTCTATCTTAGGGTAACGCGAGTCGAGGCGGACGTCGTCGCGGTAGCGGCGACGGACGCCGAGACGAGCACGTGACACCACTGCCACCCTGTCTTAGCAAAATGCGAGTCGAGGCGGACGTCGTCGCGGTAGCGACGACGGACGCCGAGACAAGCATGTGACACCACTGCCACCCTGTCTTAGCGTAACGCGAGTCGAGGCGGACGTCGTCGCGATAGCGACGACGGACGCCGAGACGAGCACGTGACACCACTGCCATCCTGTCTTAGCGAAACGCGTGTCGAGGCGGACGTCGTCGCGGTAGCGACGATGGACGCCGAGACGAGCACGTGACACCACTGCCATCCTGTCTTAGCAAAACGCGAGTCGAGGCGGACGTCATCGCGGTAGCGATGACGAACGCCGAGACGAGCACGTGACACCACTGCCACCCTGTCTTAGTGAAACGCGAGTCGAGGCGGACGTCGTCGCGGTAGCGACGACGGACGCCGAGACAAGCACGTCAGACCACTGTCACCCTGTCATAGCAAAACGCGAGTCGAGGCGGACGTCGTCACGGTAGCGATGACGGACGCCGAGACTAGCACGTGACAGCACTGCCACCCTATCTTAGCAAAACGCGAGTCGAGGCGGACGTCGTCGCGGTAGCGATGACGAACGCCGAGACGAGCACATGACACCACTGCCACCCTGTCTTAGCGAAACGCGAGTCGAGGCGGACGTCGTCGCGATAGCGACAATGGATGCCGAGACGAGCACGTGACACCACTTCCATCCTGTCTTAGCGTAATGCGAGTCGAGGCGGATGTCGTCGCGGTAGCGACTACGACGCCGAGACGAGCACGTGACACAACTGCCATCCTGTCTATCTTAGGGTAACGCGAGTCGAAGCGGACGTCGTCGCGGTAGCGGCGACGGACGCCGAGACAAGCACGTGACACCACTGCCACCCTGTCTTAGCAAAATGCGAGTCGAGGCGGACGTCGTCGCGGTAGCGACGACGGACGCCGAGACAAGCACGTGACACCACTGCCACCCTGTCTTAGCGTAACGCGAGTCGAGGCGGACATCGTCGCGATAGCGATGACGGACGCCGAGACGAGCACGTGACACCACTGCCATCCTGTCTTAGCGAAACGCGTGTCGAGGCGGACGTCGTCGCGGTAGCGACGATGGACGCCGAGACGAGCACGTGACACCACTGCCATCCTGTCTTAGCAAAACGCGAGTCGAGGCGGACGTCGTCGCGGTAGCGATGACGAACGCCAAGACGAGCACATGACACCACTGCCACCCTGTCTTAGCGAAACGCGAGTCGAGGCGGACGTCGTCGCGATAGCGACAATGGATGCCGAGACGAGCACGTGACACCACTTCCATCCTGTCTTAGCGTAATGCGAGTCGAGGCGGACGTCGTCGCGGTAGGGACTACGACGCCGAGACAAGCACGTGACACAACTGCCACCCTGTCTATCTTAGGGTAACGCGAGTCGAAGCGGACGTCGTCGCGGTAGCGGCGACGGACGCCGAGACGAGCACGTGACACAACTGCCACCCTGTCTTAGCAAAATGCGAGTCGAGGCGGACGTCGTCGCGGTAGCGACGACGGACGCCGAGACAAGCACGTGACACCACTGCCACCCTGTCTTAGCGTAACGCGAGTCGAGGCGGACGTCGTCGCGGTAGCGAGGACGAACGCCGAGACGAGCACGTGACACCACTGCCACCCTGTCTTAGCGAAACGCGAGTCGAGGCGGACGTCGTCGCGGTAGCGACGACGGACGCTGAGACAAGCACGTGACTCCACTGCCACCCTGTCTTAGCGTAACGCGAGTCGAGGCGGACGTCGTCGCGGTAGCGATGACGGACGCCGAGACGAGCACGTGACACCACTGCCATCCTGTCTTAGCGTAATGCGAGTCGAGGCGGACGTCGTTGCGGTAGCGACTACGACGCCGAGACGAGCACGTGACACCACTGCCACCCTGTCTTAGCAAAACGCGAGTCGAGGCGGACGTCGTCGCGGTAGCGAGGACGGACGCCGAGACGAGCACGTGACACCACTGCCACCCTGTCTTAGCGAAACGTGAGTCGAGGCGGACGTCGTCGCGGTAGCGACGACGGACGCCGAGACAAGCACGTGACACCACTGCCATCCTGTCTTAGCGTAATGCGAATCGAGGCGGACGTCGTCGCGGTAGAGACTACGACGCCGAGACGAGCACGCGACACAACTTCCACCGTATCTATGTTAGGGTCACGCAAGTCGAGGCGGACGTCGTCGCGGTAGCGGCGACGGACGCCGACACGAGCACGTGACATCACTGCCACACTGTCTTAGCAAAATGCGAGTCGAGGCGGACGTTGTCGCGATAGCAACGACGGACGCCGAGATGAGCACGTGACACCACTGCCATCCTGTCTTAGCGTAATGCGAGTCGAGGCGGACGTCGTCGCGGTAGCGACTACGACGCCGAGACGAGCACGTGACACAACTGCCACCCTGTCTATCTTAGGGTAACGCGAGTCGAGGCGGACGTCGTCGCGGTAGCGACGACGGACGCCGAGACGAGCACGTGACAGCACGGCCACCCTGTCTTAGCAAAACGCGAGTCGAGGCGGATGTCGTCGCGGTAGCGATGACGGACGCCGAGACGAGCACGTGACACCACTGCCACCCTGTCTTAGCGGAACGAGAGTCAAGCCGACGTCGTCGCGGTAGCGACGACGGACGCCGAGACAAGCACGTGACACCACTGCCACCCTGTCTTAGCGTAACGCGAGTCGAGGCGGACGTCGTCGCGATAGCGATGACGGACGCCGAGACGAGCACGTGACACCACTGCCATCCTGTCTTAGCGAAACGCGTGTCGAGGCGGACGTCGTCGCGGTAGCGACGATGGACGCCGAGACGAGCACGTGACACCACTGCCATCCTGTCTTAGCAAAACGCGAGTCGAGGCGGACGTCGTCGCGGTAGCGATGACGAACGCCAAGACGAGCACATGACACCACTGCCACCCTGTCTTAGCGAAACGCGAGTCGATGCGGACGTCGTCGCGATAGCGACAATGGATGCCGAGACGAGCACGTGACACCACTTCCATCCTGTCTTAGCGTAATGCGAGTCGAGGCGGACGTCGTCGCGGTAGCGACTACGACGCCGAGACGAGCACGTGACACAACTGCCACCCTGTCTATCTTAGGGTAACGCGAGTCGAAGCGGACGTCGTCGCGGTAGCGGCGACGGACGCCGAGACGAGCACGTGACACAACTGCCACCCTGTCTTAGCAAAATGCGAGTCGAGGCGGACGTCGTCGCGGTAGCGACGACGGACGCCGAGACAAGCACGTGACACCACTGCCACCCTGTCTTAGCGTAACGCGAGTCGAGGCGGACGTCGTCGCGGTAGCGAGGACGAACGCCGAGACGAGCACGTGACACCACTGCCACCCTGTCTTAGCGAAACGCGAGTCGAGGCGGACGTCGTCGCGGTAGCGACGACGGACGCTGAGACAAGCACGTGACTCCACTGCCACCCTGTCTTAGCGTAACGCGAGTCGAGGCGGACGTCGTCGCGGTAGCGATGACGGACGCCGAGACGAGCACGTGACACCACTGCCATCCTGTCTTAGCGTAATGCGAGTCGAGGCGGACGTCGTTGCGGTAGCGACTACGACGCCGAGACGAGCACGTGACACCACTGCCACCCTGTCTTAGCAAAACGCGAGTCGAGGCGGACGTCGTCGCGGTAGCGAGGACGGACGCCGAGACGAGCACGTGACACCACTGCCACCCTGTCTTAGCGAAACGTGAGTCGAGGCGGACGTCGTCGCGGTAGCGACGACGGACGCCGAGACAAGCACGTGACACCACTGCCATCCTGTCTTAGCGTAATGCGAATCAAGGCGGACGTCGTCGCGGTAGCGACTACGACGCCGAGACGAGCACGCGACACAACTTCCACCGTATCTATGTTAGGGTCACGCAAGTCGAGGCGGACGTCGTCGCGGTAGCGACGACGGACGCCGAGACAAGCACGTGACACCACTGCCACCCTGTCTTAGCAAAACGCGAGTCGAGGCGGACGTTGTCGCGATAGCAACGACGGACGCCGAGATGAGCACGTGACACCACTGCCATCCTGTCTTAGCGTAATGCGAGTCGAGGCGGACGTCGTCGCGGTAGCGACTACGACGCCGAGACGAGCACGTGACACAACTGCCACCCTGTCTATCTTAGGGTAACGCGAGTCGAGGCGGACGTCGTCGCGGTAGCGACGACGGACGCCGAGACGAGCACGTGACAGCACGGCCACCCTGTCTTAGCAAAACGCGAGTCGAGGCGGATGTCGTCGCGGTAGCGATGACGGACGCCGAGACGAGCACGTGACACCACTGCCACCCTGTCTTAGCGGAACGAGAGTCAAGCCGACGTCGTCGCGATAGCGACGACGGACGCCGAGACGAGCACGTGACACCACTGTCATCCTGTCTTAGCGTAATGCGAGTCGAGGCGGACGTCGTCGCGGTAGCGACTACGACGCCGAGACGAGCACGTGACACAACTGCCACCCTGTCTATCTTAGGGTAACGCGAGTCGAGGCGGACGTCGTCGCGGTAGCGGCGACGGACGCCGAGACGAGCACGTGACACCACTGCCACCCTGTCTTAGCAAAATGCGAGTCGAGGCGGACGTCGTCGCGGTAGCGACGACGGACGCCGAGACAAGCACGTGACACCACTGCCACCCTATCTTAGCGTAACGCGAGTCGAGGCGGACGTCGCCGCGATAGCGACGACGGACGCCGAGACGAGCACGTGACACCACTGCCATCCTGTCTTAGCGAAACGCGTGTCGAGGCGGACGTCGTCGCGGTAGCGACGATGGACGCTGAGACGAGCACGTGACACCACTGCCATCCTGTCTTAGCAAAACGCGAGTCGAGGCGGACGTCATCGCGGTAGCGATGACGAACGCCGAGACGAGCACGTGACACCACTGCCACCCTGTCTTAGTGAAACGCGAGTCGAGGCGGACGTCGTCGCGGTAGCGACGACGGACGCCGAGACAACCACGTGAGACCACTGTCACCCTGTCTTAGCAAAACGCGAGTCGAGGCGGACGTCGTCACGGTAGCGATGACGGACGCCGAGACTAGCACGTGACAGCACTGCCACCCTATCTTAGCAAAACGCGAGTCGAGGCGGACGTCGTCGCGGTAGCGATGGCGAACGCCGAGACGAGCACATGACACCACTGCCACCCTGTCTTAGCGAAACGCGAGTTGAGGCGGACGTCGTCGCGATAGCGACAATGGATGCCGAGACGAGCACGTGACACCACTTCCATCCTGTCTTAGCGTAATGCGAGTCGAGGCGGACGTCGTCGCGGTAGCGACTACGACGCCGAGACGAGCACGTGACACAACTGCCACCCTGTCTATCTTAGGGTAACGCGAGTCGAAGCGGACGTCGTCGCGGTAGCGGCGACGGACGCCGAGACGAGCACGTGACACAACTGCCACCCTGTCTTAGCAAAATGCGAGTCGAGGCGGACGTCGTCGCGGTAGCGACGACGGACGCCGAGACAAGCACGTGACACCACTGCCACCCTGTCTTAGCGTAACGCGAGTCGAGGCGGACGTCGTCGCGATAGCGATGACGGACGCCGAGACGAGCACGTGACACCACTGCCATCCTGTCTTAGCGAAACGCGTGTCGAGGCGGACGTCGTCGCGGTAGCGACGACGGACGCCGAGACAAGCACGTGAGACCACTGTCACCCTGTCTTAGCAAAACGCGAGTCGAGGCGGACGTCGTCACGGTAGCGATGACGGACGCCGAGACTAGCACGTGACAGCACTGCCACCCTATCTTAGCAAAACGCGAGTCGAGGCGGACGTCGTCGCGGTAGCGATGACGAACGCCGAGACGAGCACGTGACACCACTGCCACCCTGTCTTAGTGAAACGCGAGTCGAGGCGGACGTCGTCGCGGTAGCGACGACGGACGCCGAGACAAGCACGTGAGACCACTGTCACCCTGTCTTAGCAAAACGCGAGTCGAGGCGGACGTCGTCACGGTAGCGATGACGGACGCCGAGACTAGCACGTGACAGCACTGCCACCCTATCTTAGCAAAACGCGAGTCGAGGCGGACGTCGTCGCGGTAGCGATGACGAACGCCGAGACGAGCACGTGACACCACTGCCACCCTGTCTTAGCGAAACGCGAGTCGAGGCGGACGTCGTCGCGATAGCGACAATGGATGCCGAGACGAGCACGTGACACCACTTCCATCCTGTCTTAGCGTAATGCGAGTCGAGGCGGACGTCGTCGCGGTAGCGACTACGACGCCGAGACGAGCACGTGACACAACTGCCACCCTGTCTATCTTAGGGTAACGCGAGTCGAAGCGGACGTCGTCGCGGTAGCGACGACGGACGCCGAGACGAGCACGTGACACCACTGCCACCCTGTCTTAGCAAAACGTGAGTCGAGGCGGACGTCGTCGCGGTAGCGATGAAGGACACCGAGACGAGCACGTGACACCACTGCCACCCTGTCTTAGCGAAACCTGAGTCGAGGCGGACGTCGTCGTGATAGCGACGACGGACGCCGAGACAAGCACGTGACACCACTGCCATCCTGTCTTAGCGTAACGCGAGTTGAGGCGGACGTCGTCGCGGTAGCGACTACGACGCCGAGACGAGCACGCGACACAACTGCCACCCTGTCTAATTTAGGGTAACGCGAGTCGAGGCGGACGTCGTCGCGGTAGCGGCGACGGACACCGAGACGAGCACGTGACACCACTGCCACCCTGTCTTAGCAAAATGCGAGTCGAGGCGGACGTCGCCGCGGTAGCGACGACGGACGCCGAGACAAGCACGTGACACCACTGCCACCCTGTCTTAGCGTAACGCGAGTCGAGGCGGACGTCATCGCGATAGCGACGACGGACGCCGAGACGAGCACGTGACACCACTGCCACCCTGTCTTAGCGAAACGCGTGTCGAGGCGGACGTCGTCGCGGTAGCGACGATGGACGCCGAGACGAGCACGTGACACCACTGCCACCCTGTCTTAGCGTAACCCGAGTCGAGGCGGACGTCGTCGCGGTAGCGACGACAGACGCCGAGACGAGCACGTGACACCACTGCCACCCTGTCTTAGCGAAACACGAGTCGAGGCGGACGCCGTCGCGGTAGCGATGACGGACGCCGAGACAAGCATGTGACACCACTGCCACTCTGTCTTAGCGTAACGCGAGTCGAGGCGGACATCGTCGCGATAGCGACGATGGACGCCGTGACGAGCACGTGACACCACTGCCACCCTGTCTTAGCGAAACGCGAGTCGAGGCGGACGTCGTCGCGGTAGCGACTATGGACGCCGAGACAAGCACGTGAGACCACTGTCAACCTATCTTAGCGAAACGCGAGTCGAGGCGGACATCGTCGCGGTAGCGACGATGGACGCCGAGATGAGCACGTGACACCACTGCCACCCTATCTATGTTAGGGTCACGCGAGTCGAGGCGGACGTCGTCGTGGTAGCGATGACGGACGCCGAGACGAGCACGTGACACCATTGCCATCCTGTCTTAGCATAATGCGAGTCGAGGCGGACGTCGTCGCGTTTGCGACTACGACGCTGAGACGAGCACGTGACACAACTGCCACCCTGTCTATCTTAGGGTAACGCGAGTCGAGGCGGACGTCGTCGCGGTAGCAACGACGGACGTCGAGACGAGCACGTGACACCACTTCTACCCTCTCTTAGCAAAATGCGAGTCGAGGCTGACGTCGTCGCGGTAGCGATGACGGACGCCGAGACTAGCACGTGACACCACTGCCACCCTGTCTTAGCGAAACGCGAGTCGAGGCGGACGTCGTCGCGGTAGCGACGACGGACGCCAAGACAAGCACGTGAGACCACTGTCACCCTGTCTTAGCGAAACGCGAGTCGAGGCGGACGTCGTCGCGGTAGCGACGATGGACGCCGAGAGGAGCACGTGACACCACTGCCACCCTATCTATGTTAGGGTCATGCGAGTCGAGGCGGACGTCGTCGTGGTAGTGATGACGGACGCCGAGACGAGCACGTGACACCACTGCCACCCTGTCTTAGCGAAACGCGAGTCGAGGCGGACGTTGTCGCGATAGCAACGACGAACACCGAGAAGAGCACGTGACACCACTGTCATCCTGTCTTAGCGTAATGCGAGTCGAGGCGGACGTCGTCGCGGTAGCGACTACGACGCCGAGACGAGCACGTGACACAACTGCCATGCTGTCTATCTTAGGGTAACGCGAGTCGAGGCGGACGTCGTCGCGGTAGCGGCGACGGACGCCGAGACGAGCACGTGACACCACTGCCACCCTGTCTTAGCAAAATGCGAGTCGAGGCGGACGTCGTCGCGGTAGCGACGACGGACGCCGAGACAAGCACGTGACACCACTGCCACCCTGTCTTAGCGTAACGCGAGTCGAGGCGGACGTCGTCGCGATAGCGACGACGGACGCCGAGACGAGCACGTGACACCACTGCCATCCTGTCTTAGTGAAACGCGTGTCGAGGCGGACGTCGTCGCGGTAGCGACGATGGACGCCGAGACGAGCACGTGACACCACTGCCATCCTGTCTTAGCAAAACGCGAGTCGAGGCGGACGTCATCGCGGTAGCGATGACGAACGCCGAGACGAGCACGTGACACCACTGCCACCCTGTCTTAGTGAAACGCGAGTCGAGGCGGACGTCGTCGCGGTAGCGACGACGGACACCGAGACAAGCACGTCAGACCACTGTCACCCTGTCTTAGCAAAACGCGAGTCGAGGCGGACGTCGTCACGGTAGCGATGACGGACGCCGAGACTAGCACGTGACAGCACTGCCACCCTATCTTAGCAAAACGCGAGTCGAGGCGGACGTCGTCGCGGTAGCGATGACGAACGCCGAGACGAGCACATGACACCACTGCCACCCTGTCTTAGCGAAACGCGAGTCGAGGCGGACGTCGTCGCGATAGCGACAATGGATGCCGAGACGAGCACGTGACACCACTTCCATCCTGTCTTAGCGTAATGCGAGTCGAGGCGGACGTCGTCGCGGTAGCGACTACGACGCCGAGACGAGCACGTGACACAACTGCCATCCTGTCTATCTTAGGGTAACGCGAGTCGAAGCGGACGTCGTCGCGGTAGCGGCGACGGACGCCGAGACAAGCACGTGACACCACTGCCACCCTGTCTTAGCAAAATGCGAGTCGAGGCGGACGTCGTCGCGGTAGCGACGACGGACGCCGAGACAAGCACGTGACACCACTGCCACCCTGTCTTAGCGTAACGCGAGTCGAGGCGGACGTCGTCGCGATAGCGACGACGGACGCCGAGACGAGCACGTGACACCACTGCCATCCTGTCTTAGCGAAACGCGTGTCGAGGCGGACGTCGTCGCGGTAGCGACGATGGACGCCGAGACGAGCACGTGACACCACTGCCATCCTGTCTTAGCAAAACGCGAGTCGAGGCGGACGTCATCGCGGTAGCGATGACGAACGCCGAGACGAGCACGTGACACCACTGCCACCCTGTCTTAGTGAAACGCGAGTCGAGGCGGACGTCGTCGCGGTAGCGACGACGGACGCCGAGACAAGCACGTCAGACCACTGTCACCCTGTCTTAGCAAAACGCGAGTCGAGGCGGACGTCGTCACGGTAGCGATGACGGACGCCGAGACTAGCACGTGACAGCACTGCCACCCTATCTTAGCAAAACGCGAGTCGAGGCGGACGTCGTCGCGGTAGCGATGACGAACGCCGAGACGAGCACGTGACACCACTGCCACCCTGTCTTAGCGAAACGCGAGTCGAGGCGGACGTCGTCGCGATAGCGACAATGGATGCCGAGACGAGCACGTGACACCACTTCCATCCTGTCTTAGCGTAATGCGAGTCGAGGCGGACGTCGTCGCGGTAGCGACTACGACGCCGAGACGAGCACATGACACAACTGCCATCCTGTCTATCTTAGGGTAACGCGAGTCGAAGCGGACGTCGTCGCGGTAGCGGCGACGGACGCCGAGACAAGCACGTGACACCACTGCCACCCTGTCTTAGCAAAATGCGAGTCGAGGCGGACGTCGTCGCGGTAGCGACGACGGACGCCGAGACAAGCACGTGACACCACTGCCACCCTGTCTTAGCGTAACGCGAGTCGAGGCGGACGTCGTCGCGATAGCGATGACGGACGCCGAGACGAGCACGTGACACCACTGCCATCCTGTCTTAGCGAAACGCGTGTCGAGGCGGACGTCGTCGCGGTAGCGACGATGGACGCCGAGACGAGCACGTGACACCACTGCCATCCTGTCTTAGCAAAACGCGAGTCGAGGCGGACGTCATCGCGGTAGCGATGACGAACGCCGAGACGAGCACGTGACACCACTGCCACCCTGTCTTAGTGAAACGCGAGTCGAGGCGGACGTCGTCGCGGTAGCGACGACGGACGCCGAGACAAGCACGTGAGACCACTGTCACCCTGTCTTAGCAAAACGCGAGTCGAGGCGGACGTCGTCACAGTAGCGATGACGGACGCCGAGACTAGCACGTGACAGCACTGCCACCCTATCTTAGCAAAACGCGAGTCGAGGCGGACGTCGTCGCGGTAGCGATGACGAACGCCGAGACGAGCACGTGAGACCACTGCCACCCTGTCTTAGTGAAACGCGAGTCGAGGCGGACGTCGTCGCGGTAGCGACGACGGACGCCGAGACAAGCACGTCAGACCACTGTCACCCTGTCTTAGCAAAACGCGAGTCGAGGCGGACGTCGTCACGGTAGCGATGACGGACGCCGAGACTAGCACGTGACAGCACTGCCACCCTATCTTAGCAAAACGCGAGTCGAGGCGGACGTCGTCGCGGTAGCGATGACGAACGCCGAGACGAGCACATGACACCACTGCCACCCTGTCTTAGCGAAACGCGAGTCGAGGCGGACGTCGTCGCGATAGCGACAATGGATGCCGAGACGAGCACGTGACACCACTTCCATCCTGTCTTAGCGTAATGCGAGTCGAGGCGGACGTCGTCGCGGTAGCGACTACGACGCCGAGACGAGCACGTGACACAACTGCCATCCTGTCTATCTTAGGGTAACGCGAGTCGAAGCGGACGTCGTCGCGGTAGCGGCGACGGACGCCGAGACAAGCACGTGACACCACTGCCACCCTGTCTTAGCAAAATGCGAGTCGAGGCGGACGTCGTCGCGGTAGCGACGACGGACGCCGAGACAAGCACGTGACACCACTGCCACCCTGTCTTAGCGTAACGCGAGTCGAGGCGGACGTCGTCGCGATAGCGATGACGGACGCCGAGACGAGCACGTGACACCACTGCCATCCTGTCTTAGCGAAACGCGTGTCGAGGCGGACGTCGTCGCGGTAGCGACGATGGACGCCGAGACGAGCACGTGACACCACTGCCATCCTGTCTTAGCAAAACGCGAGTCGAGGCGGACGTCATCGCGGTAGCGATGACGAACGCCGAGACGAGCACGTGACACCACTGCCACCCTGTCTTAGTGAAACGCGAGTCGAGGCGGACGTCGTCGCGGTAGCGACGACGGACGCCGAGACAAGCACGTGAGACCACTGTCACCCTGTCTTAGCAAAACGCGAGTCGAGGCGGACGTCGTCACAGTAGCGATGACGGACGCCGAGACTAGCACGTGACAGCACTGCCACCCTATCTTAGCAAAACGCGAGTCGAGGCGGACGTCGTCGCGGTAGCGATGACGAACGCCGAGACGAGCACGTGACACCACTGCCACCCTGTCTTAGCGAAACGCGAGTCGAGGCGGACGTCGTCGCGATAGCGACAATGGATGCCGAGACGAGCACGTGACACCACTTCCATCCTGTCTTAGCGTAATGCGAGTCGAGGCGGACGTCGTCGCGGTAGCGACTACGACGCCGAGACGAGCACGTGACACAACTGCCACCCTGTCTATCTTAGGGTAACGCGAGTCGAAGCGGACGTCGTCGCGGTAGCGACGACGGAAGCCGAGACGAGCACGTGACACCACTGCCACCCTGTCTTAGCAAAACGCGAGTCGAGGCGGACGTCGTCGCGGTAGCGATGAAGGACACCGAGACGAGCACGTGACACCACTGCCACCCTGTCTTAGCGAAACGTGAGTCGAGGCGGACGTCGTCGCGATAGCGACGACGGACGCCGAGACAAGCACGTGACACCACTGCCATCCTGTCTTAGCGTAATGCGAGTTGAGGCGGACGTCGTCGCGGTAGCGACTACGACGCCGAGACGAGCACGCGACACAACTGCCACCCTGTCTAATTTAGGGTAACGCGAGTCGAGGCGGACGTCGTCGCGGTAGCGGCGACGGACACCGAGACGAGCACGTGACACCACTGCCACCCTGTCTTAGACAAATGCGAGTCGAGGCGGACGTCGCCGCGGTAGCGACGACGGACGCCGAGACAAGCACGTGACACCACTGCCACCCTGTCTTAGCGTAACGCGAGTCGAGGCGGACGTCATCGCGATAGCGACGACGGACGCCGAGACGAGCACGTGACACCACTGCCACCCTGTCTTAGCGAAACACGTGTCGAGGCGGACGTCGTCGCGGTAGCGACGATGGACGCCGAGACGAGCACGTGACACCACTGCCACCCTGTCTTAGCGTAACGCGAGTCGAGGCGGACGTCGTCGCGGTAGCGACGACAGACGCCGAGACGAGCACGTGACACCACTGCCACCCTGTCTTAGCGAAACACGAGTCGAGGCGGACGCCGTCGCGGTAGCGATGACGGACGCCGAGACAAGCATGTGACACCACTGCCACTCTGTCTTAGCGTAACGCGAGTCGAGGCGTACATCGTCGCGATAGCGACGATGGACGCCGTGACGAGCACGTGACACCACTGCCACCCTGTCTTAGCGAAACGCGAGTCGAGGCGGACGTCGTCGCGGTAGCGACGACGGACGCCGAGACAAGCACGTGAGACCACTGTCAACCTATCTTAGCGAAACGCGAGTCGAGGCGGACATTGTCGTGGTAGCGACGATGGACGCCGAGATGAGCACGTGACACCACTGCCACCCTATCTATGTTAGGGTCACGCAAGTCGAGGCGGACGTCGTCGTGGTAGCGATGACGGACGCCGAGACGAGCACGTGACACCACTGCCATCCTGTCTTAGCATAATGCGAGTCGAGGCGGACGTCGTCGCGTTTGCGACTACAACGCTAAGACGAGCACGTGACACAACTGCCACCCTGTCTATCTTAGGGTAACGCGAGTCGAGGCGGACGTCGTCGCGGTAGCAACGACGGACGTCGAGACGAGCACGTGACACCACTGCCACCCTCTCTTAGCAAAACGCGAGTCGAGGCGGACGTCGTCGCGGTAGCGATGACGGACGCCGAGACGAGCACGTGACACCACTGCCACCCTGTCTTAGCGAAACGCGAGTCGAGGCGGACGTCGTCGCGGTAGTGACGACGGACGCCAAGACAAGCACGTGAGACCACTGTCACCCTGTCTTAGCGAAACGCGAGTCGAGGCGGACGTCGTCGCGGTAGCGACGATGGACGCCGAGAGGAGCACGTGACACCACTGCCACCCTATCTATGTTAGGGTCATGCGAGTCGAGGCGGACGTCGTCGTGGTAGCGATGACGGACGCCGAGACGAGCACGTGACACCACCGCCACCCTGTCTTAGCGAAACGCGAGTCGAGGCGGACGTTGTCGCGATAGCAACGACGAACACCGAGAAGAGCACGTGACACCACTGCCATCCTGTCTTAGCGTAATGCGAGTCGAGGCGGAAGTCGTCGCGGTAGCGACTACGACGCCGAGACGAGCACGTGACACAACTGCCACCCTGTCTGTCTTAGCGTAACGCGAGTCGAGGCGGACGTCATCGTGGTAGCGACGACGAACGCCGACACGAGCACGTGACACCACTGCCACCCTGTCTTAGCGAAACACGAGTCGAGGCGGACGTCGTCGCGGTAGCGAGGACGGACGCCGAGACGAGCATGTGACACCACTACCAGCCTGTCTTAGCGAAACGCGAGTCGAGGCGGACGTCGTCGCGATAGCGACTACGACGCCGAGACGAGCACGTGACACAACTGCCACCCTGTCTATCTTAGGGTAACGCGAGTCGAAGCGGACGTCGTCGCGGTAGCGACGACGGACGCCGAGACGAGCACGTGACACCACTGCCACCCTGTCTTAGCAAAACGCGAGTCGAGGCGGACGTCGTCGCGGTAGCGATGAAGGACACCGAGACGAGCACGTGACACCACTGCCACCCTGTCTTAGCGAAACGTGAGTCGAGGCGGACGTCGTCGCGATAGCGACGACGGACGCCGAGACAAGCACGTGACACCACTGCCATCCTGTCTTAGCGTAATGCGAGTTGAGGCGGACGTCGTCGCGGTAGCGACTACGACGCCGAGACGAGCACGCGACACAACTGCCACCCTGTCTAATTTAGGGTAACGCGAGTCGAGGCGGACGTCGTCGCGGTAGCGGCGACGGACACCGAGACGAGCACGTGACACCACTGCCACCCTGTCTTAGACAAATGCGAGTCGAGGCGGACGTCGCCGCGGTAGCGACGACGGACGCCGAGACAAGCACGTGACACCACTGCCACCCTGTCTTAGCGTAACGCGAGTCGAGGCGGACGTCATCGCGATAGCGACGACGGACGCCGAGACGAGCACGTGACACCACTGCCACCCTGTCTTAGCGAAACGCGTGTCGAGGCGGACGTCGTCGCGGTAGCGACGATGGACGCCGAGACGAGCACGTGACACCACTGCCACCCTGTCTTAGCGTAACGCGAGTCGAGGCGGACGTCGTCGCGGTAGCGACGACAGACGCCGAGACGAGCACGTGACACCACTGCCACCCTGTCTTAGCGAAACACGAGTCGAGGCGGACGCCGTCGCGGTAGCGATGACGGACGCCGAGACAAGCATGTGACACCACTGCCACTCTGTCTTAGCGTAACGCGAGTCGAGGCGGACATCGTCGCGATAGCGACGATGGACGCCGTGACGAGCACGTGACACCACTGCCACCCTGTCTTAGCGAAACGCGAGTCGAGGCGGACGTCGTCGCGGTAGCGACGACGGACGCCGAGACAAGCACGTGAGACCACTGTCAACCTATCTTAGCGAAACGCGAGTCGAGGCGGACATTGTCGTGGTAGCGACGATGGACGCCGAGATGAGCACGTGACACCACTGCCACCCTATCTATGTTAGGGTCACGCAAGTCGAGGCGGACGTCGTCGTGGTAGCGATGACGGACGCCGAGACGAGCACGTGACACCACTGCCATCCTGTCTTAGCATAATGCGAGTCGAGGCGGACGTCGTCGCGTTTGCGACTACGACGCTGAGACGAGCACGTGACACAACTGCCACCCTGTCTATCTTAGGGTAACGCGAGTCGAGGCGGACGTCGTCGCGGTAGCAACGACGGACGTCGAGACGAGCATGTGACACCACTGCCACCCTCTCTTAGCAAAACGCGAGTCGAGGCGGACGTCGTCGCGATAGCGATGACGGACGCCGAGACGAGCACGTGACACCACTGCCACCCTGTCTTAGCGAAACGCGAGTCGAGGCGGACGTCGTCGCGGTAGTGACGACGGACGCCAAGACAAGCACGTGAGACCACTGTCACCCTGTCTTAGCGAAACGCGAGTCGAGGCGGACGTCGTCGCGGTAGCGACGATGGACGCCGAGAGGAGCACGTGACACCACTGCCACCCTATCTATGTTAGGGTCATGCGAGTCGAGGCAGACGTCGTCGTGGTAGCGATGACGGACGCCGAGACGAGCACGTGACACCACCGCCACCCTGTCTTAGCGAAACGCGAGTCGAGGCGGACGTTGTCGCGATAGCAACGACGAACACCGAGAAGAGCACGTGACACCACTGCCATCCTGTCTTAGCGTAATGCGAGTCGAGGCGGAAGTCGTCGCGGTAGCGACTACGACGCCGAGACGAGCACGTGACACAACTGCCACCCTGTCTGTCTTAGCGTAACGCGAGTCGAGGCGGACGTCATCGCGGTAGCGACGACGAACGCCGACACGAGCACGTGACACCACTGCCACCCTGTCTTAGCGAAACACGAGTCGAGGCGGACGTCGTCGCGGTAGCGAGGACGGACGCCGAGACGAGCATGTGACACCACTACCAGCCTGTCTTAGCGAAACGCGAGTCGAGGCGGACGTCGTCGCGATAGCGACTACGACGCCGAGACGAGCACGTGACACAACTGCCACCCTGTCTATCTTAGGGTAACGCGAGTCGAAGCGGACGTCGTCGCGGTAGCGACGACGGACGCCGAGACGAGCACGTGACACCACTGCCACCCTGTCTTAGCAAAACGCGAGTCGAGGCGGACGTCGTCGCGGTAGCGATGAAGGACACCGAGACGAGCACGTGACACCACTGCCACCCTGTCTTAGCGAAACGTGAGTCGAGGCGGACGTCGTCGCGATAGCGACGACGGACGCCGAGACAAGCACGTGACACCACTGCCATCCTGTCTTAGCGTAATGCGAGTTGAGGCGGACGTCGTCGCGGTAGCGACTACGACGCCGAGACGAGCACGCGACACAACTGCCACCCTGTCTAATTTAGGGTAACGCGAGTCGAGGCGGACGTCGTCGCGGTAGCGGCGACGGACACCGAGACGAGCACGTGACACCACTGCCACCCTGTCTTAGACAAATGCGAGTCGAGGCGGACGTCGCCGCGGTAGCGACGACGGACGCCGAGACAAGCACGTGACACCACTGCCACCCTGTCTTAGCGTAACGCGAGTCGAGGCGGACGTCATCGCGATAGCGACGACGGACGCCGAGACGAGCACGTGACACCACTGCCACCCTGTCTTAGCGAAACGCGTGTCGAGGCGGACGTCGTCGCGGTAGCGACGATGGACGCCGAGACGAGCACGTGACACCACTGCCACCCTGTCTTAGCGTAACGCGAGTCGAGGCGGACGTCGTTGCGGTAGCGACGACAGACGCCGAGACGAGCACGTGACACCACTGCCACCCTGTCTTAGCGAAACACGAGTCGAGGCGGACGCCGTCGCGGTAGCGATGACGGACGCCGAGACAAGCATGTGACACCACTGCCACTCTGTCTTAGCATAACGCGAGTCGAGGCGGACATCGTCGCGATAGCGATGAAGGACACCGAGACGAGCACGTGACACCACTGCCACCCTGTCTTAGCGAAACGTGAGTCGAGGCGGACGTCGTCGCGATAGCGACGACGGACGCCGAGACAAGCACGTGACACCACTGCCATCCTGTCTTAGCGTAATGCGAGTTGAGGCGGACGTCGTCGCGGTAGCGACTACGACGCCGAGACGAGCACGCGACACAACTGCCACCCTGTCTAATTTAGGGTAACGCGAGTCGAGGCGGACGTCGTCGCGGTAGCGGCGACGGACACCGAGACGAGCACGTGACACCACTGCCACCCTGTCTTAGACAAATGCGAGTCGAGGCGGACGTCGCCGCGGTAGCGACGACGGACGCCGAGACAAGCACGTGACACCACTGCCACCCTGTCTTAGCGTAACGCGAGTCGAGGCGGACGTCATCGCGATAGCGACGACGGACGCCGAGACGAGCACGTGACACCACTGCCACCCTGTCTTAGCGAAACGCGTGTCGAGGCGGACGTCGTCGCGGTAGCGACGATGGACGCCGAGACGAGCACGTGACACCACTGCCACCCTGTCTTAGCGTAACGCGAGTCGAGGCGGACGTCGTCGCGGTAGCGACGACAGACGCCGAGACGAGCACGTGACACCACTGCCACCCTGTCTTAGCGAAACACGAGTCGAGGCGGACGCCGTCGCGGTAGCGATGACGGACGCCGAGACAAGCATGTGACACCACTGCCACTCTGTCTTAGCGTAACGCGAGTCGAGGCGGACATCGTCGCGATAGCGACGATGGACGCCGTGACGAGCACGTGACACCACTGCCACCCTGTCTTAGCGAAACGCGAGTCGAGGCGGACGTCGTCGCGGTAGCGACGATGGACGCCGAGACAAGCACGTGAGACCACTGTCAACCTATCTTAGCGAAACGCGAGTCGAGGCGGACATTGTCGTGGTAGCGACGATGGACGCCGAGATGAGCACGTGACACCACTGCCACCCTATCTATGTTAGGGTCACGCAAGTCGAGGCGGACGTCGTCGTGGTAGCGATGACGGACGCCGAGACGAGCACGTGACACCACTGCCATCCTGTCTTAGCATAAAGCGAGTCGAGGCGGACGTCGTCGCGTTTGCGACTACGACGCTGAGACGAGCACGTGACACAACTGCCACCCTGTCTATCTTAGGGTAACGCGAGTCGAGGCGGACGTCGTCGCGGTAGCAACGACGGACGTCGAGACGAGCACGTGACACCACTGCCACCCTCTCTTAGCAAAACGCGAGTCGAGGCGGACGTCGTCGCGGTAGCGATGACGGACGCCGAGACGAGCACGTGACACCACTGCCACCCTGTCTTAGCGAAACGCGAGTCGAGGCGGACGTCGTCGCGGTAGCGACGACGGACGCCAAGACAAGCACGTGAGACCACTGTCACCCTGTCTTAGCGAAACGCGAGTCGAGGCGGACGTCGTCGCGGTAGCGACGATGGACGCCGAGAGGAGCACGTGACACCACTGCCACCCTATCTATGTTAGGGTCATGCGAGTCGAGGCGGACGTCGTCGTGGTAGCGATGACGGACGCCGAGACGAGCACGTGACACCACCGCCACCCTGTCTTAGCGAAACGCGAGTCGAGGCGGACGTTGTCGCGATAGCAACGACGAACACCGAGAAGAGCACGTGACACCACTGCCATCCTGTCTTAGCGTAATGCGAGTCGAGGCGGAAGTCGTCGCGGTAGCGACTACGACGCCGAGACGAGCACGTGACACAACTGCCACCCTGTCTGTCTTAGCGTAACGCGAGTCGAGGCGGACGTCATCACGGTAGCGACGACGAACGCCGACACGAGCACGTGACACCACTGCCACCCTGTCTTAGCGAAACACGAGTCGAGGCGGACGTCGTCGCGGTAGCGAGGACGGACGCCGAGACGAGCATGTGACACCACTACCAGCCTGTCTTAGCGAAACGCGAGTCGAGGCGGACGTCGTCGCGGTAGCGACTACGACGCCGAGACGAGCACGTGACACAACTGCCACCCTGTCTATCTTAGGGTAACGCGAGTCGAAGCGGACGTCGTCGCGGTAGCGACGACGGACGCCGAGACGAGCACGTGACACCACTGCCACCCTGTCTTAGCAAAACGCGAGTCGAGGCGGACGTCGTCGCGGTAGCGATGAAGGACACCGAGACGAGCACGTGACACCACTGCCACCCTGTCTTAGCGAAACGTGAGTCGAGGCGGACGTCGTCGCGATAGCGACGACGGACGCCGAGACAAGCACGTGACACCACTGCCATCCTGTCTTAGCGTAATGCGAGTTGAGGCGGACGTCGTCGCGGTAGCGACTACGACGCCGAGACGAGCACGCGACACAACTGCCACCCTGTCTAATTTAGGGTAACGCGAGTCGAGGCGGACGTCGTCGCGGTAGCGGCGACGGACACCGAGACGAGCACGTGACACCACTGCCACCCTGTCTTAGACAAATGCGAGTCGAGGCGGACGTCGCCGCGGTAGCGACGACGGACGCCGAGACAAGCACGTGACACCACTGCCACCCTGTCTTAGCGTAACGCGAGTCGAGGCGGACGTCATCGCGATAGCGACGACGGACGCCGAGACGAGCACGTGACACCACTGCCACCCTGTCTTAGCGAAACGCGTGTCGAGGCGGACGTCGTCGCGGTAGCGACGATGGACGCCGAGACGAGCACGTGACACCACTGCCACCCTGTCTTAGCGTAACGCGAGTCGAGGCGGACGTCGTCGCGGTAGCGACGACAGACGCCGAGACGAGCACGTGACACCACTGCCACCCTGTCTTAGCGAAACACGAGTCGAGGCGGACGCCGTCGCGGTAGCGATGACGGACGCCGAGACAAGCATGTGACACCACTGCCACTCTGTCTTAGCGTAACGCGAGTCGAGGCGGACATCGTCGCGATAGCGACGATGGACGCCGTGACAAGCACGTGACACCACTGCCACCCTGTCTTAGCGAAACGCGAGTCGACGCGGACGTCGTCGCGGTAGCGACGACGGACGCCGAGACAAGCACGTGAGACCACTGTCAACCTATCTTAGCGAAACGCGAGTCGAGGCGGACATCGTCGCGGTAGCGACGATGGACGCCGAGATGAGCACGTGACACCACTGCCACCCTATCTATGTTAGGGTCACGCGAGTCGAGGCGGACGTCGTCGTGGTAGCGATGACGGACGCCGAGACGAGCACGTGACACCACTGCCATCCTGTCTTAGCATAATGCGAGTCGAGGCGGACGTCGTCGCGTTTGCGACTACGACGCTGAGACGAGCACGTGACACAACTGCCACCCTGTCTATCTTAGGGTAACGCGAGTCGAGGCGGACGTCGTCGCGGTAGCAACGACGGACGTCGAGACGAGCACGTGACACCACTGCCACCCTCTCTTAGCAAAACGCGAGTCGAGGCGGACGTCGTCGCGGTAGCGATGACGGACGCCGAGACGAGCACGTGACACCACTGCCACCCTGTCTTAGCGAAACGCGAGTCGAGGCGGACGTCGTCGCGGTAGCGACGACGGACGCCAAGACAAGCACGTGAGACCACTGTCACCCTGTCTTAGCGAAACGCGAGTCGAGGCGGACGTCGTCGCGGTAGCGACGATGGACGCCGAGAGGAGCACGTGACACCACTGCCACCCTATCTATGTTAGGGTCATGCGAGTCGATGCGGACGTCGTCGTGGTAGCGATGACGGACGCTGAGACGAGCACGTGACACCACCGCCACCCTGTCTTAGCGAAACGCAAGTCGAGGCGGACGTTGTCGCGATAGCAACGACGAACACCGAGAAGAGCACGTGACACCACTGCCATCCTGTCTTAGCGTAATGCGAGTCGAGGCGGAAGTCGTCGCGGTAGCGACTACGACGCCGAGACGAGCACGTGACACAACTGCCACCCTGTCTGTCTTAGCGTAACGCGAGTCGAGGCGGACGTCATCGCGGTAGCGACGACGAACGCCGACACGAGCAAGTGACACCACTGCCACCCTGTCTTAGTGAAACACGAGTCGAGGCGGACGTCGTCGCGGTAGCGAGGACGGACGCCGAGACGAGCATGTGACACCACTACCAGCCTGTCTTAGCGAAACGCGAGTCGAGGCGGACGTCGTCGCGATAGCGACTACGACGCCGAGACGAGCACGTGACACAACTGCCACCCTGTCTATCTTAGGGTAACGCGAGTCGAAGCGGACGTCGTCGCGGTAGCGACGACGGACGCCGAGACGAGCACGTGACACCACTGCCACCCTGTCTTAGCAAAACGCGAGTCGAGGCGGACGTCGTCGCGGTAGCGATGAAGGACACCGAGACGAGCACGTGACACCACTTCCACCCTGTCTTAGCGAAACGTGAGTCGAGGCGGACGTCGTCGCGATAGCGACGACGGACGCCGAGACAAGCACGTGACACCACTGCCATCCTGTCTTAGCGTAATGCGAGTTGAGGCGGACGTCGTCGCGGTAGCGACTACGACGCCGAGACGAGCACGCGACACAACTGCCACCCTGTCTAATTTAGGGTAACGCGAGTCGAGGCGGACGTCGTCGCGGTAGCGGCGACGGACACCGAGACGAGCACGTGACACCACTGCCACCCTGTCTTAGCAAAATGCGAGTCGAGGCGGACGTCGCCGCGGTAGCGACGACGGACGCCGAGACAAGCACGTGACACCACTGCCACCCTGTCTTAGCATAACGCGAGTCGAGGCGGACGTCATCGCGATAGCGACGACGGACGCCGAGACGAGCACGTGACACCACTGCCACCCTGTCTTAGCGAAACGCGTGTCGAGGCGGACGTCGTCGCGGTAGCGACGATGGACGCCGAGACGAGCACGTGACACCACTGCCACCCTGTCTTAGCGTAACGCGAGTCGAGGCGGACGTCGTCGCGGTAGCGACGACAGACGCCGAGACGAGCACGTGACACCACTGCCACCCTGTCTTAGCGAAACACGAGTCGAGGCGGACGCCGTCGCGGTAGCGATGACGGACGCCGAGACAAGCATGTGACACCACTGCCACTCTGTCTTAGCGTAACGCGAGTCGAGGCGGACATCGTCGCGATAGCGACGATGGACGCCGTGACGAGCACGTGACACCACTGCCACCCTGTCTTAGCGAAACGCGAGTCGAGGCGGACGTCGTCGCGGTAGCGACGACGGACGCCGAGACAAGCACGTGAGACCACTGTCAACCTATCTTAGCGAAACGCGAGTCGAGGCGGACATCGTCGCGGTAGCGACGATGGACGCCGAGATGAGCACGTGACACCACTGCCACCCTATCTATGTTAGGGTCATGCGAGTCGAGGCGGACGTCGTCGTGGTAGCGATGACGGACGCCGAGACGAGCACGTGACACCACTGCCATCCTGTCTTAGCATAACGCGAGTCAAAGCGGACGTCGTCGCGGTAGCGACGACGGACGCCGAGACGAGCACGTGACACCACTGCCACCCTGTCTTAGCAAAACGCGAGTCGAGGCGGACGTCGTCGCGGTAGCGATGAAGGACACCGAGACGAGCACGTGACACCACTGCCACCCTGTCTTAGCGAAACGTGAGTCGAGGCGGACGTCGTCGCGATAGCGACGACGGACGCCGAGACAAGCACGTGACACCACTGCCATCCTGTCTTAGCGTAATGCGAGTTGAGGCGGACGTCGTCGCGGTAGCGACTACGACGCCGAGACGAGCACGCGACACAACTGCCACCCTGTCTAATTTAGGGTAACGCGAGTCGAGGCGGACGTCGTCGCGGTAGCGGCGACGGACACCGAGACGAGCACGTGACACCACTGCCACCCTGTCTTAGCAAAATGCGAGTCGAGGCGGACGTCGCCGCGGTAGCGACGACGGACGCCGAGACAAGCACGTGACACCACTGCCACCCTGTCTTAGCGTAACGCGAGTCGAGGCGGACGTCATCGCGATAGCGACGACGGACGCCGAGACGAGCACGTGACACCACTGCCACCCTGTCTTAGCGAAACGCGTGTCGAGGTGGACGTCGTCGCGGTAGCGACGATGGACGCCGAGACGAGCACGTGACACCACTGCCACCCTGTCTTAGCGTAACGCGAGTCGAGGCGGACGTCGTCGCGGTAGCGACGAGAGACGCCGAGACGAGCACGTGACACCACTGCCACCCTGTCTTAGCGAAACACGAGTCGAGGCGGACGCCGTCGCGGTAGCGATGACGGACGCCGAGACAAGCATGTGACACCACTGCCACTCTGTCTTAGCGTAACGCGAGTCGAGGCGGACATCGTCGCGATAGCGACGATGGACGCCGTGACGAGCACGTGACACCACTGCCACCCTGTCTTAGCGAAACGCGAGTCGAGGCGGACGTCGTCGCGGTAGCAACGACGGACGCCGAGACAAGCACGTGAGACCACTGTCAACCTATCTTAGCGAAACGCGAGTCGAGGCGGACATCGTCGCGGTAGCGACGATGGACGCCGAGATGAGCACGTGACACCACTGCCACCCTATCTATGTTAGGGTCACGCGAGTCGAGGCGGACGTCGTCGTGGTAGCGATGACGGACGCCGAGACGAGCACGTGACACCACTGCCATCCTGTCTTAGCATAATGCGAGTCGTGGCGGACGTCGTCGCGTTTGCGACTACGACGCTGAGACGAGCACGTGACACAACTGCCACCCTGTCTATCTTAGGGTAACGCGAGTCGAGGCGGACGTCGTCGCGGTAGCAACGACGGACGTCGAGACGAGCACGTGACACCACTGCCACCCTCTCTTAGCAAAACGCGAGTCGAGGCGGACGTCGTCGCGGTAGCGATGACGGACGCCGAGACGAGCACGGGACACCACTGCCACCCTGTCTTAGCGAAACGCGAGTCGAGGCGGACGTCGTCGCGGTAGCGTCGACGGACGCCAAGACAAGCACGTGAGACCACTGTCACCCTGTCTTAGCGAAACGCGAGTCGAGGCGGACGTCGTCGCGGTAGCGACGATGGACGCCGAGAGGAGCACGTGACACCACTGCCACCCTATCTATGTTAGGGTCATGCGAGTCGAGGCGGACGTCGTCGTGGTAGCGATGACGGACGCCGAGACGAGCACGTGACACCACTGCCACCCTGTCTTAGCGAAACGCGAGTCGAGGCGGACGTTGTCGCGATAGCAACGACGAACACCGAGAAGAGCACGTGACACCACTGCCATCCTGTCTTAGCGTAATGCGAGTCGAGGCGGAAGTCGTCGCGGTAGCGACTACGACGCCGAGACGAGCACGTGACACAACTGCCACCCTGTCTGTCTTAGCATAACGCGAGTCGAGGCGGACGTCATCGCGGTAGCGACGACGAACGCCGACACGAGCACGTGACACCACTGCCACCCTGTCTTAGCGAAACACGAGTCGAGGCGGACGTCGTCGCGGTAGCGAGGACGGACGCCGAGACGAGCATGTGACACCACTACCACCCTGTCTTAGCGAAACGCGAGTCGAGGCGGACGTCGTCGCGATAGCGACGATGGACGCCGTGATGAGCACGTGACACCACTGCCACCCTGTCTTAGCGAAACGCGAGTCGAGGCGGACGTCGTCGCGTTTGCGACTACGACGCTGAGACGAGCACGTGACACAACTGCCACCCTGTCTATCTTAGGGTAACGCGAGTCGAGGCGGACGTCGTCGCGGTAGCAACGACAGACGTCGAGACGAGCACGTGACACCACTGCCACCCTGTATTAGCAAAATGCGAGTCGAGGCGGACGTCGCCGCGGTAGCGACGACGGATGCTGAGACAAGCACGTGACACCACTGCCACCCTGTCTTAGCGTAACGCGAGTCGAGGCGGACGTCATCGCGATAGCGACGACGGACGCCGAGACGAGCACGTGACACCACTGCCACCCTGTCTTAGCGAAACGCGTGTCAAGGCGGACGTCGTCGCGGTAGCGACGATGGACGCCGAGACGAGCACGTGACACCACTGCCACCCTGTCTTAGCGTAACGCGAGTCGAGGCGGACGTCGTCGCGGTAGCGACGACAGACGCCGAGACGAGCACGTGACACCACTGCTACCCTGTCTTAGCGAAACACGAGTCGAGGCGGACGCCGTCGCGGTAGCGATGACGGACGCCGAGACAAGCATGTGACACCACTGCCACTCTGTCTTAGCGTAACGCGAGTCGAGGCGGACATCGTCGCGATAGCGACGATGGACGCCGTGACGAGCACGTGACACCACTGCCACCCTGTCTTAGCGAAACGCGAGTCGAGGCGGACGTCGTCGCGGTAGCGACGACGGACGCCGAGACAAGCACGTGAGACCACTGTCAACCTATCTTAGCGAAACGCGAGTCGAGGCGGACATCGTCGCGGTAGCGACGATGGACGCCGAGATGAGCACGTGACACCACTGCCACCCTATCTATGTTAGGGTCACGCGAGTCGAGGCGGACGTCGTCGTGGTAGCGATGACGGACGCCGAGACGAGCACGTGACACCACTGCCATCCTGTCTTAGCATAATGCGAGTCGAGGCGGACGTCGTCGCGTTTGCGACTACGACGCTGAGACGAGCACGTGACACAACTGCCACCCTGTCTATCTTAGGGTAACGCGAGTCGAGGCGGACGTCGTCGCGGTAGCAACGACGGACGTCGAGACGAGCACGTGACACCACTGCCACCCTCTCTTAGCAAAACGCGAGTCGAGGCGGACGTCGTCGCGGTAGCGATGACGGACGCCGAGACGAGCACGTGACACCACTGCCACCCTGTCTTAGCGAAACGCGAGTCGAGGCGGACGTCGTCGCGGTAGCGACGACGGACGCCAAGACAAGCACGTGAGACCACTGTCACCCTGTCTTAGCGAAACGCGAGTCGAGGCGGACGTCGTCGCGGTAGCGACGATGGACGCCGAGAGGAGCACGTGACACCACTGCCACCCTATCTATGTTAGGGTCATGCGAGTCGAGGCGGACGTCGTCGTGGTAGCGATGACGGACGCCGAGACGAGCACGTGACACCACTGCCACCCTGTCTTAGCGAAACGCGAGTCGAGGCGGACGTTGTCGCGATAGCAACGACGAACACCGAGAAGAGCACGTGACACCACTGCCATCCTGTCTTAGCGTAATGCGAGTCGAGGCGGAAGTCGTCGCGGTAGCGACTACGACGCCGAGACGAGCACGTGACACAACTGCCACCCTGTCTGTCTTAGCGTAACGCGAGTCGAGGCGGACGTCATCGCGGTAGCGACGACGAACGCCGACACGAGCACGTGACACCACTGCCACCCTGTCTTAGCGAAACACGAGTCGAGGCGGAC
The DNA here is from genome assembly GCA_032464435.1 of Aegilops umbellulata. NCBI lineage: Eukaryota > Viridiplantae > Streptophyta > Magnoliopsida > Poales > Poaceae > Aegilops > Aegilops umbellulata. The sequence goes on along the minus strand of CP136054.1, from coordinate 140,802,887 downwards.
GTCGTCGCGGTAGCGAGGACGGACGCCGAGACGAGCATGTGACACCACTACCACCCTGTCTTAGCGAAACGCGAGTCGAGGCGGACGTCGTCGCGATAGCGACGATGGACGCCGTGATGAGCACGTGACACCACTGCCACCCTGTCTTAGCGAAACGCGAGTCGAGGCAGACGTCGTCGCGTTTGCGACTACGACGCTGAGACGAGCACGTGACACAACTGCCACCCTGTCTATCTTAGGGTAACGCGAGTCGAGGCGGACGTCGTCGCGGTAGCAACGACAGACGTCGAGACGAGCACGTGACACCACTGCCACCCTGTATTAGCAAAATGCGAGTCGAGGCGGACGTCGCCGCGGTAGCGACGACGGACGCTGAGACAAGCACGTGACACCACTGCCACCCTGTCTTAGCGTAACGCGAGTCGAGGCGGACGTCATCGCGATAGCGACGACGGACGCCGAGACGAGCACGTGACACCACTGCCACCCTGTCTTAGCGAAACGCGTGTCAAGGCGGACGTCGTCGCGGTAGCGACGATGGACGCCGAGACGAGCACGTGACACCACTGCCACCCTGTCTTAGCGTAACGCGAGGCGAGGCGGACGTCGTCGCGGTAGCGACGACAGACGCCGAGACGAGCACGTGACACCACTGCCACCCTGTCTTAGCGAAACACGAGTCGAGGCGGACGCCGTCGCGGTAGCGATGACGGACGCCGAGACAAGCATGTGACACCACTGCCACTCTGTCTTAGCGTAACGCGAGTCGAGGCGGACATCGTCGCGATAGCGACGATGGACGCCGTGACGAGCACGTGACACCACTGCCACCCTGTCTTAGCGAAACGCGAGTCGAGGCGGACGTCGTCGCGGTAGCGACGACGGACGCCGAGACAAGCACGTGAGACCACTGTCAACCTATCTTAGCGAAACGCGAGTCGAGGCGGACATCATCGCGGTAGCGACGATGGACGCCGAGATGAGCACGTGACACCACTGCCACCCTATCTATGTTAGGGTCACGCGAGTCGAGGCGGACGTCGTCGTGGTAGCGATGACGGACGCCGAGACGAGCACGTGACACCACTGCCATCCTGTCTTAGCATAATGCGAGTCGAGGCGGACGTCGTCGCGTTTGCGACTACGACGCTGAGACGAGCACGTGACACAACTGCCACCCTGTCTATCTTAGGGTAACGCGAGTCGAGGCGGACGTCGTCGCGGTAGCAACGACGGACATCGAGACGAGCACGTGACACCACTGCCACCCTCTCTTAGCAAAACGCGAGTCGAGGCGGACGTCGTCGCGGTAGCGATGACGGACGCCGAGACGAGCACGTGACACCACTGCCACCCTGTCTTAGCGAAACGCGAGTCGAGGCGGACGTCGTCGCGGTAGCGATGACGGACGCCAAGACAAGCACGTGAGACCACTGTCACCCTGTCTTAGCGAAACGCGAGTCGAGGCGGACGTCGTCGCGGTAGCGACGATGGACGCCGAGAGGAGCACGTGACACCACTGCCACCCTATCTATGTTAGGGTCATGCGAGTCGAGGCGGACGTCGTCGTGGTAGCGATGACGGACGCCGAGACGAGCACGTGACACCACTGCCACCCTGTCTTAGCGAAACGCGAGTCGAGGCGGACGTTGTCGCGATAGCAACGACGAACACCGAGAAGAGCACGTGACACCACTGCCATCCTGTCTTAGCGTAATGCGAGTCGACGCGGAAGTCGTCGCGGTAGCGACTACGACGCCGAGACGAGCACGTGACACAACTGCCACCCTGTTTGTCTTAGCGTAACGCGAGTCGAGGCGGACGTCATCGCGGTAGCGACGACGAACGCCGACACGAGCACGTGACACCACTGCCACCCTGTCTTAGCGAAACACGAGTCGAGGCGGACGTCGTCGCGGTAGCGAGGACGGACGCCGAGACGAGCATGTGACACCACTACCACCCTGTCTTAGCGAAACGCGAGTCGAGGCGGACGTCGTCGCGATAGCGACGATGGACGCCGTGATGAGCACGTGACACCACTGCCACCCTGTCTTAGCGAAACGCGAGTCGAGGCGGACGTCGTCGCGTTTGCGACTACGACGCTGAGACGAGCACGTGACACAACTGCCACCCTGTCTATCTTAGGGTAACGCGAGTCGAGGCGGACGTCGTCGCGGTAGCAACGACAGACGTCGAGACGAGCACGTGACACCACTGCCACCCTGTATTAGCAAAACGCGAGTCGAGGCAGACGTCGTCGCGGTAGCGATGACGGACGCCGAGACGAGCACGTGACACCACTGCCACCCTGTCTTAGCGAAACGCGAGTTGAGGCGGACGTCGTCGCGGTAGCGACGACGGACGCCGAGACAAGCACGTGAGACCACTGTCACCCTGTCTTAGCGAAACGCGAGTCGAGGCGGACGTCGTCGCGGTAGCGACGATGGACGCCGAGAGGAGCACGTGACACCACTGCCACCCGATCTATGTTAGGGTCACGCGAGTCGAGGCGGACGTCGTCGTGGTAGCGATGACGGACGCCGAGACGAGCACGTGACACCACTGCCAACCTGTCTTAGCGAAACGCGAGTCGAGGCGGACGTTGTCGCGCAAGCAACGACGGACGACGAGAAGAGCACATGACACCACTGCCATCCTGTCTTAGCGTAATGCGAGTCGAGGAGGACGTCGTCGCGGTAGCGACTACGACGCCGAGACGAGCACGTGACACAACTGCCACCCTGTCTATCTTAGGGTAACGCGAGTCGAGGCGGACGTCGTCGCGGTAGCGGCGACGGACGCCGAGACGAGCACGTGACACCACTGCAACCCTGTCTTAGCAAAACATGAGTCGAGGCGGACGTCATCGCGGTAGCGACGACGGACGCCGAGACAAGCACGTGACACCACTGCCACCCTGTCTTAGCGAAACGCGAGTCGAGGCGGACGTCGTCGCGGTAGCGACGATGGACGCCGAGAGGAGCACGTGACACCACTGCCACCCTATCTATGTTAGGGTCACGCGAGTCGAGGCGGACGTCGTCGTGGTAGCGAGGACGGACGCCGAGACGAGCACGTGACACCACTGCCACCCTGTCTTAGCGAAACACGAGTCGAGGCGGACGTTGTCGCGATAGCAACGACGAACACCGAGAAGAGCACGTGACACCACTGCCATCCTGTCTTAGCGTAATGCGAGTCGAGGCGGACGTCGTCGCGGTAGCGACTACGACGCCGAGACGAGCACGTGACACAACTGCCACCCTGTCTGTCTTAGCGTAACGCGAGTCGAGGCGGACGTCATCGCGGTAGCGACGACGAACGCTGACACGAGCACGTGACACCACTGCCACCCTGTCTTAGCGAAACACGAGTCAAGGCGGACGTCGTCGCGGTAGCGAGGACGGACGCCGAAACGAGCATGTGACACCACTGCCACCCTGTCTTAGCGAAACGCGAGTCGAGGCGGACGTCGTCGCGATAGCGACGATGGACGCCGTGATGAGCATGTGACACCACTGCCACCCTGTCTTAGCGAAACGCGAGTCGAGGCGGACGTCGTCGCGTTTGCGACTACGACGCTGAGACGAGCACGTGACACAACTGCCACCCTGTCTATCTTAGGGTAACGCGAGCCGAGGCGGACGTCATCGCGGTAGCAACGACGGACGTCGAGACGAGCACGTGACACCACTGCCACCCTGTCTTAGCAAAACGCGAGTCGAGGCGACGTCGTCGCGGTAGCGATGACGGACGCCGAGACGAGCACGTGACACCACTGCCACCCTGTCTTAGCGAAACGTGAGTCGAGGCGGACGTCGTCGCGGTAGCGACGACGGACGCCGAGACAAGCACGTGAGACCACTGTCACCCTGTCTTAGCGAAACGCGAGTCGAGGCGGACGTCGTCACGGTAGCGACGATGGACACCGAGAGGAGCACTTGACACCACTGCCACCCGATCTATGTTAGGGTCACGCGAGTCGAGGTGGACGTCGTCGTGGTAGCGATGACGGACGCCGAGACGAGCACGTGACACCACTGCCACCCTGTCTTAGCGAAACGCGAGTCGAGGCGGACGTTGTCGCGATAGCAACAACGGACGACGAGAAGAGCACGTGACACCACTGCCATCCTGTCTTAGCGTAATGCGAGTCGAGGCGGACGTCGTCGCGGTAGCGACTACGACGCCGAGACGAGCACGTGACACAACTGCCACCCTGTCTATCTTAGGGTAACGCGAGTCGAGGCGGACGTCGTCGCGGTAGCGGCGACGGACGCCGAGACGAGCACGTGACACCACTGCCACCCTGTCTTAGCAAAACACGAGTCGAGGCGGACGTCGTCGCGGTAGCGACGACGGACGCCGAGACAAGCACGTGACACCACTGCCACCCTGTCTTAGCGAAACGCGAGTCGAGGCGGACGTCGTCGCGATAGCGACGATGGACGCCGAGACGAGCACGTGACACCACTGCCATCCTGTCTTAGCGTAATGCGAGTCGAGGCGGACGTCGTCGCGGTAGCGACGATGGACGCCGAGACGAGTACGTGACACCACTGCCACCCTGTCTTAGCAAAACGCGAGTCGAGGCGGACGTCGTCGCGGTAGCGATGAAGGACACCGAGACGAGCACGTGACACCACTGCCACCCTGTCTTAGCGAAACGTGAGTCAAGGCGGACGTCGTCGCGATAGCGACGACGGACGCCGAGACAAGCACGTGACACCACTGCCATCCTGTCCTAGCGTAATGCGAGTTGAGGCGGACGTCGTCGCGGTAGCGACTACGACGCCGAGACGAGCACGCGAGACAACTGCCACCCTGTCTATTTTAGGGTAACGCGAGGCGAGGCGGACGTCGTCGCGGTTGCGGCGACGGACGCCGAGACGAGCACGTGACACCACTGCCACCCTGTCTTAGCAAAATGCGAGTCGAGGCGGACGTCACCGCGGTAGCGACGACGGACGCCGAGACAAGCACGTGACACCACTGCCACCCTGTCTTAGCGTAACGCGAGTCGAGGCGGACGTCATCGCGATAGCGACGACGGACGCCGAGACGAGCACGTGACACAACTGCCACCCTGTCTATCTTAGGGTAACGCGAGTCGAGGCGGACGTCGTCGCGGTAGCGGCGACGGACGCCGAGACGAGCACGTGACACCACTGCAACCCTGTCTTAGCAAAACATGAGTCGAGGCGGACGTCATCGCGGTAGCGACGACGGAGGCCGAGACAAGCACGTGACACCACTGCCACCCTGTCTTAGCGAAACGCGAGTCGAGGCGGACGTCGTCGCGGTAGCGACGATGGACGCCGAGAGGAGCACGTGACACCACTGCCACCCTATCTATGTTAGGGTCACGCGAGTCGAGGCGGACGTCGTCGTGGTAGCGAGGACGGACGCCGAGACGAGCACGTGACACCACTGCCACCCTGTCTTAGCGAAACACGAGTCGAGGCGGACGTTGTCGCGATAGCAACGACGAACACCGAGAAGAGCACGTGACACCACTGCCATCCTGTCTTAGCGTAATGCGAGTCGAGGCGGACGTCGTCGCGGTAGCGACTACGACGCCGAGACGAGCACGTGACACAACTGCCACCCTGTCTGTCTTAGCGTAACGCGAGTCGAGGCGGACGTCATCGCGGTAGCGACGACGAACGCTGACACGAGCACGTGACACCACTGCCACCCTGTCTTAGCGAAACACGAGTCAAGGCGGACGTCGTCGCGGTAGCGAGGACGGACGCCGAGACGAGCATGTGACACCACTGCCACCCTGTCTTAGCGAAACGCGAGTCGAGGCGGACGTCGTCGCGATAGCGACGATGGACGCCGTGATGAGCATGTGACACCACTGCCACCCTGTCTTAGCGAAACGCGAGTCGAGGCGGACGTCGTCGCGTTTGCGACTACGACGCTGAGACGAGCACGTAACACAACTGCCACCCTGTCTATCTTAGGGTAACGCGAGCCGAGGCGGACGTCATCGCGGTAGCAACGACGGACGTCGAGACGAGCACGTGACACCACTGCCACCCTGTCTTAGCAAAACGCGAGTCGAGGCGACGTCGTCGCGGTAGCGATGACGGACGCCGAGACGAGCACGTGACACCACTGCCACCCTGTCTTAGCGAAACGCGAGTCGAGGCGGACGTCGTCGCGGTAGCGACGACGGACGCCGAGACAAGCACGTGAGACCACTGTCACCCTGTCTTAGCGAAACGCGAGTCGAGGCGGACGTCGTCGCGGTAGCGACGATGGACACCGAGAGGAGCACGTGACACCACTGCCACCCGATCTATGTTAGGGTCACGCGAGTCGAGGTGGACGTCGTCGTGGTAGCGATGACGGACGCCGAGACGAGCACGTGACACCACTGCCACCCTGTCTTAGCGAAACGCGAGTCGAGGCGGACGTTGTCGCGATAGCAACGACGGACGACGAGAAGAGCACGTGACACCACTGCCATCCTGTCTTAGCGTAATGCGAGTCGAGGCGAACGTCGTCGCGGTAGCGACTACGACGCCGAGACGAGCACGTGACACAACTGCCACCCTGTCTATCTTAGGGTAACGCGAGTCGAGGCGGACGTCGTCGCGGTAGCGGCGACGGACGCCGAGACGAGCACGTGACACCACTGCCACCCTGTCTTAGCAAAACACGAGTCGAGGCGGACGTCGTCGCGGTAGCGACGACGGACGCCGAGACAAGCACGTGACACCACTGCCACCCTGTCTTAGCGAAACGCGAGTCGAGGCGGACGTCGTCGCGATAGCGACGATGGACGCCGAGACGAGCACGTGACACCACTGCCATCCTGTCTTAGCGTAATGCGAGTCGAGGCGGACGTCGTCGCGGTAGCGACGATGGACGCCGAGACGAGTACGTGACACCACTGCCACCCTGTCTTAGCAAAACGCGAGTCGAGGCGGACGTCGTCGCGGTAGCGATGAAGGACACCGAGACGAGCACGTGACACCACTGCCACCCTGTCTTAGCGAAACGTGAGTCAAGGCGGACGTCGTCGCGATAGCGACGACGGACGCCGAGACAAGCACGTGACACCACTGCCATCCTGTCCTAGCGTAATGCGAGTTGAGGCGGACGTCGTCGCGGTAGCGACTACGACGCCGAGACGAGCACGCGAGACAACTGCCACCCTGTCTATTTTAGGGTAACGCGAGGCGAGGCGGACGTCGTCGCGGTTGCGGCGACGGACGCCGAGACGAGCACGTGACACCACTGCCACCCTGTCTTAGCAAAATGCGAGTCGAGGCGGACGTCACCGCGGTAGCGACGACGGACGCCGAGACAAGCACGTGACACCACTGCCACCCTGTCTTAGCGTAACGCGAGTCGAGGCGGACGTCATCGCGATAGCGACGACGGACGCCGAGACGAGCACGTGACACCACTGCCACCCTGTCTTAGCGAAACGCGTGTCGAGGCGGACGTCGTCGTGGTAGCGACGATGGACGCCGTGACGAGCACGTGACACCACTGCCACCCTGTCTTAGCGTAACGCGAGTCGAGGCGGACGTCGTCGCGGTAGCGACGACGGACGCCGAGACGAGCACGTGACACCACTGCCACCCTGTCCTAGCGAAACACGAGTCGAGGCGGACGCCGTCGCGGTAGCGACGACGGACACCGAGACAAGCATGTGACACCACTGCCACTCTGTCTTAGCGTAACGCGAGTCGAGGCGGACATCGTCGCGATAGCGACGATGGACACCGTGACGAGCACGTGACACCACTGCCACCCTGTCTTAGCGAAACGCGAGTCGAGGCGGACGTCGTCTCGGTAGCGACGACGGACGCCGAGACAAGCACGTGAGACCACTGTCAACCTATCTTAGCGAAACGCGAGTCGAGGCGGACGTCGTCGCGGTAGCGACGATGGACGCCGAGACGAGCACGTGACACCACTGCCACCCTATCTATGTTAGGGTCACGCGAGTCGAGGCGGACGTCGTCGCGGTAGCGATGACGGACGCCGAGACGAGCACGTGACACCACTGCCATCCTGTCTTAGCGTAATGCGAGTCGAGGCGGACGTCGTCGCGTTTGCGACTACGACGCTGAGACGAGCACGTGACACAACTGCCACCCTGTCTATCTTAGGGTAACGCGAGTCGAGGCGGACGTCGTCGCGGTAGCAACGACGGACGTCGAGACGAGCACGTGACACCACTGCCACCCTGTCTTAGCAAAACGCGAGTCGAGGCGGACGTCGTCGCGGTAGCGATGACGGACGCCGAGACGAGCACGTGACACCACTGCCACCCTGTCTTAGCGAAACGCGAGTCGAGGCGGACGTCGTCGCGGTAGCGACGACGGACGCCGAGACAAGCACGTGAGACCACTGTCACCCTGTCTTAGCGAAACGCGAGTCGAGGCGGACGTCGTCGCGGTAGCGTCGATGGACGCCGAGAGGAGCACGTGACACCACTGCCACCCTATCTATGTTAGGGTCACGCGAGTCGAGGCAGACGTCGTCGTGGTAGCGATGACGGACGCCGAGACGAGCATGTGACACCACTGCCACCCTGTCTTAGCAAAACGCGAGTCGAGGCGGACGTTGTCGCGATAGCAACGACGAACACCGAGAAGAGCACGTGACACCACTGCCATCCTGTCTTAGCGTAATGCGAGTCGAGGCGGACGTCGTCGCGGTAGCGACTACGACGCCGAGACGAGCACGTGACACAACTGCCACCCTGTCTGTCTTAGCGTAACGCGAGTCGAGGCGGACGTCATCGCGGTAGCGACGACGAACGCCGACACGAGCACGTGACACCACTGCCACCCTGTCTTAGCGAAACACGAGTCGAGGCGGACGTCGTCGCGGTAGCGACTACGACGCCGAGACGAGCACGTGACACAACTGCCACCCTGTCTGTCTTAGCGTAATGCGAGTCGAGGCGGACGTCGTCGCGGTAGCGACGACGGACGCCGAGACGAGCACGTGACACCACTGCCACCCTGTCTTAGCAAAACGCGAGTCGAGGCGGACGTCGTCGCGGTAGCGAGGACGGACGCCGAGACGAGCACGTGACACCACTGCCACCCTGTCTTAGCGAAACGTGAGTCGAGGCGGACGTCGTCGCGGTAGCGACGACGGATGCCAAGACAAGCACGTGACACCACTGCCATCCTGTCTTAGCGTAATGCGAGTCGAGGCGGACGTCGTCGCGGTAGCGACTACGACGCCGAGACGAGCACGCGACACAACTTCCACCCTATCTATGTTAGGGTCACGCAAGTCGAGGCGGACGTCGTCACGGTAGCGGCGACGGACGCCGAGACGAGCACGTGACATCACTGCCACACTGTCTTAGCAAAATGCGAGTCGAGGCGGACGTCGCCGCGGTAGCGACGACGGACGCCGAGACAAGCACGTGACACCACTGCCACCCTGTCTTAGCGTAACGCGAGTCGAGGCGGACGTCATCGCGATAGCGACGACGGACGCCGAGACGAGCACGTGACACCACTGCCACCCTGTCTTAGCGAAACGCGTGTCGAGGCGGACGTCGTCGTGGTAGCGACGATGGACGCCGTGACGAGCACGTGACACCACTGCCACCCTGTCTTAGCGTAACGCGAGTCGAGGCGGACGTCGTCGCGGTAGCGACGACGGACGCCGAGACGAGCACGTGACACCACTGCCACCCTGTCCTAGCGAAACACGAGTCGAGGCGGACGCCGTCGCGGTAGCGACGACGGACACCGAGACAAGCATGTGACACCACTGCCACTCTGTCTTAGCGTAACGCGAGTCGAGGCGGACATCGTCGCGATAGCGACGATGGACACCGTGACGAGCACGTGACACCACTGCCACCCTGTCTTAGCGAAACGCGAGTCGAGGCGGACGTCGTCTCGGTAGCGACGACGGACACCGAGACAAGCACGTGAGACCACTGTCAACCTATCTTAGCGAAACGCGAGTCGAGGCGGACGTCGTCGCGGTAGCGACGATGGACGCCGAGACGAGCACGTGACACCACTGCCACCCTATCTATGTTAGGGTCACGCGAGTCGAGGCGGACGTCGTCGCGGTAGCGATGACGGACGCCGAGACGAGCACGTGACACCACTGCCATCCTGTCTTAGCGTAATGCGAGTCGAGGCGGACGTCGTCGCGTTTGCGACTACGACGCTGAGACGAGCACGTGACACAACTGCCACCCTGTCTATCTTAGGGTAACGCGAGTCGAGGCGGACGTCGTCGCGGTAGCAACGACGGACGTCGAGACGAGCACGTGACACCACTGCCACCCTGTCTTAGCAAAACGCGAGTCGAGGCGGACGTCGTCGCGGTAGCGATGACGGACGCCGAGACGAGCACGTGACACCACTGCCACCCTGTCTTAGCGAAACGCGAGTCGAGGCGGACGTCGTCGCGGTAGCGACGACGGACGCCGAGACAAGCACGTGAGACCACTGTCACCCTGTCTTAGCGAAACGCGAGTCGAGGCGGACGTCGTCGCGGTAGCGTCGATGGACGCCGAGAGGAGCACGTGACACCACTGCCACCCTATCTATGTTAGGGTCACGCGAGTCGAGGCAGACGTCGTCGTGGTAGCGATGACGGACGCCGAGACGAGCATGTGACACCACTGCCACCCTGTCTTAGCAAAACGCGAGTCGAGGCGGACGTTGTCGCGATAGCAACGACGAACACCGAGAAGAGCACGTGACACCACTGCCATCCTGTCTTAGCGTAATGCGAGTCGAGGCGGACGTCGTCGCGGTAGCGACTACGACGCCGAGACGAGCACGTGACACAACTGCCACCCTGTCTGTCTTAGCGTAACGCGAGTCGAGGCGGACGTCATCGCGGTAGCGACGACGAACGCCGACACGAGCACGTGACACCACTGCCACCCTGTCTTAGCGAAACACGAGTCGAGGCGGACGTCGTCGCGGTAGCGACTACGACGCCGAGACGAGCACGTGACACAACTGCCACCCTGTCTGTCTTAGCGTAATGCGAGTCGAGGCGGACGTCGTCGCGGTAGCGACGACGGACGCCGAGACGAGCACGTGACACCACTGCCACCCTGTCTTAGCAAAACGCGAGTCGAGGCGGACGTCGTCGCGGTAGCGAGGACGGACGCCGAGACGAGCACGTGACACCACTGCCACCCTGTCTTAGCGAAACGTGAGTCGAGGCGGACGTCGTCGCGGTAGCGACGACGGATGCCAAGACAAGCACGTGACACCACTGCCATCCTGTCTTAGCGTATTGCGAGTCGAGGCGGACGTCGTCGCGGTAGCGACTACGACGCCGAGACGAGCACGCGACACAACTTCCACCCTATCTATGTTAGGGTCACGCAAGTCGAGGCGGACGTCGTCACGGTAGCGGCGACGGACGCCGAGACGAGCACGTGACATCACTGCCACACTGTCTTAGCAAAATGCGAGTCGAGGCGGACGTCGCCGCGGTAGCGACGACGGACGCCGAGACAAGCACGTGACACCACTGCCACCCTGTCTTAGCGTAACGCGAGTCGAGGCGGACGTCATCGCGATAGCGACGACGGACGCCGAGACGAGCACGTGACACCACTGCCACCCTGTCTTAGCGAAACGCGTGTCGAGGCGGACGTCGTCGCGGTAGCGACGATGGACGCCGAGACGAGCACGTGACACCACTGCCACCCTATCTATGTTAGGGTCACGCGAGTCGAGGCGGACGTCGTCGTGATAGCGACGACGGACGCCGAGAAGAGCACGTGACACCACTGCCATCCTGTCTTAGCGTAATGCGAGTCGAGGCGGACGTCGTCGCGGTAGCGACTACGACGCCGAGACGAGCACGTGACACAACTGCCACCCTGTCTGTCTTAGCGTAACGCGAGTCGAGGTGGACGTCATCGTGGTAGCGACGACGGACGCCGAGACGAGCACGTGACACCACTGCCACCCTGTCTTAGCGAAACACGAGTCGAGGCGGACGTCGTCGCGGTAGCGATGACGGACGCCGAGACGAGCATGTGACACCACTGCCACCCTGTCTTAGCGAAACGTGAGTCGAGGCGGACGTCGTCGCGATAGCGACGACGGACGCCGAGACGAGCACGTGCCACCACTGCCATCCTGTCTTAGCGTAATGCGAGTCAAGGCGGACGTCGTCGCAGTAGCGACTACGACGCCGAGACGAGCACGTGACACCACTGCCACCCTGTCTTAGCAAAACGCGAGTCGAGGCGGACGTCGTCGCGGTAGCGAGGACGGACGCCGAGACGAGCACGTGACACCACTGCCACCCTGTCTTAGCGAAACACGAGTCGAGGCGGACGTCGTCGCGATAGCGACGACGGACGCCGAGACGAGCACGTGACACCACTGCCATCATGTCTTAGCGTAATGCGAGTCGAGGCGGACGTCGTCGCTGTAACGAATACGACGCCGAGACGAGCACGTGACACAACTGCCACCCTGTCTTAGCAAAACGCGAGTCGAGGCGGACGTCGTCGCGGTAGCGACGACGGACGCCGAGACAAGCACGTGACTCCACTGCCACCCTGTCTTAGCGTAACGCGAGTCGAGGCGGACGTCGTCGCGGTAGCGATGACGGACGCCGAGACTAGCACGTGACACCACTGCCATCCTGTCTTAGCGTAATGCGAGTCGAGGCGGACGTCGTCGCGGTAGCGACTACGACACCGAGACGAGCAGGTGACACAACTGCCACCCTGTCTATCTTAGGGTAACGCGAGTCCAGGCGGATGTCGTCGCGGTAGCGACGACGGACGCCAAGACGAGCACGTGACACCACTGCCACCCTGTCTTAGCAAAACGCGAGTCGAGGCGGACGTCGTCGCAGTAGCGAGGATGGACGCCGAGACGAGCACGTGACACCACTGCCACCCTGTCTTAGCGAAACGTGAGTCGAGGCGGACGTCGTTGCGGTAGCGACGACGGACGCCGAGACGAGCACGTGACACCACTGCCATCCTGTCTTAGCGTAATGTGAGTCGAGGCGGACGTCGTCGCGATAGCGACTACGACGCCGAGACGAGCATGCGACACAACTGCCACCCTATCTATGTTAGGGTCATGCGAGTCGAGGCGGACGTCGTCGCGGTAGCGGCGACGGACGCCGAGACGAGCACGTGACACCACTGCCACCCTGTCTTAGCAAAATGCGAGTCGAGGCGGACGTCACCGCGGTAGCGACGACGGACGCCGAGACAAGCACGTGACACCACTGCCACCCTGTCTTAGCGTAACGCGAGTCGAGGCGGACGTCGTCGCGATAGCGACGACGGACGCCGAGACGAGCACGTGACACCACTGCCACCCTGTCTTAGCGAAACGCGTGTCGAGGCGGACGTCATCGCGGTAGCGACGACGGACGCCGAGACGAGCACGTGACACCACTGCCACCCTGTCTTAGCGTAACGCGAGTCGAGGCGGACGTCGTCGCGGTATCAACGACGGACGCCGAGACGAGCACGTGACACCACTGCCACCCTATCTTAGCGAAACACGAGTCGAGGCGGACGTCGTCGCGGTAGCGACGACGGACGCCGAGACAAGCATGTGACACCACTGCCACTCTGTCTTAGCGTAGCGCGAGTCGAGGCGGACTTCGTCACGATAGCGACGATGGACGCCGAGACGAGCACGTGACACCACTGCCATCCTGTCTTAGCGAAACGCGAGTCGAGGCGGACGACGTCGCTGTAGCGACGAAGGACGCCGAGACAAGCACGTGAGACCACTGTCACCCTGTCTTAGCGAAACGAGAGTCGAGGCGGACGTCGTCGCGGTAGCGATGATGGACGCCGAGACGAGCACGTGACACCACTACCACCCTGTCTTAGCGAAACGCGAGTCGAGGCGGACGTTGTCGCGATAGCGACGACGGACGCCGAGAAGAGCACGTGACACCACTGCCATCCTGTCTTAGCGTAATGCGAGTCGAGGCGGACGTCGTCGCGGTAGCGACTACGACGCCGAGACGAGCACGTGACACAACTGCCACCCTGTCTGTCTTAGCGTAACGCGAGTCGAGGCGGACGTCATCGCGGTAGCGACGACGGACGCCGAGACGAGCACGTGACACCACTGCCACCCTGTCTTAGCGAAACACGAGTCGAGGCGGACGTCGTCGCGGTAGCGATGACGGACGCCGAGACGAGCATGTGACACCACTGCCACCCTGTCTTAGCGAAACGCGAGTCGAGGCGGACGTCGTCGCAGTAGCGACTACGACGCCGAGACGAGCACGTGACACCACTGCCACCCTGTCTTAGCAAAACGCGAGTCGAGGCGGACGTCGTCGCGGTAGCGATGACGGACGCCGAGACAAGCACGTGACACCACTGCCACCCTGTCTTAGCGAAACACGAGTCGAGGCGGACGTCGTCGCGATAGCGACGACGGACGCCGAGCTGAGCACGTGACACCACTGCCATCCTGTCTTAGCGTAATGCGAGTCGAGGCCGACGTCGTCGCTGTAGCGAATACGCCGCCGAGACGAGCACGTGACACAACTGCCACCCTGTCTTAGCAAAACGCGAGTCAAGGCGGACGTCGTCGCGGTAGCGACGATGGACGCCGAGACAAGCACGTGACTCCACTACCACCCTGTCTTAGCGTAACGCGAGTCGAGGCGGACGTCATCGCGGTAGCAATGACGGACGCCGAGACAAGCACGTGACACCACTGCCATCCTGTCTTAGCGTAATGCGAGTCGAGGCGGACGTCGTCGCGGTAGCGACTACTACACCGAGACGAGCACGTGACACAACTGCCACCCTGTCTATCTTAGGGTAATGCGAGTCCAGGCGGATGTCGTCGCGGTAGCGACGACGGACGCCAAGACGAGCACGTGACACCACTGCCACCCTGTCTTAGCAAAACGCGAGTCGAGGCGGACGTCGTCGCGGTAGCGAGGACGGACGCCGAGACGAGCACGTGACACCACTGCCACCCTGTCTTAGCGAAACGTGAGTCGAGGCGGACGTCGTGGCGGTAGCGACGACGGACGCCGAGACGAGCACGTGACACCACTGCCATCCTGTCTTAGCGTAATGCGAGTCGAGGTGGACGTCGTCGCGATAGCGACTACGACGCCGAGACGAGCACGCGACACAACTGCCACCCTATCTATGTTAGGGTCACGCGAGTCGAGGCGGACGTCGTCGCGGTAGCGGCGACGGACGCCGAGACGAGCACGTGACACCACTGCCACCCTGTCTTAGCAAAATGCGAGTCGAGCCGGACGTCGCCACGGTAGCGACGACGGACGCCGAGACAAGCACGTGACACCACTGCCACCCTGTCTTAGCGTAACGCGAGTCGAGGCGGACGTCGTCGCGATAGCGACGACGGACGCCGAGACGAGCACGTGACACCACTGCCACCCTGTCTTAGAGAAACGCGTGTCGAGGCGGACGTCGTCGCGGTAGCGACGATGGACGCCGAGACGAGCACGTGACACCACTGCCACCCTGTCGTAGCGTAACGCGAGTCGAGGCGGACGTCGTCGCGGTATCGACGACGGACGCCGAGACGAGCACGTCACACCACTACCACCCTGTCTTAGCGAAACACGAGTCGAGGCGTACGTCGTCGCGGTAGCGACGACGGACGCCGAGACAAGCATGTGACACCACTGCCTCTCTGTCTTAGCGTAGCGCGAGTCGAGGCGGACTTCGTCGCGATAGCGACGATGGACGCCGAGACGAGCACGTGACACCACTGCCACCCTGTCTTAGCGAAACGCGAGTCGAGGCGGACGACGTCGCTGTAGCGACGACGGACGCCGAGACAAGCACGTGAGACCACTGTCACCCTGTCTTAGCGAAACGAGAGTCGAGGCGGACGTCGTCGCGGTAGCGATGACGGAAGCCGAGACGAGCACGTGACACCACTGCCATCCTGTCTTAGCGAAATGCGAGTCGAGGCGGACGTCGTCGCGTTTGCGACTACGACGCTGAGACGAGCTCGTGACACAACTGCCACCTTGTCTATCTTAGGGTAACGCGAGTCGAGGCGGACGTCGTCGCGGTAGCGACGACGGACTTCGAGACGAGCACGTGACACCACTGCCACCCTGTCTTAGCAAAACGTGAGTCGAGGCGGACGTCATCGCGGTAGCGATGACGGACGCCGAGATGAGCACGTGACACCACTGCCACCCTGTCTTAGCGAAACGCGAGTCGAGGCGGACGTCATCGCGGTAGCGACGACGGACGCCGAGACAAGCACGTGAGACCACTGTCACCCTGTCTTAGCGAAACGCGAGTCGAGGAAGACGTCGTCGCGGTAGCGACGATGGACGCCGAGACGAGCACGTGACACCACTGCCACCCTATCTATGTTAGGGTCACGCGAGTCGAGGCGGACGTCGTTGTGGTAGCGATGACGGACGCCGAGACGAGCACGTGACACCACTGCCACCCTGTCTTAGCGTAACGCGAGTCGAGGCGGACGTCGTCGCGGTATCGACGACGGACGCCGAGACGAGCACGTGACACCACTGCCACCCTGTCTTAGCGAAACACGAGTCGAGGCGGACGTCGTCGCGGTAGAGACGACGGACGCCGAGACCAGCATGTGACACCACTGCCACTCTGTCTTAGCGTAGCGCGAGTCGAGGCGGACTTCGTCACGATAGCGACGATGGACGCCGAGACGAGCACGTGACACCACTGCCACCCTGTCTTAGCGAAACGCGAGTCGAGGCGGACGACGTCGCTGTAGCGACGACGGACGCCGAGACAAGCACGTGAGACCACTGTCACCCTGTCTTAGCGAAACGAGAGTCGAGGCGGACGTCGTCGCGGTAGCGATGATGGACGCCGAGACGAGCACGTGACACCACTGCCACCCTGTCTTAGCGAAACGCGAGTCGAGGCGGATGTTGTCGCGATAGCGACGACGGACGCCGAGAAGAGCACGTGACACCACTGCCATCCTGTCTTAGCGTAATGCGAGTCGAGGCGGACGTCGTCGCGGTAGCGACTACGACGCCGAGACGAGCACGTGACACAACTGCCACCCTGTCTGTCTTAGCGTAACGCGAGTCGAGGCGGACGTCATCGCGGTAGCTACGACGGACGCCGAGACGAGCACGTGACACCACTGCCACCCTGTCTTAGCGAAACACGAGTCGAGGCGGACGTCGTCGCGGTAGCGATGACGGACGCCGAGACGAGCATGTGACACCACTGCCACCCTGTCTTAGCGAAACGCGAGTCGAGGCGGACGTCGTCGCGATTGCGACGACGGACGCCGAGACGAGCACGTGACACCACTGCCATCCTGTCTTAGCGTAATGCGAGTCGAGGCGGACGTTGTCGCAGTAGCGACTACGACGCCGAGACGAGCACGTGACACCACTGCCACCCTGTCTTAGCAAAACGCGAGTCGAGGCCGACGTCGTCGCGGTAGCGATGACGGACGCCGAGACGAGCACGTGACACCACTGCCACCCTGTCTTAGCGAAACACGAGTCGAGGCGGACGTCGTCGCGATAGCGACGACGGACGCCGAGACGAGCACGTGACACCACTGCCATCCTGTCTTAGCGTAATGCGAGTCGAGGCCGACGTCGTCGCTGTAGCGAATACGACGCCGAGACGAGCACGTGACACAACTGCCACCCTGTCTTAGCAAAACGCGAGTCGAGGCGGACGTCGTCACGGTAGCGACGATGGACGCCGAGACAAGCACGTGACTCCACTGCCACCCTGTCTTAGCGTAACGCGAGTCGAGGCGGACGTCGTCGCGGTAGCAATGACGGACGCCGAGACAAGCACGTGACACCACTGCCATCCTGTCTTAGCGTAATGCGAGTCGAGGCGGACGTCGTCGCGGTAGCGACTACTACACCGAGACGAGCACGTGACACAACTGCCACCCTGTCTATCTTAGGGTAACGCGAGTCCAGGCGGATGTCATCGCGGTAGCGACGACGGACGCCAAGACGAGCACGTGACACCACTGCCACCCTGTCTTAGCAAAACGCGAGTCGAGGCGGACGTCGTCGCGGTAGCGAGGACGGACGCCGAGACGAGCACGTGACACCACTGCCACCCTGTCTTAGCGAAACGTGAGTCGAGGCGGACGTCGTTGCGGTAGCGACGACGGACGCCGAGACGAGCACGTGACACCACTGCCATCCTGTCTTAGCGTAATGCGAGTCGAGGCGGACGTCGTCGCGATAGCGACTACGACGCCGAGACGAGCACGCGACACAACTGCCACCCTATCTATGTTAGGGTCACGCGAGTCGAGGCGGACGTCGTCGCGGTAGCGGCGACGGACGCCGAGACGAGCACGTGACACCACTGCCACCATGTCTTAGCAAAATGCGAGTCGAGGCGGACGTCGCCGCGGTAGCGACGACGGACGCCGAGACAAGCACGTGACACCACTGCCACCCTGTCTTAGCGTAACGCGAGTCGAGGCGGACGTCGTCGCGATAGCGACGACGGACGCCGAGACGAGCACGTGACACCACTGCCACCCTGTCTTAGCGAAACGCGTGTCGAGGCGGACGTCGTCGCGGTAGCGACGATGGACGCCGAGACGAGCACGTGACACCACTGCCACCCTGTCTTAGCGTAACGCGAGTCGAGGCGGACGTCGTCGCGGTATCGACGACGGACGCCGAGACGAAGACGTGACACCACTACCACCCTGTCTTAGCGAAACACGAGTCGAGGCGTACGTCGTCGCGGTAGCGACGACGGACGCAGAGACAAGCATGTGACACCACTGCCACTCTGTCTTAGCGTAGCGCGAGTCGAGGCGGACTTCGTCGCGATAGCGACGATGGACGCCGAGACGAGCACGTGACACAACTGCCACCCTGTCTTAGCAAAACGCGAGTCGAGGCGGACGTCGTCACGGTAGCGACGATGGACGCCGAGACAAGCACGTGACTCCACTGCCACCCTGTCTTAGCGTAACGCGAGTCGAGGCGGACGTCGTCGCGGTAGCAATGACGGACGCCGAGACAAGCACGTGACACCACTGCCATCCTGTCTTAGCGTAATGCGAGTCGAGGCGGACGTCGTCGCGGTAGCGACTACTACACCGAGACGAGCACGTGACACAACTGCCACCCTGTCTATCTTAGGGTAACGCGAGTCCAGGCGGATGTCATCGCGGTAGCGACGACGGACGCCAAGACGAGCACGTGACACCACTGCCACCCTGTCTTAGCAAAACGCGAGTCGAGGCGGACGTCGTCGCGGTAGCGAGGACGGACGCCGAGACGAGCACGTGACACCACTGCCACCCTGTCTTAGCGAAACGTGAGTCGAGGCGGACGTCGTTGCGGTAGCGACGACGGACGCCGAGACGAGCACGTGACACCACTGCCATCCTGTCTTAGCGTAATGCGAGTCGAGGCGGACGTCGTCGCGATAGCGACTACGACGCCGAGACGAGCACGCGACACAACTGCCACCCTATCTATGTTAGGGTCACGCGAGTCGAGGCGGACGTCGTCGCGGTAGCGGCGACGGACGCCGAGACGAGCACGTGACACCACTGCCACCATGTCTTAGCAAAATGCGAGTCGAGGCGGACGTCGCCGCGGTAGCGACGACGGACGCCGAGACAAGCACGTGACACCACTGCCACCCTGTCTTAGCGTAACGCGAGTCGAGGCGGACGTCGTCGCGATAGCGACGACGGACGCCGAGACGAGCACGTGACACCACTGCCACCCTGTCTTAGCGAAACGCGTGTCGAGGCGGACGTCGTCGCGGTAGCGACGATGGACGCCGAGACGAGCACGTGACACCACTGCCACCCTGTCTTAGCGTAACGCGAGTCGAGGCGGACGTCGTCGCGGTATCGACGACGGACGCCGAGACGAAGACGTGACACCACTACCACCCTGTCTTAGCGAAACACGAGTCGAGGCGTACGTCGTCGCGGTAGCGACGACGGACGCAGAGACAAGCATGTGACACCACTGCCACTCTGTCTTAGCGTAGCGCGAGTCGAGGCGGACTTCGTCGCGATAGCGACGATGGACGCCGAGACGAGCACGTGACACCACTGCCACCCTGTCTTAGCGAAACGCGAGTCGAGGCGTACGACGTCGCTGTAGCGACGACGGACGCCGAGACAAGCACGTGAGACCACTGTCACCCTGTCTTAGCGAAACGAGAGTCGAGGCGGACGTCGTCGCGGTAGCGATGATGGACGCCGAGACGAGCACGTGACACCACTGCCACCCTATCTATGTTAGGGTCACGCGAGTCGAGGCGGACGTCGTCGCGGTAGCGACGACGGACTTCGAGACGAGCACGTGACACCACTACCACCCTGTCTTAGCAAAACGTGAGTCGAGGCGGACGTCGTCGCGGTAGCGATGACGGACGCCGAGACGAGCACGTGACACCACTGCCACCCTGTCTTAGCGAAACGCGAGTCGAGGCGGACGTCGTCGCGGTAGCGACGACGGACGCCGAGACAAGCACGTGAGACCACTGTCACCTTGTCTTAGCGAAACGCGAGTCAAGGAAGACGTCGTCGCGGTAGCGACGATGGACGCCGAGACGAGCACGTGACACCACTGCCACCCTATCTATGTTAGGGTCACGCGAGTC
The DNA here is from genome assembly GCA_032464435.1 of Aegilops umbellulata. Taxonomy (NCBI): domain Eukaryota; kingdom Viridiplantae; phylum Streptophyta; class Magnoliopsida; order Poales; family Poaceae; genus Aegilops; species Aegilops umbellulata. The sequence goes on along the minus strand of CP136054.1, from coordinate 140,782,273 downwards.
GAGGCGGACGTCGTCGTGGTAGCGATGACGGACACCGAGACGAGCACGTGACACCACTGCCACCCTGTCTTAGCGAAATGCGAGTCGAGGTGGACGTTGTCGCGATAGCGACGACGGACCCCGAGAAGAGCACGTGACACCACTATCATCCTGTCTTAGCGTAATGCGAGTCGAGGCGGACACCGTCGCGGTAGCGACTACGACGCCGAGACGAGCACGTGACACAACTGCCACCCTGTCTGTCTTAGCGTAACGCGAGTCGAGGCGGACGTCATCGCGGTAGTGACGACGGACGCCGAGACGAGCACGTGACACCACTGCCACCCTCTCTTAGCGAAACACGAGTCGAGGCGGACATCGTCGCGGTAGCGATGACGGACGCCGAGACGAGCATGTGACACCACTGCCACCCTGTCTTAGCGAAACGCGAGTCGAGGCGGACGTCGTCGCGATAGCGACGACGGACGCTGAGACGAGCACGTGACACCACTGCCATCCTGTCTTAGCGTAATGCGAGTCGAGGCGGACGTCGTCGCGGTAGCGAATACGACGCCGAGACGAGCACGTGACACAACTGCCACCCTGTCTTAGCAAAACGCGAATCGAGGCGGACGTCGTCGCGGTAGCGACGACGGACGCCGAGACAAGCACGTGACTCCACTGCCACCCTATCTTAGCGTAAGGCGAGTCGAGGCGGACGTCGTCGCGATAGCGACGACGGACGCCGAGACGAGCACGTAACACCACTGCCACCCTGTCTTAGCGAAACGCGAGTCGAGGCGGACGTCGTTGCGATAGCGACGATGGACGCCGAGACGAGCACGTGACACCACTGCCACCCTGTCTTAGCGTAACGCGGACGTCGAGACAAGCACGTGACACCACTGCCACCCTGTCTTAGCAAAACGCGAGTCGAGGCGGACGTCGTCGCGGTAGCGAGGACGGACGCCGAGACAAGCACGTGACACCACTGCCACCCTGTCTTAGCGAAACGCGAGTCGAGGAGGACGTCGTCGCGGTAGCGACGACGGACGCCGAGACAAGCACGTGAGACCACTGTCACCCTGTCTTAGCGAAACGCGAGTCGAGGCGGACGTCGTCGCGGTAGCGACGATGGACGCCGAGACGAGCACGTGACACCACTGCTACCCTATCTATGTTAGGGTCACGCGAGTCGAGGCGGACGTCGTCGTGGTAGCGATGACGGACGACGTGAGTCGAGGCGGACGTCGTTGCGGTAGCGACGACGGACGCCGAGACGAGCACGTGACACCACTGCCATCCTGTCTTAGCGTAATGCGAGTCGAGGCGGACGTCGTCGCGATAGCGACTACGACGCCGAGACGAGCACGCGACACAACTGCCACCCTATCTATGTTAGGGTCACGCGAGTCGAGGCGGACGTCGTCGCGGTAGCGGCGACGGACGCCGAGACGAGCACGTGACACCACTGCCACCATGTCTTAGCAAAATGCGAGTCGAGGCGGACGTCGCCGCGGTAGCGACGACGGACGCCGAGACAAGCACGTGACACCACTGCCACCCTGTCTTAGCGTAACGCGAGTCGAGGCGGACGTCGTCGCGATAGCGACGACGGACGCCGAGACGAGCACGTGACACCACTGCCACCCTGTCTTAGCGAAACGCGTGTCGAGGCGGACGTCGTCGCGGTAGCGACGATGGACGCCGAGACGAGCACGTGACACCACTGCCACCCTGTCTTAGCGTAACGCGAGTCGAGGCGGACGTCGTCGCGGTATCGACGACGGACGCCGAGACGAAGACGTGACACCACTACCACCCTGTCTTAGCGAAACACGAGTCGAGGCGTACGTCGTCGCGGTAGCGACGACGGACGCAGAGACAAGCATGTGACACCACTGCCACTCTGTCTTAGCGTAGCGCGAGTCGAGGCGGACTTCGTCGCGATAGCGACGATGGACGCCGAGACGAGCACGTGACACCACTGCCACCCTGTCTTAGCGAAACGCGAGTCGAGGCGTACGACGTCGCTGTAGCGACGACGGACGCCGAGACAAGCACGTGAGACCACTGTCACCCTGTCTTAGCGAAACGAGAGTCGAGGCGGACGTCGTCGCGGTAGCGATGATGGACGCCGAGACGAGCACGTGACACCACTGCCACCCTATCTATGTTAGGGTCACGCGAGTCGAGGCGGACGTCGTCGCGGTAGCGACGACGGACTTCGAGACGAGCACGTGACACCACTACCACCCTGTCTTAGCAAAACGTGAGTCGAGGCGGACGTCGTCGCGGTAGCGATGACGGACGCCGAGACGAGCACGTGACACCACTGCCACCCTGTCTTAGCGAAACGCGAGTCGAGGCGGACGTCGTCGCGGTAGCGACGACGGACGCCGAGACAAGCACGTGAGACCACTGTCACCTTGTCTTAGCGAAACGCGAGTCAAGGAAGACGTCGTCGCGGTAGCGACGATGGACGCCGAGACGAGCACGTGACACCACTGCCACCCTATCTATGTTAGGGTCACGCGAGTCGAGGCGGACGTCGTCGTGGTAGCGATGACGGACACCGAGACGAGCACGTGACACCACTGCCACCCTGTCTTAGCGAAATGCGAGTCGAGGTGGACGTTGTCGCGATAGCGACGACGGACCCCGAGAAGAGCACGTGACACCACTATCATCCTGTCTTAGCGTAATGCGAGTCGAGGCGGACACCGTCGCGGTAGCGACTACGACGCCGAGACGAGCACGTGACACAACTGCCACCCTGTCTGTCTTAGCGTAACGCGAGTCGAGGCGGACGTCATCGCGGTAGTGACGACGGACGCCGAGACGAGCACGTGACACCACTGCCACCCTCTCTTAGCGAAACACGAGTCGAGGCGGACATCGTCGCGGTAGCGATGACGGACGCCGAGACGAGCATGTGACACCACTGCCACCCTGTCTTAGCGAAACGCGAGTCGAGGCGGACGTCGTCGCGATAGCGACGACGGACGCTGAGACGAGCACGTGACACCACTGCCATCCTGTCTTAGCGTAATGCGAGTCGAGGCGGACGTCGTCGCGGTAGCGAATACGACGCCGAGACGAGCACGTGACACAACTGCCACCCTGTCTTAGCAAAACGCGAATCGAGGCGGACGTCGTCGCGGTAGCGACGACGGACGCCGAGACAAGCACGTGACTCCACTGCCACCCTATCTTAGCGTAAGGCGAGTCGAGGCGGACGTCGTCGCGATAGCGACGACGGACGCCGAGACGAGCACGTAACACCACTGCCACCCTGTCTTAGCGAAACGCGAGTCGAGGCGGACGTCGTTGCGATAGCGACGATGGACGCCGAGACGAGCACGTGACACCACTGCCACCCTGTCTTAGCGTAACGCGGACGTCGAGACAAGCACGTGACACCACTGCCACCCTGTCTTAGCAAAACGCGAGTCGAGGCGGACGTCGTCGCGGTAGCGAGGACGGACGCCGAGACAAGCACGTGACACCACTGCCACCCTGTCTTAGCGAAACGCGAGTCGAGGAGGACGTCGTCGCGGTAGCGACGACGGACGCCGAGACAAGCACGTGAGACCACTGTCACCCTGTCTTAGCGAAACGCGAGTCGAGGCGGACGTCGTCGCGGTAGCGACGATGGACGCCGAGACGAGCACGTGACACCACTGCTACCCTATCTATGTTAGGGTCACGCGAGTCGAGGCGGACGTCGTCGTGGTAGCGATGACGGACGCCGAGACGAGCACGTGACACCACTGCCACCCTTTCTTAGCGAAACGCGAGTCGAGGCGGACGTTGTCGCGATAGCGACGACGGACGCCGAGAAGAGCACGTGACACCACTGCCATCCTGTCTTAGCGTAATGCGAGTCGAGGCGGACGTCGTCGCGGTAGCGACTACGACGCCGAGACGAGCATGTGACAGAACTGCCACCCTATCTGTCTTAGCGTAACGCGAGTCGAGGCTGACGTCATCGCGGTAGCGACGACGGACGCCGAGACGAGCACGTGACACCACTGCCACCCTGTCTTAGCGAAACACGAGTCGAGGCGGACGTCGTCGCGGTAGCGATGACGGACGCCGTGACGAGCACGTGACACCACTGCCACCCTGTCTTAGCGAAACGCGAGTCGAGGCGGACGTCGTCGCGATAGCGACGACGGACGCCGAGACGAGCACGTGACACCACTGCCATCCTGTCTTAGCGTAATGCGAGTCGAGGCGGACGTCGTCGCAGTAGCGACTACGACGCCGAGACGAGCACGTGACACCACTACTACCCTGTCTTAGCAAAACGCGAGTCGAGGCGGACGTAGTCGCGGTAGCGATGACGGACGCCAAGACGAGCACGTGACACCACTGCCACCCTGTCTTAGCGAAACGCGAGTCGAGGCGGACGTCGTCGCGATAGCGACGACGGACGCCAAGACGAGCACGTGACACCACTGCCATCTTGTCTTAGCGTAATGCGAGTCGAGGCGGACGTCGTCGCGGTAGCGAATACGACGCCGAGATGAGCACGTGACACAACTGCCACCCTGTCTTAGCAAAACGCGAGTCGAGGCGGACATCGTCGCGGTAGCGGCGACGGACGCCGAGACAAGCACGTGACTCCACTGCCACCCTATCTTAGCGTAACGCGAGTCGAGGCGGACGTCGTCGCGATAGCGACGACGGACGCCGAGACGAGCACGTGACACCACTGCCACCCTGTCTTAGCGAAACGCGAGTCGAGGCGGACGTCGTTGCGGTAGCGACGATGGACGCCGAGACGAGCACGTGACACCACTGCCACCCTGTCTTAGCGTAACACGGACGCCGAGACGAGCACGTGACACCACTGCCACCCTGTCTTAGCGAAACACGAGTCGAGGCGGACATCATCGCGATAGCGACGATGGACGCCGAGACGAGCACGTGACACCACTTCCACCCTGTCTTAGCGAAACGCGAGTCGAGGCGGACGTCGTCGCGGTAGTGACGACGGACGCCGAGACAAGCACGTGAGACCACTGTCACCCTGTCTTAGCGAAACGCGAGTCGAGGCGGACGTCGTCGCGGTAGCGACGATGGACGCCGAGACGAGCACGTGACACCACTGCCACCCTATCTATGTTTGGGTCACGCGAGTCGAGGCGGATGTCGTCGTGGTAGCGATGACGGACACCGAGACGAGCACGTGACACCACTGCCACCCTGTCTTAGCGAAACGCGAGTCGAGGCGGACGTTGTCGCGATAGCGACGACGGACGCCGAGAAGAGCACGTGACACCACTGCCATCCTGTCTTAGCGTAATGCGAGTCGAGGCGGACGTCGTCGCGGTAGCGACTACGACGCCGAGACGAGCACGTGACAGAACTGCCACCCTATCTGTCTTAGCGTAACGCGAGTCGAGGCGGACGTCATCGCGGTAGCGACGACGGACGCTGAGATGAGCACGTGACACCACTGCCACCCTGTCTTAGCGAAACACGAGTCGAGGCGGACGTCGTCGCGGTAGCGATGACGGACGCTGTGACGAGCACGTGACACCACTGCCACCCTGTCTTAGCGAAACGCGAGTCGAGGCGGACGTCGTCGCGATAGCGACGACGGACGCCGAGACGAGCACGTGACACCACTGCCATCCTGTCTTAGCGTAATGCAAGTCGAGGCGGACGTCGTCGCAGTAGCGACTACGACGCCGAGACGAGCACGTGACACCACTACTACCCTGTCTTAGCAAAACGCGAGTCGAGGCGGAGGTAGTCGCGGTAGCGATGACGGACGCCGAGACGAGCACGTGACACCACTGCCACCCTGTCTTAGCGAAACGCGAGTCGAGGCGGACGTCGTCGCGATAGCGACGACGGACGCCAAGACGAGCACGTGACACCACTGCCATCTTGTCTTAGCGTAATGCGAGTCGAGGCGGACGTCGTCGCGGTAGCGAATACGACGCCGGGACGAGCACGTGACACAACTGCCACCCTGTCTTAGCAAAACGCGAGTCGAGGCAGACGTCGTCGCGGTAGCGGCGACGGACGCCGAGACAAGCACGTGACTCCACTGCCACCCTATCTTAGCGTAACGCGAGTCGAGGCGGACGTCGTCGCGATAGCGACGACGGACGCCGAGATGAGCACGTGACACCACTGCCACCCTGTCTTAGCGAAACGCGAGTCGAGGCGGACGTCGTCGCGATAGCGACGACGGACGCTGAGACGAGCACGTGACACCACTGCCATCCTGTCTTAGCGTAATGCGAGTCGAGGCGGACGTCGTCGCGGTAGCGAATACGACGCCGAGACGAGCACGTGACACAACTGCCACCCTGTCTTAGCAAAACGCGAATCGAGGCGGACGTCGTCGCGGTAGCGACGACGGACGCCGAGACAAGCACGTGACTCCACTGCCACCCTATCTTAGCGTAAGGCGAGTCGAGGCGGACGTCGTCGCGATAGCGACGACGGACGCCGAGACGAGCACGTAACACCACTGCCACCCTGTCTTAGCGAAACGCGAGTCGAGGCGGACGTCGTTGCGATAGCGACGATGGACGCCGAGACGAGCACGTGACACCACTGCCACCCTGTCTTAGCGTAACGCGGACGTCGAGACAAGCACGTGACACCACTGCCACCCTGTCTTAGCAAAACGCGAGTCGAGGCGGACGTCGTCGCGGTAGCGAGGACGGACGCCGAGACAAGCACGTGACACCACTGCCACCCTGTCTTAGCGAAACGCGAGTCGAGGAGGACGTCGTCGCGGTAGCGACGACGGACGCCGAGACAAGCACGTGAGACCACTGTCACCCTGTCTTAGCGAAACGCGAGTCGAGGCGGACGTCGTCGCGGTAGCGACGATGGACGCCGAGACGAGCACGTGACACCACTGCTACCCTATCTATGTTAGGGTCACGCGAGTCGAGGCGGACGTCGTCGTGGTAGCGATGACGGACGCCGAGACGAGCACGTGACACCACTGCCACCCTTTCTTAGCGAAACGCGAGTCGAGGCGGACGTTGTCGCGATAGCGACGACGGACGCCGAGAAGAGCACGTGACACCACTGCCATCCTGTCTTAGCGTAATGCGAGTCGAGGCGGACGTCGTCGCGGTAGCGACTACGACGCCGAGACGAGCATGTGACAGAACTGCCACCCTATCTGTCTTAGCGTAACGCGAGTCGAGGCTGACGTCATCGCGGTAGCGACGACGGACGCCGAGACGAGCACGTGACACCACTGCCACCCTGTCTTAGCGAAACACGAGTCGAGGCGGACGTCGTCGCGGTAGCGATGACGGACGCCGTGACGAGCACGTGACACCACTGCCACCCTGTCTTAGCGAAACGCGAGTCGAGGCGGACGTCGTCGCGATAGCGACGACGGACGCCGAGACGAGCACGTGACACCACTGCCATCCTGTCTTAGCGTAATGCGAGTCGAGGCGGACGTCGTCGCAGTAGCGACTACGACGCCGAGACGAGCACGTGACACCACTACTACCCTGTCTTAGCAAAACGCGAGTCGAGGCGGACGTAGTCGCGGTAGCGATGACGGACGCCGAGACGAGCACGTGACACCACTGCCACCCTGTCTTAGCGAAACGCGAGTCGAGGCGGACGTCGTCGCGATAGCGACGACGGACGCCAAGACGAGCACGTGACACCACTGCCATCTTGTCTTAGCGTAATGCGAGTCGAGGCGGACGTCGTCGCGGTAGCGAATACGACGCCGAGATGAGCACGTGACACAACTGCCACCCTGTCTTAGCAAAACGCGAGTCGAGGCGGACATCGTCGCGGTAGCGGCGACGGACGCCGAGACAAGCACGTGACTCCACTGCCACCCTATCTTAGCGTAACGCGAGTCGAGGCGGACGTCGTCGCGATAGCGACGACGGACGCCGAGACGAGCACGTGACACCACTGCCACCCTGTCTTAGCGAAACGCGAGTCGAGGCGGACGTCGTTGCGGTAGCGACGATGGACGCCGAGACGAGCACGTGACACCACTGCCACCCTGTCTTAGCGTAACACGGACGCCGAGACGAGCACGTGACACCACTGCCACCCTGTCTTAGCGAAACACGAGTCGAGGCGGACATCATCGCGATAGCGACGATGGACGCCGAGACGAGCACGTGACACCACTTCCACCCTGTCTTAGCGAAACGCGAGTCGAGGCGGACGTCGTCGCGGTAGTGACGACGGACGCCGAGACAAGCACGTGAGACCACTGTCACCCTGTCTTAGCGAAACGCGAGTCGAGGCGGACGTCGTCGCGGTAGCGACGATGGACGCCGAGACGAGCACGTGACACCACTGCCACCCTATCTATGTTTGGGTCACGCGAGTCGAGGCGGATGTCGTCGTGGTAGCGATGACGGACGCCGAGACGAGCACGTGACACCACTGCCACCCTGTCTTAGCGAAACGCGAGTCGAGGCGGACGTTGTCGCGATAGCGACGACGGACGCCGAGAAGAGCACGTGACACCACTGCCATCCTGTCTTAGCGTAATGCGAGTCGAGGCGGACGTCGTCGCGGTAGCGACTACGACGCCGAGACGAGCACGTGACAGAACTGCCACCCTATCTGTCTTAGCGTAACGCGAGTCGAGGCGGACGTCATCGCGGTAGCGACGACGGACGCTGAGATGAGCACGTGACACCACTGCCACCCTGTCTTAGCGAAACACGAGTCGAGGCGGACGTCGTCGCGGTAGCGATGACGGACGCTGTGACGAGCACGTGACACCACTGCCACCCTGTCTTAGCGAAACGCGAGTCGAGGCGGACGTCGTCGCGATAGCGACGACGGACGCCGAGACGAGCACGTGACACCACTGCCATCCTGTCTTAGCGTAATGCAAGTCGAGGCGGACGTCGTCGCAGTAGCGACTACGACGCCGAGACGAGCACGTGACACCACTACTACCCTGTCTTAGCAAAACGCGAGTCGAGGCGGAGGTAGTCGCGGTAGCGATGACGGACGCCGAGACGAGCACGTGACACCACTGCCACCCTGTCTTAGCGAAACGCGAGTCGAGGCGGACGTCGTCGCGATAGCGACGACGGACGCCAAGACGAGCACGTGACACCACTGCCATCTTGTCTTAGCGTAATGCGAGTCGAGGCGGACGTCGTCGCGGTAGCGAATACGACGCCGGGACGAGCACGTGACACAACTGCCACCCTGTCTTAGCAAAACGCGAGTCGAGGCAGACGTCGTCGCGGTAGCGGCGACGGACGCCGAGACAAGCACGTGACTCCACTGCCACCCTATCTTAGCGTAACGCGAGTCGAGGCGGACGTCGTCGCGATAGCGACGACGGACGCCGAGATGAGCACGTGACACCACTGCCACCCTGTCTTAGCGAAACGCGAGTCGAGGCGGACGTCGTTGCGGTAGCGACGATGGACGCCGAGACGAGCACGTGACACCACTGCCACCCTGTCTTAGCGTAACGCGGACGCCGAGACGAGCACGTGACACCACTGCCACCCTGTCTTAGCGAAACACGAGTCGAGGCAGACATCATCGCGATAGCGACGATGGACGCCGAGACGAGCACGTGACACCACTTCCACCCTGTCTTAGCGAAACGCGAGTCGAGGCGGACGTCGTCGCGGTAGTGACGACGGACGCCGAGACAAGCACGTGAGACCTCTGTCACCCTGTCTTAGCGAAACGCGAGTCGAGGCGGACGTCGTCGCGGTAGCGACGATGGACGCCGAGACGAGCACGTGACACCACTGCCACCCTATCTATGTTTGGGTCACGCGAGTCGAGGCGGACGTCGTCGCGATAGCGATGACGGACGCCGAGAAGAGCACGTGACACCACTGCCATCCTGTCTTAGCGTAATGCGAGTCGAGGCGGACGTCGTCGCGGTAGCGACTACGACGCCGAGACGAGCACGTGACAGAACTGCCACCCTATCTGTCTTAGCGTAACGCGAGTCGAGGCGGACGTCATCGCGGTAGCGACGACGGACGCTGAGATGAGCACGTGACACCACTGCCACCCTGTCTTAGCGAAACACGAGTCGAGGCGGACGTCGTCGCGGTAGCGATGACGGACGCTGTGACGAGCACGTGACACCACTGCCACCCTGTCTTAGCGAAACGCGAGTCGAGGCGGACGTCGTCGCGATAGCGACGACGGACGCCGAGACGAGCACGTGACACCACTGCCATCCTGTCTTAGCGTAATGCAAGTCGAGGCGGACGTCGTCGCAGTAGCGACTACGACGCCGAGACGAGCACGTGACACCACTACTACCCTGTCTTAGCGAAACGCGAGTCGAGGCGGACGTAGTCGCGGTAGCGATGACGGACGCCGAGACGAGCACGTGACACCACTGCCACCCTGTCTTAGCGAAACGCGAGTCGAGGCGGACGTCGTCGCGATAGCGACGACGGACGCCAAGACGAGCACGTGACACCACTGCCATCTTGTCTTAGCGTAATGCGAGTCGAGGCGGACGTCGTCGCGGTAGCGAATACGACGCCGAGACGAGCATGTGACACAACTGCCACCCTGTCTTAGCAAAACGCGAGTCGAGGCAGACGTCGTCGCGGTAGCGGCGACGGACGCCGAGACAAGCACGTGACTCCACTGCCACCCTATTTAGCGTAACGCGAGTCGAGGCGGACGTCGTCGCGATAGCGACGACGGACGCCGAGATGAGCACGTGACACCACTGCCACCCTGTCTTAGCGACACGCGAGTCGAGGCGGACGTCGTTGCGGTAGCGACGATGGACGCCGAGACGAGCACGTGACACCACTGCCACCCTGTCTTAGCGTAACGCGGACGCCGAGACGAGCACGTGACACCACTGCCACCCTGTCTTAGCGAAACACGAGTCGAGGCGGACATCATCGCGATAGCGACGATGGACGCCGAGACGAGCACGTGACACCACTTCCACCCTGTCTTAGCGAAACGCGAGTCGAGGCGGACGTCGTCGCGGTAGTGACGACGGACGCCGAGACAAGCACGTGAGACCACTGTCACCCTGTCTTAGCGAAACGCGAGTCGAGGCGGACGTCGTCGCGGTTGCGACGATGGACGCCGAGACAAGCACGTGACACCACTGCCACCCTATCTATGTTTGGGTCACGCGAGTCGAGGCGGACGTCGTCGTGGTAGCGATGACGGACGCCGAGATGAGCACGTGACACCACTGCCACCCTGTCTTAGCGAAACGCGAGTCGAGGCGGACGTTGTCGCGATAGCGACGACGGACGCCGAGAAGAGCACGTGACACCACTGCCATCCTGTCTTAGCGTAATGCGAGTCGAGGCGGACGTCGTCGCGGTAGCGACTACGACGCCGAGACGAGCACGTGACAGAACTGCCGCCCTATCTGTCTTAGCGTAACGCGAGTCGAGGCGGACGTCATCGCGGTAGCGACGACGGACGCTGAGACTAGCACGTGACACCACTGCCACCCTGTCTTAGCAAAACACGAGTCGAGGCGGACGTCGTCGCGGTAGCGATGACGGACGCCGTGACGAGCACGTGACACCACTGCCACCCTGTCTTAGCGAAACGCGAGTCGAGGCGGACGTCGTCGCGATAGCGACGACGGACGCCGAGACGAGCACGTGACACCACTGCCATCCTGTCTTAGCGTAATGCAAGTCGAGGCGGACGTCGTCGCAGTAGTGACTACGACGCCGAGACGAGCACGTGACACCACTACTACCCTGTCTTAGCAAAACGCGAGTCGAGGCGGACGTAGTCGCGGTAGCGATGACGGACGCCGAGACGAGCACGTGACACCACTGCCACCCTGTCTTAGCGAAACGCGAGTCGAGGCGGACGTCGTCGCGATAGCGGCGACGGACGCCAAGACGAGCACGTGACACCACTGCCATCTTGTCTTAGCGTAATGCGAGTCGAGGCGGACGTCGTCGCGGTAGCGAATACGACGCCGAGACGAGCACGTGACACAACTGCCACCCTGTCTTAGCAAAACGCGAGTCGAGGCGGACGTCGTCGCGGTAGCGGCGACGGACGCCGAGACAAGCACGTGACTCCACTGCCACCCTATGTTAGCGTAACGCGGACGCCGAGACGAGCACGTGACACCACTGCCACCCTGTCTTAGCGTAACGCGGACGCCGAGACGAGCACGTGACACCACTGCCACCCTGTCTTAGCGAAACACGAGTCGAGGCGGACGTCGTCGCGGTAGCGACTACGACGCCGAGACGAGCATGTGACAGAACTGCCACCCTATCTGTCTTAGCGTAACGCGAGTCGAGGCGGACGTCATCGCGGTAGCGACGACGGACGCCGAGACGAGCACGTGACACCACTGCGACCATGTCTTAGCGAAACACGAGTCGAGGCGGACGTCGTCGCGGTAGCGATGACGGACGCCGTGACGAGCACGTGACACCACTGCCACCCTGTCTTAGCGAAACGCGAGTCGAGGCGGACGTCGTCGCGATAGCGACGACGGACGCCGAGACGAGCACGTGACACCACTGCCATCCTGTCTTAGCGTAATGCGAGTCGAGGCGGACGTCGTCGCAATAGCGACTACGACGCCGAGACGAGCACGTGACACCACTACTACCCTGTCTTAGCAAAACGCGAGTCGAGGCGGACGTAGTCGCGGTAGCGATGACGGACGCCGAGACGAGCACGTGCCACCACTGCCACCCTGTCTTAGCGAAACGCGAGTCGAGGCGGACGTCGTCGCGATAGCGACGACGGACACCAAGACGAGCACGTGACACCACTGCCATCTTGTCTTAGCGTAATGCGAGTCGAGGCGGACGTCGTCGCGGTAGCGAATACGACGCCGAGACGAGCACGTGACACAACTGCCACCCTGTCTTAGCAAAACGCGAGTCGAGGCGGACATCGTCGCGGTAGCGGCGACGGACGCCGAGACAAGCACGTGACTCCACTGCCACCCTATCTTAGCGTAACGCGAGTCGAGGCGGACGTCGTCGCGATAGCGACGACGGACGCCGAGACGAGCACGTGACACCACTGCCACCCTGTCTTAGCGAAACGCGAGTCGAGGCGGACGTCGTTGCGGTAGCGACGATGGACGCCGAGACGAGCACGTGACACCACTGCCACCCTGTTTTAGCGTAACGCGGACGCCGAGACGAGCACGTGACACCACTGCCACCCTGTCTTAGCGAAACACGAGTCGAGGCGGACATCATCGCGATAGCGATGATGGACGCCGAGACGAGCACGTGACAACACTTCCACCCTGTCTTAGCGAAACGCGAGTCGAGGCGGACGTCGTCGCGGTAGTGACGACGGACGCCGAGACAAGCACGTGAGACCACTGTCACCCTGTCTTAGCGAAACGCGAGTCGAGGGGGACGTCGTCGCGGTAGCGACGATGGACGCCGAGACGAGCATGTGACACCACTGCCACCCTATCTATGTTTGGGTCACGCGAGTCGAGGCGGACGTCGTCATGGTAGCGATGACGGACGCCCAGACGAGCACGTGACACCACTGCCACCCTGACTTAGCGAAACGCGAGTCGAGGCGGACGTTGTCGCGATAGCGACGACGGACGCCGAGAAGAGCACGTGACACCACTGCCATCCTGTCTTAGCGTAATGCGAGTCGAGGCGGACGTCGTCGCGGTAGCGACTACGACGCCGAGACGAGCACGTGACAGAACTGCCACCCTATCTGTCTTTGCGTAACGCGAGTCGAGGCGGACGTCATCGCGGTAGCGACGACGGACGCTGAGACGAGCACGTGAGACCACTGCCACCCTGTCTTAGCGAAACACGAGTCGAGGCGGACGTCGTCGCGGTAGCGATGACGGACGCCGTGACGAGCACGTGACACCACTGCCACCCTGTCTTAGCGAAACGCGAGTCGAGGCGGACGTCGTCGCGATAGCGACGACGGACGCCGAGACGAGCACGTGACACCACTGCCATCCTGTCTTAGCGTAATGCAAGTCGAGGCGGACGTCGTCGCAGTAGGGACTACGACGCCGAGACGAGCACGTGACACCACTACTACCCTGTCTTAGCAAAACGCGAGTCGAGGCGGACGTAGTCGCGGTAGCGATGACGGACGCCGAGACGAGCACGTGACACCACCGCCACCCTGTCTTAGCGAAACGCGAGTCGAGGCGGACGTCGTCACGATAGCGACGACGGACGCCAAGACGAGCACGTGACACCACTGCCATCTTGTCTTAGCGTAATGCGAGTCGAGGCGGACGTCGTCGCGGTAGCGAATACGACGCCGAGACGAGCACGTGACACAACTGCCACCCTGTCTTAGCAAAACGCGAGTCGAGGCGGACGTCGTCGCGGTAGCGGCGACGGACGCCGAGACAAGCACGTGACTCCACTGCCACCCTGTCTTAGCGAAACGCGAGTCGAGGCGGACGTCGTTGCGGTAGCGACGATGGACGCCGAGACGAGCACGTGACACCACTGCCACCCTGTTTTAGCGTAACGCGGACGCCGAGACGAGCACGTGACACCACTGCCACCCTGTCTTAGCGAAACACGAGTCGAGGCGGACATCATCGCGATAGCGATGATGGACGCCGAGACGAGCACGTGACAACACTTCCACCCTGTCTTAGCGAAACGCGAGACGAGGCGGACGTCGTCGCGGTAGTGACGACGGACGCCGAGACAAGCACGTGAGACCACTGTCACCCTGTCTTAGCGAAACGCGAGTCGAGGCGGACGTCGTCGCGGTAGCGACGATGGACGCCGAGACGAGCATGTGACACCACTGCCACCCTATCTATGTTTGGGTCACGCGAGTCGAGGCGGACGTCATCATGGTAGCAATGACGGACGCCGAGACGAGCACGTGACACCACTGCCACCCTGTCTTAGCGAAACGCGAGTCGAGGCGGACGTTGTCGCGATAGCGACGACGGACGCCGAGAAGAGCACGTGACACCACTGCCATCCTGTCTTAGCGTAATGCGAGTCGAGGCGGACGTCGTCGCGGTAGCGACTACGACGCCGAGACGAGCACGTGACAGAACTGCCACCCTATCTGTCTTAGCGTAACGCGAGTCGAGGCGGACGTCATCGCGGTAGCGACGACGGACGCTGAGACGAGCACGTGACACCACTGCCACCCTGTCTTAGCGAAACACGAGTCGAGGCGGACGTCGTCGCTGTAGCGAGGACGGACGCCGTGACGAGCACGTGACACCACTGCCACCCTGTCTTAGCGAAACGCGAGTCGAGGCGGACGTCGCCGCGATAGCGACGACGGACGCCGAGACGAGCACGTGACACCACTGCCATCCTGTCTTAGCGTAATGCAAGTCGAGGCGGACGTCGTCGCAGTAGGGACTACGACGCCGAGACGAGCACGTGACACCACTACTACCCTGTCTTAGCAAAACGCGAGTCAAGGCGGACGTAGTCGCGGTAGCGATGACGGACGCCGAGACGAGCACGTGACACCACCGCCACCCTGTCTTAGCGAAACGCGAGTCGAGGCGGACGTCGTCACGATAGCGACGACGGACGCCAAGACGAGCACGTGACACCACTGCCATCTTGTCTTAGCGTAATGCGAGTCGAGGCGGACGTCGTCGCGGTAGCGAATACGACGCCGAGACGAGCACGTGACACAACTGCCACCCTGTCTTAGCAAAACGCGAGTCGAGGCGGACGTCGTCGCGGTAGCGGCGACGGACGCCGAGACAAGCACGTGACTCCACTGCCACCCTGTCTTAGCGAAACACGAGTCGAGGCGGACGTCGTCGCGGTAGCGACGACGGACGCCGAGACAAGCATGTGACACCACTGCCACTCTGTCTTAGCGAAACGCGAGTCGAGGCGGACATCATCGCGATAGCGACGATGGACGCCGAGACGAGCACGTGACACCACTGCCACCCTGTCTTAGCGAAACGCGAGTCGAGGCGGACGTCATCGCGGTAGCGACGACGGACGCCGAGACAAGCACGTGAGACCACTGTCACCCTGTCTTAGCGAAACGCGAGTCGAGGCGGACGTCGTCGCGGTAGCGACGATGGACGCTGAGACGACCACGTGACACCACTGCCACCCTATCTATGTTAGGGTCACGCGAGTCGAGGCGGACGTCGCCGCGGTAGCGATGACGGACGCCGAGACGAGCACGTGACACCATTGCCACCCTGTCTTAGCGAAACGCGAGTCGAGGCGGACGTCGTCGCGATAGCGACGACGGACGCCGAGACGAGCACGTGACACCACTGCCATCCTGTCTTAGCGTAATGCGAGTCGAGGCGGACGTCGTCGCGGTAGAGACTACGACGCCGAGACGAGCACGTGACACAACTGCCACCCTGTCTATCTTAGGGTAACGCGAGTCGAGGCGGACGTCGTCGCGGTGGCGGCGACGGACGCCGAGATGAGCACGTGACACCACTACCACCCTGTCTAAGCAAAATGCGAGTCGAGGCGGACGTCGTCGCGGTAGCGACGACGGATGCAGAGACAAGCACGTGACACCACTGCCACCCTGTATTAGCGTAACGCGAGTCGAGGTGGACGTCGTCGCGATAGCGACGACGGACGCCGAGACGAGCACGTGACACCACTGCCACCCTGTCTTAGCGAAACGCGTATCGAGGCGGACGTCGTCGCGGTAGCGACGATGGACGCCGAGACGAGCACGTGACACCACTGCCACCCTGTCTTAGCAAAACGCGAGTTGAGGCGGACGTCATCGCGGTAGCGATGACGGACGCCGAGACGAGCACGTGACACCACTGCCACCCTGTCTTAGCGAAATGCGAGTCGAGGCGGACGTCGTCGCGGTAGCGACGACGGACGCCGAGACAAGCACGTGAGACCACTGTCACCCTGTCTTAGCAAAACGCGAGTCGAGGCGGACGTCGTCGCGGTAGCGATGACGGACGCCGAGACGAGCACGTGACACCACTGCCACCCTGTCTTAGCAAATTGGGAGTCGAGGCGGACTTCGTCGCGGTAGCGATGACGGACGCCGAGACGAGCATGTGACACCACTGCCACCCTGTCTTAGCGAAACGTGAGTCGAGGCGGACGTCGTCGCGATAGCGACGACAGACGCCGAGACGAGCACGTGACACCACTGCCATCCTGTCTTAGCGTAATGCAAGTCGAGGCGGACGTCGTCGCGGTAGCGACTACGACGCCGAGACGAGCACGTGACACAACTGCCACCCTGTCTATCTTAGGGTAGCGCGAGTCGAGGCGGACGTCGTCGCGGTAGCGACGACGGACGCCGAGACGAGCACGTGACACCACTGCCACCCTGTCTTAGCAAAACGCGAGTCGAGGCGGACATCGTCGCGGTAGCGATGACGGACGCCGAGACGAGCACGTGACACCACTGCCACCCTGTCTTAGCGAAACGCGAGTCAAGCCGACGTCGTCGCGATAGCGACGTCAGACGCCGAGACGAGCACGTGACACCACTGCCGTCCTGTCTTAGCGTAATGCGTGTCGAGCCAGACGTCGTCGCGGTAGCGACTACGACGCCGAGACGAGCACGTGACACAACTGCCACCCTGTCTATCTTAGGGTAACGCGAGTCGAGGCGGACGTCGTCGCGGTAGCGGCGACGGACGCTGAGACGAGCACGTCACACCACTGCCACCCTGTCTTAGCAAAATGCGAGTCGTGGTGGACGTCGTCGCGGTAGCGACGACGGACGCCGAGACAAGCACGTGACACCACTGCCACCCTGTCTTAGCGTAACGTGAGTCGAGGCGGACGTCGTCGCGATAGCGACGACGGACGCCGAGACGAGCACGTGACACCACTGCCATCCTGTCTTAGCGAAACGCGTGTCGAGGCGGACGTCGTCGCGGTAGCGACGATGGACGCCGAGACGAGCACGTGACACCACTGCCATCCTGTTTTAGCAAAACGCGAGTCGAGGCGGACGTCATCGCGGTAGCGATGACGAACGCCGAGACGAGCACGTGACACCACTGCCACCCTGTCTTAGCGAAACGCGAGTCAAGCCGACGTCGTCGCGATAGCGACGACGGACGCCGAGACGAGCACGTGACACCACTGCCATCCTGTCTTTGCGTAATGCGAGCCGAGGCGGACGTCGTCGCGGTAGCGAATACGACGCCGAGACGAGCACGTGACACAACTGCCACACTGTCTTAGCAAAACGCGAATCGAGGCGGACGTCATCGCGGTAGCGACGACGGTCGCCGAGACAAACACGTGACTCCACTGCCACCCTATCTTAGCGTAACGTGAGTCGAGGCGGACGTCGTCGCGATAGCGACGACGGACGCCGAGATGAGCACGTGACACCACTACCACCCTGTCTAAGCAAAATGCGAGTCGAGGCGGACGTCGTCGCGGTAGCGACGACGGATGCAGAGACAAGCACGTGACACCACTGCCACCCTGTATTAGCGTAACGCGAGTCGAGGTGGACGTCGTCGCGATAGCGACGACGGACGCCGAGACGAGCACGTGACACCACTGCCACCCTGTCTTAGCGAAACGCGTATCGAGGCGGACGTCGTCGCGGTAGCGACGATGGACGCCGAGACGAGCACGTGACACCACTGCCACCCTGTCTTAGCAAAACGCGAGTTGAGGCGGACGTCATCGCGGTAGCGATGACGGACGCCGAGACGAGCACGTGACACCACTGCCACCCTGTCTTAGCGAAATGCGAGTCGAGGCGGACGTCGTCGCGGTAGCGACGACGGACGCCGAGACAAGCACGTGAGACCACTGTCACCCTGTCTTAGCAAAACGCGAGTCGAGGCGGACGTCGTCGCGGTAGCGATGACGGACGCCGAGACGAGCACGTGACACCACTGCCACCCTGTCTTAGCAAATTGGGAGTCGAGGCGGACTTCGTCGCGGTAGCGATGACGGACGCCGAGACGAGCATGTGACACCACTGCCACCCTGTCTTAGCGAAACGTGAGTCGAGGCGGACGTCGTCGCGATAGCGACGACGGACGCCGAGACGAGCACGTGACACCACTGCCATCCTGTCTTAGCGTAATGCAAGTCGAGGCGGACGTCGTCGCGGTAGCGACTACGACGCCGAGACGAGCACGTGACACAACTGCCACCCTGTCTATCTTAGGGTAGCGCGAGTCGAGGCGGACGTCGTCGCGGTAGCGACGACGGACGCCGAGACGAGCACGTGACACCACTGCCACCCTGTCTTAGCAAAACGCGAGTCGAGGCGGACATCGTCGCGGTAGCGATGACGGACGCCGAGACGAGCACGTGACACCACTGCCACCCTGTCTTAGCGAAACGCGAGTCAAGCCGACGTCGTCGCGATAGCGACGTCAGACGCCGAGACGAGCACGTGACACCACTGCCGTCCTGTCTTAGCGTAATGCGTGTCGAGCCAGACGTCGTCGCGGTAGCGACTACGACGCCGAGACGAGCACGTGACACAACTGCCACCCTGTCTATCTTAGGGTAACGCGAGTCGAGGCGGACGTCGTCGCGGTAGCGGCGACGGACGCTGAGACGAGCACGTCACACCACTGCCATCCTGTCTTAGCAAAATGCGAGTCGTGGTGGACGTCGTCGCGGTAGCGACGACGGACGCCGAGACAAGCACGTGACACCACTGCCACCCTGTCTTAGCGTAACGTGAGTCGAGGCGGACGTCGTCGCGATAGCGACGACGGACGCCGAGACGAGCACGTGACACCACTGCCATCCTGTCTTAGCGAAACGCGTGTCGAGGCGGACGTCGTCGCGGTAGCGACGATGGACGCCGAGACGAGCACGTGACACCACTGCCATCCTGTTTTAGCAAAACGCGAGTCGAGGCGGACGTCATCGCGGTAGCGATGACGAGCGCCGAGACGAGCACGTGACACCACTGCCACCCTGTCTTAGCGAAACGCGAGTCAAGCCGACGTCGTCGCGATAGCGACGACGGACGCCGAGACGAGCACGTGACACCACTGCCATCCTGTCTTTGCGTAATGCGAGCCGAGGCGGACGTCGTCGCGGTAGCGAATACGACGCCGAGACGAGCACGTGACACAACTGCCACACTGTCTTAGCAAAACGCGAATCGAGGCGGACGTCATCGCGGTAGCGACGACGGTCGCCGAGACAAACACGTGACTCCACTGCCACCCTATCTTAGCGTAACGCGAGTCGAGGCGGACGTCGTCGCGATAGCGACGACGGACGCCGAGATGAGCACGAGACACCACTGCCACCCTGTCTTAGCGAAACGCGAGTCGAGGCGGACGTCGTTGCGGTAGCGACGATGGACGCCGAGACGAGCACGTGACACCACTGCCACCCTGTCTTAGTGTAACGCGGACGCCGAGACAAGCACGTGACACCACTGCCACCCTGTCTTAGCAAAACGCGAGTCGAGGCGGACATCGTCGCGGTAGCGATGACGGACGCCGAGACGAGCACGTGACACCACTGCCACCCTGTGTTAGCGAAACGCGAGTCGAGGCGGACGTCGTCGCGGTAGCGACGACGGACGCCGAGACAAGCATGTGAGACCACTGTCACCCTGTCTTAGCGAAACGTGAGTCGAGGCGGACGTCGTCGCGGTAGCGACGATGGACGCCGAGACGAGCACGTGACACCACTGCCACCCTGTCTTAGCAAAACGCGAGTCGAGGCGGACGTCATCGCGGTAGCGATGACGAACACCGAGACGAGCACGTGACACCACTGCCACCCTGTCTTAGCGAAACGTGAGTCAAGCCCACGTCATCGCGATAGCGACGACGGACGCCGAGACGAGCACGTGACACCACTGCCATCCTGTCTTAGCCTAATGCGAGTCGAGGCGGACGTCGTCGCGGTAGCGACTATGACGCCGAGACGAGCACGTGACACAACTGCCACCCTGTCTATCTTAGGGTAACGCGAGTCGAGGCGGACGTCGTCGCGGTAGCGGCGACGGACGCCGAGACGAGCACGTGACACCACTGCCACCCTGTCTTAGCAAAATGCGAGTCGAGGCGGACGTCGTCGCGGTAGCGACGACGGACGCCGAGACAAGCACGTGACACCACTGCCACCCTGTATTAGCGTAACACGAGTCGAGGCGGACATCGTCGCGATAGCGACGACGGACGCCGAGACGAGCACGTGACACCACTGCCACCCTGTATTAGCGTAACGCGAGTCGAGGCGGACGTCGTCGCGGTAGCGACGACGGACGCCGAGACAAGCACGTGACACCACTGCCACCCTGTATTAGCGTAAGGCGAGTCGAGGCGGACATCGTCGCGATAGCGACGACGGACGCCGAGACGAGCACGTGACACCACTGCCACCCTGTCTTAGCGAAACGCGTATCGAGGCGGCCGTCGTCGCGGTAGCGACGATGGACGCCGAGACGAGCACGTGACACCACTGCCACCCTGTCTTAGCAAAACGCGAGTCGAGGCGGACGTCATCGCGGTAGCGATGACGGACGCCGAGACGAGCACGTGACACCACTGCCACCCTGTCTTAGCGAAACACGAGTCAAGCCGACGTCGTCGCGATAGCGACGACGGACGCCGAGACGAGCACGTTACACCACTGCCATCCTGTCTTTGCGTAATGCGAGTCGAGGCGGACGTCGTCGCGGTAGCGAATACGACTCCGAGACGAGCACGTGACACAGCTGCCACCCTGTCTTAGCAAAACGCGAATCGAGGCGGACGTCGTCGCGGTAGCGACGACGGACACCGAGACAAGCACGTGACTCAACTGCCATCCTATCTTAGCGTAACGCGAGTCGAGGCGGACGTCATTGCGGTAGCGACGACGAACGCCGAGACGAGCACGTGACACCACTGCCACCCTGTCTTAGCGAAACGCGAGTCGAGGCAGACGTCGTGGCGGTAGCGACGATGGACGCCGAGACGAGCACGTGACACCACTGCCACCCTGTCTTAGCGTAACGCGGACGGCGAGACAAGCACGTGACACCACTGCCACCCTGTCTTAGCAAAACGCGAGTGGAGGCGGACGTCGTCGCATTAGCGATGACGGACGCCGAGACGAGCACGTGACACCACTGTCACCCTGTCTTAGCGAAACGCGAGTCGAGGCGGACATCGTCGCGGTAGCGACGACGGACGCCGAGACAAGCACGTGAGACCACTGTCACCCTGTCTTAGCGAAACGCGAGTCGAGGCGGACGTCGTCGCGGTAGCGACGATGGACGCCGAGACGAGCACGTGACACCACTGCCACCCTATCTATGTTAGGGTCACGCGAGTCGAGGCGGACGTCGTCGTGGTCGCGATGACGGACGCCGAGACGAGCACGTGACACCACTGCCACCCTGTCTTAGCGAAACGCGAGTCGAGGCGGACGTTGTCGCGATAGCGACGACGGACGCCGAGAAGAGCACGTGACACCACTGTCATCCTGTCTTAGCGTAATGCGAGTCGAGGCGGACGTCGTCGCGGTAGCGACTACGACGCCGAGACGAGCACGTGACACAACTGCCACCCTGTCTGTCTTGGCGTAACGCGAGTCGAGGCGGACGTCATCGCGGTAGCGACGACGGACGCCGAGACGAGCACGTGACACCACTGCCACCCTATCTTAGCGAAACACGAGTCGAGGCGGACGTCGTCGCGGTAGCGATGACGGACGCCGAGACGAGCACGTGACACCACTGCCACCCTGTCTTAGCAAAACGCGAGTCGAGGCGGACGTCATCGCGGTAGCGATGACGGACGCCGAGACGAGCACGTGACACCACTGCCACCCTGTCTTAGCGAAACACGAGTCAAGCCGACGTCGTCGCGATAGCGACGACGGACGCCGAGACGAGCACGTTACACCACTGCCATCCTGTCTTTGCGTAATGCGAGTCGAGGCGGACGTCGTCGCGGTAGCGAATACGACTCCGAGACGAGCACGTGACACAGCTGCCACCCTGTCTTAGCAAAACGCGAATCGAGGCGGACGTCGTCGCGGTAGCGACGACGGACACCGAGACAAGCACGTGACTCAACTGCCATCCTATCTTAGCGTAACGCGAGTCGAGGCGGACGTCATCGCGGTAGCGACGACGAACGCCGAGACGAGCACGTGACACCACTGCCACCCTGTCTTAGCGAAACGCGAGTCGAGGCAGACGTCGTGGCGGTAGCGACGATGGACGCCGAGACGAGCACGTGACACCACTGCCACCCTGTCTTAGCGTAACGCGGACGGCGAGACAAGCACGTGACACCACTGCCACCCTGTCTTAGCAAAACGCGAGTGGAGGCGGACGTCGTCGCATTAGCGATGACGGACGCCGAGACGAGCACGTGACACCACTGTCACCCTGCCTTAGCGAAACGCGAGTCGAGGCGGACGTCGTCGCGGTAGCGACGACGGACGCCGAGACAAGCACGTGAGACCACTGTCACCCTGTCTTAGCGAAACGCGAGTCGAGGCGGACGTCGTCGCGGTAGCGACGATGGACGCCGAGACGAGCACGTGACACCACTGCCACCCTATCTATGTTAGGGTCACGCGAGTCGAGGCGGACGTCATCGTGGTAGCGATGACGGACGCCGAGACGAGCACGTGACACCACTGCCACCCTGTCTTAGCGAAACGCGAGTCGAGGCGGACGTTGTCGCGATAGCGACGACGGACGCCGAGAAGAGCACGTGACACCACTGTCATCCTGTCTTAGCGTAATGCGAGTCGAGGCGGACGTCGTCGCGGTAGCGACTACGACGCCGAGACGAGCACGTGACACAACTGCCACCCTGTCTGTCTTAGCGTAACGCGAGTCGAGGCGGACGTCATCGCGGTAGCGACGACGGACGCCGAGACGAGCACGTGACACCACTGCCACCCTATCTTAGCGAAACACGAGTCGAGGCGGACGTCGTCGCGGTAGCGATGACGGACGCCGAGACGAGCACGTGACACCACTGCCACCCTATCTTAGCGAAACGCGAGTCGAGGCGGACGTCGTCGCAGTAGCGACTACGACGCCGAGACAAGCACGTGACACCACTGCCACCCTGTCTTAGCAAAACGCGAGTCGAGGCGGACGTCGTCGCGGTAGCGATGACGGACGCCGAGACGAGCACGTGACACCACTGCCACCCTGTCTTAGCGAAACGCGAGTCGAGGCGGACGTCGTCGCGATAGCGACGACGGACGCCGAGACGAGCACGTGACACCACTGCCATCCTGTCTTAGCGTAATGCGAGTCGAGGCGGACGTCGTCGCGGTAGCGAATACGACCCCGAGATGAGCACGTGACACAACTGCCACCCTGTCTTAGCAAAACGCGAATCGAGGCGGACGTCGTCGCGGTAGCGACGACGGACGCAGAGACAAGCACGTGACTCCACTGCCACCCTATCTTAGCGTAACGCGAGTCGAGGCGGACGACGTCGCGATAGCGACGACGGACGCCGAGACGAGCACGTGACACCACTGCCAGCATGTCTTAGCGAAACGCGAGTCGAGGCGGACGTCATTGCGGTAGCGACGATGGACGCCGAGACGAGCACGTGACACCACTGCCACCCTGTATTAGCGTAACGCGGACGCCGAGACGAGCACGTGACACCACTGCCACCCTGTCTTAGCGAAACACGAGTCGAGGCGGACGTCATCGCGGTAGCGACGACGGACGCCGAGACAAGCATGTGACACCACTGCCACTCTGTCTTAGCGAAACGTGAGTCGAGGCGGACATCATCGCGATAGCGACGATGGACGCCGAGACGAGCACGTGACACCACTGCAACCCTGTCTTAGCGAAACGCGAGTCGAGGCGGACGTCGTCGCGGTAGCGACGACGGACGCCGAGACAAGCACGTGAGACCACTGTCACCCTGTCTTAGCGAAACGCGAGTCGAGGCGGACGTCGTCGCGGTAGCGACGATGGACGCTGAGACGAGCACGTGACACCACTGCCACCCTATCTATGTTAGGGTCACGCGAGTCGAGGTGGACGTCGTCGCGGTAGCGATGACGGACGCCGAGACGAGCACGTGACACCACTGCCATCCTGTCTTAGCGTAATGCGAGTCGAGGCGGACGTCGTCGCGGTAGCGACTACGACGCCGAGACGAGCACGTGACACAACTGCCACCCTGTCTATCTTAGGGTAACGCGAGTCGAGGCGGACGTCGTCGCGGTAGCGGCGACGGACGCCGAGACGAGCACGTGACACCACTGCCACCCTGTCTAAGCAAAATGCGAGTCGAGGCGGACGTCGTCGCGGTAGCGACGACGGACGCCGATACAAGCACGTGACACCACTGCCACCCTGTATTAGCGTAACGCGAGTCGAGGCGGACGTCGTCGCGATAGCGACGACGGACGCCGAGACGAGCATGTGACACCACTGCCACCCTGTCTTAGCGAAACGCGTATCGAGGCGGACGTCGTCGCGGTAGCGACGATGGACGCCGAGACGAGCACGTGACACCACTGCCACCCTGTCTTAGCGAAACGCGAGTCGAGGCGGACATCGTCGCGGTAGCGATGACGGACGCCGAGACGAGCACGTGACAGCACTGCCACCCTGTCTTAGCAAATTGTGAGTCGAGGCGGACGTCGTCGCGGTAGCGATGACGGACGCCGAGACGAGCATGTGACACCACTGCCACCCTGTCTTAGCGAAACGCGAGTCGAGGCGGACGTTGTCGCGATAGCGACGACGGACGCCGAGACGAGCACGTGACACCACTGCCATCTTGTCTTAGCGTAATGCGAGTCGAGGCCGACGTCGTCGGGGTAGCGACTACGACGCCGAGACGAGCACGTGACACAACTGCCACCCTGTCTATCTTAGGGTAACGCGAGTCGAGGCGGACGTCATCGCGGTAGCGACGACGGACGCCAAGACGAGCACGTGACACCACTGCCACCCTGTCTTAGCAAAACGCGAGTCGAGGCGGACGTCGTCGCGGTAGCGATGACGGACGCCGAGACGAGCACGTGACACCACTGCCACCCTGTCTTAGCGAAACGCGAGTCAAGCCGACGTCGTCGCGATAGCGACGACGGACGCCGAGACGAGCACGTGACACCACTGCCATCCTGTCTTAGCGTAATGCGAGTCGAGGCGGACGTCGTCGCGGTAGCGACTACGACGCCGAGACGAGCACGTGACACAACTGCCACCCTGTCTATCTTAGGGTAACGCTAGTCGAGGCGGACGTCGTCGCGGTAGCGGCGACGGACGCCGAGACGAGCACGTGACACCACTCCCACCCTGTCTTAGCAAAACGCGAGTCGAGGCGGACGTCGTCGCGGTAGCGACGACGGACGCCGAGACAAGCACGTGACACCACTGCCACCCTGTCTTAGCGTAACGCGAGTCGAGGCAGACGTCGTCGCGGTAGCGACGATGGATGCCGAGACGAGAACGTGACACCACTGCCATCCTGTCTTAGCGAAACGCGTGTCGAGGCGGACGTCGTCGCGGTAGCGACGATGGATGCCGAGACGAGCACGTGACACCACTGCCATCCTGTCTTAGCAAAACGCGAGTCGAGGCAGACGTCATCGCGGTTGCGATGACGAACGCCGAGACGAGCACGTGACACCACTGCCACCCTGTCTTAGCGAAACGCGAGTCGAGGCGGACGTCGTCGCGGTAGCGGCGACGGACGCCGAGACAAGCACGTGAGACCATTGTCACCCTGTCTTAGCAAAACGCGAGTCGAGGCGGACGTCGTCGCGGTAGCGATGACGGACGTCGAGACGAGCACGTGACAGCACTGCCACCCTGTCTTAGCAAAACGCGAGTCGAGGCGTACGTCGTCGCGGTAGCGAGGACGGACGCCGAGACGAGCACGTGACACCACTGCCACCCTGTCTTAGCGAAACGCGAGTCGAGGCGGACGTCGTCGCGATAGCGACGACGGACGCCGAGATGAGCACGTGACACCACTGCCATCCTGTCTTAGGGTAATGCGAGTCGAGGCGGACGTCGTCGCGGTAGCGAATACGACGCCGAGACGAGCACGTGACACAACTCCCACCCTCTCTTAGCAAAACGCGAGTCGAGGCGGACGTCGTCGCGGTAGCGACGACGGACACCGAGACAAGCACGTGACTCCACTGCCACCCTGTGTTAGCGTAACGCGAGTCGAGGCGGACGTCGTCACGGTAGCGATGACGGACGCCGAGACGAGCACGTGACACCACTGCCATCCTGTCTTAGCGTAATGCGAGTCGAGGCGGACGTCGTCGCGGTAGCGACTACGACGCCGAGACGAGCACGTGACACAACTGCCACCCTGTCTATCTTAGGGTAACGCGAGTCCAGGCGGACGTCGTCGCGGTAGCGACGACGGACGCCGAGACGAGCACGTGACACCACTGCCACCCTGTCTTAGCAAAACGTGAGTCGAGGCGGACGTCGTCGCGGTAGCGAGGACGGACGCCGAGACGAGCACGTGACACCACGGCCACCCTGTCTTAGCGAAACGTGAGTCGAGGCGAACGTCGTCGCGGTAGCGACGACGGACGCCGAGACGAGCACGTGACACCACTGCCAACCTGTCTTAGCGTAATGCGAGTCGAGGCGGACGTCGTCGCGGTAGCGACGATGGACGCCGAGACGAGCACGTGACACCACTGCCACCCTGTCTTAGCATAACGCGAGTCGAGGCAGACGTCGTTGCGGTAGCGACGATGGACGCCGAGACGAGCACGTGACACCACTGCCATCCTGTCTTAGCGAAACGTGTGTCGAGGCGGACGTCGTCGCGGTAGCGACGATGGACGCCGAGACGAGCACGTGACACCACTGCCATCCTGTCTTAGCAAAACGCAAGTCGAGGCAGACGTCATCGCGGTCGCGATGACGAACGCCGAGACGAGCACGTGACACCACTACCACCCTGTCTTAGCGAAACGCGAGTCGAGGCGGACGTCGTCGCGGTAGCGACGACGGACGCCGAGACAAGCACGTGAGACCATTGTCACCCTGTCTTAGCAAAACGCGAGTCGAGGCGGACGTCGTCGCGGTAGCGATGACGGACGCCGAGACGAGCACGTGACAGCACTGCCACCCTGTCTTAGCAAAACGCGAGTTGAGGCGTACGTCGTCGCGGTAGCGATGACGGACGCCGAGACGAGCACGTGACACCACTGCCACCCTATCTTAGCGAAACGCGAGTCGAGGCGGACGTCGTCGCGATAGCGACGACGGACGCCGAGACGAGCACGTGACACCACTGCCATCCTGTCTTAGCGTAATGCGAGTCGAGGCGGACGTCATCGCGGTAGCGAATACGATGCCGAGACGAGCACGTGACACAACTGCCACCCTGTCTTAGCAAAACGCGAGTCGAGGCGGACGTCGTCGCGGTAGCGACGACGGACGCCGAGACAAGCACGTGACTCCACTGCCACCCTGTGTTAGCGTAACGCGAGTCGAGGCGGACGTCGTCGCGGTAGCGAGGACGGACGCCGAGACGAGCACGTGACACCACTGCCATCCTGTCTTAGCGTAATGCGAGTCGAGGCGGACGTCGTCGCGGTAGCGACTACGACGCCGAGACGAGCACGTGACACAACTGCCACCCTGTCTATCTTAGGGTAACGCGAGTCTAGGCGGACGTCGTCGCGGTAGCGACGACGGACGCCGAGACGAGCACGTGACACCACTGCCACCCTGTCTTAGCAAAACGTTAGTCGAGGCGGACGTCGTCGCGGTAGCGAGGACGGACGCCGAGACGAGCACGTGACACCACTGCCACCCTGTCTTAGCGAAACGCGAGTCGAGGCGGACGTCGTCGCGGTAGCGGCGACGGACGCCGAGACAAGCACGTGAGACCATTGTCACCCTGTCTTAGCAAAACGGGAGTCGAGGCGGACGTCGTCGCGGTAGCGATGACGGACGCCGAGACGAGCACGTGACAGCACTGCCACCCAGTCTTAGCAAAACGCGAGTCGAGGCGTACGTCGTCGCGGTAGCGAGGACGGACGCCGAGACGAGCACGTGACACCACTGCCACCCTGTCTTAGCGAAACGCGAGTCGAGGCGGACGTCGTCGCGATAGCGACGACGGACGCCGAGATGAGCACGTGACACCACTGCCATCCTGTCTTAGCGTAATGCGAGTCGAGGCGGACGTCGTCGCGGTAGCGAATACGACGCCGAGACGAGCACGTGACACAACTCCCACCCTCTCTTAGCAAAACGCGAGTCGAGGCGGACGTCGTCGCGGTAGCGACGACGGACACCGAGACAAGCACGTGACTCCACTGCCACCCTGTGTTAGCGTAACGCGAGTCGAGGCGGACGTCGTCGCGGTAGCGATGACGGACGCCGAGACGAGCACGTGACACCACTGCCATCCTGTCTTAGCGTAATGCGAGTCGAGGCGGACGTCGTCGCGGTAGCGACTACGACGCCGAGACGAGCACGTGACACAACTGCCACCCTGTCTATCTTAGGGTAACGCGAGTCCAGGCGGACGTCGTCGCGGTAGCGACGACGGACGCCGAGACGAGCACGTGACACCACTGCCACCCTGTCTTAGCAAAACGTGAGTCGAGGCGGACGTCGTCGCGGTAGCGAGGACGGACGCCGAGACGAGCACGTGACACCACTGCCACCCTGTCTTAGCGAAACGTGAGTCGAGGCGAACGTCGTCGCGGAAGCGACGACGGACGCCGAGACGAGCACGTGACACCACTGCCAACCTGTCTTAGCGTAATGCGAGTCGAGGCGGACGTCGTCGCGGTAGCGACTATGACGCCGAGACGAGCACGTGACACAACTGCCACCCTGTCTATCTTAGGGTAACGCGAGTCGAGGCGGACGTCGTCGCGGTAGCGGCGACGGACGCCGAGACGAGCACGTGACACCACTGCCACCCTGTCTTAGCAAAATGCGAGTCGAGGCGGACGTCGTCGCGGTAGCGACGACGGACGCCGAGACAAGCACGTGACACCACTGCCACCCTGTATTAGCGTAACACGAGTCGAGGCGGACATCGTCGCGATAGCGACGACGGACGCCGAGACGAGCACGTGACACCACTGCCACCCTGTATTAGCGTAACGCGAGTCGAGGCGGACGTCGTCGCGGTAGCGACGACGGACGCCGAGACAAGCACGTGACACCACTGCCACCCTGTATTAGCGTAAGGCGAGTCGAGGCGGACATCGTCGCGATAGCGACGACGGACGCCGAGACGAGGACGTGACACCACTGCCACCCTGTCTTAGCGAAACGCGTATCGAGGCGGCCGTCGTCGCGGTAGCGACGATGGACGCCGAGACGAGCACGTGACACCACTGCCACCCTGTCTTAGCAAAACGCGAGTCGAGGCGGACGTCATCGCGGTAGCGATGACGGACGCCGAGACGAGCACGTGACACCACTGCCACCCTGTCTTAGCGAAACACGAGTCAAGCCGACGTCGTCGCGATAGCGACGACGGACGCCGAGACGAGCACGTTACACCACTGCCATCCTGTCTTTGCGTAATGCGAGTCGAGGCGGACGTCGTCGCGGTAGCGAATACGACTCCGAGACGAGCACGTGACACAGCTGCCACCCTGTCTTAGCAAAACGCGAATCGAGGCGGACGTCGTCGCGGTAGCGACGACGGACACCGAGACAAGCACGTGACTCAACTGCCATCCTATCTTAGCGTAACGCGAGTCGAGGCGGACGTCATCGCGGTAGCGACGACGAACGCCGAGACGAGCACGTGACACCACTGCCACCCTGTCTTAGCGAAACGCGAGTCGAGGCAGACGTCGTGGCAGTAGCGACGATGGACGCCGAGACGAGCACGTGACACCACTGCCACCCTGTCTTAGCGTAACGCGGACGGCGAGACAAGCACGTGACACCACTGCCACCCTGTCTTAGCAAAACGCGAGTGGAGGCGGACGTCGTCGCAGTAGCGATGACGGACGCCGAGACGAGCACATGACACCACTGTCACCCTGTCTTAGCGAAACGCGAGTCGAGGCGGACGTCGTCGCGGTAGCGACGACGGACGCCGAGACAAGCACGTGAGACCACTGTCACCCTGTCTTAGCGAAACGCGAGTCGAGGCGGACGTCGTCGCGGTAGCGACGATGGACGCCGAGACGAGCACGTGACACCACTGCCACCCTATCTATGTTAGGGTCACGCGAGTCGAGGCGGACGTCGTCGTGGTAGCGATGACGGACGCCGAGACGAGCACGTGACACCACTGCCACCCTGTCTTAGCGAAACGCGAGTCGAGGCGGACGTTGTCGCGATAGCGACGACGGACGCCGAGAAGAGCACGTGACACCACTGTCATCCTGTCTTAGCGTAATGCGAGTCGAGGCGGACGTCGTCGCGGTAGCGACTACGACGCCGAGACGAGCACGTGACACAACTGCCACCCTGTCTGTCTTAGCGTAACGCGAGTCGAGGCAGACGTCATCGCGGTAGCGACGACGGACGCCGAGACGAGCACGTGACACCACTGCCACCCTATCTTAGCGAAACACGAGTCGAGGCGGACGTCGTCGCGGTAGCGATGACGGACGCCGAGACGAGCACGTGACACCACTGCCACCCTATCTTAGCGAAACGCGAGTCGAGGCGGACGTCGTCGCAGTAGCGACTACGACGCCGAGACGAGCACGTGACACCACTGCCACCCTGTCTTAGCAAAACGCGAGTCGAGGCGGACGTCGTCGCGGTAGCGATGACGGACGCCGAGACGAGCACGTGACACCACTGCCACCCTGTCTTAGCGAAACGCGAGTCGAGGCGGACGTCGTCGCGATAGCGATGACGGACGCCGAGACGAGCACGTGACACCACTGCCATCCTGTCTTAGCGTAATGCGAGTCGAGGCGGACGTCGTCGCGGTAGCGAATACGACCCCGAGATGAGCACGTGACACAACTGCCACCCTGTCTTAGCAAAACGCGA
Source organism: Aegilops umbellulata (assembly GCA_032464435.1). Classification (NCBI taxonomy): domain Eukaryota; kingdom Viridiplantae; phylum Streptophyta; class Magnoliopsida; order Poales; family Poaceae; genus Aegilops; species Aegilops umbellulata. The sequence continues at coordinate 140,750,422 of CP136054.1, read as the reverse complement.
ATCGAGGCGGACGTCGTCGCGGTAGCGACGACGGACGCAGAGACAAGCACGTGACTCCACTGCCACCCTATCTTAGCGTAACGCGAGTCGAGGCGGACGACGTCGCGATAGCGACGACGGACGCCGAGACGAGCACGTGACACCACTGCCAGCATGTCTTAGCGAAACGCGAGTCGAGGCGGACGTCATTGCGGTAGCGACGATGGACGCCGAGACGAGCACGTGACACCACTGCCACCCTGTATTAGCGTAACGCGGACGCCGAGACGAGCACGTGACACCACTGCCACCCTGTCTTAGCGAAACACGAGTCGAGGCGGACGTCATCGCGGTAGCGACGACGGACGCCGAGACAAGCATGTGACACCACTGCCACTCTGTCTTAGCGAAACGTGAGTCGAGGCGGACATCATCGCGATAGCGACGATGGACGCCGAGACGAGCACGTGACACCACTGCAACCCTGTCTTAGCGAAACGCGAGTCGAGGCGGACGTCGTCGCGGTAGCGACGACGGACGCCGAGACAAGCACGTGAGACCACTGTCACCCTGTCTTAGCGAAACGCGAGTCGAGGCGGACGTCGTCGCGGTAGCGACGATGGACGCTGAGACGAGCACGTGACACCACTGCCACCCTATCTATGTTAGGGTCACGCGAGTCGAGGTGGACGTCGTCGCGGTAGCGATGACGGACGCCGAGACGAGCACGTGACACCACTGCCATCCTGTCTTAGCGTAATGCGAGTCGAGGCGGACGTCGTCGCGGTAGCGACTACGACGCCGAGACGAGCACGTGACACAACTGCCACCCTGTCTATCTTAGGGTAACGCGAGTCGAGGCGGACGTCGTCGCGGTAGCGGCGACGGACGCCGAGACGAGCACGTGACACCACTGCCACCCTGTCTAAGCAAAATGCGAGTCGAGGCGGACGTCGTCGCGGTAGCGACGACGGACGCCGATACAAGCACGTGACACCACTGCCACCCTGTATTAGCGTAACGCGAGTCGAGGCGGACGTCGTCGCGATAGCGACGACGGACGCCGAGACGAGCATGTGACACCACTGCCACCCTGTCTTAGCGAAACGCGTATCGAGGCGGACGTCGTCGCGGTAGCGACGATGGACGCCGAGACGAGCACGTGACACCACTGCCACCCTGTCTTAGCGAAACGCGAGTCGAGGCGGACATCGTCGCGGTAGCGATGACGGACGCCAAGACGAGCACGTGACAGCACTGCCACCCTGTCTTAGCAAATTGTGAGTCGAGGCGGACGTCGTCGCGGTAGCGATGACGGACGCCGAGACGAGCATGTGACACCACTGCCACCCTGTCTTAGCGAAACGCGAGTCAAGCCGACGTCGTCGCGATAGCGACGACGGACGCCGAGACGAGCACGTGACACCACTGCCATCCTGTCTTAGCGTAATGCGAGTCGAGGCGGACGTCGTCGCGGTAGCGACTACGACGCCGAGACGAGCACGTGACACAACTGCCACCCTGTCTATCTTAGGGTAACGCTAGTCGAGGCGGACGTCGTCGCGGTAGCGGCGACGGACGCCGAGACGAGCACGTGACACCACTCCCACCCTGTCTTAGCAAAACGCGAGTCGAGGCGGACGTCGTCGCGGTAGCGACGACGGACGCCGAGACAAGCACGTGACACCACTGCCACCCTGTCTTAGCGTAACGCGAGTCGAGGCAGACGTCGTCGCGGTAGCGACGATGGACGCCGAGACGAGAACGTGACACCACTGCCATCCTGTCTTAGCGAAACGCGTGTCGAGGCGGACGTCGTCGCGGTAGCGACGATGGACGCCGAGACGAGCACGTGACACCACTGCCATCCTGTCTTAGCAAAACGCGAGTCGAGGCAGACGTCATCGCGGTCGCGATGACGAACGCCGAGACGAGCACGTGACACCACTGCCACCCTGTCTTAGCGAAACGCGAGTCGAGGCGGACGTCGTCGCGGTAGCGGCGACGGACGCCGAGACAAGCACGTGAGACCATTGTCACCCTGTCTTAGCAAAACGCGAGTCGAGGCGGACGTCGTCGCGGTAGCGATGACGGACGTCGAGACGAGCACGTGACAGCACTGCCACCCTGTCTTAGCAAAACGCGAGTCGAGGCGTACGTCGTCGCGGTAGCGAGGACGGACGCCGAGACGAGCACGTGACACCACTGCCACCCTGTCTTAGCGAAACGCGAGTCGAGGCGGACGTCGTCGCGATAGCGACGACGGACGCCGAGATGAGCACGTGACACCACTGCCATCCTGTCTTAGCGTAATGCGAGTCGAGGCGGACGTCGTCGCGGTAGCGAATACGACGCCGAGACGAGCACGTGACACAACTCCCACCCTCTCTTAGCAAAACGCGAGTCGAGGCGGACGTCGTCGCGGTAGCGACGACGGACACCAAGACAAGCACGTGACTCCACTGCCACCCTGTGTTAGCGTAACGCGAGTCGAGGCGGACGTCGTCGCGGTAGCGATGACGGACGCCGAGACGAGCACGTGACACCACTGCCATCCTGTCTTAGCGTAATGCGAGTCGAGGCGGACGTCGTCGCGGTAGCGACTACGACGCCGAGACGAGCACGTGACACAACTGCCACCCTGTCTATCTTAGGGTAACGCGAGTCCAGGCGGACGTCGTCGCGGTAGCGACGACGGACGCCGAGACGAGCACGTGACACCACTGCCACCCTGTCTTAGCAAAACGTGAGTCGAGGCGGACGTCGTCGCGGTAGCGAGGACGGACGCCGAGACGAGCACGTGACACCACTGCCACCCTGTCTTAGCGAAACGTGAGTCGAGGCGAACGTCGTCGCGGTAGCGACGACGGACGCCGAGACGAGCACGTGACACCACTGCCAACCTGTCTTAGCGTAACGCGAGTCGAGGCGGACGTCGTCGCGGTAGCGACGACGGACGCCGAGACGAGCACGTGACACCACTGCCACCCTGTCTTAGCATAACGCGAGTCGAGGCAGACGTCGTTGCGGTAGCGACGATGGACGCCGAGACGAGCACGTGACACCACTGCCATCCTGTCTTAGCGAAACGCGTGTCGAGGCGGACGTCGTCGCGGTAGCGACGATGGACGCCGAGACGAGCACGTGACACCACTGCCATCCTGTCTTAGCAAAACGCGAGTCGAGGCAGACGTCATCGCGGTCGCGATGACGAACGCCGAGACGAGCACGTGACACCACTGCCACCCTGTCTTAGCGAAACGCGAGTCGAGGCGGACGTCGTCGCGGTAGCGGCGACGGACGCCGAGACAAGCACGTGAGACCATTGTCACCCTGTCTTAGCAAAACGCGAGTCGAGGCGGACGTCGTCGCGGTAGCGATGACGGACGTCGAGACGAGCACGTGACAGCACTGCCACCCTGTCTTAGCAAAACGCGAGTCGAGGCGTACGTCGTCGCCTTAGCGATGACGGACGCCGAGACGAGCACGTGACACCACTGCCACCCTATCTTAGCGAAACGCGAGTCGAGGCGGACGTCGTCGCGATAGCGACGACGGACGCCGAGACGAGCACGTGACACCACTGCCATCCTGTCTTAGCGTAATGCGAGTCGAGGCGGACGTCGTCGCGGTAGCGAATACGATGCCGAGACGAGCACGTGACACAACTGCCACCCTGTCTTAGCAAAACGCGAGTCGAGGCGGACGTCGTCGCGGTAGCGACGACGGACGCCGAGACAAGCACGTGACTCCACTGCCACCCTGTGTTAGCGTAACGCGAGTCGAGGCGGACGTCGTCGCGGTAGCGATGACGGACGCCGAGACGAGCACGTGACACCACTGCCATCCTGTCTTAGCGTAATGCGAGTCGAGGCGGACGTCGTCGCGGTAGCGACTACGACGCCGAGACGAGCACGTGACACAACTGCCACCCTGTCTATCTTAGGGTAACGCGAGTCTAGGCGGACGTCGTCGCGGTAGCGACGACGGACGCCGAGACGAGCACGTGACACCACTGCCACCCTGTCTTAGCAAAACGTGAGTCGAGGCGGACGTCGTCGCGGTAGCGAGGACGGACGCCGAGACGAGCACGTGACACCACTGCCACCCTGTCTTAGCGAAACGTGAGTCGAGGCGAACGTCGTCGCGGTAGCGACGACGGACGCCGAGACGAGCACGTGACACCACTGCCAACCTGTCTTAGCGTAATGCGAGTCGAGGCGGACGTCGTCGCGGTAGCGACGATGGACGCCGAGACGAGCACGTGACACCACTGCCACCCTGTCTTAGCATAACGCGAGTCGAGGCAGACGTCGTTGCGGTAGCGACGATGGACGCCGAGACGAGCACGTGACACCACTGCCATCCTGTCTTAGCGAAACGCGTGTCGAGGCGGACGTCGTCGCGGTAGCGACGATGGACGCCGAGACGAGCACGTGACACCACTGCCATCCTGTCTTAGCAAAACGCAAGTCGAGGCAGACGTCATCGCGGTCGCGATGACGAACGCCGAGACGAGCACGTGACACCACTACCACCCTGTCTTAGCGAAACGCGAGTCGAGGCGGACGTCGTCGCGGTAGCGACGACGGACGCCGAGACAAGCACGTGAGACCATTGTCACCCTGTCTTAGCAAAACGCGAGTCGAGGCGGACGTCGTCGCGGTAGCGATGACGGACGCCGAGACGAGCACGTGACAGCACTGCCACCCTGTCTTAGCAAAACGCGAGTCGAGGCGTACGTCGTCGCGGTAGCGATGACGGACGCCGAGACGAGCACGTGACACCACTGCCACCCTATCTTAGCGAAACGCGAGTCGAGGCGGACGTCGTCGCGATAGCGACGACGGACGCCGAGACGAGCACGTGACACCACTGCCATCCTGTCTTAGCGTAATGCGAGTCGAGGCGGACGTCGTCGCGGTAGCGAATACGATGCCGAGACGAGCACGTGACACAACTGCCACCCTGTCTTAGCAAAACGCGAGTCGAGGCGGACGTCGTCGCGGTAGCGACGACGGACGCCGAGACAAGCACGTGACTCCACTGCCACCCTGTGTTAGCGTAACGCGAGTCGAGGCGGACGTCGTCGCGGTAGCGATGACGGACGCCGAGACGAGCACGTGACACCACTGCCATCCTGTCTTAGCGTAATGCGAGTCGAGGCGGACGTCGTCGCGGTAGCGACTACGACGCCGAGACGAGCACGTGACACAACTGCCACCCTCTCTATCTTAGGGTAATGCGAGTCTAGGCGGACGTCGTCGCGGTAGCGACGACGGACGCCGAGACGAGCACGTGACACCACTGCCACCCTGTCTTAGCAAAACGTTAGTCGAGGCGGACGTCGTCGCGGTAGCGAGGACGGACGCCGAGACGAGCACGTGACACCACTGCCACCCTGTCTTAGCGAAACGCGAGTCGAGGCGGACGTCGTCGCGGTAGCGGCGACGGACGCCGAGACAAGCACGTGAGACCATTGTCACCCTGTCTTAGCAAAACGGGAGTCGAGGCGGACGTCGTCGCGGTAGCGATGACGGACGCCGAGACGAGCACGTGACAGCACTGCCACCCAGTCTTAGCAAAACGCGAGTCGAGGCGTACGTCGTCGCGGTAGCGAGGACGGACGCCGAGACGAGCACGTGACACCACTGCCACCCTGTCTTAGCGAAACGCGAGTCGAGGCGGACGTCGTCGCGATAGCGACGACGGACGCCGAGATGAGCACGTGACACCACTGCCATCCTGTCTTAGCGTAATGCGAGTCGAGGCGGACGTCGTCGCGGTAGCGAATACGACGCCGAGACGAGCACGTGACACAACTCCCACCCTCTCTTAGCAAAACGCGAGTCGAGGCGGACGTCGTCGCGGTAGCGACGACGGACACCGAGACAAGCACGTGACTCCACTGCCACCCTGTGTTAGCGTAACGCGAGTCGAGGCGGACGTCGTCGCGGTAGCGATGACGGACGCCGAGACGAGCACGTGACACCACTGCCATCCTGTCTTAGCGTAATGCGAGTCGAGGCGGACGTCGTCGCGGTAGCGACTACGACGCCGAGACGAGCACGTGACACAACTGCCACCCTGTCTATCTTAGGGTAACGCGAGTCCAGGCGGACGTCGTCGCGGTAGCGACGACGGACGCCGAGACGAGCACGTGACACCACTGCCACCCTGTCTTAGCAAAACGTGAGTCGAGGCGGACGTCGTCGCGGTAGTGAGGACGGACGCCGAGACGAGCACGTGACACCACTGCCACCCTGTCTTAGCGAAACGTGAGTCGAGGCGAACGTCGTCGCGGAAGCGACGACGGACGCCGAGACGAGCACGTGACACCACTGCCAACCTGTCTTAGCGTAATGCGAGTCGAGGCGGGCGTCGTCGCGGTAGCGACGATGGACGCCGAGACGAGCACGTGACACCACTGCCACCCTGTCTTAGCGTAACGCGAGTCGAGGCAGACGTCGTTGTGGTAGCGACGATGGACGCCGAGACGAGCACGTGACACCACTGCCATCCTGTCTTAGCGAAACGCGTGTCGAGGCGGACGTCGTCGCGGTAGCGACGATGGACGCCGAGACGAGCACGTGACACCACTGCCATCATGTCTTAGCAAAACGCGAGTCGAGGCAGACGTCATCGCGGTCGCGATGACGAACGCCGAGACGAGCACGTGACACCACTGCCACCCTGTCTTAGCGAAACGCGAGTCGAGGCGGACGTCGTCGCGGTAGCGACGACGGACGCCGAGACAAGCACGTGAGACCATTGTCACCCTGTCTTAGCAAAACGCGAGTCGAGGCGGACGTCGTCGCGGTAGCGATGACGGACGCCGAGACGAGCACGTGACAGCACTGCCACCCTGTCTTAGCAAAACGCGAGTCGAGGCGTACGTCGTCGCGGTAGCGATGACGGACGCCGAGACGAGCACGTGACACCACTGCCACCCTGTCTTAGCGAAACGCGAGTCGAGGCGGACGTCGTCGCGATAGCGACGACGGACGCCGAGACGAGCACGTGACACCACTGCCATCCTGTCTTAGCGTAATGCGAGTCGAGGCGGACGTCGTCGCGGTAGCGAATACGATGGCGAGACGAGCACGTGACACAACTGCCACCCTGTCTTAGCAAAACGCGAGTCGAGGCGGACGTCGTCGCGGTAGCGACGACGGACGCCGAGACAAGCACGTGACTCCACTGCCACCCTGTGTTAGCGTAACGCGAGTCGAGGCGGACGTCGTCGCGGTAGCGATGACGGACGCTGAGACGAGCACGTGACACCACTGCCATCCTGTCTTAGCGTAATGCGAGTCGAGGCGGACGTCGTCGCGGTAGCGACTACGACGCCGAGACGAGCACGTGACACAACTGCCACCCTGTCTATCTTAGGGTAACGCGAGTCTAGGCGGACGTCGTCGCGGTAGCGACGACGGACGCCGAGACGAGCACGTGACACCACTGCCACCCTGTCTTAGCAAAACGTTAGTCGAGGCGGACGTCGTCGCGGTAGCGAGGACGGACGCCGAGACGAGCACGTGACACCACTGCCACCCTGTCTTAGCGAAACGTGAGTCGAGGCGAACGTCGTCGCGGTAGCGACGACGGACGCCGAGACGAGCACGTGACACCACTGCCAACCTGTCTTAGCGTAATGCGAGTCGAGGCGGACGTCGTCGCGGTAGCGATGACGGACGCCGAGACGAGCATGTGACACCACTGCCACCCTGTCTTAGCGAAACGCGAGTCGAGGCGGACGTTGTCGCGATAGCGACGACGGACGCCGAGACGAGCACGTGACACCACTGCCATCCTGTCTTAGCGTAATGCGAGTCGAGGCGGACGTCGTCGGGGTAGCGACTACGACGCCGAGAAGAGCACGTGACACAACTGCCACCCTGTCTATCTTAGGGTAACGCGAGTCGAGGCGGACGTCATCGCGGTAGCGACGACGGACGCCAAGACGAGCACGTGACACCACTGCCACCCTGTCTTAGCAAAACGCGAGTCGAGGCGGACGTCGTCGCGGTAGCGATGACGGACGCCGAGACGAGCACGTGACACCACTGCCACCCTGTCTTAGCGAAACGCGAGTCAAGCCGACGTCCTCGCGATAGCGACGACGGACGCCGAGACGAGCACGTGACACCACTGCCATCCTGTCTTAGCGTAATGCGAGTCGAGGCGGACGTCGTCGCGGTAGCGACTACGACGCCGAGACGAGCACGTGACACAACTGCCACCCTGTCTATCTTAGGGTAACGCTAGTCGAGGCGGACGTCGTCGCGGTAGCGGCGACGGACGCCGAGACGAGCACGTGACACCACTCCCACCCTGTCTTAGCAAAACGCGAGTCGAGGCGGACGTCGTCGCGGTAGCGACGACGGACGCTGAGACAAGCACGTGACACCACTGCCACCCTGTCTTAGCGTAACGCGAGTCGAGGCAGACGTCGTCGCGGTAGAGACGATGGACGCCGAGACGAGCACGTGACACCACTGCCATCCTGTCTTAGCGAAACGCGTGTCGAGGCGGACGTCATCGCGGTAGCGACGACGGACGCCGAGACAAGCACGTGACTCCACTGCCACCCTGTGTTAGCGTAACGCGAGTCGAGGCGGACGTCGTCGCGGTAGCGATGACGGACGCTGAGACGAGCACGTGACACCACTGGCATCCTGTCTTAGCGTAATGCGAGTCGAGGCGGACGTCGTCGCGGTAGCGACTACGACGCCGAGACGAGCACGTGACACAACTGCCACCCTGTCTATCTTAGGGTAACGCGAGTCTAGGCGGACGTCGTCGCGGTAGCGACGACGGACGCCGAGACGAGCACGTGACACCACTGCCACCCTGTCTTAGCAAAACGTTAGTCGAGGCGGACGTCGTCGCGGTAGCGAGGACGGACGCCGAGACGAGCACGTGACACCACTGCCACCCTGTCTTAGCGAAACGTGAGTCGAGGCGAACGTCGTCGCGGTAGCGATGACGGACGCCGAGACGAGCACGTGACACCACTACCAACCTGTCTTAGCGTAATGCGAGTCGAGGCGGACGTCGTCGCGGTAGCGATGACGGACGCCGAGACGAGCATGTGACACCACTGCCACCCTGTCTTAGCGAAACGCGAGTCGAGGCGGACGTTGTCGCGATAGCAACGACGGACGCCGAGACGAGCACGTGACACCACTGCCATCCTGTCTTAGCGTAATGCGAGTCGAGGCGGACGTCGTCGGGGTAGCGACTACGACGCCGAGACGAGCACGTGACACAACTGCCACCCTGTCTATCTTAGGGTAACGCGAGTCGAGGCGGACGTCATCGCGGTAGCGACGACGGACGCCAAGACGAGCACGTGACACCACTGCCACCCTGTCTTAGCAAAACGCGAGTCGAGGCGGACGTCGTCGCGGTAGCGATGACGGACGCCGAGACGAGGACGTGACACCACTGCCACCCTGTCTTAGCGAAACGCGAGTCAAGCCGACGTCGTCGCGATAGCGACGACGGACGCCGAGACGAGCACGTGACACCACTGCCATCCTGTCTTAGCGTAATGCGAGTCGAGGCGGACGTCGTCGCGGTAGCGACTACGACGCCGAGACGAGCACGTGACACAACTGCCACCCTGTCTATCTTAGGGTAACGCTAGTCGAGGCGGACGTCGTCGCGGTAGCGGCGACGGACGCCGAGACGAGCACGTGACACCACTCCCACCCTGTCTTAGCAAAACGCGAGTCGAGGCGGACGTCGTCGCGGTAGCGACGACGGACGCTGAGACAAGCACGTGACACCACTGCCACCCTGTCTTAGCGTAACGCGAGTCGAGGCAGACGTCGTCGCGGTAGAGACGATGGACGCCGAGACGAGCACGTGACACCACTGCCATCCTGTCTTAGCGAAACGCGTGTCGAGGCGGACGTCATCGCGGTAGCGACGATGGACGCCGAGACGAGCACGTGACACCACTGCCATCCTGTCTTAGCAAAACGCGAGTCGAGGCAGACGTCATCGCGGTCGCGATGACGAACGCCGAGACGAGCACGTGACACCACTGCCACCCTGTCTTAGCGAAACGCGAGTCGAGGCGGACGTCGTCGCGGTAGCGGCGACGGACGCCGAGACAAGCACGTGAGACCATTGTCACCCTGTCTTAGCAAAACGCGAGTCGAGGCAGACGTCGTCGCGGTAGCGATGACGGACGACGAAACGAGCACGTGACAGCACTGCCACCCTGTCTTAGCAAAACGCGAGTCGAGGCGTACGTCATCGCGGTAGCGAGGACGGACGCCGAGACGAGCACGTGACACCACTGCCACCCTGTCTTAGCGAAACGCGAGTCGAGGCGGACGTCGTCGCGATAGCGACGACGGACGCCGAGATGAGCACGTGACACCACTGCCATCCTGTCTTAGCGTAATGCGAGTCGAGGCGGACGTCGTCGCGGTAGCGAATACGACGCCGAGACGAGCACGTGACACAACTCCCACCCTCTCTTAGCAAAACGCGAGTCGAGGCGGACGTCGTCGCGGTAGCGACGACGGACACCGAGACAAGCACGTGACTCCATTGCCACCCTGTGTTAGCGTAACGCGAGTCGAGGCGGACGTCGTCGCGGTAGCGATGACGAACGCCGAGACGAGCACGTGACACCATTGCCATCCTGTCTTAGCGTAATGCGAGTCGAGGCGGACGTCGTCGCGGTAGCGACTACGACGCCGAGACGAGCACGTGACACAACTGCCACCCTGTCTATCTTAGGGTAACGCGAGTCCAGGCGGACGTCGTCGTGGTAGCGACGACGGACGCCGAGACGAGCACGTGACACCACTGCCACCCTGTCTTAGCAAAACGTGAGTCGAGGCGGACGTCGTCGCGGTAGCGAGGACGGACGCCGAGACGAGCACGTGACACCACTGCCACCCTGTCTTAGCGAAACGTGAGTCGAGGCGAACATCGTCGCGGTAGCGACGACGGACGCCGAGACGAGCACGTGACACCACTGCCAACCTGTCTTAGCGTAATGCGAGTCGAGGCGGACATCGTCGCGGTAGCGACGATGGACGCCGAGACGAGCACGTGACACCACTGCCACCCTGTCTTAGCGTAACGCGAGTCGAGGTAGACGTCGTCGCGGTAGCGACGATGGACGCCGAGACGAGCACGTGACACCACTGCCATCCTGTCTTAGCGAAACGCGTGTCGAGGCGGACGTCGTCGCAGTAGCGACGATGGACGCCGAGACGAGCACGTGACACCACTGCCATCCTGTGTTAGCAAAACGCGAGTCGAGGCAGACGTCATCGCGGTCGCGATGACGAACGCCGAGACGAGCACGTGACAGCACTGCCACCCTGTCTTAGCGAAACGCGAGTCGAGGCGGACGTCGTCGCGGTAGCGACGACGGACGCCGAGACAAGCACGTGAGACCATTGTCACCCTGTCTTAGCAAAACGCGAGTCGAGGCGGACGTCGTCGCGGTAGCGATGACAGACGCCGAGACGAGCACGTGACAGCACTGCCACCCTGTCTTAGCAAAACGCGAGTCGAGGCCTACGTCGTCGCGGTAGCGATGACGGACGCCGAGACGAGCACGTGACACCACTGCCACCCTGTCTTAGCGAAACGCGAGTCGAGGCGGACGTCGTCGCGGTAGCGAATACGATGCCGAGACGAGCACGTGACACAACTGCCACCCTGTCTTAGCAAAACGCGAGTCGAGGCGGACGTCGTCGCGGTAGCGACGACGGACGCCGAGACAAGCACGTGACTCCACTGCCACCCTGTGTTCGCGTAACGCGAGTCGAGGCGGACGTCGTTGCGGTAGCGATGACGGACGCCGAGACGAGCACGTGACACCACTGCCATCCTGTCTTAGCGTAATGCGAGTCGAGGCGGACGTCGTCGCGGTAGCGACTACGACGCCGAGACGAGCACGTGACACAACTGCCACCCTGTCTATCTTAGGGTAACGCGAGTCTAGGCGGACGTCGTCGCGGTAGCGACGACGGACGCCGAGACGAGCACGTGACACCACTGCCACCCTGTCTTAGCAAAACGTTAGTCGAGGCGGACGTCGTCGCGGTAGCGAGGACGGACGCCGAGACGAGCACGTGACACCACTGCCACCCTGTCTTAGCGAAACGTGAGTCGAGGCGAACGTCGTCGCGGTAGCGACGACGGACGCCGAGACGAGCACGTGACACCACTGCCAACCTGTCTTAGCGTAATGCGAGTCGAGGCAGACGTCGTCGCGGTAGCGACGATGGACGCCGAGACGAGCACGTGACACCACTGCCACCCTGTCTTAGCGTAACGCGAGTCGAGGCAGACGTCGTCGCGGTAGCGACGACGGATGCCGAGACGAGCACGTGACACCACTGCCACCCTGTCTTAGCGAAACACGAGTCGAGGCGGACGTCATCGCGGTCGCGATGACGAACGCCGAGACGAGCACGTGACACCACTGCCACCCCGTCTTAGCGAAACGCGAGTCGAGGCGGACGTCGTGGCGGTAGCGACGACGGACGCCGAGACAAGCACGTGAGACCACTGTCACCCTGTCTTAGCAAAACGCGAGTCGAGGCGGACGTCGTCGCGGTAGCGATGACGGACGCCGAGACGAGCACGTGACAGCACTGCCACCCTGTCTTAGCAAAACGCGAGTCGAGGCGGACGTCGTCGCGGTAGCGATGACGGACGCCGAGACGAGCGCGTGACACCACTGCCACGCTATCTTAGCGAAACGCGAGTCGAGGCGGACGTCGTCGCAGTAGCGACTACGACGCCGAGACGAGCACGTGACACCACTGCCACCCTGTCTTAGCAAAACGCGAGTCGAGGCGGACGTCGTCGCGGTAGCGATGACGGACGCCGAGACGAGCACGTGACACCACTGCCACCCTGTCTTAGCGAAACGCGAGTCGAGGCGGATGTCGTCGCGATAGCGACGACGGACGCCGAGACGAGCACGTGACACCACTGCCATCCTGTCTTAGCATAATGCGAGTCGAGGCGGACGTCGTCGCGGTAGCGAATACGACGCCGAGACGAGCACGTGACACAACTGCCACCCTGTCTTAGCAAAACGCGAATCGAGGCGGACGTCGTCGCGGTAGCGACGACGGACGCAGAGACAAGCACGTGACTCCACTGCCACCCTATCTTAGCCTAACGCGAGTCGAGGCGGACGTCGTCGCGATAGCGACGACGGACGCCGAGACGAGCATGTGACACCACTGCCACCATGTCTTAGCGAAACGCGAGTCGAGGCGGACGTCATTGCGGTAGCGACGATGGACGCCGAGACGAGCACGTGACACCACTGCCACCCTGTCTTAGCGTAACGCGGATGCCGAGACGAGCACGTGACACCACTGCCACCCTGTCTTAGCGAAACACGAGTCGAGGCGGACGTTGTCACGGTAGCGACGACGGACGCCGAGACAAGCATGTGACACCACTGCCACTCTGTCTTAGCGAAACGTGAGTCGAGGCGGACATCATCGCGATAGCGACGATGGACGCCGAGACGAGCACGTGACACCACTGCAACCCTGTCTTAGCGAAACTCGAGTCGAGGCGGACGTCGTCGCGGTAGCGACGATGGACGCTGAGACGAGCACGTGACACCACTGCCACCCTATCTATGTTAGGGTCACGCGAGTCGAGGTGGACGTCGTCGCGGTAGCGAGGACGGACGCCGAGACGAGCACGTGACACCACTGCCATCCTGTCTTAGCGTAATGCGAGTCGAGGCGGACGTCGTCGCGGTAGCGACTACGACGCCGAGACGAGCACGTGACACAACTGCCACCCTGTCTATCTTAGGGTAACGCGAGTCGAGGCGGACGTCGTCGCGGTAGCGACTACGACGCCGAGACGAGCACGTGACACAACTGCCACCCTGTCTATCTTAGGGTAACGCGAGTCGAGGCGGACGTCGTCGCGGTAGCGGCGACGGACGCCGAGACGAGCATGTGACACCACTGCCACCCTGTCTAAGGAAAATGCGAGTCGAGGCGGACGTCGTCGCGGTAGCGACGATGGACGCCGAGACGAGCACGTGACACCACTGCCCCCTGTCTTAGCGAAACGCGAGTCGAGGCGGACATCGTCGCGGTAGCGATGACGGACGCCGAGACGAGCACGTGACAGCACTGCCACCCTGTCTTAGCAAATTGTGAGTCGAGGTGGACGTCGTCGCGGTAGCGATGACGGACGCCGAGACGAGCATGTGACACCACTGCCACCCTGTCTTAGCGAAACGCGAGTCGAGGCGGACGTTGTCGCGATAGCGACGACGGACGCCGAAACGAGCACGTGACACCACTGCCATCCTGTCTTAGCGTAATGCGAGTCGAGGCGGACGTCGTCGGGGTAGCGACTACGACGCCGAGACGAGCACGTGACACAACTGCCACCCTGTCTATCTAAGGGTAACGCGAGTCGAGGCGGACGTCATCGCGGTAGCGATGACGGACGCCAAGACGAGCATGTGACACCACTGCCACCCTGTCTTAGCAAAACGCGAGTCGAGGCGGACGTCGTCGCGGTAGCGATGACGGACGCCGAGACGAGCACGTGACACCACTGCCACCCTGTCTTAGCGAAACGCGAGTCAAGCCGACGTCGTCGCGATAGCGACGACGGACGCCGAGACGAGCACGTGACACCACTGCCATCCTGTCTTAGCGTAATGCGAGTCGAGGCGGACGTCGTCGCGGTAGCGACTACGACGCCGAGACGAGCACGTGACACAACTGCCACCCTGTCTATCTTAGGGTAACGCGAGTCGAGGCGGACGTCGTCGCGGTAGCGGCGACGGACGCCGACACGAGCACGTGACACCAGTCCCACCCTATCTTAGCAAAACGCGAATCGAGTCGGACGTCGTCGCGGTAGCGACGACGGACGCCGAGACAAGCACGTGACACCAATGCCACCCTGTCTTAGCGTAACGCGAGTCGAGGCAGACATCGTCGCGGTAGCGACGATGGACGCCGAGACGAGCACGTGACACCACTGCCATCCTGTCTTAGCGAAACGCGTGTCGAGGCGGACGTCGTCGCGGTAGCGACGATGGATGCCGAGACGAGCACGTGACACCACTGCCATCCTGTCTTAGCAAAACGCGAGTCGAGGCAGACGTCATCGCGGTCGCGATGACGAACGCCGAGACGAGCACGTGACACCACTGCCACCCTGTCTTAGCGAAACGCGAGTCGAGGCGGACGTCGTCGCGGTAGCGGCGACGGACGCCGAGACAAGCACGTGAGACCATTGTCACCCTGTCTTAGCAAAACGCGAGTCGAGGCGGACGTTGTCGTGGTAGCGATGACGGACGCCGAGACGAGCACGTGACAGCACTGTCAACCTGTCTTAGCAAAACGCGAGTCGAGGCGTACGTCGTCGCGATAGCGATGACGGACGCCGAGACGAGCACGTGACACCACTGCCACCCTGTCTTAGCGAAACGCGAGTCGAGGCAGACGTCGTCGCGATAGCGACGACGGACGCCGAGACGAGCACGTGACACCACTGCCATCCTGTCTTAGTGTAATGCGAGTCGAGGCGGACGTCGTCGCGGTAGCGAATATGACGCCGAGACGAGCACGTGACACAACTGCCACCCTGTCTTAGCAAAACGCGAGTCGAGGCGGACGTCATCGCGGTAGCGACGACGGACGCCGAGACAAGCACGTGACTCCACTGCCACCCTGTGTTAGCGTAACGCGAGTCGAGGCGGACGTCGTCGCGGTAGCGATGACGGACGCCGAGACGAGCACGTGACACCACTTCCATCCTGTCTTAGCGTAATGCGAGTCGAGGCGGACGTCGTCGCGGTAGCGACGATGGACGCTGAGACGAGCACGTGACACCACTGCCACCCTATCTATGTTAGGGTCACGCGAGTCGAGGTGGACGTCGTCGCGGTAGCGATGACGGACGCCGAGACGAGCACGTGACACCACTGCCATCCTGTCTTAGCATAATGCGAGCCGAGGCGGACGTCGTCGCGGTAGCGACTACGACGCCGAGACGAGCACGTGACACAACTGCCACCCTGTCTATCTTAGGGTAACGCGAGTCGAGGCGGACGTCGTCGCGGTAGCGGCGACGGACGCCAAGACGAGCACGTGACACCACTGCCACCCTGTCTAAGCAAAATGCGAGTCGAGGCGGACGTCGTCGCGGTAGCGACGACGGACGCCGATACAAGCACGTGACACCACTGCCACCCTGTATTAGCGTAACGCGAGTCGAGGCGGACGTCGTCGCGATAGCGACGACGGACGCCGAGACGAGCATGTGACACCACTGCCACCCTGTCTTAGCGAAACGCGTATCGAGGTGGACGTCGTCGCGGTAGCGACGATGGACGCCGAGACGAGCACGTGACACCACTGCCACCCTGTCTTAGCGAAACGCGAGTCGAGGCGGACATCGTCGCGGTAGCGATGACGGACGCCGAGACGAGCACGTGACAGCACTGCCACCCTGTCTTAGCAAATTGCGAGTCGAGGCGGACGTCGTCGCGGTAGCGATGACGGACGCCGAGACGAGCATGTGACACCACTGCCACCCTGTCTTAGCGAAACGCGAGTCGAGGCGGACGTTGTCGCGGTAGCGACGACGGACGCCGAGACGAGGACGTGACACCACTGCCATCCTGTCTTAGCGTAATGCGAGTCGAGGCGGACGTCGTCGGGGTAGAGACTACGACGCCGAGACGAGCACGTGACACAACTGCCACCCTGTCTATCTTAGGGTAATGCGAGTCGAGGCGGACGTCATCGCAGTAGCGATGACGGACGCCAAGACGAGCACGTGACACCACTGCCACCCTGTCTTAGCAAAACGCGAGTCGAGGCGGACGTCGTCGCGGTAGCGATGACGGACGCCGAGACGAGCACGTTACACCACTGCCACCCTGTCTTAGCGAAACGCGAGTCAAGCCGACGTCGTCGCGATAGCGATGACGGACGCCGAGACGAGCACGTGACACCACTGCCATCCTGTCTTAGCGTAATGCGAGTCGAGGCGGACGTCGTCGCGGTAGCGACTACGACGCCGAGACGAGCACGTGACACAACTGCCACCCTGTCTATCTTAGGGTAACGCGAGTCGAGGCGGACGTCGTCGCGGTAGCGGCGACGGACGCCGAGACGAGCACGTGACACCACTCCCACCCTGTCTTAGCAAAACGCGAGTCGAGGCGGACGTCGTCGCGGTAGCGACGACGGACGCCAAGACAAGCACGTGACACCACTGCCACCCTGTCTTAGCGTAACGCGAGTCGAGGCAGACGTCGTCGCGGTAGCGACGATGGACGCCGAGACGAGCACGTGACACCACTGCCATCCTGTCTTAGCGAAACGCGTGTCGAGGCGGACGTCGTCGCGGTAGCGACGATGGACGCCGAGACGAGCACGTGACACCACTGCCATCCTGTCTTAGCAAAACGCGAGTCGAGGCAGACGTCATCGCGGTCGCGATGACGAACGCCGAGACGAGCACGTGACACCACTGCCACCCTGTCTTAGCGAAACGCGAGTCGAGGCGGACGTCGTCGCGGTAGCGGCGACGGACGCCGAGACAAGCACGTGAGACCATTGTCACCCTGTCTTAGCAAAACGCGAGTCGAGGCGGACGTCGTCGCGGTAGCGATGACGGACGCCGAGACGAGCACGTGACAGCACTGCCACCCTGTCTTAGCAAAACGCGAGTCGAGGCGTACGTCGTCGCGGTAGCGAGGACGGACGCCGAGATGAGCACGTGACACCACTGCCACCCTGTCTTAGCGAAACGCGAGTCGAGGCGGACGTCGTCGCGATAGCGACGACGGACGCCGAGACGAGCACGTGACACCACTGCCATCCTGTCTTAGCGTAATGCGAGTCGAGGCGGACGTCGTCGCGGTAGCGAATACGACGCCGAGACGAGCACGTGACACAACTGCCACCCTCTCTTAGCAAAACGCGAGTCGAGGCGGACGTCGTCGCGGTAGCGACGACGGACGCCAAGACAAGCACGTGACTCCACTGCCACCCTGTGTTAGCGTAACGCGAGTCGAGGCGGACGTCGTCGTGGTAGCGATGACGGACGCCGAGACAAGCACGTGACACCACTTCCATCCTGTCTTAGCGTAATGCGAGTCGAGGCGGACGTCGTCGCGGTAGCGACTACGACGCCGAGACGAGCACGTGACACAACTGCCACCCTGTCTATCTTAGGGTAACGCGAGTCCAGGCGGACGTCGTCGCGGTAGCGACGACGGACGCCGAGACGAGCACGTGACACCACTGCCACCCTGTCTTAGCAAAACGTGAGTCGAGGCGGACGTCGTCGCGGTAGCGAGGACGGACGCTGAGACGAGCACGTGACACCACTGCCACCCTGTCTTACCGAAACGTGAGTCGAGGCGAACGTCGTCGCGGTAGCGACGACGGACGCCGAGACGAGCACGTGACATCACTGCCAACATGTCTTAGCGTAATGCGAGTCGAGGCGGACGTCGTCGCGGTAGCGACGATGGACGCCGAGACGAGCACGTGACACCAGTGCCACCCTGTCTTAGCGTTACGCGAGTCGAGGCAGACGTCGTCGCGGTAGCGACGATGGACGCCGAGACGAGCACGTGACACCACTGCCATCCTGTCTTAGCGAAGCGCGTGTCGAGGCGGACGTCGTCGCGGTAGCGACGATGGACGCCGAGACGAGCACGTGACACCACTGCCATCCTGTCTTAGCAAAACGCGAGTCGAGGCAGACGTCATCGCGGTCGCGATGACGAACGCCGAGACGAGCACGTGACACCACTGCCACCCTGTCTTAGCGAAACGCGAGTCGAGGCGGACGTCGTCGCGGTAGCGACGACGGACGCCGAGACAAGCACGTGAGACCATTGTCACCCTGTCTTAGCAAAACGCGAGTCGAGGCGGACGTCGTCGCGGTAGCGATGACGGACGCCGAGACGAGCACGTGACAGCACTGCCACCCTGTCTTAGCAAAACGCGAGTCGAGGCGTACGTCGTCGCGGTAGCGATGACGGACGCCGAGACGAGCACGTGACACCACTGCCACCCTGTCTTAGCGAAACGCGAGTCGAGGCGGACGTCGTCGCGATAGCGACGACGGACGCCGAGACGAGCACGTGACACCACTGCCATCCTGTCTTAGCGTAATGCGAGTCGAGGCGGACGTCGTCGCGGTAGCGAATACGACGCCGAGACGAGCACGTGACACAACTGCCACCCTGTCTTAGCAAAAGGCGACTCGAGGCGGACGTCGTCGCGGTAGCGACGACGGACGCCGAGACAAGCACGTGACTCCACTGCCACCCTGTGTTAGCGTAACGCGAGTCGAGGCGGACGTCGTCGCGGTAGCGATGACGGACGCCGAGACGAGCACATGACACCACTGCCATCCTGTCTTAGCGTAATGCGAGTCGAGGCGGACGTCGTCGCGGTAGCGACTACGACGCCGAGACGAGCACGTGACACAACTGCCACCCTGTCTATCTGAGGGTAACGCGAGTCTAGGCGGACGTCGTCGCGGTAGCGACGACGGACGCCGAGACGAGCGCGTGACACCACTGCCACCCTGTCTAGCAAAACGTTAGTCGAGGCGGACGTCGTCGCGGTAGCGAGGACGGACGCCGAGACGAGCACGTGACACCACTGCCACCCTGTCTTAGCGAAACGTGAGTCGAGGCGAACGTCGTCGCGGTAGTGACGACGGACGCCGAGACGAGCACGTGACACCACTGCCAACCTGTCTTAGCGTAATGCGAGTCGAGGCGGACGTCGTCGCGGTAGCGACGATGGACGCCGAGACGAGCACGTGACACCACTGCCACCCTGTCTTAGCGTAACGCGAGTCGAGGCGGACGTCATCGCGGTCGCGATGACGAACGCCGAGACGAGCACGTGACACCACTGCCACCCCGTCTTAGCGAAACGCGAGTCGAGGCGGACGTCGTCGCGGTAGCGACGACGGACGCCGAGACAAGCACGTGAGACCACTGTCACCCTGTCTTAGCAAAACGCGAGTCGAGGCGGACGTCGTTGCGGTAGCGATGACGGACGCCGACACGAGCACGTGACAGCACTGCCACCCTGTCTTAGCAAAACGCGAGTCGAGGCGTACGTCGTCGCGGTAGCGATGACGGACGACGAGACGAGCACGTGACACCACTGCCACCCTGTCTATCTTAGGGTAACGCGAGTCGAGGCGGACGTCGTCGCGGTAGCGGCGACGGACGCCGAGACGAGCACGTGACACCACTGCCACCCCGTCTTAGCGAAACGCGAGTCGAGGCGGACGTCATCGCGGTAGCGACGACGGACGCCGAGACAAGCACGTGAGACCACTGTCACCCTGTCTTAGCAAAACGCGAGTCGAGGCGGTCGTCGTCGCGGTAGCGATGACGGACGCCGACACGAGCACGTGACAGCACTGCCACCCTGTCTTAGCAAAACGCGAGTCGAGGCGTACGTCGTCGCGGTAGCGATGACGGACGACGAGACGAGCACGTGACACCACTGCCACCCTGTCTATCTTAGGGTAACGCGAGTCGAGGCGGACGTCGTCGCGGTAGCGGCGACGGACGCCGAGACGAGCACGTGACACCACTGCCACCCTGTCTTAGCAAAATGCGAGTCGAGGCGGACGTCGTCGCGGTAGCGACGACGAACGCCGAGACAAGCACGTGACACCACTGCCACCCTGTCTTAGCGTAACGCGAGTCGAGGCGGACGTCATCGCGATAGCGACGACGGACGCCGAGACGAGCACGTGACACCACTGCCATCCTGTCTTAGCGAAATGCGTGTCGAGGCGGACGTCGTCGCGGTAGCGACGATGGACGCAGAGACGAGCACGTGACACCACTGCCATCCTGTCTTAGCAAAACGCGAGTCGAGGCGGACGTCATCGCGGTCGCGATGACGAACGCCGAGACGAGCACGTGACACCACTGCCACCCTGTCTTAGCGAAACGCGAGTCGAGGCGGACGTCGTCGCGGTAGCGATGACGGACGCCGAGACAAGCACGTGAGACCACTGTCACCCTGTCTTAGCAAAACGCGAGTCAAGGCGGACGTCGTCGCGGTAGCGAGGACGGACGCCGAGACGAGCACGTGACAGCACTGCCACCCTGTCTTAGCAAAATGCGAGTCGAGGCGTACGTCGTCGCGGTAGCGATGACGGACGCCGAGACGAGCATGTGACACCACTGCCACCCTGTCTTAGCGAAACGCGAGTCGAGGCGGACGTCGTCGCGGTAGCGACGACGGACGCCGAGACAAGCACGTGACTCCACTGCCACCCTGTGTTAGTGTAAAGCGAGTCGAGGCGGACGTCGTCGCGGTAGCGATGACGGACGCCGAGACGAGCACGTGACACCACTGCCATCCTGTCTTAGCGTAATGCGAGTCGAGGCGGACGTCGTCGCGGTACCGACTACGATGCCGAGACGAGCACGTGACACAACTGCCACCCTGTCTATCTTAGGGTAACGCGAGTCCAGGCGGACGTCGTCGCGGTAGCGACGACGGACGCCGAGACGAGCACGTGACACCACTGCCACCCTGTCTTAGCAAAACGTGAGTCGAGGCGGACGTCGTCGCGGTAGCGAGGACGGACGCCGAGACGAGCATGTGACACCACTGCCACCCTGTCTTAGCGAAACGTGAGTCGAGGCGAACGTCGTCGCGGTAGCGACGACGGACGCCGAGACGAGCACGTGACACCACTGCCAACCTGTCTTAGCGTAATGCGAGTCGAGGCGGACGTCGTCGCGGTAGCGACGATGGACGCCGAGACGAGCACGTGACACCACTGCCACCCTGTCTTAGCGTAACGCGAGTCGAGGCAGACGTCGTCGCGGTAGCGACGATGGACGCCGAGACAAGCACGTGACACCACTGCCATCCTGTCTTAGCGAAACGCGTGTCGAGGCGGACGTCGTCGCGGTAGCAACGATGGACGCCGAGACGAGCACGTGACACCACTGCCATCCTGTCTTAGCGTAATGCGAGTCGAGGCGGACGTCGTCGCGGTAGCGAATACGACGGCGAGACGAGCACGTGACACAACTGCCACCCTGTCTTAGCAAAACGCCAGTCGAGGCGGACATCGTCGCGGTAGCGACGACAGACGCCTAGGCAAGCACGTGACTCCACTGCCACCCTATGTTAGCGTAACGCGAGTCGAGGCGGACGTCGTCGCGGTAGCGATGACGGACGCCGAGACGAGCACGTGACACCACTGCCATCCTGTCTTAGCGTAATGCGAGTCGAGGCGGACGTCGTCGCGGTAGCGACTACGACGCCGAGACGAGCACGTGACAGCACTGCCACCCTGTCTTAGCAAATTGCGAGTCGAGGCGGACGTCGTCGCGGTAGCGATGACGGACGCCGAGACGAGCATGTGACACCACTGCCACCCTGTCTTAGCGAAACGCGAGTCGAGGCGGACGTTGTCGCGGTAGCGACGACGGACGCCGAGACGAGGACGTGACACCACTGCCATCCTGTCTTAGCGTAATGCGAGTCGAGGCGGACGTCGTCGGGGTAGAGACTACGACGCCGAGACGAGCACGTGACACAACTGCCACCCTGTCTATCTTAGGGTAATGCGAGTCGAGGCGGACGTCATCGCAGTAGCGATGACGGACGCCAAGACGAGCACGTGACACCACTGCCACCCTGTCTTAGCAAAACGCGAGTCGAGGCGGACGTCGTCGCGGTAGCGATGACGGACGCCGAGACGAGCACGTTACACCACTGCCACCCTGTCTTAGCGAAACGCGAGTCAAGCCGACGTCGTCGCGATAGCGATGACGGACGCCGAGACGAGCACGTGACACCACTGCCATCCTGTCTTAGCGTAATGCGAGTCGAGGCGGACGTCGTCGCGGTAGCGACTACGACGCCGAGACGAGCACGTGACACAACTGCCACCCTGTCTATCTTAGGGTAACGCGAGTCGAGGCGGACGTCGTCGCGGTAGCGGCGACGGACGCCGAGACGAGCACGTGACACCACTCCCACCCTGTCTTAGCAAAACGCGAGTCGAGGCGGACGTCGTCGCGGTAGCGACGACGGACGCCAAGACAAGCACGTGACACCACTGCCACCCTGTCTTAGCGTAACGCGAGTCGAGGCAGACGTCGTCGCGGTAGCGACGATGGACGCCGAGACGAGCACGTGACACCACTGCCATCCTGTCTTAGCGAAACGCGTGTCGAGGCGGACGTCGTCGCGGTAGCGACGATGGACGCCGAGACGAGCACGTGACACCACTGCCATCCTGTCTTAGCAAAACGCGAGTCGAGGCAGACGTCATCGCGGTCGCGATGACGAACGCCGAGACGAGCACGTGACACCACTGCCACCCTGTCTTAGCGAAACGCGAGTCGAGGCGGACGTCGTCGCGGTAGCGGCGACGGACGCCGAGACAAGCACGTGAGACCATTGTCACCCTGTCTTAGCAAAACGCGAGTCGAGGCGGACGTCGTCGCGGTAGCGATGACGGACGCCGAGACGAGCACGTGACAGCACTGCCACCCTGTCTTAGCAAAACGCGAGTCGAGGCGTACGTCGTCGCGGTAGCGAGGACGGACGCCGAGATGAGCACGTGACACCACTGCCACCCTGTCTTAGCGAAACGCGAGTCGAGGCGGACGTCGTCGCGATAGCGACGACGGACGCCGAGACGAGCACGTGACACCACTGCCATCCTGTCTTAGCGTAATGCGAGTCGAGGCGGACGTCGTCGCGGTAGCGAATACGACGCCGAGACGAGCACGTGACACAACTGCCACCCTCTCTTAGCAAAACGCGAGTCGAGGCGGACGTCGTCGCGGTAGCGACGACGGACGCCAAGACAAGCACGTGACTCCACTGCCACCCTGTGTTAGCGTAACGCGAGTCGAGGCGGACGTCGTCGTGGTAGCGATGACGGACGCCGAGACAAGCACGTGACACCACTTCCATCCTGTCTTAGCGTAATGCGAGTCGAGGCGGACGTCGTCGCGGTAGCGACTACGACGCCGAGACGAGCACGTGACACAACTGCCACCCTGTCTATCTTAGGGTAACGCGAGTCCAGGCGGACGTCGTCGCGGTAGCGACGACGGACGCCGAGACGAGCACGTGACACCACTGCCACCCTGTCTTAGCAAAACGTGAGTCGAGGCGGACGTCGTCGCGGTAGCGAGGACGGACGCTGAGACGAGCACGTGACACCACTGCCACCCTGTCTTACCGAAACGTGAGTCGAGGCGAACGTCGTCGCGGTAGCGACGACGGACGCCGAGACGAGCACGTGACATCACTGCCAACATGTCTTAGCGTAATGCGAGTCGAGGCGGACGTCGTCGCGGTAGCGACGATGGACGCCGAGACGAGCACGTGACACCAGTGCCACCCTGTCTTAGCGTTACGCGAGTCGAGGCAGACGTCGTCGCGGTAGCGACGATGGACGCCGAGACGAGCACGTGACACCACTGCCATCCTGTCTTAGCGAAGCGCGTGTCGAGGCGGACGTCGTCGCGGTAGCGACGATGGACGCCGAGACGAGCACGTGACACCACTGCCATCCTGTCTTAGCAAAACGCGAGTCGAGGCAGACGTCATCGCGGTCGCGATGACGAACGCCGAGACGAGCACGTGACACCACTGCCACCCTGTCTTAGCGAAACGCGAGTCGAGGCGGACGTCGTCGCGGTAGCGACGACGGACGCCGAGACAAGCACGTGAGACCATTGTCACCCTGTCTTAGCAAAACGCGAGTCGAGGCGGACGTCGTCGCGGTAGCGATGACGGACGCCGAGACGAGCACGTGACAGCACTGCCACCCTGTCTTAGCAAAACGCGAGTCGAGGCGTACGTCGTCGCGGTAGCGATGACGGACGCCGAGACGAGCACGTGACACCACTGCCACCCTGTCTTAGCGAAACGCGAGTCGAGGCGGACGTCGTCGCGATAGCGACGACGGACGCCGAGACGAGCACGTGACACCACTGCCATCCTGTCTTAGCGTAATGCGAGTCGAGGCGGACGTCGTCGCGGTAGCGAATACGACGCCGAGACGAGCACGTGACACAACTGCCACCCTGTCTTAGCAAAAGGCGACTCGAGGCGGACGTCGTCGCGGTAGCGACGACGGACGCCGAGACAAGCACGTGACTCCACTGCCACCCTGTGTTAGCGTAACGCGAGTCGAGGCGGACGTCGTCGCGGTAGCGATGACGGACGCCGAGACGAGCACATGACACCACTGCCATCCTGTCTTAGCGTAATGCGAGTCGAGGCGGACGTCGTCGCGGTAGCGACTACGACGCCGAGACGAGCACGTGACACAACTGCCACCCTGTCTATCTGAGGGTAACGCGAGTCTAGGCGGACGTCGTCGCGGTAGCGACGACGGACGCCGAGACGAGCGCGTGACACCACTGCCACCCTGTCTAGCAAAACGTTAGTCGAGGCGGACGTCGTCGCGGTAGCGAGGACGGACGCCGAGACGAGCACGTGACACCACTGCCACCCTGTCTTAGCGAAACGTGAGTCGAGGCGAACGTCGTCGCGGTAGTGACGACGGACGCCGAGACGAGCACGTGACACCACTGCCAACCTGTCTTAGCGTAATGCGAGTCGAGGCGGACGTCGTCGCGGTAGCGACGATGGACGCCGAGACGAGCACGTGACACCACTGCCACCCTGTCTTAGCGTAACGCGAGTCGAGGCGGACGTCATCGCGGTCGCGATGACGAACGCCGAGACGAGCACGTGACACCACTGCCACCCCGTCTTAGCGAAACGCGAGTCGAGGCGGACGTCGTCGCGGTAGCGACGACGGACGCCGAGACAAGCACGTGAGACCACTGTCACCCTGTCTTAGCAAAACGCGAGTCGAGGCGGACGTCGTTGCGGTAGCGATGACGGACGCCGACACGAGCACGTGACAGCACTGCCACCCTGTCTTAGCAAAACGCGAGTCGAGGCGTACGTCGTCGCGGTAGCGATGACGGACGACGAGACGAGCACGTGACACCACTGCCACCCTGTCTATCTTAGGGTAACGCG
Source organism: Aegilops umbellulata (assembly GCA_032464435.1). Classification (NCBI taxonomy): domain Eukaryota; kingdom Viridiplantae; phylum Streptophyta; class Magnoliopsida; order Poales; family Poaceae; genus Aegilops; species Aegilops umbellulata. Next base: position 140,724,350 of record CP136054.1, on the reverse strand, counting down.
AGTCGAGGCGGACGTCGTCGCGGTAGCGGCGACGGACGCCGAGACGAGCACGTGACACCACTGCCACCCCGTCTTAGCGAAACGCGAGTCGAGGCGGACGTCATCGCGGTAGCGACGACGGACGCCGAGACAAGCACGTGAGACCACTGTCACCCTGTCTTAGCAAAACGCGAGTCGAGGCGGTCGTCGTCGCGGTAGCGATGACGGACGCCGACACGAGCACGTGACAGCACTGCCACCCTGTCTTAGCAAAACGCGAGTCGAGGCGTACGTCGTCGCGGTAGCGATGACGGACGACGAGACGAGCACGTGACACCACTGCCACCCTGTCTATCTTAGGGTAACGCGAGTCGAGGCGGACGTCGTCGCGGTAGCGGCGACGGACGCCGAGACGAGCACGTGACACCACTGCCACCCTGTCTTAGCAAAATGCGAGTCGAGGCGGACGTCGTCGCGGTAGCGACGACGAACGCCGAGACAAGCACGTGACACCACTGCCACCCTGTCTTAGCGTAACGCGAGTCGAGGCGGACGTCATCGCGATAGCGACGACGGACGCCGAGACGAGCACGTGACACCACTGCCATCCTGTCTTAGCGAAACGCGTGTCGAGGCGGACGTCGTCGCGGTAGCGACGATGGACGCAGAGACGAGCACGTGACACCACTGCCATCCTGTCTTAGCAAAACGCGAGTCGAGGCGGACGTCATCGCGGTCGCGATGACGAACGCCGAGACGAGCACGTGACACCACTGCCACCCTGTCTTAGCGAAACGCGAGTCGAGGCGGACGTCGTCGCGGTAGCGATGACGGACGCCGAGACAAGCACGTGAGACCACTGTCACCCTGTCTTAGCAAAACGCGAGTCAAGGCGGACGTCGTCGCGGTAGCGAGGACGGACGCCGAGACGAGCACGTGACAGCACTGCCACCCTGTCTTAGCAAAATGCGAGTCGAGGCGTACGTCGTCGCGGTAGCGATGACGGACGCCGAGACGAGCATGTGACACCACTGCCACCCTGTCTTAGCGAAACGCGAGTCGAGGCGGACGTCGTCGCGGTAGCGACGACGGACGCCGAGACAAGCACGTGACTCCACTGCCACCCTGTGTTAGCGTAAAGCGAGTCGAGGCGGACGTCGTCGCGGTAGCGATGACGGACGCCGAGACGAGCACGTGACACCACTGCCATCCTGTCTTAGCGTAATGCGAGTCGAGGCGGACGTCGTCGCGGTACCGACTACGATGCCGAGACGAGCACGTGACACAACTGCCACCCTGTCTATCTTAGGGTAACGCGAGTCCAGGCGGACGTCGTCGCGGTAGCGATGACGGACGCCGAGACGAGCACGTGACACCACTGCCACCCTGTCTTAGCAAAACGTGAGTCGAGGCGGACGTCGTCGCGGTAGCGAGGACGGACGCCGAGACGAGCATGTGACACCACTGCCACCCTGTCTTAGCGAAACGTGAGTCGAGGCGAACGTCGTCGCGGTAGCGACGACGGACGCCGAGACGAGCACGTGACACCACTGCCAACCTGTCTTAGCGTAATGCGAGTCGAGGCGGACGTCGTCGCGGTAGCGACGATGGACGCCGAGACGAGCACGTGACACCACTGCCACCCTGTCTTAGCGTAACGCGAGTCGAGGCAGACGTCGTCGCGGTAGCGACGATGGACGCCGAGACAAGCACGTGACACCACTGCCATCCTGTCTTAGCGAAACGCGTGTCGAGGCGGACGTCGTCGCGGTAGCAACGATGGACGCCGAGACGAGCACGTGACACCACTGCCATCCTGTCTTAGCGTAATGCGAGTCGAGGCGGACGTCGTCGCGGTAGCGAATACGACGGCGAGACGAGCACGTGACACAACTGCCACCCTGTCTTAGCAAAACGCCAGTCGAGGCGGACATCGTCGCGGTAGCGACGACAGACGCCTAGGCAAGCACGTGACTCCACTGCCACCCTATGTTAGCGTAACGCGAGTCGAGGCGGACGTCGTCGCGGTAGCGATGACGGACGCCGAGACGAGCACGTGACACCACTGCCATCCTGTCTTAGCGTAATGCGAGTCGAGGCGGACGTCGTCGCGGTAGCGACTACGACGCCGAGACGAGCACGTGACACAACTGCCACCCTGTCTATCTTAGGGTAACGCGAGTCCAGGCGGACGTCGTCGCGGTAGCGACGACGGACGCCGAGACGAGCACGTGACACCACTGCCACCCTGTCTTAGCAAAACGTGAGTCGAGGCGGACGTCGTCGCGGTAGCGAGGACGGACGCCGAGACGAGCACGTGACACCACTGCCACCCTGTCTTAGCGAAACGGGAGTCGAGGCGAACGTCGTCACGGTAGCGACGACGGACGCCGAGACGAGCATGTGACACCACTGCCAACCTGTCTTAGCGTAATGCGAGTCGAGGCGGACGTCGTCGCGGTAGCGACGATGGACGCCGAGACGAGCACGTGACACCACTGCCACCCTGTCTTAGCGTAACGCGAGTCGAGGCAGAGGTCGTCGCGGTAGTGACGACGGACGCCGAGACGAGCACGTGACACCACTGCCACCCTGTCTTAGCGAAACACGAGTCGAGGCGGACGTCATCGCGGTCGCGATGACGAACGCCGAGACGAGCACGTGACACCACTGCCACCCCGTCTTAGCGAAACGCGAGTCGAGGCGGACGTCGTCGCTGTAGCGACGATGGACGCCGAGACGAGCACGTGACACCACTGCCAACCTGTCTTAGCGTAATGCGAGTCGAGGCGGACGTCGTCGCGGTAGCGACGATGGACGCCGAGACGAGCACGTGATACCACTGCCACCCTGTCTTAGCGTAACGCGAGTCGAGGCAGACGTCGTCGCGGTAGCGACGATGGACGCCGAGACAAGCACGTGACACCACTGCCATCCTGTCTTAGCGAAACGCGTGTCGAGGCGGACGTCGTCGCGGTAGCGACGATGGACGCCGAGACGAGCACGTGACACCACTGCCATCCTGTCTTAGCGTAATGCGAGTCGAGGCGGACGTCGTCGCGGTAGCGAATACGACGGCGAGACGAGCACGTGACACAACTGCCACCCTGTCTTAGCAAAACGCCAGTCGAGGCGGACATCGTCGCGGTAGCGACGACAGACGCCTAGGCAAGCACGTGACTCCACTGCCACCCTATGTTAGCGTAACGCGAGTCGAGGCGGACGTCGTCGCGGTAGCGATGACGGACGCCGAGACGAGCACGTGACACCACTGCCATCCTGTCTTAGCGTAATGCGAGTCGAGGCGGACGTCGTCGCGGTAGCGACTACGACGCCGAGACGAGCACGTGACACAACTGCCACCCTGTCTATCTTAGGGTAACGCGAGTCCAGGCGGACGTCGTCGCGGTAGCGACGACGGACGCCGAGACGAGCACGTGACACCACTGCCACCCTGTCTTAGCAAAACGTGAGTCGAGGCGGACGTCGTCGCGGTAGCGAGGACGGACGCCGAGACGAGCACGTGACACCACTGCCACCCTGTCTTAGCGAAACGTGAGTCGAGGCGAACGTCGTCACGGTAGCGACGACGGACGCCGAGACGAGCACGTGACACCACTGCCAACCTGTCTTAGCGTAATGCGAGTCGAGGCGGACGTCGTCGCGGTAGCGACGATGGACGCCGAGACGAGCACGTGACACCACTGCCACCCTGTCTTAGCGTAACGCGAGTCGAGGCAGAGGTCGTCGCGGTAGCGACGACGGACGCCGAGACGAGCACGTGACACCACTGCCACCCTGTCTTAGCGAAACACGAGTCGAGGCGGACGTCATCGCGGTCGCGATGACGAACGCCGAGACGAGCACGTGACACCACTGCCACCCCGTCTTAGCGAAACGCGAGTCGAGGCGGACGTCGTCGCTGTAGCGACGATGGACGCCGAGACAAGCACGTGAGACCACTGTCACCCTGTCTTAGCAAAACGCGAGTCGAGGCGGACGTCGTCGCGGTAGCGATGACGGACGCCGAGACGAGCACGTGACAGCACTGCCACACTGTCTTAGCAAAACGCGAGTCGAGGCGTACGTCGTCGCGGTAGCGATGACGGACGACGAGACGAGCACGTGACACCACTGCCACCCTGTCTATCTTAGGGTAACACGAGTCGAGGCGGACGTCGTCGCGGTAGCGGCGACGGACGCCGAGACGAGCACGTGACACCACTGCCACCCTGTCTTAGCAAAATGCGAGTCGAGGCGGACGTCGTCGCGGTAGCGACGACGAACGCCGAGACAAGCACGTGACACCACTGCCACACTGTCTTAGCGTAACGCGAGTCGAGGCGGACGTCGTCGCGATAGCGACGACGGACGCCGAGACGAGCACGTGACACCACTGCCATCCTGTCTTAGCGAAACGCGTGTCGAGGCGGACGTCGTCGCGGTAGCGACGAGGGACGCAGAGACGAGCACGTGACACCACTGCCATCCTGTCTTAGCAAAACGCGAGTCGAGGCGGACGTCATCGCGGTCGCGATGACGAACGCCGAGACGAGCACGTGACACCACTGCCACCCTGTCTTAGCGAAACGCGAGTCGAGGCGGACGTCGTCGCGATAGCGACGACGGACGCCGAGACGAGCACGTGACACCACTGCCATCCTGTCTTAGCGTAATGCGAGTCGAGGCGGACGTCGTCGCGGTAGCGAATACGACGCCGAGACGAGCACGTGACACAACTGCCACCCTGTCTTAGCAAAAGGCGACTCGAGGCGGACGTCGTCGCGGTAGCGACGACGGACGCCGAGACAAGCACGTGACTCCACTGCCACCCTGTGTTAGCGTAACGCGAGTCGAGGCGGACGTCGTCGCGGTAGCGATGACGGACGCCGAGACGAGCACATGACACCACTGCCATCCTGTCTTAGCGTAATGCGAGTCGAGGCGGACGTCGTCGCGGTAGCGACTACGACGCCGAGACGAGCACGTGACACAACTGCCACCCTGTCTATCTTAGGGTAACGCGAGTCTAGGCGGACGTCGTCGCGGTAGCGACGACGGACGCCGAGACGAGCGCGTGACACCACTGCCACCCTGTCTTAGCAAAACGTTAGTCGAGGCGGACGTCGTCGCGGTAGCGAGGACGGACGCCGAGACGAGCACGTGACACCACTGCCACCCTGTCTTAGCGAAACGTGAGTCGAGGCGAACGTCGTCGCGGTAGCGACGACGGACGCCGAGACGAGCACGTGACACCACTGCCAACCTGTCTTAGCGTAATGCGAGTCGAGGCGGACGTCGTCGCGGTAGCGACGATGGACGCCGAGACGAGCACGTGACACCACTGCCACCCTGTCTTAGCGTAACGCGAGTCGAGGCGGACGTCATCGCGGTCGCGATGACGAACGCCGAGACGAGCACGTGACACCACTGCCACCCCGTCTTAGCGAAACGCGAATCGAGGCGGACGTCGTCGCGGTAGCGACGACGGACGCCAAGACAAGCACGTTAGACCACTGTCACCCTGTCTTAGCAAAACGCGAGTCGAGGCGGACGTCGTTGCGGTAGCGATGACGGACGCCGACACGAGCACGTGACAGCACTGCCACCCTGTCTTAGCAAAACGCGAGTCGAGGCGTACGTCGTCGCGGTAGCGATGACGGACGACGAGACGAGCACGTGACACCACTGCCACCCTGTCTATCTTAGGGTAACGCGAGTCGAGGCGGACGTCGTCGCGGTAGCGGCGACGGACGCCGAGACGAGCACGTGACACCACTGCCACCCCGTCTTAGCGAAACGCGAGTCGAGGCGGACGTCGTCGCGGTAGCGACGACGGACGCCGAGACAAGCACGTGAGACCACTGTCACCCTGTCTTAGCAAAACGCGAGTCGAGGCGGTCGTCGTCGCGGTAGCGATGACGGACGCCGACACGAGCACGTGACAGCACTGCCACCCTGTCTTAGCAAAACGCGAGTCGAGGCGTACGTCGTCGCGGTAGCGATGACGGACGACGAGACGAGCACGTGACACCACTGCCACCCTGTCTATCTTAGGGTAACGCGAGTCGAGGCGGACGTCGTCGCGGTAGCGGCGACGGACACCGAGACGAGCACGTGACACCACTGCCACCCTGTCTTAGCAAAATGCGAGTCGAGGCGGACGTCGTCGCGGTAGCGACGACGAACGCCGAGACAAGCACGTGACACCACTGCCACCCTGTCTTAGCGTAACGCGAGTCGAGGCGGACGTCGTCGCGATAGCGACGACGGACGCCGAGACGAGCACGTGACACCACTGCCATCCTGTCTTAGCGAAACGCGTGTCGAGGCGGACGTCGTCGCGGTAGCGACGATGGACGCAGAGACGAGCACGTGACACCACTGCCATCCTGTCTTAGCAAAACGCGAGTCGAGGCGGACGTCATCGCGGTCGCGATGACGAACGCCGAGACGAGCACGTGACACCACTGCCACCCTGTCTTAGCGAAACGCGAGTCGAGGCGGACGTCGTCGCGGTAGCGATGACGGACGCCGAGACAAGCACGTGAGACCACTGTCACCCTGTCTTAGCAAAACGCGAGTCGAGGCGGACGTCGTCGCGGTAGCGATGACGGACGCCGAGACGAGCACGTGACAGCACTGCCACCCTGTCTTAGCAAAATGCGAGTCGAGGCGTACGTCGTCGCGGTAGCGATGACGGACGCCGAGACGAGCATGTGACACCACTGCCACCCTGTCTTAGCGAAACGCGAGTCGAGGCGGACGTCGTCGCGGTAGCGACGACGGACGCCGAGACAAGCACGTGACTCCACTGCCACCCTGTGTTAGCGTAAAGCGAGTCGAGGCGGACGTCGTCGCGGTAGCGATGACGGACGCCGAGACGAGCACGTGACACCACTGCCATCCTGTCTTAGCGTAATGCGAGTCGAGGCGGACGTCGTCGCGGTACCGACTACGATGCCGAGACGAGCACGTGACACAACTGCCACCCTGTCTATCTTAGGGTAACGCGAGTCCAGGCGGACGTCGTCGCGGTAGCGACGATGGACGCCGAGACGAGCACGTGACACCACTGCCACCCTGTCTTAGCAAAACGCGAGTCGAGGCGGACGTCGTCGCGGTAGCGATGACGGACGCCGAGACGAGCACGTGACACCACTGCCACCCTGTCTTAGCAAAACGTGAGTCGAGGCGGACGTCGTCGCGGTAGCGAGGACGGACGCCGAGACGAGCATGTGACACCACTGCCACCCTGTCTTAGCGAAACGTGAGTCGAGGCGAACGTCGTCGCGGTAGCGACGACGGACGCCGAGACGAGCACGTGACACCACTGCCAACCTGTCTTAGCGTAATGCGAGTCGAGGCGGACGTCGTCGCGGTAGCGACGATGGACGCCGAGACGAGCACGTGACACCACTGCCACCCTGTCTTAGCGTAACGCGAGTCGAGGCAGACGTCGTCGCGGTAGCGACGATGGACGCCGAGACAAGCACGTGACACCACTGCCATCCTGTCTTAGCGAAACGCGTGTCGAGGCGGACGTCGTCGCGGTAGCGACGATGGACGCCGAGACGAGCACGTGACACCACTGCCATCCTGTCTTAGCGTAATGCGAGTCGAGGCGGACGTCGTCGCGGTAGCGAATACGACGCCGAGACGAGCACGTGACACAACTGCCACCCTGTCTATCTTAGGGTAACGCGAGTCCAGGCGGACGTCGTCGCGGTAGCGACGACGGACGCCGAGACGAGCACGTGACACCACTGCCACCCTGTCTTAGCAAAACGTGAGTCGAGGCGGACGTCGTCGCGGTAGCGAGGACGGACGCCGAGACGAGCACGTGACACCACTGCCACCCTGTCTTAGCGAAACGTGAGTCGAGGCGAACGTCGTCACGGTAGCGACGACGGACGCCGAGACGAGCACGTGACACCACTGCCAACCTGTCTTAGCGTAATGCGAGTCGAGGCGGACGTCGTCGCGGTAGCGACGATGGACGCCGAGACGAGCACGTGACACCACTGCCACCCTGTCTTAGCGTAACGCGAGTCGAGGCAGAGGTCGTCGCGGTAGCGACGACGGACGCCGAGACGAGCACGTGACACCACTGCCACCCTGTCTTAGCGAAACACGAGTCGAGGCGGACGTCATCGCGGTCGCGATGACGAACGCCGAGACGAGCACGTGACACCACTGCCACCCCGTCTTAGCGAAACGCGAGTCGAGGCGGACGTCGTCGCTGTAGCGACGATGGACGCCGAGACAAGCACGTGAGACCACTGTCACCCTGTCTTAGCAAAACGCGAGTCGAGGCGGACGTCGTCGCGGTAGCGATGACGGACGCCGAGACGAGCACGTGACAGCACTGCCACACTGTCTTAGCAAAACGCGAGTCGAGGCGTACGTCGTCGCGGTAGCGATGACGGACGACGAGACGAGCACGTGACACCACTGCCACCCTGTCTATCTTAGGGTAACACGAGTCGAGGCGGACGTCGTCGCGGTAGCGGCGACGGACGCCGAGACGAGCACGTGACACCACTGCCACCCTGTCTTAGCAAAATGCGAGTCGAGGCGGACGTCGTCGCGGTAGCGACGACGAACGCCGAGACAAGCACGTGACACCACTGCCACACTGTCTTAGCGTAACGCGAGTCGAGGCGGACGTCGTCGCGATAGCGACGACGGACGCCGAGACGAGCACGTGACACCACTGCCATCCTGTCTTAGCGAAACGCGTGTCGAGGCGGACGTCGTCGCGGTAGCGACGATGGACGCAGAGACGAGCACGTGACACCACTGCCATCCTGTCTTAGCAAAACGCGAGTCGAGGCGGACGTCATCGCGGTCGCGATGACGAACGCCGAGACGAGCACGTGACACCACTGCCACCCTGTCTTAGCGAAACGCGAGTCGAGGCGGACGTCGTCGCGGTAGCGACGATGGACGCCGAGACAAGCACGTGAGACCACTGTCACCCTGTCTTAGCAAAACGCGAGTCGAGGCGGACGTCGTCGCGGTAGCGATGACGGACGCCGAGACGAGCACATGACAGCGCTGCCACCCTGTCTTAGCAAAACGCGAGTCGAGGCGTACGTCGTCGCGGTAGCGATGACGGACGCCGAGACGAGCATGTGACACCACTGCCACCCTGTCTTAGCGAAACGCGAGTCGAGGCGGACGTCGTCGCGGTAGCGACGACGGACGCCGAGACAAGCACGTGACTCCACTGCCACCCTGTGTTAGCGTAACGCGAGTCGAGGCGGACGTCGTCGCGGTAGCGATGACGGACGCCGAGACGAGCACGTGACACCACTGCCATCCTGTCTTAGCGTAATGCGAGTCGAGGCGGACGTCGTCGCGGTAGCGACTACGACGCCGAGACGAGCACGTGACACAACTGCCACCCTGTCTATCTTAGGGTAATGCGAGTCCAGGCGGACGTCGTCGCGGTAGCGACGATGGACGCCGAGACGAGCACGTGACACCACTGCCACCCTGTCTTAGCAAAACGTGAGTCGAGGCGGACGTCGTCGCGGTAGCGAGGACGGACGCCGAGACGAGCATGTGACACCACTGCCACCCTGTCTTAGCGAAACGTGAGTCGAGGCGAACGTCGTCGCGGTAGCGACGACGGACGCCGAGGTGAGCACGTGACACCACTGCCAACCTGTCTTAGCGTTATGCGAGTCGAGGCGGACGTCGTCACGGTAGCGACGATGGACGCCGAGACGAGCACGTGACACCACTGCCACCCTGTCTTAGCGTAACGCGAGTCGAGGCAGACGTCGTCGCGGTAGCGATGATGGACGCCGAGACGAGCACGTGACACCACTGCCATCCTGTCTTAGCGAAACGGGTGTCGAGGCGGACGTCGTCGCGGTAGCGACGATGGACGCCGAGACGAGCACGTGACACCACTGCCATCCTGTCTTAGCAAAACGCGAGTCGAGGCAGACGTCATCGCGGTCGCGATGACGAAGGCCGAGACGAGCACGTGACACCACTGCCACCCTGTCTTAGCGAAACGCGAGTCGAGGCGGACGTCGTCGCGGTAGCGACGACGGACGCCGAGACAAGCACGTGAGACCATTGTCACCCTGTCTTAGCAAAACGCGAGTCGAGGCGGACGTCGTCGCGGTAGCGATGACGGACGCCGAGACGAGCACGTGACACCACTGCCATCCTGTCTTAGCGTAATGCGAGTCGAGGCGGACGTCGTCGCGGTAGCGAATACGACGCCGAGACGAGCACGTGACACAACTGCCACCCTGTCTTAGCAAAACGCGAGTCGAGGCGGACGTCGTCGCGGTAGCGACGACGGACGCCGAGACAAGCACGTGACTCCACTGCCACCCTGTGTTAGCGTAACGCGAGTCGAGGCGGAGGTCGTCGCGGTAGCGACGACGGACGCCGAGACGAGCACGTGACACCACTGCCATCCTATCTTAGCGTAACGCGAGTCGAGGCGGACGTCGTCGCGGTAGCGACGACGGACGCCGAGACAAGCACGTGAGACCATTGTCACCCTGTCTTAGCAAAACGCGAGTCGAGGCGGACGTCGTCGCGGTAGCGATGACGGACGCCGAGACGAGCACGTGACACCACTGCCATCCTGTCTTAGCGTAATGCGAGTCGAGGCGGACGTCGTCGCGGTAGCGAGGACGGACGCCGAGACGAGCACGTGACACCACTGCCACCCTGTCTTAGCGTAACGCGAGTCGAGGCGGACGTCGTCACGATAGCGATGACGGACGCCGAGACGAGCACGTGACACCACTGCCAACCTGTCTTAGCGTAATGCGAGTCGAGGCGGACGTCGTCGCGGTAGCGACGACGGACGCCGAGACGAGCATGTGACACCACTGCCACCCTGTCTTAGCGTAACGCGAGTCGAGGCGGAGGTCGTCGCGGTAGCGACGACGGACGCCGAGACGAGCACGTGAGACCACTGTCACCCTGTCTTAGCAAAACGCGAGTCGAGGCGGACGTCGTCGCGGTAGCGATGACGGACGCCGAGACGAGCACATGACAGCGCTGCCACCCTGTCTTAGCAAAACGCGAGTCGAGGCGTACGTCGTCGCGGTAGCGATGACGGACGCCGAGACGAGCATGTGACACCACTGCCACCCTGTCTTAGCGAAACGCGAGTCGAGGCGGACGTCGTCGCGGTAGCGACGACGGACGCCGAGACAAGCACGTGACTCCACTGCCACCCTGTGTTAGCGTAACGCGAGTCGAGGCGGACGTCGTCGCGGTAGCGATGACGGACGCCGAGACGAGCACGTGACACCACTGCCATCCTGTCTTAGCGTAATGCGAGTCGAGGCGGACGTCGTCGCGGTAGCGACTACGACGCCGAGACGAGCACGTGACACAACTGCCACCCTGTCTATCTTAGGGTAATGCGAGTCCAGGCGGACGTCGTCGCGGTAGCGACGATGGACGCCGAGACGAGCACGTGACACCACTGCCACCCTGTCTTAGCAAAACGTGAGTCGAGGCGGACGTCGTCGCGGTAGCGAGGACGGACGCCGAGACGAGCATGTGACACCACTGCCACCCTGTCTTAGCGAAACGTGAGTCGAGGCGAACGTCGTCGCGGTAGCGACGACGGACGCCGAGACGAGCACGTGACACCACTGCCAACCTGTCTTAGCGTTATGCGAGTCGAGGCGGACGTCGTCACGGTAGCGACGATGGACGCCGAGACGAGCACGTGACACCACTGCCACCCTGTCTTAGCGTAACGCGAGTCGAGGCAGACGTCGTCGCGGTAGCGATGATGGACGCCGAGACGAGCACGTGACACAACTGCCATCCTGTCTTAGCGAAACGGGTGTCGAGGCGGACGTCGTCGCGGTAGCGACGATGGACGCAGAGACGAGCACGTGACACCACTGCCATCCTGTCTTAGCAAAACGCGAGTCGAGGCAGACGTCATCGCGGTCGCGATGACGAACGCCGAGACGAGCACGTGACACCACTGCCACCCTGTCTTAGCGAAACGCGAGTCGAGGCGGACGTCGTCGCGGTAGCGACGACGGACGCCGAGACAAGCACGTGAGACCATTGTCACCCTGTCTTAGCAAAACGCGAGTCGAGGCGGACGTCGTCGCGGTAGCGATGACGGACGCCGAGACGAGCACGTGACACCACTGCCATCCTGTCTTAGCGTAATGCGAGTCGAGGCGGACGTCGTCGCGGTAGCGAATACGACGCCGAGACGAGCACGTGACACAACTGCCACCCTGTCTTAGCAAAACGCGAGTCGAGGCGGACGTCGTCGCGGTAGCGACGACGGACGCCGAGACAAGCACGTGACTCCACTGCCACCCTGTGTTAGCGTAACGCGAGTCGAGGCGGAGGTCGTCGCGGTAGCGACGACGGACGCCGAGACGAGCACGTGACACCACTGCCATCCTATCTTAGCGTAACGCGAGTCGAGGCGGACGTCGTCGCGGTAGCGACGACGGATGCCGAGAAAAGCACGTGAGACCATTGTCACCCTGTCTTAGCAAAACGCGAGTCGAGGCGGACGTCGTCGCGGTAGCGATGACGGACGCCGAGACGAGCACGTGACACCACTGCCATCCTGTCTTAGCGTAATGCGAGTCGAGGCGGACGTCGTCGCGGTAGCGAGGACGGACGCCGAGACGAGCACGTGACACCACTGCCACCCTGTCTTAGCGAAACGTGAGTCGAGGCGAACGTCGTCACGGTAGCGACGACGGACGCCGAGACGAGCACGTGACACCACTGCCAACCTGTCTTAGCGTAATGCGAGTCGAGGCGGACGTCGTCGCGGTAGCGACGACGGACGCCGAGACGAGCATGTGACACCACTGCCACCCTGTCTTAGCGTAACGCGAGTCGAGGCGGAGGTCGTCGCGGTAGCGACGACGGACGCCGAGACGAGCACGTGACACCACTGCCACCCTGTCTTAGCGAAACACGAGTCGAGGCGGACGTCATCGCGGTCGCGATGACGAACGCCGAGACAAGCACGTGACACCACTGCCACCCCGTCTTAGCGAAACGCGAGTCGAGGCGGACGTCGTCGCGGTAGCGACGACGGACGCCGAGACAAGCACGTGAGACCACTGTCACCCTGTCTTAGCAAAACGCGAGTCGAGGCGGACGTCGTCGCGGTAGCGATGACGGACGCCGAGACGAGCACGTGACAGCACTGCCACCCTGTCTTAGCAAAACGCGAGTCGAGGCGTACGTCGTCGCGGTAGCGATGACGGACGACGAGACGAGCACGTGACACCACTGCCACCCTGTCTATCTTAGGGTAACGCGAGTCGAGGCGGACGTCGTCGCGGTAGCGGCGACGGACGCCGAGACGAGCACGTGACACCACTGCCACCCTGTCTTAGCAAAATGCGAGTCGAGGCAGACGTCGTCGCGGTAGCGACGACGAACGCCGAGACAAGCACGTGACACCACTGCCACCCTGTCTTAGCGTAACGCGAGTCGAGGCGGACGTCGTCACGATAGCGATGACGGACGCCGAGACGAGCACGTGACACCACTGCCATCCTGTCTTAGCGAAACGCGTGTCGAGGCGGACGTCGTCGCGGTAGCGACGATGGACGCAGAGACGAGCATGTGACACGACTGCCTTCCTGTCTTAGCAAAACGCGAGTCGAGGAGGACGTCATCACGGTCGCGATGACGAACGCCGAGACGAGCACGTGACACCACTGCCACCCTGTCTTAGCGAAACGCGAGTCGAGGCGGACGTCGTCGCCGTAGCGACGACGGACGCCGAGACAAGCACGTGAGACCACTGTCACCCTGTCTTAGCAAAACGCGAGTCGAGGCGGACGTCGTCGCGGTAGCGATGAAGGACGCCGAGACGAGCATGTGACACCACTGCCACCCTGTCTTAGCGAAACGCGAGTCGAGGCGGACGTCGTCGCGATAGCGACGACGGACGCCGAGACGAGCACGTGACACCACTGCCATCCTGTCTTAGCGTAATGCGAATCGAGGCGGACGTCGTCGCGGTAGCGACTACGATGCCGAGACGAGCACGTGACACAACTGCCACCATGTCTTAGCAAAACGCGAGTCGAGGCGGACTTCGTCGCGGTAGCGACGACGGACGCCGAGACAAGCACGTGACTCCACTGCCACCCTGTCTTAGCGTAACGCGAGTCGAGGCGGACGTCGTCGCGGTTGCGATGACGGACGCCGAGACGAGCACGTGACACCACTGCCATCCTGTCTTAGCGTAATGCGAGTCGAGGCGGACGTCGTCGCGGTAGCGACTACGATGCCGAGACGAGCACGTGACACAACTGCCACCCTGTCTATCTTAGGGTAACGCGAGTCCAGGCGGACGTCGTCGCGGTAGCGACGACGGACGCCGAGACGAGCACGTGACACCACTGCCACCCTGTCTTAGCAAACGCGAGTCGAGGCGGACGTCGTCGCGGTAGCGAGGACGGACGCCGAGACGAGCACGTGACACCACTGCCACCCTGTCTTAGCGAAACGTGAGTCGAGGCGGACGTCGTCGCGGTAGCGACGACGGACGCCGAGACGAGCACGTGACACCACTGCCATCCTGTCTTAGCGTAATGCGAGTCGAGGCGGGCGTCGTCGCGGTAGCGACGATGGACGCCGAGACGAGCACGTGACACCACTGCCACCCTGTCTTAGCGTAACGCGAGTCGAGGCAGACGTTTTCGCGGTAGCGACGACGGACGCCGAGACGAGCACGTGACACCACTGCCACCCTGTCTTAGCGAAACACGAGTCGAGGCGGAAGTCGTCGCGGTAGCAACGACGGACGCCGAGACAAGCATGTGACACCACTGCCACTCTGTCTTAGCGTAACGCGAGTCAAGGCGGACATCGTCGCGATAGCGACGATGGACGCCGAGACGAGCACGTGACACCACTTCCACCCTGTCTTAGCGAAACGCGAGTCGAGGCGGACGTCGTCGCGGTAGCGACGACGGACGCCGAGACAAGCACGTGAGACCACTGTCACCCTGTCTTAGCGAAACGCGAGTCGAGGCGGACGTCGTCGCGGTAGCGACGATGGACGCCGAGACGAGCACGTGACACCACTGCCACCCTATCTATGTTAGGGTCACGCGAGTCGAGGCGGACGTCGTCGCGGTAGCGATGACGGACACCGAGACGAGCACGTGACACCACTGCCATCCTGTCTTAGCGTAATGCGAGTCGAGGCGGACGTCGTCGCGTTTGCGACTACGACGCTGAGACGAGCACGTGACACAACTACCACCCTGTCTATCTTAGCGTAAGGCGAGTCGAGGCGGACGTCATCGCGGTAGCGACGACGGACGCCGAGACGAGCACGTGACACCACTGCCACCCTGTCTTAGCGAAACACGAGTCGAGGCGGACGTCGTCGCGGTAGCGATGACGGACGCCGAGACGAGCACGTGACACCACTGCCAAACTGTCTTAGCGAAACGCGAGTCGAGGCGGACGTCGTCCCGATAGCGACGACGGACGCCGAGACGAGCACGTGACACCACTGCCATCCTGTCTTAGCGTAATGCGAGTCAAGGCGTACGTCGTCGCGGTAGCGACTATGATGCCGAGACGAGTACATGACGCCACTTCCACCCTGTCTTAGCAAAACGCGAGTCGAGGCGGACGTCGTCGCGGTAGCGATGACGGACGCCGAGACGAGCACGTGACACCACTGCCACCATGTCTTAGCGAAACGCGAGTCGAGGCGGACGTCGTTGCGGTAGCGACGATGGACGCCGAGACGAGCACGTGACACCACTGCCACCCTGTCTTAGCGTAACGCGGACGCCGAGACAAGCACGTGACACCACTGCCACCCTGTCTTAGCAAAACGCGAGTCGAGGCGGACGTCGTCGCGGTAGCGATGACGGACGCCGAGACGAGCACGTGACACCACTGCCACCCTGTCTTAGCGAAACGTGAGTCGAGGCGGACGTCGTCGCGGTAGCGACGACGGACGCCGAGACAAGCACGTGAGACCACTGTCACCCTGTCTTAGCGAAACGCGAGTCGAGGCGGACGTCGTCGCGTCAGCGACGATGGACGCCGAGACGAGCACGTGACACCACTGCCACCCTATCTATGTTAGGGTCACGCGAGTCGAGGCGGACGTCGTCGTGGTAGCGATGACGGACGCCGAGACGAGCACGTGACACCACTGCCACCCTGTCTTAGCGAAACGCGAGTCGAGGCGGACGTTGTCGCGATAGCGACGACGGACGCCGAGAAGAGCACGTGACACCACTGCCATCCTGTCTTAGCGTAATGCGAGTCGAGGCGGACGTCGTCGCGGTAGCGACTACGACGCCGAGACGAGCACGTGACACAACTGGCACCCTGTCTATCTTAGCGTAACGCGAGTCGAGGCGGACGTCATCGCGGTAGCGACGACGGACGCCGAGACGAGCACGTGACACCACTGCCACCCTGTCTTAGCGAAACACGAGTCGACGCGGACGTCGTCGCGGTAGCGACGACAGACGCCGAGACGAGCACGTGACACCACTGCCACTTTGTCTTAGCGAAGCGCGAGCCGAGGCGGACGTCGTCGCGGTAGCGACGACGGACGCCGAGACAAGCACGTGAGACCACTGTCACCCTGTCTTAGCGAAACGCGAGTCGAGGCGGACGTCGTCGCGGTAGCGACGATGGACGCCGAGACGAGCACGTGACACCACTCCCACCCTATCTATGTTAGGGTCAAGCAAGTCGAGGCGGACGTCGTGGCGGTAGCGAGGACGGACGCCGAGACGAGCACGTGACACCATTGCCACCCTGTCTTAGCGAAACGGGAGTCGAGGCGGACGTCGTCGCGATAGCGACGACGGACGCCGAGACGAGCACGTGACACCACTGCCATCCTGTCTTAGCGTAATGCGAGTCGAGGCGGACGTCGTCGAGGTAGCGACTACGACGCCGATACGAGCACGTGACACAACTGCCACCCTGTCTATCATAGGGTAACGCGAGTCGAGGCGGACGTCGTCGCGGTAGCGGCGACGTACGCCGAGACGAGCACGTGACACCACTGCCACCCTGTCTTAGCAAAATGCGAGTCGAGGAGGACGTCGTCGCGGTAGCGACGACGGACGCCGAGACAAGCACGTGACACCACTGCCACCCTGTCTTAGCGAAACGCGAGTCGAGGCGGACGTCGTCGCCGTAGCGACGACGGACGCCGAGACAAGCACGTGAGACCACTGTCACCCTGTCTTAGCAAAACGCGAGTCGAGGCGGACGTCGTCGCGGTAGCGATGAAGGACGCCGAGACGAGCATGTGACACCACTGCCACCCTGTCTTAGCGAAACGCGAGTCGAGGCGGACGTCGTCGCGATAGCGACGACGGACGCCGAGACGAGCACGTGACACCACTGCCATCCTGTCTTAGCGTAATGCGAATCGAGGCGGACGTCGTCGCGGTAGCGACTACGATGCCGAGACGAGCACGTGACACAACTGCCACCATGTCTTAGCAAAACGCGAGTCGAGGCGGACTTCGTCGCGGTAGCGACGACGGACGCCGAGACAAGCACGTGACTCCACTGCCACCCTGTCTTAGCGTAACGCGAGTCGAGGCGGACGTCGTCGCGGTTGCGATGACGGACGCCGAGACGAGCACGTGACACCACTGCCATCCTGTCTTAGCGTAATGCGAGTCGAGGCGGACGTCGTCGCGGTAGCGACTACGATGCCGAGACGAGCACGTGACACAACTGCCACCCTGTCTATCTTAGGGTAACACGAGTCCAGGCGGACGTCGTCGCGGTAGCGACGACGGACGCCGAGACGAGCACGTGACACCACTGCCACCCTGTCTTAGCAAACGCGAGTCGAGGCGGACGTCGTCGCGGTAGCGAGGACGGACGCCGAGACGAGCACGTGACACCACTGCCACCCTGTCTTAGCGAAACGTGAGTCGAGGCGGACGTCGTCGCGGTAGCGACGACGGACGCCGAGACGAGCACGTGACACCACTGCCATCCTGTCTTAGCGTAATGCGAGTCGAGGCGGACGTCGTCGCGGTAGCGACTACGATGCCGAGACGAGCACGTGACACAACTGCCACCCTGTCTATCTTAGGGTAACGCGAGTCCAGGCGGACGTCGTCGCGGTAGCGACGACGGACGCCGAGACGAGCACGTGACACCACTGCCACCCTGTCTTAGCAAACGCGAGTCGAGGCGGACGTCGTCGCGGTAGCGAGGACGGACGCCGAGACGAGCACGTGACACCACTGCCACCCTGTCTTAGCGAAACGTGAGTCGAGGCGGACGTCGTCGCGGTAGCGACGACGGACGCCGAGACGAGCACGTGACACCACTGCCATCCTGTCTTAGCGTAATGCGAGTCGAGGCGGGCGTCGTCGCGGTAGCGACGATGGACGCCGAGACGAGCACGTGACACCACTGCCACCCTGTCTTAGCGTAACGCGAGTCGAGGCAGACGTTTTCGCGGTAGCGACGACGGACGCCGAGACGAGCACGTGACACCACTGCCACCCTGTCTTAGCGAAACACGAGTCGAGGCGGAAGTCGTCGCGGTAGCAACGACGGACGCCGAGACAAGCATGTGACACCACTGCCACTCTGTCTTAGCGTAACGCGAGTCAAGGCGGACATCGTCGCGATAGCGACGATGGACGCCGAGACGAGCACGTGACACCACTTCCACCCTGTCTTAGCGAAACGCGAGTCGAGGCGGACGTCGTCGCGGTAGCGACGACGGACGCCGAGACAAGCACGTGAGACCACTGTCACCCTGTCTTAGCGAAACGCGAGTCGAGGCGGACGTCGTCGCGGTAGCGACGATGGACGCCGAGACGAGCACGTGACACCACTGCCACCCTATCTATGTTAGGGTCACGCGAGTCGAGGCGGACGTCGTCGCGGTAGCGATGACGGACACCGAGACGAGCACGTGACACCACTGCCATCCTGTCTTAGCGTAATGCGAGTCGAGGCGGACGTCGTCGCGTTTGCGACTACGACGCTGAGACGAGCACGTGACACAACTACCACCCTGTCTATCTTAGCGTAACGCGAGTCGAGGCGGACGTCATCGCGGTAGCGACGACGGACGCCGAGACGAGCACGTGACACCACTGCCACCCTGTCTTAGCGAAACACGAGTCGAGGCGGACGTCGTCGCGGTAGCGATGACGGACGCCGAGACGAGCACGTGACACCACTGCCAAACTGTCTTAGCGAAACGCGAGTCGAGGCGGACGTCGTCCCGATAGCGACGACGGACGCCGAGACGAGCACGTGACACCACTGCCATCCTGTCTTAGCGTAATGCGAGTCAAGGCGTACGTCGTCGCGGTAGCGACTATGATGCCGAGACGAGTACATGACGCCACTTCCACCCTGTCTTAGCAAAACGCGAGTCGAGGCGGACGTCGTCGCGGTAGCGATGACGGACGCCGAGACGAGCACGTGACACCACTGCCACCATGTCTTAGCGAAACGCGAGTCGAGGCGGACGTCGTTGCGGTAGCGACGATGGACGCCGAGACGAGCACGTGACACCACTGCCACCCTGTCTTAGCGTAACGCGGACGCCGAGACAAGCACGTGACACCACTGCCACCCTGTCTTAGCAAAACGCGAGTCGAGGCGGACGTCGTCGCGGTAGCGATGACGGACGCCGAGACGAGCACGTGACACCACTGCCACCCTGTCTTAGCGAAACGTGAGTCGAGGCGGACGTCGTCGCGGTAGCGACGACGGACGCCGAGACAAGCACGTGAGACCACTGTCACCCTGTCTTAGCGAAACGCGAGTCGAGGCGGACGTCGTCGCGGTAGCGACGATGGACGCCGAGACGAGCACGTGACACCACTGCCACCCTATCTATGTTAGGGTCACGCGAGTCGAGGCGGACGTCGTCGTGGTAGCGATGACGGACGCCGAGACGAGCACGTGACACCACTGCCACCCTGTCTTAGCGAAACGCGAGTCGAGGCGGACGTTGTCGCGATAGCGACGACGGACGCCGAGAAGAGCACGTGACACCACTGCCATCCTGTCTTAGCGTAATGCGAGTCGAGGCGGACGTCGTCGCGGTAGCGACTACGACGCCGAGACGAGCACGTGACACAACTGGCACCCTGTCTATCTTAGCGTAACGCGAGTCGAGGCGGACGTCATCGCGGTAGCGACGACGGACGCCGAGACGAGCACGTGACACCACTGCCACCCTGTCTTAGCGAAACACGAGTCGACGCGGACGTCGTCGCGGTAGCGACGACAGACGCCGAGACGAGCACGTGACACCACTGCCACTTTGTCTTAGCGAAGCGCGAGCCGAGGCGGACGTCGTCGCGGTAGCGACGACGGACGCCGAGACAAGCACGTGAGACCACTGTCACCCTGTCTTAGCGAAACGCGAGTCGAGGCGGACGTCGTCGCGGTAGCGACGATGGACGCCGAGACGAGCACGTGACACCACTCCCACCCTATCTATGTTAGGGTCAAGCAAGTCGAGGCGGACGTCGTGGCGGTAGCGAGGACGGACGCCGAGACGAGCACGTGACACCATTGCCACCCTGTCTTAGCGAAACGGGAGTCGAGGCGGACGTCGTCGCGATAGCGACGACGGACGCCGAGACGAGCACGTGACACCACTGCCATCCTGTCTTAGCGTAATGCGAGTCGAGGCGGACGTCGTCGAGGTAGCGACTACGACGCCGATACGAGCACGTGACACAACTGCCACCCTGTCTATCATAGGGTAACGCGAGTCGAGGCGGACGTCGTCGCGGTAGCGGCGACGTACGCCGAGACGAGCACGTGACACCACTGCCACCCTGTCTTAGCAAAATGCGAGTCGAGGAGGACGTCGTCGCGGTAGCGACGACGGACGCCGAGACAAGCACGTGACACCACTGCCACCCTGTCTTAGCGAAACGCGAGTCGAGGCGGACGTCGTCGCCGTAGCGACGACGGACGCCGAGACAAGCACGTGAGACCACTGTCACCCTGTCTTAGCAAAACGCGAGTCGAGGCGGACGTCGTCGCGGTAGCGATGAAGGACGCCGAGACGAGCATGTGACACCACTGCCACCCTGTCTTAGCGAAACGCGAGTCGAGGCGGACGTCGTCGCGATAGCGACGACGGACGCCGAGACGAGCACGTGACACCACTGCCATCCTGTCTTAGCGTAATGCGAATCGAGGCGGACGTCGTCGCGGTAGCGACTACGATGCCGAGACGAGCACGTGACACAACTGCCACCATGTCTTAGCAAAACGCGAGTCGAGGCGGACTTCGTCGCGGTAGCGACGACGGACGCCGAGACAAGCACGTGACTCCACTGCCACCCTGTCTTAGCGTAACGCGAGTCGAGGCGGACGTCGTCGCGGTTGCGATGACGGACGCCGAGACGAGCACGTGACACCACTGCCATCCTGTCTTAGCGTAATGCGAGTCGAGGCGGACGTCGTCGCGGTAGCGACTACGATGCCGAGACGAGCACGTGACACAACTGCCACCCTGTCTATCTTAGGGTAACACGAGTCCAGGCGGACGTCGTCGCGGTAGCGACGACGGACGCCGAGACGAGCACGTGACACCACTGCCACCCTGTCTTAGCAAACGCGAGTCGAGGCGGACGTCATCGCGGTAGCGAGGACGGACGCCGAGACGAGCACGTGACACCACTGCCACCCTGTCTTAGCGAAACGTGAGTCGAGGCGGACGTCGTCGCGGTAGCGACGACGGACGCCGAGACGAGCACGTGACACCACTGCCATCCTGTCTTAGCGTAATGCGAGTCGAGGCGGGCGTCGTCGCGGTAGCGACGATGGACGCCGAGACGAGCACGTGACACCACTGCCACCCTGTCTTAGCGTAACGCGAGTCGAGGCAGACGTTTTCGCGGTAGCGACGACGGACGCCGAGACGAGCACGTGACACCACTGCCACCCTGTCTTAGCGAAACACGAGTCGAGGCGGAAGTCGTCGCGGTAGCAACGACGGACGCCGAGACAAGCATGTGACACCACTGCCACTCTGTCTTAGCGTAACGCGAGTCGAGGCGGACATCGTCGCGATAGCGACGATGGACGCCGAGACGAGCACGTGACACCACTGCCACCCTGTCTTAGCGAAACGCGAGTCGAGGCGGACGTCGTCGCGGTAGCGACGACGGACGCCGAGACAAGCACGTGAGACCACTGTCACCCTGTCTTAGCGAAACGCGAGTCGAGGCGGACGTCGTCGCGGTAGCGACGATGGACGCCGAGACGAGCACGTGACACCACTGCCACCCTATCTATGTTAGGGTCACGCGAGTCGAGGCGGACGTCGTCGCGGTAGCGATGACGGACACCGAGACGAGCACGTGACACCACTGCCATCCTGTCTTAGCGTAATGCGAGTCGAGGCGGACGTCGTCGCGTTTGCGACTACGACGCTGAGACGAGCACGTGACACAACTACCACCCTGTCTATCTTAGCGTAACGCGAGTCGAGGCGGACGTCATCGCGGTAGCGACGACGGACGCCGAGACGAGCACGTGACACCACTGCCACCCTGTCTTAGCGAAACACGAGTCGAGGCGGACGTCGTCGCGGTAGCGATGACGGACGCCGAGACGAGCACGTGACACCACTGCCAAACTGTCTTAGCGAAACGCGAGTCGAGGCGGACGTCGTCCCGATAGCGACGACGGACGCCGAGACGAGCACGTGACACCACTGCCATCCTGTCTTAGCGTAATGCGAGTCAAGGCGGACGTCGTCGCGGTAGCGACTATGATGCCGAGACGAGTACATGACGCCACTTCCACCCTGTCTTAGCAAAACGCGAGTCGAGGCGGACGTCGTCACGGTAGCGATGACGGACGCCGAGACGAGCACGTGACACCACTGCCACCATGTCTTAGCGAAACGCGAGTCGAGGCGGACGTCGTTGCGGTAGCGACGATGGACGCCGAGACGAGCACGTGACACCACTGCCACCCTGTCTTAGCGTAACGCGGACGCCGAGACAAGCACGTGACACCACTGCCACCCTGTCTTAGCAAAACGCGAGTCGAGGCGGACGTCGTCGCGGTAGCGATGACGGACGCCGAGACGAGCACGTGACACCACTGCCACCCTGTCTTAGCGAAACGCGAGTCGAGGCGGACGTCGTCGCGGTAGCGACGACGGACGCCGAGACGAGCACGAGAGACCACTGTCACCCTGTCTTAGCGAAACGCGAGTCGAGGCGGACGTCGTCGCGGTAGCGACGATGGACGCCGAGACGAGCACGTGACACCACTGCCACCCTATCTATGTTAGGGTCACGCGAGTCGAGGCGGACGTCGTCGTGGTAGCGATGACGGACGCCGAGACGAGCACGTGACACCACTGCCACCCTGTCTTAGCGAAACGCGAGTCGAGGCGGACGTTGTCGCGATAGCGACGACGGACGCCGAGAAGAGCACGTGACACCACTGCCATCCTGTCTTAGCGTAATGCGAGTCGAGGCGGACGTCGTCGCGGTAGCGACTACGACGCCGAGACGAGCACGTGACACAACTGGCACCCTGTCTATCTTAGCGTAACGCGAGTCGAGGCGGACGTCATCGCGGTAGCGACGACGGACGCCGAGACGAGCACGTGACACCACTGCCACCCTGTCTTAGCGAAACACGAGTCGACGCGGACGTCGTCGCGGTAGCGACGACAGACGCCGAGACGAGCACGTGACACCACTGCCACTTTGTCTTAGCGAAGCGTGAGCCGAGGCGGACGTCGTCGCGGTAGCGACGACGGACGCCGAGACAAGCACGTGAGACCACTGTCACCCTGTCTTAGCGAAACGCGAGTCGAGGCGGACGTCGTCGCGGTAGCGACGATGGACGCCGAGACGAGCACGTGACACCACTCCCACCCTATCTATGTTAGGGTCAAGCAAGTCGAGGCGGACGTCGTGGCGGTAGCGAGGACGGACGCCGAGACGAGCACGTGACACCATTGCCACCCTGTCTTAGCGAAACGGGAGTCGAGGCGGACGTCGTCGCGATAGCGACGACGGACGCCGAGACGAGCACGTGACACCACTGCCATCCTGTCTTAGCGTAATGCGAGTCGAGGCGGACGTCGTCGAGGTAGCGACTACGACGCCGATACGAGCACGTGACACAACTGCCACCCTGTCTATCATAGGGTAACGCGAGTCGAGGCGGACGTCGTCGCGGTAGCGGCGACGTACGCCGAGACGAGCACGTGACACCACTGCCACCCTGTCTTAGCAAAATGCGAGTCGAGGCGGACGTCGTCGCGGTAGCGACGACGGACGCCGAGACAAGCACGTGACACCACTGCCACCCTGTATTAGCGTAACGCGAGTCGAGGCGGACGTCATCGCGATAGCGACGACGGACGCCGAGACGAGCACGTGACACCACTGCCACCCTGTCTTAGCAAAACGCGTATCGAGGCGGACGTCGTCGCGGTAGCGACGATGGACGCCGAGACGAGCACGTGACACCACTGCCACCCTGTCTTAGCAAAACGCGAGTCGAGGCGGACGTCATCACGGTAGCGATGACGGACGCCGAGACGAGCACGTGACACCACTGCCACCCTGTCTTAGCAAAACGCGAGTCGAGGCGGACGTCGTCGCGGTAGCGACGACGGACGCCGAGACGAGCACGTGAGACCACTGTCACCCTGTCTTAGAAAAACGCGAGTCGAGGCGGACGTCGTCGCGGTAGCGATGACGGACGCCGAGACGAGCACGTGACACCACTGCCACCCTGTCTTAGCGAAACGCGAGTCGAGGCGGACGTCGTCGTGGTAGCGATGACGGACGCCGAGACGAGCATGTGACAGCACTGCCACCCTGTCTTAGCAAAACGCGAGTCGAGGCGGACGTCGTCGCGGTAGCGATGACGGACACCGAGACGAGCATGTGACACCAGTGCCACCCTGTCTTAGCGAAACGCGAGTCGAGGCAGACGTTGTCGCGATAGCGACGACGGACGCCGAGACGAGCACGTGACACCACTGCCAAACTGTCTTAGCGAAACGCGAGTCGAGGCGGACGTCGTCCCGATAGCGACGACGGACGCCGAGACGAGCACGTGACACCACTGCCACCCTGTCTTAGCGAAACACGAGTCGAGGCGGACGTCGTCGCGGTAGCGATGACGGACGCCGAGACGAGCACGTGACACCACTGCCAAACTGTCTTAGCGAAACGCGAGTCGAGGCGGACGTCGTCCCGATAGCGACGACGGACGCCGAGACGAGCACGTGACACCACTGCCATCCTGTCTTAGCGTAATGCGAGTCAAGGCGGACGTCGTCGCGGTAGCGACTATGATGCCGAGACGAGTACATGACGCCACTTCCACCCTGTCTTAGCAAAACGCGAGTCGAGGCGGACGTCGTCGCGGTAGCGATGACGGACGCCGAGACGAGCACGTGACACCACTGCCACCATGTCTTAGCGAAACGCGAGTCGAGGCGGACGTCGTTGCGGTAGCGACGATGGACGCCGAGACGAGCACGTGACACCACTGCCACCCTGTCTTAGCGTAACGCGGACGCCGAGACAAGCACGTGACACCACTGCCACCCTGTCTTAGCAAAACGCGAGTCGAGGCGGACGTCGTCGCGGTAGCGATGACGGACGCCGAGACGAGCACGTGACACCACTGCCACCCTGTCTTAGCGAAACGCGAGTCGAGGCGGACGTCGTCGCGGTAGCGACGACGGACGCCGAGACAAGCACGTGAGACCACTGTCACCCTGTCTTAGCGAAACGCGAGTCGAGGCGGACGTCGTCGCGGTAGCGACGATGGACGCCGAGACGAGCACGTGACACCACTGCCACCCTATCTATGTTAGGGTCACGCGAGTCGAGGCGGACGTCGTCGTGGTAGCGATGACGGACGCCGAGACGAGCACGTGACACCACTGCCACCCTGTCTTAGCGAAACGCGAGTCGAGGCGGACGTTGTCGCGATAGCGACGACGGACGCCGAGAAGAGCACGTGACACCACTGCCATCCTGTCTTAGCGTAATGCGAGTCGAGGCGGACGTCGTCGCGGTAGCGACTACGACGCCGAGACGAGCACGTGACACAACTGGCACCCTGTCTATCTTAGCGTAACGCGAGTCGAGGCGGACGTCATCGCGGTAGCGACGACGGACGCCGAGACGAGCACGTGACACCACTGCCACCCTGTCTTAGCGAAACACGAGTCGACGCGGACGTCGTCGCGGTAGCGACGACAGACGCCGAGACGAGCACGTGACACCACTGCCACTTTGTCTTAGCGAAGCGCGAGCCGAGGCGGACGTCGTCGCGGTAGCGACGACGGACGCCGAGACAAGCACGTGAGACCACTGTCACCCTGTCTTAGCGAAACGCGAGTCGAGGCGGACGTCGTCGCGGTAGCGACGATGGACGCCGAGACGAGCACGTGACACCACTCCCACCCTATCTATGTTAGGGTCAAGCAAGTCGAGGCGGACGTCGTGGCGGTAGCGAGGACGGACGCCGAGACGAGCACGTGACACCATTGCCACCCTGTCTTAGCGAAACGCGAGTCGAGGCGGACGTCATCACGGTAGCGATGACGGACGCCGAGACGAGCACGTGACACCACTGCCACCCTGTCTTAGCAAAACGCGAATCGAGGCGGACGTCGTCGCGATAGCGACGACGGACGCCGAGACGAGCACGTGACACCACTGCCATCCTGTCTTAGCGTAATGCGAGTCGAGGCGGACGTCGTCGAGGTAGCGACTACGACGCCGATACGAGCACGTGACACAACTGCCACCCTGTCTATCATAGGGTAACGCGAGTCGAGGCGGACGTCGTCGCGGTAGCGGCGACGTACGCCGAGACGAGCACGTGACACCACTGCCACCCTGTCTTAGCAAAATGCGAGTCGAGGCGGACGTCGTCGCGGTAGCGACGACGGACGCCGAGACAAGCACGTGACACCACTGCCACCCTGTATTAGCGTAACGCGAGTCGAGGCGGACGTCCTCGCGATAGCGACGACGGACGCCGAGACGAGCACGTGACACCACTGCCACCCTGTCTTAGCAAAACGCGTATCGAGGCGGACGTCGTCGCGGTAGCGACGATGGACGCCGAGACGAGCACGTGACACCACTGCCACCCTGTCTTAGCAAAACGCGAGTCGAGGCGGACGTCATCACGGTAGCGATGACGGACGCCGAGACGAGCACGTGACACCACTGCCACCCTGTCTTAGCAAAACGCGAGTCGAGGCGGACGTCGTCGCGGTAGCGACGACGGACGCCGAGACGAGCACGTGAGACCACTGTCACCCTGTCTTAGAAAAACGCGAGTCGAGGTGGACGTCGTCGCGGTAGCGATGACGGACGCCGAGACGAGCACGTGACACCACTGCCACCCTGTCTTAGCGAAACGCGAGTCGAGGCGGACGTCGTCGTGGTAGCGATGACGGACGCCGAGACGAGCATGTGACAGCACTGCCACCCTGTCTTAGCAAAACGCGAGTCGAGGCGGACGTCGTCGCGGTAGCAATGACGGACACCGAGACGAGCATGTGACACCACTGCCACCCTGTCTTAGCGAAACGCGAGTCGAGGCAGACGTTGTCGCGATAGCGACGACGGACGCCGAGACGAGCACGTGACACCACTGCCAAACTGTCTTAGCGAAACGCGAGTCGAGGCGGACGTCGTCCCGATAGCGATGACGGACGCCGAGACGAGCACGTGACACCACTGCCATCCTGTCTTAGCGTAATGCGAGTCGAGGCGGACGTCGTCGCGGTAGCGACTATGATGCCGAGACGAGTACATGACACCACTTCCACCCTGTCTTAGCAAAACGCGAGTCGAGGCGGACGTCGTCGCGGTAGCGATGACGGACGCCGAGACGAGCACGTGACACCACTGCCACCATGTCTTAGCGAAACGCGAGTCGAGGCGGACGTCGTTGCAGTAGCGACGATGGACGCCGAGACGAGCACGTGACACCACTGCCACCCTGTCTTAGCGTAACGCGGACGCCGAGACAAGCACGTGACACCACTGCCACCCTGTCTTAGCAAAACGCGAGTCGAGGCGGACGTCGTCGCGGTAGCGATGACGGACGCCGAGACGAGCACGTGACACCACTGCCACCCTGTCTTAGCGAAACGCGAGTCGAGGCGGACGTCGTCGCGGTAGCGACGATGGACGCCGAGACAAGCACGTGAGACCACTGTCACCCAGTCTTAGCGAAACGCGAGTCGAGGCGGACGTCGTCGCGGTAGCGACGATGGACGCCGAGACGAGCACGTGACACCACTGCCAGCCTATCTATGTTAGGGTCACGCGAGTCGAGGCGGACGTCGTCGTGGTAGCGATGACGGACGCCGAGACGAGCACGTGACACCACTGCCACCCTGTCTTAGCGAAACGCGAGTCGAGGCGGACGTTGTCGCGATAGCGATGACGGACGCCGAGACGAGCACGTGACACCACTGCCATCCTGTCTTAGCGTAATGCGAGTCGAGGCGGACGTCGTCGCGGTAGCGACTACGACGCCGAGACGAGCACGTGACACAACTGGCACCCTGTCTATCTTAGCGTAACGCGAGTCGAGGCGGACGTCATCGCGGTAGCGACGACGGACGCCGAGACGAGCACGTGACACCACTGCCACCCTGTCTTAGCGAAACACGAGTCGAGGCGGACGTCGTCGCGGTAGCGACGACAGACGCCGAGACGAGCACGTGACACCACTGCCACTTTGTCTTAGCGAAGCGCGAGCCGAGGCGGACGTCGTCGCGGTAGCGACGACGGACGCCGAGACAAGCACGTGAGACCACTGTCACCCTGTCTTAGCGAAACGCGAGTCGAGGCGGACGTCGTCGCGGTAGCGACGATGGACGCCGAGACGAGCACGTGACACCACTCCCACCCTATCTATGTTAGGGTCACGCAAGTCGAGGCGGACGTCGTGGCGGTAGCGAGGACGGACGCCGAGACGAGCACGTGACACCATTGCCACCCTGTCTTAGCGAAACGGGAGTCGAGGCGGACGTCGTCGCGATAGCGACGACGGACGCCGAGACGAGCACGTGACACCACTGCCATCCTGTCTTAGCGTAATGCGAGTCGAGGCGGACGTCGTCGAGGTAGCGACTACGACGCCGATACGAGCACGTGACACAACTGCCACCCTGTCTATCATAGGGTAACGCGAGTCGAGGCGGACGTCGTCGCGGTAGCGGCGACGTACGCCGAGACGAGCACGTGACACCACTGCCACCCTGTCTTAGCAAAATGCGAGTCGAGGCGGACGTCGTCGCGGTAGCGACGACGGACGCCGAGACAAGCACGTGACACCACTGCCACCCTGTATTAGCGTAACGCGAGTCGAGGCGGACGTCATCGCGATAGCGACGACGGACGCCGAGACGAGCACGTGACACCACTGCCACCCTGTCTTAGCAAAACGCGTATCGAGGCGGACGTCGTCGCGTTAGCGACGATGGACGCCGAGACGAGCACGTGACACCACTGCCACCCTGTCTTAGCGTAACGCGAGTCGAGGCAGACGTCGTCGCGGTAGCGACGACGGATGCCGAGACGAGCACGTGACACCACTGCCACCCTGTCTTAGCGAAACACGAGTCGAGGCGGACGTCATCGCGGTCGCGATGACGAACGCCGAGACGAGCACGTGACACCACTGCCACCCCGTCTTAGCGAAACGCGAGTCGAGGCGGACGTCGTGGCGGTAGCGACGACGGACGCCGAGACAAGCACGTGAGACCACTGTCACCCTGTCTTAGCAAAACGCGAGTCGAGGCGGACGTCGTCGCGGTAGCGATGACGGACGCCGAGACGAGCACGTGACAGCACTGCCACCCTGTCTTAGCAAAACGCGAGTCGAGGCGGACGTCGTCGCGGTAGCGATGACGGACGCCGAGACGAGCGCGTGACACCACTGCCACCCTATCTTAGCGAAACGCGAGTCGAGGCGGACGTCGTCGCAGTAGCGACTACGACGCCGAGACGAGCACGTGACACCACTGCCACCCTGTCTTAGCAAAACGCGAGTCGAGGCGGACGTCGTCGCGGTAGCGATGACGGACGCCGAGACGAGCACGTGACACCACTGCCACCCTGTCTTAGCGAAACGCGAGTCGAGGCGGATGTCGTCGCGATAGCGACGACGGACGCCGAGACGATCACGTGACACCACTGCCATCCTGTCTTAGCATAATGCGAGTCGAGGCGGACGTCGTCGCGGTAGCGAATACGACGCCGAGACGAGCACGTGACACAACTGCCACCCTGTCTTAGCAAAACGCGAATCGAGGCGGACGTCGTCGCGGTAGCGACGACGGACGCAGAGACAAGCACGTGACTCCACTGCCACCCTATCTTAGCCTAACGCGAGTCGAGGCGGACGTCGTCGCGATAGCGACGACGGACGCCGAGACGAGCATGTGACACCACTGCCACCATGTCTTAGCGAAACGCGAGTCGAGGCGGACGTCATTGCGGTAGCGACGATGGACGCCGAGACGAGCACGTGACACCACTGCCACCCTGTCTTAGCGTAACGCGGATGCCGAGACGAGCACGTGACACCACTGCCACCCTGTCTTAGCGAAACACGAGTCGAGGCGGACGTTGTCACGGTAGCGACGACGGACGCCGAGACAAGCATGTGACACCACTGCCACTCTGTCTTAGCGAAACGTGAGTCGAGGCGGACATCATCGCGATAGCGACGATGGACGCCGAGACGAGCACGTGACACCACTGCAACCCTGTCTTAGCGAAACTCGAGTCGAGGCGGACGTCGTCGCGGTAGCGACGATGGACGCCGAGACGAGCACGTGACACCACTGCCAGCCTATCTATGTTAGGGTCACGCGAGTCGAGGCGGACGTCGTCGTGGTAGCGATGACGGACGCCGAGACGAGCACGTGACACCACTGCCACCCTGTCTTAGCGAAACGCGAGTCGAGGCGGACGTTGTCACGATAGCGATGACGGACGCCGAGACGAGCACGTGACACCACTGCCATCCTGTCTTAGCGTAATGCGAGTCGAGGCGGACGTCGTCGCGGTAGCGACTACGACGCCGAGACGAGCACGTGACACAACTGGCACCCTGTCTATCTTAGCGTAACGCGAGTCGAGGCGGACGTCATCGCGGTAGCGACGACGGACGCCGAGACGAGCACGTGACACCACTGCCACCCTGTCTTAGCGAAACACGAGTCGAGGCGGACGTCGTCGCGGTAGCGACGACAGACGCCGAGACGAGCACGTGACACCACTGCCACTTTGTCTTAGCGAAGCGCGAGCCGAGGCGGACGTCGTCGCGGTAGCGACGACGGACGCCGAGACAAGCACGTGAGACCACTGTCACCCTGTCTTAGCGAAACGCGAGTCGAGGCGGACGTCGTCGTGGTAGCGACGATGGACGCCGAGACGAGCACGTGACACCACTCCCACCCTATCTATGTTAGGGTCACGCAAGTCGAGGCGGACGTCGTGGCGGTAGCGAGGACGGACGCCGAGACGAGCACGTGACACCATTGCCACCCTGTCTTAGCGAAACGGGAGTCGAGGCGGACGTCGTCGCGATAGCGACGACGGACGCCGAGACGAGCACGTGACACCACTGCCATCCTGTCTTAGCGTAATGCGAGTCGAGGCGGACGTCGTCGAGGTAGCGACTACGACGCCGATACGAGCACGTGACACAACTGCCACCCTGTCTATCATAGGGTAACGCGAGTCGAGGCGGACGTCGTCGCGGTAGCGGCGACGTACGCCGAGACGAGCACGTGACACCACTGCCACCCTGTCTTAGCAAAATGCGAGTCGAGGCGGACGTCGTCGCGGTAGCGACGACGGACGCCGAGACAAGCACGTGACACCACTGCCACCCTGTATTAGCGTAACGCGAGTCGAGGCGGACGTCATCGCGATAGCGACGACGGACGCCGAGACGAGCACGTGACACCACTGCCACCCTGTCTTAGCAAAACGCGTATCGAGGCGGACGTCGTCGCGTTAGCGACGATGGACGCCGAGACGAGCACGTGACACCACTGCCACCCTGTCTTAGCGTAACGCGAGTCGAGGCAGACGTCGTCGCGGTAGCGACGACGGATGCCGAGACGAGCACGTGACACCACTGCCACCCTGTCTTAGCGAAACACGAGTCGAGGCGGACGTCATCGCGGTCGCGATGACGAACGCCGAGACGAGCACGTGACACCACTGCCACCCCGTCTTAGCGAAACGCGAGTCGAGGCGGACGTCGTGGCGGTAGCGACGACGGACGCCGAGACAAGCACGTGAGACCACTGTCACCCTGTCTTAGCAAAACGCGAGTCGAGGCGGACGTCGTCGCGGTAGCGATGACGGACGCCGAGACGAGCACGTGACAGCACTGCCACCCTGTCTTAGCAAAACGCGAGTCGAGGCGGACGTCGTCGCGGTAGCGATGACGGACGCCGAGACGAGCGCGTGACACCACTGCCACCCTATCTTAGCGAAACGCGAGTCGAGGCGGACGTCGTCGCAGTAGCGACTACGACGCCGAGACGAGCACGTGACACCACTGCCACCCTGTCTTAGCAAAACGCGAGTCGAGGCGGACGTCGTCGCGGTAGCGATGACGGACGCCGAGACGAGCACGTGACACCACTGCCACCCTGTCTTAGCGAAACGCGAGTCGAGGCGGATGTCGTCGCGATAGCGACGACGGACGCCGAGACGAGCACGTGACACCACTGCCATCCTGTCTTAGCATAATGCGAGTCGAGGCGGACGTCGTCGCGGTAGCGAATACGACGCCGAGACGAGCACGTGACACAACTGCCACCCTGTCTTAGCAAAACGCGAATCGAGGCGGACGTCGTCGCGGTAGCGACGACGGACGCAGAGACAAGCACGTGACTCCACTGCCACCCTATCTTAGCCTAACGCGAGTCGAGGCGGACGTCGTCGCGATAGCGACGACGGACGCCGAGACGAGCATGTGACACCACTGCCACCATGTCTTAGCGAAACGCGAGTCGAGGCGGACGTCATTGCGGTAGCGACGATGGACGCCGAGACGAGCACGTGACACCACTGCCACCCTGTCTTAGCGTAACGCGGATGCCGAGACGAGCACGTGACACCACTGCCACCCTGTCTTAGCGAAACACGAGTCGAGGCGGACGTTGTCACGGTAGCGACGACGGACGCCGAGACAAGCATGTGACACCACTGCCACTCTGTCTTAGCGAAACGTGAGTCGAGGCGGACATCATCGCGATAGCGACGATGGACGCCGAGACGAGCACGTGACACCACTGCAACCCTGTCTTAGCGAAACTCGAGTCGAGGCGGACGTCGTCGCGGTAGCGACGATGGACGCTGAGACGAGCACGTGACACCACTGCCACCCTATCTATGTTAGGGTCACGCGAGTCGAGGTGGACGTCGTCGCGGTAGCGAGGACGGACGCCGAGACGAGCACGTGACACCACTGCCATCCTGTCTTAGCGTAATGCGAGTCGAGGCGGACGTCGTCGCGGTAGCGACTACGACGCCGAGACGAGCACGTGACACAACTGCCACCCTGTCTATCTTAGGGTAACGCGAGTCGAGGCGGACGTCGTCGCGGTAGCGACTACGACGCCGAGACGAGCACGTGACACAACTGCCACCCTGTCTATCTTAGGGTAACGCGAGTCGAGGCGGACGTCGTCGCGGTAGCGGCGACGGACGCCGAGACGAGCATGTGACACCACTGCCACCCTGTCTAAGCAAAATGCGAGTCGAGGCGGACGTCGTCGCGGTAGCGACGATGGAGGCCGAGACGAGCACGTGACACCACTGCCCCCTGTCTTAGCGAAACGCGAGTCGAGGCGGACATCGTCGCGGTAGCGATGACGGACGCCGAGACGAGCACGTGACAGCACTGCCACCCTGTCTTAGCAAATTGTGAGTCGAGGTGGACGTCGTCGCGGTAGCGATGACGGACGCCGAGACGAGCACGTGACACCACTGCCACCCTGTCTTAGCGAAACACGAGTCGAGGCGGACGTTGTCACGGTAGCGACGACGGACGCCGAGACAAGCATGTGACACCACTGCCACTCTGTCTTAGCGAAACGTGAGTCGAGGCGGACATCATCGCGATAGCGACGATGGACGCCGAGACGAGCACGTGACACCACTGCCACCCTGTCTTAGCAAAACGCGTATCGAGGCGGACGTCGTCGCGTTAGCGACGATGGACGCCGAGACGAGCACGTGACACCACTGCCACCCTGTCTTAGCGTAACGCGAGTCGAGGCAGACGTCGTCGCGGTAGCGACGACGGATGCCGAGACGAGCACGTGACACCACTGCCACCCTGTCTTAGCGAAACACGAGTCGAGGCGGACGTCATCGCGGTCGCGATGACGAACGCCGAGACGAGCACGTGACACCACTGCCACCCCGTCTTAGCGAAACGCGAGTCGAGGCGGACGTCGTGGCGGTAGCGACGACGGACGCCGAGACAAGCACGTGAGACCACTGTCACCCTGTCTTAGCAAAACGCGAGTCGAGGCGGACGTCGTCGCGGTAGCGATGACGGACGCCGAGACGAGCACGTGACAGCACTGCCACCCTGTCTTAGCAAAACGCGAGTCGAGGCGGACGTCGTCGCGGTAGCGATGACGGACGCCGAGACGAGCGCGTGACACCACTGCCACCCTATCTTAGCGAAACGCGAGTCGAGGCGGACGTCGTCGCAGTAGCGACTACGACGCCGAGACGAGCACGTGACACCACTGCCACCCTGTCTTAGCAAAACGCGAGTCGAGGCGGACGTCGTCGCGGTAGCGATGACGGACGCCGAGACGAGCACGTGACACCACTGCCACCCTGTCTTAGCGAAACGCGAGTCGAGGCGGATGTCGTCGCGATAGCGACGACGGACGCCGAGACGAGCACGTGACACCACTGCCATCCTGTCTTAGCATAATGCGAGTCGAGGCGGACGTCGTCGCGGTAGCGAATACGACGCCGAGACGAGCACGTGACACAACTGCCACCCTGTCTTAGCAAAACGCGAATCGAGGCGGACGTCGTCGCGGTAGCGACGACGGACGCAGAGACAAGCACGTGACTCCACTGCCACCCTATCTTAGCCTAACGCGAGTCGAGGCGGACGTCGTCGCGATAGCGACGACGGACGCCGAGACGAGCATGTGACACCACTGCCACCATGTCTTAGCGAAACGCGAGTCGAGGCGGACGTCATTGCGGTAGCGACGATGGACGCCGAGACGAGCACGTGACACCACTGCCACCCTGTCTTAGCGTAACGCGGATGCCGAGACGAGCACGTGACACCACTGCCACCCTGTCTTAGCGAAACACGAGTCGAGGCGGACGTTGTCACGGTAGCGACGACGGACGCCGAGACAAGCATGTGACACCACTGCCACTCTGTCTTAGCGAAACGTGAGTCGAGGCGGACATCATCGCGATAGCGACGATGGACGCCGAGACGAGCACGTGACACCACTGCAACCCTGTCTTAGCGAAACTCGAGTCGAGGCGGACGTCGTCGCGGTAGCGACGATGGACGCTGAGACGAGCACGTGACACCACTGCCACCCTATCTATGTTAGGGTCACGCGAGTCGAGGTGGACGTCGTCGCGGTAGCGAGGACGGACGCCGAGACGAGCACGTGACACCACTGCCATCCTGTCTTAGCGTAATGCGAGTCGAGGCGGACGTCGTCGCGGTAGCGACTACGACGCCGAGACGAGCACGTGACACAACTGCCACCCTGTCTATCTTAGGGTAACGCGAGTCGAGGCGGACGTCGTCGCGGTAGCGACTACGACGCCGAGACGAGCACGTGACACAACTGCCACCCTGTCTATCTTAGGGTAACGCGAGTCGAGGCGGACGTCGTCGCGGTAGCGGCGACGGACGCCGAGACGAGCATGTGACACCACTGCCACCCTGTCTAAGCAAAATGCGAGTCGAGGCGGACGTCGTCGCGGTAGCGACGATGGAGGCCGAGACGAGCACGTGACACCACTGCCCCCTGTCTTAGCGAAACGCGAGTCGAGGCGGACATCGTCGCGGTAGCGATGACGGACGCCGAGACGAGCACGTGACAGCACTGCCACCCTGTCTTAGCAAATTGTGAGTCGAGGTGGACGTCGTCGCGGTAGCGATGACGGACGCCGAGACGAGCATGTGACACCACTGCCACCCTGTCTTAGCGAAACGCGAGTCGAGGCGGACGTTGTCGCGATAGCGACGACGGACGCCGAAACGAGCACGTGACACCACTGCCATCCTGTCTTAGCGTAATGCGAGTCGAGGCGGACGTCGTCGGGGTAGCGACTACGACGCCGAGACGAGCACGTGACACAACTGCCACCCTGTCTATCTAAGGGTAACGCGAGTCGAGGCGGACGTCATCGCGGTAGCGATGACGGACGCCAAGACGAGCATGTGACACCACTGCCACCCTGTCTTAGCAAAACGCGAGTCGAGGCGGACGTCGTCGCGGTAGCGATGACGGACGCCGAGACGAGCACGTGACACCACTGCCACCCTGTCTTAGCGAAACGCGAGTCAAGCCGACGTCGTCGCGATAGCGACGACGGACGCCGAGACGAGCACGTGACACCACTGCCATCCTGTCTTAGCGTAATGCGAGTCGAGGCGGACGTCGTCGCGGTAGCGACTACGACGCCGAGACGAGCACGTGACACAACTGCCACCCTGTCTATCTTAGGGTAACGCGAGTCGAGGCGGACGTCGTCGCGGTAGCGGCGACGGACGCCGACACGAGCACGTGACACCAGTCCCACCCTGTCTTAGCAAAACGCGAATCGAGTCGGACGTCGTCGCGGTAGCGACGACGGACGCCGAGACAAGCACGTGACACCAATGCCACCCTGTCTTAGCGTAACGCGAGTCGAGGCAGACATCGTCGCGGTAGCGACGATGGACGCCGAGACGAGCACGTGACACCACTGCCATCCTGTCTTAGCGAAACGCGTGTCGAGGCGGACGTCGTCGCGGTAGCGACGATGGATGCCGAGACGAGCACGTGACACCACTGCCATCCTGTCTTAGCAAAACGCGAGTCGAGGCAGACGTCATCGCGGTCGCGATGACGAACGCCGAGACGAGCACGTGACACCACTGCCACCCTGTCTTAGCGAAACGCGAGTCGAGGCGGACGTCGTCGCGGTAGCGGCGACGGACGCCGAGACAAGCACGTGAGACCATTGTCACCCTGTCTTAGCAAAACGCGAGTCGAGGCGGACGTTGTCGTGGTAGCGATGACGGACGCCGAGACGAGCACGTGACAGCACTGTCAACCTGTCTTAGCAAAACGCGAGTCGAGGCGTACGTCGTCGCGATAGCGATGACGGACGCCGAGACGAGCACGTGACACCACTGCCACCCTGTCTTAGCGAAACGCGAGTCGAGGCAGACGTCGTCGCGATAGCGACGACGGACGCCGAGACGAGCACGTGACACCACTGCCATCCTGTCTTAGCGTAATGCGAGTCGAGGCGGACGTCGTCGCGGTAGCGAATATGACGCCGAGACGAGCACGTGACACAACTGCCACCCTGTCTTAGCAAAACGCGAGTCGAGGCGGACGTCATCGCGGTAGCGACGACGGACGCCGAGACAAGCACGTGACTCCACTGCCACCCTGTGTTAGCGTAACGCGAGTCGAGGCGGACGTCGTCGCGGTAGCGATGACGGACGCCGAGACGAGCACGTGACACCACTTCCATCCTGTCTTAGCGTAATGCGAGTCGAGGCGGA
This sequence comes from Aegilops umbellulata, assembly GCA_032464435.1. Lineage (NCBI taxonomy): Eukaryota > Viridiplantae > Streptophyta > Magnoliopsida > Poales > Poaceae > Aegilops > Aegilops umbellulata. The sequence continues at coordinate 140,686,520 of CP136054.1, read as the reverse complement.
CGTCGTCGCGGTAGCGACGATGGACGCTGAGACGAGCACGTGACACCACTGCCACCCTATCTATGTTAGGGTCACGCGAGTCGAGGTGGACGTCGTCGCGGTAGCGATGACGGACGCCGAGACGAGCACGTGACACCACTGCCATCCTGTCTTAGCGTAATGCGAGCCGAGGCGGACGTCGTCGCGGTAGCGACTACGACGCCGAGACGAGCACGTGACACAACTGCCACCCTGTCTATCTTAGGGTAACGCGAGTCGAGGCGGACGTCGTCGCGGTAGCGGCGACGGACGCCAAGACGAGCACGTGACACCACTGCCACCCTGTCTAAGCAAAATGCGAGTCGAGGCGGACGTCGTCGCGGTAGCGACGACGGACGCCGATACAAGCACGTGACACCACTGCCACCCTGTATTAGCGTAACGCGAGTCGAGGCGGACGTCGTCGCGATAGCGACGACGGACGCCGAGACGAGCATGTGACACCACTGCCACCCTGTCTTAGCGAAACGCGTATCGAGGTGGACGTCGTCGCGGTAGCGACGATGGACGCCGAGACGAGCACGTGACACCACTGCCACCCTGTCTTAGCAAAACGCGAGTCGAGGCGGACATCGTCGCGGTAGCGATGACGGACGCCGAGACGAGCACGTGACAGCACTGCCACCCTGTCTTAGCAAATTGCGAGTCGAGGCGGACGTCGTCGCGGTAGCGATGACGGACGCCGAGACGAGCATGTGACACCACTGCCACCCTGTCTTAGCGAAACGCGAGTCGAGGCGGACGTTGTCGCGGTAGCGACGACGGACGCCGAGACGAGGACGTGACACCACTGCCATCCTGTCTTAGCGTAATGCGAGTCGAGGCGGACGTCGTCGGGGTAGCGACTACGACGCCGAGACGAGCACGTGACACAACTGCCACCCTGTCTATCTTAGGGTAATGCGAGTCGAGGCGGACGTCATCGCAGTAGCGATGACGGACGCCAAGACGAGCACGTGACACCACTGCCACCCTGTCTTAGCAAAACGCGAGTCGAGGCGGACGTCGTCGCGGTAGCGATGACGGACGCCGAGACGAGCACGTGACACCACTGCCACCCTGTCTTAGCGAAACGCGAGTCAAGCCGACGTCGTCGCGATAGCGATGACGGACGCCGAGACGAGCACGTGACACCACTGCCATCCTGTCTTAGCGTAATGCGAGTCGAGGCGGACGTCGTCGCGGTAGCGACTACGACGCCGAGACGAGCACGTGACACAACTGCCACCCTGTCTATCTTAGGGTAACGCGAGTCGAGGCGGACGTCGTCGCGGTAGCGGCGACAGACGCCGAGACGAGCACGTGACACCACTCCCACCCTGTCTTAGCAAAACGCGAGTCGAGGCGGACGTCGTCGCGGTAGCGACGACGGACGCCAAGACAAGCACGTGACACCACTGCCACCCTGTCTTAGCGTAACGCGAGTCGAGGCAGACGTCGTCGCGGTAGCGACGATGGACGCCGAGACGAGCACGTGACACCACTGCCATCCTGTCTTAGCGAAACGCGTGTCGAGGCGGACGTCGTCGCGGTAGCGACGATGGACGCCGAGACGAGCACGTGACACCACTGCCATCCTTTCTTAGCAAAACGCGAGTCGAGGCAGACGTCATCGCGGTCGCGATGACGAACGCCGAGACGAGCACGTGACACCACTGCCACCCTGTCTTAGCGAAACGCGAGTCGAGGCGGACGTCGTCGCGGTAGCGGCGACGGACGCCGAGACAAGCACGTGAGACCATTGTCACCCTGTCTTAGCAAAACGCGAGTCGAGGCGGACGTCGTCGCGGTAGCGATGACGGACGCCGAGACGAGCACGTGACAGCACTGCCACCCTGTCTTAGCAAAACGCGAGTCGAGGCGTACGTCGTCGCGGTAGCGAGGACGGACGCCGAGATGAGCACGTGACACCACTGCCACCCTGTCTTAGCGAAACGCGAGTCGAGGCGGACGTCGTCGCGATAGCGACGACGGACGCCGAGACGAGCACGTGACACCACTGCCATCCTGTCTTAGCGTAATGCGAGTCGAGGCGGACGTCGTCGCGGTAGCGAATACGACGCCGAGACGAGCACGTGACACAACTGCCACCCTCTCTTAGCAAAACGCGAGTCGAGGCGGACGTCGTCGCGGTAGCGACGACGGACGCCAAGACAAGCACGTGACTCCACTGCCACCCTGTGTTAGCGTAACGCGAGTCGAGGCGGACGTCGTCGTGGTAGCGATGACGGACGCCGAGACGAGCACGTGACACCACTTCCATCCTGTCTTAGCGTAATGCGAGTCGAGGCGGACGTCGTCGCGGTAGCGACTACGACGCCGAGACGAGCACGTGACACAACTGCCACCCTGTCTATCTTAGGGTAACGCGAGTCCAGGCGGACGTCGTCGCGGTAGCGACGACGGACGCCGAGACGAGCACGTGACACCACTGCCACCCTGTCTTAGCAAAACGTGAGTCGAGGCGGACGTCGTCGCGGTAGCGAGGACGGACGCTGAGACGAGCACGTGACACCACTGCCACCCTGTCTTACCGAAACGTGAGTCGAGGCGAACGTCGTCGCGGTAGCGACGACGGACGCCGAGACGAGCACGTGACATCACTGCCAACATGTCTTAGCGTAATGCGAGTCGAGGCGGACGTCGTCGCGGTAGCGACGATGGACGCCGAGACGAGCACGTGACACCAGTGCCACCCTGTCTTAGCGTTACGCGAGTCGAGGCAGACGTCGTCGCGGTAGCGACGATGGACGCCGAGACGAGCACGTGACACCACTGCCATCCTGTCTTAGGGTAACACGAGTCGAGGCGGACGTCGTCGCGGTAGCGGCGACGGACGCCGAGACGAGCACGTGACACCACTGCCACCCTGTCTTAGCAAAATGCGAGTCGAGGCGGACGTCGTCGCGGTAGCGACGACGAACGCCGAGACAAGCACGTGACACCACTGCCACACTGTCTTAGCGTAACGCGAGTCGAGGCGGACGTCGTCGCGATAGCGACGACGGACGCCGAGACGAGCACGTGACACCACTGCCATCCTGTCTTAGTGAAACGCGTGTCGAGGCGGACGTCGTCGCGGTAGCGACGAGGGACGCAGAGACGAGCACGTGACACCACTGCCATCCTGTCTTAGCAAAACGCGAGTCGAGGCGGACGTCATCGCGGTCGCGATGACGAACGCCGAGACGAGCACGTGACACCACTGCCACCCTGTCTTAGCGAAACGCGAGTCGAGGCGGACGTCGTCGCGATAGCGACGACGGACGCCGAGACGAGCACGTGACACCACTGCCATCCTGTCTTAGCGTAATGCGAGTCGAGGCGGACGTCGTCGCGGTAGCGAATACGACGCCGAGACGAGCACGTGACACAACTGCCACCCTGTCTTAGCAAAAGGCGACTCGAGGCGGACGTCGTCGCGGTAGCGACGACGGACGCCGAGACAAGCACGTGACTCCACTGCCACCCTGTGTTAGCGTAACGCGAGTCGAGGCGGACGTCGTCGCGGTAGCGATGACGGACGCCGAGACGAGCACATGACACCACTGCCATCCTGTCTTAGCGTAATGCGAGTCGAGGCGGACGTCGTCGCGGTAGCGACTACGACGCCGAGACGAGCACGTGACACAACTGCCACCCTGTCTATCTTAGGGTAACGCGAGTCTAGGCGGACGTCGTCGCGGTAGCGACGACGGACGCCGAGACGAGCGCGTGACACCACTGCCACCCTGTCTTAGCAAAACGTTAGTCGAGGCGGACGTCGTCGCGGTAGCGAGGACGGACGCCGAGACGAGCACGTGACACCACTGCCACCCTGTCTTAGCGAAACGTGAGTCGAGGCGAACGTCGTCGCGGTAGCGACGACGGACGCCGAGACGAGCACGTGACACCACTGCCAACCTGTCTTAGCGTAATGCGAGTCGAGGCGGACGTCGTCGCGGTAGCGACGATGGACGCCGAGACGAGCACGTGACACCACTGCCACCCTGTCTTAGCGTAACGCGAGTCGAGGCGGACGTCATCGCGGTCGCGATGACGAACGCCGAGACGAGCACGTGACACCACTGCCACCCCGTCTTAGCGAAACGCGAGTCGAGGCGGACGTCGTCGCGGTAGCGACGACGGACGCCGAGACAAGCACGTGAGACCACTGTCACCCTGTCTTAGCAAAACGCGAGTCGAGGCGGACGTCGTTGCGGTAGCGATGACGGACGCCGACACGAGCACGTGACAGCACTGCCACCCTGTCTTAGCAAAACGCGAGTCGAGGCGTACGTCGTCGCGGTAGCGATGACGGACGACGAGACGAGCACGTGACACCACTGCCACCCTGTCTATCTTAGGGTAACGCGAGTCGAGGCGGACGTCGTCGCGGTAGCGGCGACGGACGCCGAGACGAGCACGTGACACCACTGCCACCCCGTCTTAGCGAAACGCGAGTCGAGGCGGACGTCGTCGCGGTAGCGACGACGGACGCCGAGACAAGCACGTGAGACCACTGTCACCCTGTCTTAGCAAAACGCGAGTCGAGGCGGTCGTCGTCGCGGTAGCGATGACGGACGCCGACACGAGCACGTGACAGCACTGCCACCCTGTCTTAGCAAAACGCGAGTCGAGGCGTACGTCGTCGCGGTAGCGATGACGGACGACGAGACGAGCACGTGACACCACTGCCACCCTGTCTATCTTAGGGTAACGCGAGTCGAGGCGGACGTCGTCGCGGTAGCGGCGACGGACGCCGAGACGAGCACGTGACACCACTGCCACCCTGTCTTAGCAAAATGCGAGTCGAGGCGGACGTCGTCGCGGTAGCGACGACGAACGCCGAGACAAGCACGTGACACCACTGCCACCCTGTCTTAGCGTAACGCGAGTCGAGGCGGACGTCGTCGCGATAGCGACGACGGACGCCGAGACGAGCACGTGACACCACTGCCATCCTGTCTTAGCGAAACGCGTGTCGAGGCGGACGTCGTCGCGGTAGCGACGATGGACGCAGAGACGAGCACGTGACACCACTGCCATCCTGTCTTAGCAAAACGCGAGTCGAGGCGGACGTCATCGCGGTCGCGATGACGAACGCCGAGACGAGCATGTGACACCACTGCCACCCTGTCTTAGCGAAACGCGAGTCGAGGCGGACGTCGTCGCGGTAGCGATGACGGACGCCGAGACGAGCACGTGACAGCACTGCCACCCTGTCTTAGCAAAATGCGAGTCGAGGCGTACGTCGTCGCGGTAGCGATGACGGACGCCGAGACGAGCATGTGACACCACTGCCACCCCTGTCTTAGCGAAACGCGAGTCGAGGCGGACGTCGTCGCGGTAGCGACGACGGACGCCGAGACAAGCACGTGACTCCACTGCCACCCTGTGTTAGCGTAAAGCGAGTCGAGGCGGACGTCGTCGCGGTAGCGATGACGGACGCCGAGACGAGCACGTGACACCACTGCCATCCTGTCTTAGCGTAATGCGAGTCGAGGCGGACGTCGTCGCGGTAGCGACGACGGACGCCGAGACAAGCACGTGACACCACTGCCACCCTGTCTTAGCGAAACGCGAGTCGAGGCGGACGTTGTCGCGATAGCAACGACGGACGACTACGATGCCGAGACGAGCACGTGACACAACTGCCACCCTGTCTATCTTAGGGTAACGCGAGTCCAGGCGGACGTCGTCGCGGTAGCGACGACGGACGCCGAGACGAGCACGTGACACCACTGCCACCCTGTCTTAGCAAAACGCGAGTCGAGGCGGACGTCATCGCGGTAGCGATGACGGACGCCGAGACGAGCACGTGACACCACTGCCACCCTGTCTTAGCAAAATGCGAGTCGAGGCGTACGTCGTCGCGGTAGCGATGACGGACGCCGAGACGAGCATGTGACACCACTGCCACCCTGTCTTAGCGAAACGCGAGTCGAGGCGGACGTCGTCGCGGTAGCGACGACGGACGCCGAGACAAGCACGTGACTCCACTGCCACCCTGTGTTAGCGTAAAGCGAGTCGAGGCGGACGTCGTCGCGGTAGCGATGACGGACGCCGAGACGAGCACGTGACACCACTGCCATCCTGTCTTAGCGTAATGCGAGTCGAGGCGGACGTCGTCGCGGTAGCGACGACGGACGCCGAGACAAGCACGTGACACCACTGCCACCCTGTCTTAGCGAAACGCGAGTCGAGGCGGACGTTGTCGCGATAGCAACGACGGACGACTACGATGCCGAGACGAGCACGTGACACAACTGCCACCCTGTCTATCTTAGGGTAACGCGAGTCCAGGCGGACGTCGTCGCGGTAGCGACGACGGACGCCGAGACGAGCACGTGACACCACTGCCACCCTGTCTTAGCAAAACGCGAGTCGAGGCGGACGTCGTCGCGGTAGCGATGACGGACGCCGAGACGAGCACGTGACACCACTGCCACCCTGTCTTAGCAAAACGTGAGTCGAGGCGGACGTCGTCGCGGTAGCGAGGACGGACGCCGAGACGAGCATGTGACACCACTGCCACCCTGTCTTAGCGAAACGTGAGTCGAGGCGAACGTCGTCGCGGTAGCGACGACGGACGCCGAGACGAGCACGTGACAACACTGCCAACCTGTCTTAGCGTAATGCGAGTCGAGGCGGACGTCGTCGCGGTAGCGACGATGGACGCCGAGACGAGCACGTGACACCACTGCCACCCTGTCTTAGCGTAACGCGAGTCGAGGCAGACGTCGTCGCGGTAGCGACGATGGACGCCGAGACAAGCACGTGACACCACTGCCATCCTGTCTTAGCGAAACGCGTGTCGAGGCGGACGTCGTCGCGGTAGCGACGATGGACGCCGAGACGAGCACGTGACACCACTGCCATCCTGTCTTAGCGTAATGCGAGTCGAGGCGGACGTCGTCGCGGTAGCGAATACGACGCCGAGACGAGCACGTGACACAACTGCCACCCTGTCTATCTTAGGGTAACGCGAGTCCAGGCGGACGTCGTCGCGGTAGCGACGACGGACGCCGAGACGAGCACGTGACACCACTGCCACCCTGTCTTAGCAAAACGTGAGTCGAGGCGGACGTCGTCGCGGTAGCGAGGACGGACGCCGAGACGAGCACGTGACACCACTGCCACCCTGTCTTAGCGAAACGTGAGTCGAGGCGAACGTCGTCACGGTAGCGACGACGGACGCCGAGACGAGCACGTGACACCACTGCCAACCTGTCTTAGCGTAATGCGAGTCGAGGCGGACGTCGTCGCGGTAGCGACGATGGACGCCGAGACGAGCACGTGACACCACTGCCACCCTGTCTTAGCGTAACGCGAGTCGAGGCAGAGGTCGTCGCGGTAGCGACGACGGACGCCGAGACGAGCACGTGACACCACTGCCACCCTGTCTTAGCGAAACACGAGTCGAGGCGGACGTCATCGCGGTCGCGATGACGAACGCCGAGACGAGCACGTGACACCACTGCCACCCCGTCTTAGCGAAACGCGAGTCGAGGCGGACGTCGTCGCTGTAGCGACGATGGACGCCGAGACAAGCACGTGAGACCACTGTCACCCTGTCTTAGCAAAACGCGAGTCGAGGCGGACGTCGTCGCGGTAGCGATGACGGACGCCGAGACGAGCACGTGACAGCACTGCCACACTGTCTTAGCAAAACGCGAGTCGAGGCGTACGTCGTCGCGGTAGCGATGACGGACGACGAGACGAGCACGTGACACCACTGCCACCCTGTCTATCTTAGGGTAACACGAGTCGAGGCGGACGTCGTCGCGGTAGCGGCGACGGACGCCGAGACGAGCACGTGACACCACTGCCACCCTGTCTTAGCAAAATGCGAGTCGAGGCGGACGTCGTCGCGGTAGCGACGACGAACGCCGAGACAAGCACGTGACACCACTGCCACACTGTCTTAGCGTAACGCGAGTCGAGGCGGACGTCGTCGCGATAGCGACGACGGACGCCGAGACGAGCACGTGACACCACTGCCATCCTGTCTTAGCGAAACGCGTGTCGAGGCGGACGTCGTCGCGGTAGCGACGATGGACGCAGAGACGAGCACGTGACACCACTGCCATCCTGTCTTAGCAAAACGCGAGTCGAGGCGGACGTCATCGCGGTCGCGATGACGAACGCCGAGACGAGCACGTGACACCACTGCCACCCTGTCTTAGCGAAACGCGAGTCGAGGCGGACGTCGTCGCGGTAGCGACGATGGACGCCGAGACAAGCACGTGAGACCACTGTCACCCTGTCTTAGCAAAACGCGAGTCGAGGCGGACGTCGTCGTGGTAGCGATGACGGACGCCGAGACGAGCACATGACAGCGCTGCCACCCTGTCTTAGCAAAACGCGAGTCGAGGCGTACGTCGTCGCGGTAGCGATGACGGACGCCGAGACGAGCATGTGACACCACTGCCACCCTGTCTTAGCGAAACGCGAGTCGAGGCGGACGTCGTCGCGGTAGCGACGACGGACGCCGAGACAAGCACGTGACTCCACTGCCACCCTGTGTTAGCGTAACGCGAGTCGAGGCGGACGTCGTCGCGGTAGCGATGACGGACGCCGAGACGAGCACGTGACACCACTGCCATCCTGTCTTAGCGTAATGCGAGTCGAGGCGGACGTCGTCGCGGTAGCGACTACGACGCCGAGACGAGCACGTGACACAACTGCCACCCTGTCTATCTTAGGGTAATGCGAGTCCAGGCGGACGTCGTCGCGGTAGCGACGATGGACGCCGAGACGAGCACGTGACACCACTGCCACCCTGTCTTAGCAAAACGTGAGTCGAGGCGGACGTCGTCGCGGTAGCGAGGACGGACGCCGAGACGAGCATGTGACACCACTGCCACCCTGTCTTAGCGAAACGTGAGTCGAGGCGAACGTCGTCGCGGTAGCGACGACGGACGCCGAGATGAGCACGTGACACCACTGCCAACCTGTCTTAGCGTTATGCGAGTCGAGGCGGACGTCGTCACGGTAGCGACGATGGACGCCGAGACGAGCACGTGACACCACTGCCACCCTGTCTTAGCGTAACGCGAGTCGAGGCAGACGTCGTCGCGGTAGCGATGATGGACGCCGAGACGAGCACGTGACACCACTGCCATCCTGTCTTAGCGAAACGGGTGTCGAGGCGGACGTCGTCGCGGTAGCGACGATGGACGCCGAGACGAGCACGTGACACCACTGCCATCCTGTCTTAGCAAAACGCGAGTCGAGGCAGACGTCATCGCGGTCGCGATGACGAACGCCGAGACGAGCACGTGACACCACTGCCACCCTGTCTTAGCGAAACGCGAGTCGAGGCGGACGTCGTCGCGGTAGCGACGACGGACGCCGAGACAAGCACGTGAGACCATTGTCACCCTGTCTTAGCAAAACGCGAGTCGAGGCGGACGTCGTCGCGGTAGCGATGACGGACGCCGAGACGAGCACGTGACACCACTGCCATCCTGTCTTAGCGTAATGCGAGTCGAGGCGGACGTCGTCGCGGTAGCGAATACGACGCCGAGACGAGCACGTGACACAACTGCCACCCTGTCTTAGCAAAACGCGAGTCGAGGCGGACGTCGTCGCGGTAGCGACGACGGACGCCGAGACAAGCACGTGACTCCACTGCCACCCTGTGTTAGCGTAACGCGAGTCGAGGCGGAGGTCGTCGCGGTAGCGACGACGGACGCCGAGACGAGCACGTGACACCACTGCCATCCTATCTTAGCGTAACGCGAGTCGAGGCGGACGTCGTCGCGGTAGCGACGACGGACGCCGAGACAAGCACGTGAGACCATTGTCACCCTGTCTTAGCAAAACGCGAGTCGAGGCGGACGTCGTCGCGGTAGCGATGACGGACGCCGAGACGAGCACGTGACACCACTGCCATCCTGTCTTAGCGTAATGCGAGTCGAGGCGGACGTCGTCGCGGTAGCGAGGACGGACGCCGAGACGAGCACGTGACACCACTGCCACCCTGTCTTAGCGAAACGTGAGTCGAGGCGAACGTCGTCACGGTAGCGACGACGGACGCCGAGACGAGCACGTGACACCACTGCCAACCTGTCTTAGCGTAATGCGAGTCGAGGCGGACGTCGTCGCGGTAGCGACGACGGACGCCGAGACGAGCATGTGACACCACTGCCACCCTGTCTTAGCGTAACGCGAGTCGAGGCGGAGGTCGTCGCGGTAGCGACGACGGACGCCGAGACGAGCACGTGAGACCACTGTCACCCTGTCTTAGCAAAACGCGAGTCGAGGCGGACGTCGTCGCGGTAGCGATGACGGACGCCGAGACGAGCACATGACAGCGCTGCCACCCTGTCTTAGCAAAACGCGAGTCGAGGCGTACGTCGTCGCGGTAGCGATGACGGACGCCGAGACGAGCATGTGACACCACTGCCACCCTGTCTTAGCGAAACGCGAGTCGAGGCGGACGTCGTCGCGGTAGCGACGACGGACGCCGAGACAAGCACGTGACTCCACTGCCACCCTGTGTTAGCGTAACGCGAGTCGAGGCGGACGTCGTCGCGGTAGCGATGACGGACGCCGAGACGAGCACGTGACACCACTGCCATCCTGTCTTAGCGTAATGCGAGTCGAGGCGGACGTCGTCGCGGTAGCGACTACGACGCCGAGACGAGCACGTGACACAACTGCCACCCTGTCTATCTTAGGGTAATGCGAGTCCAGGCGGACGTCGTCGCGGTAGCGACGATGGACGCCGAGACGAGCACGTGACACCACTGCCACCCTGTCTTAGCAAAACGTGAGTCGAGGCGGACGTCGTCGCGGTAGCGAGGACGGACGCCGAGACGAGCATGTGACACCACTGCCACCCTGTCTTAGCGAAACGTGAGTCGAGGCGAACGTCGTCGCGGTAGCGACGACGGACGCCGAGACGAGCACGTGACACCACTGCCAACCTGTCTTAGCGTTATGCGAGTCGAGGCGGACGTCGTCACGGTAGCGACGATGGACGCCGAGACGAGCACGTGACACCACTGCCACCCTGTCTTAGCGTAACGCGAGTCGAGGCAGACGTCGTCGCGGTAGCGATGATGGACGCCGAGACGAGCACGTGACACCACTGCCATCCTGTCTTAGCGAAACGGGTGTCGAGGCGGACGTCGTCGCGGTAGCGACGATGGACGCCGAGACGAGCACGTGACACCACTGCCATCCTGTCTTAGCAAAACGCGAGTCGAGGCAGACGTCATCGCGGTCGCGATGACGAACGCCGAGACGAGCACGTGACACCACTGCCACCCTGTCTTAGCGAAACGCGAGTCGAGGCGGACGTCGTCGCGGTAGCGACGACGGACGCCGAGACAAGCACGTGAGACCATTGTCACCCTGTCTTAGCAAAACGCGAGTCGAGGCGGACGTCGTCGCGGTAGCGATGACGGACGCCGAGACGAGCACGTGACACCACTGCCATCCTGTCTTAGCGTAATGCGAGTCGAGGCGGACGTCGTCGCGGTAGCGAATACGACGCCGAGACGAGCACGTGACACAACTGCCACCCTGTCTTAGCAAAACGCGAGTCGAGGCGGACGTCGTCGCGGTAGCGACGACGGACGCCGAGACAAGCACGTGACTCCACTGCCACCCTGTGTTAGCGTAACGCGAGTCGAGGCGGAGGTCGTCGCGGTAGCGACGACGGACGCCGAGACGAGCACGTGACACCACTGCCATCCTATCTTAGCGTAACGCGAGTCGAGGCGGACGTCGTCGCGGTAGCGACGACGGATGCCGAGACAAGCACGTGAGACCATTGTCACCCTGTCTTAGCAAAACGCGAGTCGAGGCGGACGTCGTCGCGGTAGCGATGACGGACGCCGAGACGAGCACGTGACACCACTGCCATCCTGTCTTAGCGTAATGCGAGTCGAGGCGGACGTCGTCGCGGTAGCGAGGACGGACGCCGAGACGAGCACGTGACACCACTGCCACCCTGTCTTAGCGAAACGTGAGTTGAGGCGAACGTCGTCACGGTAGCGACGACGGACGCCGAGACGAGCACGTGACACCACTGCCAACCTGTCTTAGCGTAATGCGAGTCGAGGCGGACGTCGTCGCGGTAGCGACGACGGACGCCGAGACGAGCATGTGACACCACTGCCACCCTGTCTTAGCGTAACGCGAGTCGAGGCGGAGGTCGTCGCGGTAGCGACGACGGACGCCGAGACGAGCACGTGACACCACTGCCACCCTGTCTTAGCGAAACACGAGTCGAGGCGGACGTCATCGCGGTCGCGATGACGAACGCCGAGACAAGCACGTGACACCACTGCCACCCCGTCTTAGCGAAACGCGAGTCGAGGCGGACGTCGTCGCGGTAGCGACGACGGACGCCGAGACAAGCACGTGAGACCACTGTCACCCTGTCTTAGCAAAACGCGAGTCGAGGCGGACGTCGTCGCGGTAGCGATGACGGACGCCGAGACGAGCACGTGACAGCACTGCCACCCTGTCTTAGCAAAACGCGAGTCGAGGCGTACGTCGTCGCGGTAGCGATGACGGACGACGAGACGAGCACGTGACACCACTGCCACCCTGTCTATCTTAGGGTAACGCGAGTCGAGGCGGACGTCGTCGCGGTAGCGGCGACGGACGCCGAGACGAGCACGTGACACCACTGCCACCCTGTCTTAGCAAAATGCGAGTCGAGGCGGACGTCGTCGCGGTAGCGACGACGAAAGCCGAGACAAGCACGTGACACCACTGCCACCCTGTCTTAGCGTAACGCGAGTCGAGGCGGACGTCGTCACGATAGCGATGACGGACGCCGAGACGAGCACGTGACACCACTGCCATCCTGTCTTAGCGCGTGTCGAGGCGGACGTCGTCGCGGTAGCGACGATGGACGCAGAGACGAGCATGTGACACCACTGCCTTCCTGTCTTAGCAAAACGCGAGTCGAGGAGGACGTCATCACGGTCGCGATGACGAACGCCGAGACGAGCACGTGACACCACTGCCACCCTGTCTTAGCGAAACGCGAGTCGAGGCGGACGTCGTCGCCGTAGCGACGACGGACGCCGAGACAAGCACGTGAGACCACTGTCACCCTGTCTTAGCAAAACGCGAGTCGAGGCGGACGTCGTCGCGGTAGCGATGAAGGACGCCGAGACGAGCATGTGACACCACTGCCACCCTGTCTTAGCGAAACGCGAGTCGAGGCGGACGTCGTCGCGATAGCGACGACGGACGCCGAGACGAGCACGTGACACCACTGCCATCCTGTCTTAGCGTAATGCGAATCGAGGCGGACGTCGTCGCGGTAGCGACTACGATGCCGAGACGAGCACGTGACACAACTGCCACCATGTCTTAGCAAAACGCGAGTCGAGGCGGACTTCGTCGCGGTAGCGACGACGGACGCCGAGACAAGCACGTGACTCCACTGCCACCCTGTCTTAGCGTAACGCGAGTCGAGGCGGACGTCGTCGCGGTTGCGATGACGGACGCCGAGACGAGCACGTGACACCACTGCCATCCTGTCTTAGCGTAATGCGAGTCGAGGCGGACGTCGTCGCGGTAGCGACTACGACGCCGAGACGAGCACGTGACACAACTGCCACCCTGTCTATCTTAGGGTAACGCGAGTCCAGGCGGACGTCGTCGCGGTAGCGACGACGGACGCCGAGACGAGCACGTGACACCACTGCCACCCTGTCTTAGCAAACGCGAGTCGAGGCGGACGTCGTCGCGGTAGCGAGGACGGACGCCGAGACGAGCACGTGACACCACTGCCACCCTGTCTTAGCGAAACGTGAGTCGAGGCGGACGTCGTCGCGGTAGCGACGACGGACGCCGAGACGAGCACGTGACACCACTGCCATCCTGTCTTAGCGTAATGCGAGTCGAGGCGGGCGTCGTCGCGGTAGCGACGATGGACGCCGAGACGAGCACGTGACACCACTGCCACCCTGTCTTAGCGTAACGCGAGTCGAGGCAGACGTTTTCGCGGTAGCGACGACGGACGCCGAGACGAGCACGTGACACCACTGCCACCCTGTCTTAGCGAAACACGAGTCGAGGCGGAAGTCGTCGCGGTAGCAACGACGGACGCCGAGACAAGCATGTGACACCACTGCCACTCTGTCTTAGCGTAACGCGAGTCGAGGCGGACATCGTCGCGATAGCGACGATGGACGCCGAGACGAGCACGTGACACCACTGCCACCCTGTCTTAGCAAAACGCGAGTCGAGGCGGACGTCGTCGCGGTAGCGACGACGGACGCCGAGACAAGCACGTGAGACCACTGTCACCCTGTCTTAGCGAAACGCGAGTCGAGGCGGACGTCGTCGCGGTAGCGACGATGGACGCCGAGACGAGCACGTGACACCACTGCCACCCTATCTATGTTAGGGTCACGCGAGTCGAGGCGGACGTCGTCGCGGTAGCGATGACGGACACCGAGACGAGCACGTGACACCACTGCCATCCTGTCTTAGCGTAATGCGAGTCGAGGCGGACGTCGTCGCGTTTGCGACTACGACGCTGAGACGAGCACGTGACACAACTACCACCCTGTCTATCTTAGCGTAACGCGAATCGAGGCGGACGTCATCGCGGTAGCGACGACGGACGCCGAGACGAGCACGTGACACCACTGCCACCCTGTCTTAGCGAAACACGAGTCGAGGCGGACGTCGTCGCGGTAGCGATGACGGACGCCGAGACGAGCACGTGACACCACTGCCAAACTGTCTTAGCGAAACGCGAGTCGAGGCGGACGTCGTCCCGATAGCGACGACGGACGCCGAGACGAGCACGTGACACCACTGCCATCCTGTCTTAGCGTAATGCGAGTCAAGGCGGACGTCGTCGCGGTAGCGACTATGATGCCGAGACGAGTACATGACGCCACTTCCACCCTGTCTTAGCAAAACGCGAGTCGAGGCGGACGTCGTCGCGGTAGCGATGACGGACGCCGAGACGAGCACGTGACACCACTGCCACCATGTCTTAGCGAAACGCGAGTCGAGGCGGACGTCGTTGCGGTAGCGACGATGGACGCCGAGACGAGCACGTGACACCACTGCCACCCTGTCTTAGCGTAACGCGGACGCCGAGACAAGCACGTGACACCACTGCCACCCTGTCTTAGCAAAACGCGAGTCGAGGCGGACGTCGTCGCGGTAGCGATGACGGACGCCGAGACGAGCACGTGACACCACTGCCACCCTGTCTTAGCGAAACGTGAGTCGAGGCGGACGTCGTCGCGGTAGCGACGACGGACGCCGAGACAAGCACGTGAGACCACTGTCACCCTGTCTTAGCGAAACGCGAGTCGAGGCGGACGTCGTCGCGGTAGCGACGATGGACGCCGAGACGAGCACGTGACACCACTGCCACCCTATCTATGTTAGGGTCACGCGAGTCGAGGCGGACGTCGTCGTGGTAGCGATGACGGACGCCGAGACGAGCACGTGACACCACTGCCACCCTGTCTTAGCGAAACGCGAGTCGAGGCGGACGTTGTCGCGATAGCGACGACGGACGCCGAGAAGAGCACGTGACACCACTGCCATCCTGTCTTAGCGTAATGCGAGTCGAGGCGGACGTCGTCGCGGTAGCGACTACGACGCCGAGACGAGCACGTGACACAACTGGCACCCTGTCTATCTTAGCGTAACGCGAGTCGAGGCGGACGTCATCGCGGTAGCGACGACGGAGGCCGAGACGAGCACGTGACACCACTGCCACCCTGTCTTAGCGAAACACGAGTCGACGCGGACGTCGTCGCGGTAGCGACGACAGACGCCGAGACGAGCACGTGACACCACTGCCACTTTGTCTTAGCGAAGCGCGAGCCGAGGCGGACGTCGTCGCGGTAGCGACGACGGACGCCGAGACAAGCACGTGAGACCACTGTCACCCTGTCTTAGCGAAACGCGAGTCGAGGCGGACGTCGTCGCGGTAGCGACGATGGACGCCGAGACGAGCACGTGACACCACTCCCACCCTATCTATGTTAGGGTCAAGCAAGTCGAGGCGGACGTCGTGGCGGTAGCGAGGACGGACGCCGAGACGAGCACGTGACACCATTGCCACCCTGTCTTAGCGAAACGGGAGTCGAGGCGGACGTCGTCGCGATAGCGACGACGGACGCCGAGACGAGCATGTGACACCACTGCCATCCTGTCTTAGCGTAATGCGAGTCGAGGCGGACGTCGTCGAGGTAGCGACTACGACGCCGATACGAGCACGTGACACAACTGCCACCCTGTCTATCATAGGGTAACGCGAGTCGAGGCGGACGTCGTCGCGGTAGCGGCGACGTACGCCGAGACGAGCACGTGACACCACTGCCACCCTGTCTTAGCAAAATGCGAGTCGAGGAGGACGTCGTCGCGGTAGCGACGACGGACGCCGAGACAAGCACGTGACACCACTGCCACCCTGTCTTAGCGAAACGCGAGTCGAGGCGGACGTCGTCGCCGTAGCGACGACGGACGCCGAGACAAGCACGTGAGACCACTGTCACCCTGTCTTAGCAAAACGCGAGTCGAGGCGGACGTCGTCGCGGTAGCGATGAAGGACGCCGAGACGAGCATGTGACACCACTGCCACCCTGTCTTAGCGAAACGCGAGTCGAGGCGGACGTCGTCGCGATAGCGACGACGGACGCCGAGACGAGCACGTGACACCACTGCCATCCTGTCTTAGCGTAATGCGAATCGAGGCGGACGTCGTCGCGGTAGCGACTACGATGCCGAGACGAGCACGTGACACAACTGCCACCATGTCTTAGCAAAACGCGAGTCGAGGCGGACTTCGTCGCGGTAGCGACGACGGACGCCGAGACAAGCACGTGACTCCACTGCCACCCTGTCTTAGCGTAACGCGAGTCGAGGCGGACGTCGTCGCGGTTGCGATGACGGACGCCGAGACGAGCACGTGACACCACTGCCATCCTGTCTTAGCGTAATGCGAGTCGAGGCGGACGTCGTCGCGGTAGCGACTACGATGCCGAGACGAGCACGTGACACAACTGCCACCCTGTCTATCTTAGGGTAACGCGAGTCCAGGCGGACGTCGTCGCGGTAGCGACGACGGACGCCGAGACGAGCACGTGACACCACTGCCACCCTGTCTTAGCAAACGCGAGTCGAGGCGGACGTCGTCGCGGTAGCGAGGACGGACGCCGAGACGAGCACGTGACACCACTGCCACCCTGTCTTAGCGAAACGTGAGTCGAGGCGGACGTCGTCGCGGTAGCGACGACGGACGCCGAGACGAGCACGTGACACCACTGCCATCCTGTCTTAGCGTAATGCGAGTCGAGGCGGGCGTCGTCGCGGTAGCGACGATGGACGCCGAGACGAGCACGTGACACCACTGCCACCCTGTCTTAGCGTAACGCGAGTCGAGGCAGACGTTTTCGCGGTAGCGACGACGGACGCCGAGACGAGCACGTGACACCACTGCCACCCTGTCTTAGCGAAACACGAGTCGAGGCGGAAGTCGTCGCGGTAGCAACGACGGACGCCGAGACAAGCATGTGACACCACTGCCACTCTGTCTTAGCGTAACGCGAGTCGAGGCGGACATCGTCGCGATAGCGACGATGGACGCCGAGACGAGCACGTGACACCACTGCCACCCTGTCTTAGCGAAACGCGAGTCGAGGCGGACGTCGTCGCGGTAGCGACGACGGACGCCGAGACAAGCACGTGAGACCACTGTCACCCTGTCTTAGCGAAACGCGAGTCGAGGCGGACGTCGTCGCGGTAGCGACGATGGACGCCGAGACGAGCACGTGACACCACTGCCACCCTATCTATGTTAGGGTCACGCGAGTCGAGGCGGACGTCGTCGCGGTAGCGATGACGGACACCGAGACGAGCACGTGACACCACTGCCATCCTGTCTTAGCGTAATGCGAGTCGAGGCGGACGTCGTCGCGTTTGCGACTACGACGCTGAGACGAGCACGTGACACAACTACCACCCTGTCTATCTTAGCGTAACGCGAGTCGAGGCGGACGTCATCGCGGTAGCGACGACGGACGCCGAGACGAGCACGTGACACCACTGCCACCCTGTCTTAGCGAAACACGAGTCGAGGCGGACGTCGTCGCGGTAGCGATGACGGACGCCGAGACGAGCATGTGACACCACTGCCAAACTGTCTTAGCGAAACGCGAGTCGAGGCGGACGTCGTCCCGATAGCGACGACGGACGCCGAGACGAGCACGTGACACCACTGCCATCCTGTCTTAGCGTAATGCGAGTCAAGGCGGACGTCGTCGCGGTAGCGACTATGATGCCGAGACGAGTACATGACGCCACTTCCACCCTGTCTTAGCAAAACGCGAGTCGAGGCGGACGTCGTCACGGTAGCGATGACGGACGCCGAGACGAGCACGTGACACCACTGCCACCATGTCTTAGCGAAACGCGAGTCGAGGCGGACGTCGTTGCGGTAGCGACGATGGACGCCGAGACGAGCACGTGACACCACTGCCACCCTGTCTTAGCGTAACGCGGACGCCGAGACAAGCACGTGACACCACTGCCACCCTGTCTTAGCAAAACGCGAGTCGAGGCGGACGTCGTCGCGGTAGCGATGACGGACGCCGAGACGAGCACGTGACACCACTGCCACCCTGTCTTACCGAAACGCGAGTCGAGGCGGACGTCGTCGCGGTAGCGACGACGGACGCCGAGA
Organism: Aegilops umbellulata; assembly: GCA_032464435.1. Classification (NCBI taxonomy): domain Eukaryota; kingdom Viridiplantae; phylum Streptophyta; class Magnoliopsida; order Poales; family Poaceae; genus Aegilops; species Aegilops umbellulata. The sequence continues at coordinate 140,667,805 of CP136054.1, read as the reverse complement.
CAAGCACGTGAGACCACTGTCACCCTGTCTTAGCGAAACGCGAGTCGAGGCGGACGTCGTCGCGGTAGCGACGATGGACGCCGAGACGAGCACGTGACACCACTGCCACCCTATCTATGTTAGGGTCACGCGAGTCGAGGCGGACGTCGTCGTGGTAGCGATGACGGACGCCGAGACGAGCACGTGACACCACTGCCACCCTGTCTTAGCGAAACGCGAGTCGAGGCGGACGTTGTCGCGATAGCGACGACGGACGCCGAGAAGAGCACGTGACACCACTGCCATCCTGTCTTAGCGTAATGCGAGTCGAGGCGGACGTCGTCGCGGTAGCGACTACGACGCCGAGACGAGCACGTGACACAACTGGCACCCTGTCTATCTTAGCGTAACGCGAGTCGAGGCGGACGTCATCGCGGTAGCGACGACGGACGCCGAGACGAGCACGTGACACCACTGCCACCCTGTCTTAGCGAAACACGAGTCGACGCGGACGTCGTCGCGGTAGCGACGACAGACGCCGAGACGAGCACGTGACACCACTGCCACTTTGTCTTAGCGAAGCGCGAGCCGAGGCGGACGTCGTCGCGGTAGCGACGACGGACGCCGAGACAAGCACGTGAGACCACTGTCACCCTGTCTTAGCGAAACGCGAGTCGAGGCGGACGTCGTCGCGGTAGCGACGATGGACGCCGAGACGAGCACGTGACACCACTCCCACCCTATCTATGTTAGGGTCAAGCAAGTCGAGGCGGACGTCGTGGCGGTAGCGAGGACGGACGCCGAGACGAGCACGTGACACCATTGCCACCCTGTCTTAGCGAAACGGGAGTCGAGGCGGACGTCGTCGCGATAGCGACGACGGACGCCGAGACGAGCACGTGACACCACTGCCATCCTGTCTTAGCGTAATGCGAGTCGAGGCGGACGTCGTCGAGGTAGCGACTACGACGCCGATACGAGCACGTGACACAACTGCCACCCTGTCTATCATAGGGTAACGCGAGTCGAGGCGGACGTCGTCGCGGTAGCGGCGACGTACGCCGAGACGAGCACGTGACACCACTGCCACCCTGTCTTAGCAAAATGCGAGTCGAGGCGGACGTCGTCGCGGTAGCGACGACGGACGCCGAGACAAGCACGTGACACCACTGCCACCCTGTATTAGCGTAACGCGAGTCGAGGCGGACGTCATCGCGATAGCGACGACGGACGCCGAGACGAGCACGTGACACCACTGCCACCCTGTCTTAGCAAAACGCGTATCGAGGCGGACGTCGTCGCGGTAGCGACGATGGACGCCGAGACGAGCACGTGACACCACTGCCACCCTGTCTTAGCAAAACGCGAGTCGAGGCGGACGTCATCACGGTAGCGATGACGGACGCCGAGACGAGCACGTGACACCACTGCCACCCTGTCTTAGCAAAACGCGAGTCGAGGCGGACGTCGTCGCGGTAGCGACGACGGACGCCGAGACGAGCACGTGAGACCACTGTCACCCTGTCTTAGAAAAACGCGAGTCGAGGCGGACGTCGTCGCGGTAGCGATGACGGACGCCGAGACGAGCACGTGACACCACTGCCACCCTGTCTTAGCGAAACGCGAGTCGAGGCGGACGTCGTCGTGGTAGCGATGACGGACGCCGAGACGAGCATGTGACAGCACTGCCACCCTGTCTTAGCAAAACGCGAGTCGAGGCGGACGTCGTCGCGGTAGCGATGACGGACACCGAGACGAGCATGTGACACCAGTGCCACCCTGTCTTAGCGAAACGCGAGTCGAGGCAGACGTTGTCGCGATAGCGACGACGGACGCCGAGACGAGCACGTGACACCACTGCCAAACTGTCTTAGCGAAACGCGAGTCGAGGCGGACGTCGTCCCGATAGCGACGACGGACGCCGAGACGAGCACGTGACACCACTGCCACCCTGTCTTAGCGAAACACGAGTCGAGGCGGACGTCGTCGCGGTAGCGATGACGGACGCCGAGACGAGCACGTGACACCACTGCCAAACTGTCTTAGCGAAACGCGAGTCGAGGCGGACGTCGTCCCGATAGCGACGACGGACGCCGAGACGAGCACGTGACACCACTGCCATCCTGTCTTAGCGTAATGCGAGTCAAGGCGGACGTCGTCGCGGTAGCGACTATGATGCCGAGACGAGTACATGACGCCACTTCCACCCTGTCTTAGCAAAACGCGAGTCGAGGCGGACGTCGTCGCGGTAGCGATGACGGACGCCGAGACGAGCACGTGACACCACTGCCACCATGTCTTAGCGAAACGCGAGTCGAGGCGGACGTCGTTGCGGTAGCGACGATGGACGCCGAGACGAGCACGTGACACCACTGCCACCCTGTCTTAGCGTAACGCGGACGCCGAGACAAGCACGTGACACCACTGCCACCCTGTCTTAGCAAAACGCGAGTCGAGGCGGACGTCGTCGCGGTAGCGATGACGGACGCCGAGACGAGCACGTGACACCACTGCCACCCTGTCTTAGCGAAACGCGAGTCGAGGCGGACGTCGTCGCGGTAGCGACGACGGACGCCGAGACAAGCACGTGAGACCACTGTCACCCTGTCTTAGCGAAACGCGAGTCGAGGCGGACGTCGTCGCGGTAGCGACGATGGACGCCGAGACGAGCACATGACACCACTGCCACCCTATCTATGTTAGGGTCACGCGAGTCGAGGCGGACGTCGTCGTGGTAGCGATGACGGACGCCGAGACGAGCACGTGACACCACTGCCACCCTGTCTTAGCGAAACGCGAGTCGAGGCGGACGTTGTCGCGATAGCGACGACGGACGCCGAGAAGAGCACGTGACACCACTGCCATCCTGTCTTAGCGTAATGCGAGTCGAGGCGGACGTCGTCGCGGTAGCGACTACGACGCCGAGGCGAGCACGTGACACAACTGGCACCCTGTCTATCTTAGCGTAACGCGAGTCGAGGCGGACGTCATCGCGGTAGCGACGACGGACGCCGAGACGAGCACGTGACACCACTGCCACCCTGTCTTAGCGAAACACGAGTCGACGCGGACGTCGTCGCGGTAGCGACGACAGACGCCGAGACGAGCACGTGACACCACTGCCACTTTGTCTTAGCGAAGCGCGAGCCGAGGCGGACGTCGTCGCGGTAGCGACGACGGACGCCGAGACAAGCACGTGAGACCACTGTCACCCTGTCTTAGCGAAACGCGAGTCGAGGCGGACGTCGTCGCGGTAGCGACGATGGACGCCGAGACGAGCACGTGACACCACTCCCACCCTATCTATGTTAGGGTCAAGCAAGTCGAGGCGGACGTCGTGGCGGTAGCGAGGACGGACGCCGAGACGAGCACGTGACACCATTGCCACCCTGTCTTAGCGAAACGCGAGTCGAGGCGGACGTCATCACGGTAGCGATGACGGACGCCGAGACGAGCACGTGACACCACTGCCACCCTGTCTTAGCAAAACGCGAATCGAGGCGGACGTCGTCGCGATAGCGACGACGGACGCCGAGACGAGCACGTGACACCACTGCCATCCTGTCTTAGCGTAATTCGAGTCGAGGCGGACGTCGTCGAGGTAGCGACTACGACGCCGATACGAGCACGTGACACAACTGCCACCCTGTCTATCATAGGGTAACGCGAGTCGAGGCGGACGTCGTCGCGGTAGCGGCGACGTACGCCGAGACGAGCACGTGACACCACTGCCACCCTGTCTTAGCAAAATGCGAGTCGAGGCGGACGTCGTCGCGGTAGCGACGACGGACGCCGAGACAAGCACGTGACACCACTGCCACCCTGTATTAGCGTAACGCGAGTCGAGGCGGACGTCATCGCGATAGCGACGACGGACGCCGAGACGAGCACGTGACACCACTGCCACCCTGTCTTAGCAAAACGCGTATCGAGGCGGACGTCGTCGCGGTAGCGACGATGGACGCCGAGACGAGCACGTGACACCACTGCCACCCTGTCTTAGCAAAACGCGAGTCGAGGCGGACGTCATCACGGTAGCGATGACGGACGCCGAGACGAGCACGTGACACCACTGCCACCCTGTCTTAGCAAAACGTGAGTCGAGGCGGACGTCGTCGCGGTAGCGACGACGGACGCCGAGACGAGCACGTGAGACCACTGTCACCCTGTCTTAGAAAAACGCGAGTCGAGGCGGACGTCGTCGCGGTAGCGATGACGGACGCCGAGACGAGCACGTGACACCACTGCCACCCTGTCTTAGCGAAACGCGAGTCGAGGCGGACGTCGTCGTGGTAGCGATGACGGACGCCGAGACGAGCATGTGACAGCACTGCCACCCTGTCTTAGCAAAACGCGAGTCGAGGCGGACGTCGTCGCGGTAGCGATGACGGACACCGAGACGAGCATGTGACACCACTGCCACCCTGTCTTAGCGAAACGCGAGTCGAGGCAGACGTTGTCGCGATAGCGACGACGGACGCCGAGACGAGCACGTGACACCACTGCCAAACTGTCTTAGCGAAACGCGAGTCGAGGCGGACGTCGTCCCGATAGCGACGACGGACGCCGAGACGAGCACGTGACACCACTGCCATCCTGTCTTAGCGTAATGCGAGTCGAGGCGGACGTCGTCGCGGTAGCGACTATGATGCCGAGACGAGTACATGACACCACTTCCACCCTGTCTTAGCAAAACGCGAGTCGAGGCGGACGTCGTCGCGGTAGCGATGACGGACGCCGAGACGAGCACGTGACACCACTGCCACCATGTCTTAGCGAAACGCGAGTCGAGGCGGACGTCGTTGCGGTAGCGACGATGGACGCCGAGACGAGCACGTGACACCACTGCCACCCTGTCTTAGCGTAACGCGGACGCCGAGACAAGCACGTGACACCACTGCCACCCTGTCTTAGCAAAACGCGAGTCGAGGCGGACGTCGTCGCGGTAGCGATGACGGACGCCGAGACGAGCACGTGACACCACTGCCACCCTGTCTTAGCGAAACGCGAGTCGAGGCGGACGTCGTCGCGGTAGCGACGATGGACGCCGAGACAAGCACGTGAGACCACTGTCACCCAGTCTTAGCGAAACGCGAGTCGAGGCGGACGTCGTCGCGGTAGCGACGATGGACGCCGAGACGAGCACGTGACACCACTGCCAGCCTATCTATGTTAGGGTCACGCGAGTCGAGGCGGACGTCGTCGTGGTAGCGATGACGGACGCCGAGACGAGCACGTGACACCACTGCCACCCTGTCTTAGCGAAACGCGAGTCGAGGCGGACGTTGTCGCGATAGCGATGACGGACGCCGAGACGAGCACGTGACACCACTGCCATCCTGTCTTAGCGTAATGCGAGTCGAGGCGGACGTCGTCGCGGTAGCGACTACGACGCCGAGACGAGCACGTGACACAACTGGCACCCTGTCTATCTTAGCGTAACGCGAGTCGAGGCGGACGTCATCGCGGTAGCGACGACGGACGCCGAGACGAGCACGTGACACCACTGCCACCCTGTCTTAGCGAAACACGAGTCGAGGCGGACGTCGTCGCGGTAGCGACGACAGACGCCGAGACGAGCACGTGACACCACTGCCACTTTGTCTTAGCGAAGCGCGAGCCGAGGCGGACGTCGTCGCGGTAGCGACGACGGACGCCGAGACAAGCACGTGAGACCACTGTCACCCTGTCTTAGCGAAACGCGAGTCGAGGCGGACGTCGTCGCGGTAGCGACGATGGACGCCGAGACGAGCACGTGACACCACTCCCACCCTATCTATGTTAGGGTCACGCAAGTCGAGGCGGACGTCGTGGCGGTAGCGAGGACGGACGCCGAGACGAGCACGTGACACCATTGCCACCCTGTCTTAGCGAAACGGGAGTCGAGGCGGACGTCGTCGCGATAGCGACGACGGACGCCGAGACGAGCACGTGACACCACTGCCATCCTGTCTTAGCGTAATGCGAGTCGAGGCGGACGTCGTCGAGGTAGCGACTACGACGCCGATACGAGCACGTGACACAACTGCCACCCTGTCTATCATAGGGTAACGCGAGTCGAGGCGGACGTCGTCGCGGTAGCGGCGACGTACGCCGAGACGAGCACGTGACACCACTGCCACCCTGTCTTAGCAAAATGCGAGTCGAGGCGGACGTCGTCGCGGTAGCGACGACGGACGCCGAGACAAGCACGTGACACCACTGCCACCCTGTATTAGCGTAACGCGAGTCGAGGCGGACGTCATCGCGATAGCGACGACGGACGCCGAGACGAGCACGTGACACCACTGCCACCCTGTCTTAGCAAAACGCGTATCGAGGCGGACGTCGTCGCGTTAGCGACGATGGACGCCGAGACGAGCACGTGACACCACTGCCACCCTGTCTTAGCAAAACGCGAGTCGAGGCGGACGTCATCACGGTAGCGATGACGGACGCCGAGACGAGCACGTGACACCACTGCCACCCTGTCTTAGCAAAACGCGAGTCGAGGCGGACGTCGTCGCGGTAGCGACGACGGACGCCGAGACGAGCACGTGAGACCACTGTCACCCTGTCTTAGAAAAACGCGAGTCGAGGCGGACGTCGTCGCGGTAGCGATGACGGACGCCGAGACGAGCACGTGACACCACTGCCACCCTGTCTTAGCGAAACGCGAGTCGAGGCGGACGTCGTCGTGGTAGCGATGACGGACGCCGAGACGAGCATGTGACAGCACTGCCACCCTGTCTGAGCAAAACGCGAGTCGAGGCGGACGTCGTCGCGGTAGCGATGACGGACACCGAGACGAGCATGTGACACCACTGCCACCCTGTCTTAGCGAAACGCGAGTCGAGGCGAACGTCGTCGCGGTAGCGATGACGGACGCCGAGACGAGCACGTGACACCACTGCCACCCTGTCTTAGCGAAACGCGAGTCGAGGCGGACGTCGTCGCGGTAGCGACGATGGACGCCGAGACGAGCACGTGACACCACTGCCACCCTATCTATGTTAGGGTCACGCGAGTCGAGGCGGACGTCGTCGTGGTAGCGATGACGGACGCCGAGACGAGCACGTGACACCACTGCCACCCTGTCTTAGCGAAACGCGAGTCGAGGCGGACGTTGTCGCGATAGCGATGACGGACGCCGAGACGAGCACGTGACACCACTGCCATCCTGTCTTAGCGTAATGCGAGTCGAGGCGGACGTCGTCGCGGTAGCGACTACGACGCCGAGACGAGCACGTGACACAACTGGCACCCTGTCTATCTTAGCGTAACGCGAGTCGAGGCGGACGTCATCGCCGTAGCGACGACGGACGCCGAGACGAGCACGTGACACCACTGCCACCCTGTCTTAGCGAAACACGAGTCGAGGCGGACGTCGTCGCGGTAGCGACGACAGACGCCGAGACGAGCACGTGACACCACTGCCACTTTGTCTTAGCGAAGCGCGAGCCGAGGCGGACGACGTCGCGGTAGCGACGACGGACGCCGAGACAAGCACGTGAGACCACTGTCACCCTGTCTTAGCGAAACGCGAGTCGAGGCGGACGTCGTCGCGGTAGCGACGATGGACGCCGAGACGAGCACGTGACACCACTCCCACCCTATCTATGTTAGGGTCACGCAAGTCGAGGTGGACGTCGTGGCGGTAGCGAGGACGGACGCCGAGACGAGCACGTGACACCATTGCCACCCTGTCTTAGCGAAACGGGAGTCGAGGCGGACGTCGTCGCGATAGCGACGACGGACGCCGAGACGAGCACGTGACACCACTGCCATCCTGTCTTAGCGTAATGTGAGTCGAGGCGGACGTCGTCGAGGTAGCGACTACGACGCCGATACGAGCACGTGACACAACTGCCACCCTGTCTATCATAGGGTAACGCGAGTCGAGGCGGACGTCGTCGCGGTAGCGGCGACGTACGCCGAGACGAGCACGTGACACCACTGCCACCCTGTCTTAGCACAATGCGAGTCGAGGCGGACGTCGTCGCGGTAGCGACGACGGACGCCGAGACAAGCACGTGACACCACTGCCACCCTGTATTAGCGTAACGCGAGTCGAGGCGGACGTCATCGCGATAGCGACGACGGACGCCGAGACGAGCACGTGACACCACTGCCACCCTGTCTTAGCAAAACGCGTATCGAGGCGGACGTCGTCGCGTTAGCGACGATGGACGCCGAGACGAGCACGTGACACCACTGCCACCCTGTCTTAGCAAAATGCGAGTCGAGGCGGACGTCATCACGGTAGCGATGACGGACGCCGAGACGAGCACGTGACACCACTGCCACCCTGTCTTAGCAAAACGCGAGTCGAGGCGGACGTCGTCGCGGTAGCGACGACGGACGCCGAGACGAGCACGTGAGACCACTGTCACCCTGTCTTAGAAAAACACGAGTCGAGGCGGACGTCGTCGCGGTAGCGATGACGGACGCCGAGACGAGCACGTGACACCACTGCCACCCTGTCTTAGCGAAACGCGAGTCGAGGCGGACGTCGTCGTGGTACCGATGACGGACGCCGAGACGAGCATGTGACAGCACTGCCACCCTGTCTTAGCAAAACGCGAGTCGAGGCGGACGTCGTCGCGGTAGCGATGACGGACACCGAGACGAGCATGTGACACCACTGCCACCCTGTCTTAGCGAAACGCGAGTCGAGGCGGACGTCGTCGCGGTAGCGATAACGGACGCCGAGACGAGCACGTGACACCACTGCCACCCTGTCTTAGCGAAACGCGAGTCGAGGCGGACGTCGTCGCGGTAGCGACAATGGACGCCGAGACGAGCACGTGACACCACTGCCACCCTATCTATGTTAGGGTCACGCGAGTCGAGGCGGACGTCGTCGTGGTAGCGATGACGGACGCCGAGACGAGCACGTGACACCACTGCCACCCTGTCTTAGTAAAACGCGAGTCGAGGCGGACGTCATCGCGGTAGCGATGACGGACGCCGAGACGAGCACGTGACACCACTGCCACCCTGTCTTAGCGAAACGCGAGTCGAGGCGGACGTCGTCGTGGTAGCGATGACGGACGCCGAGACGAGCATGTGACAGCACTGCCACCCTGTCTTAGCAAAACGCGAGTCGAGGCGGACGTCGTCGCGGTAGCGATGACGGACACCGAGACGAGCATGTGACACCACTGCCACCCTGCCTTAGTGAAACGCGAGTCGAGGCGGACGTCGTCGCGGTAGCGACTACGACGCCGAGACGAGCACGTGACACAACTGCCACCCTGTCTATCTTAGGGTAACGTGAGTCGAGGCGGACGTCGTCGCGGTAGCGGCGACGTACGCCGAGACGAGCACGTGACACCACTGCCACCCTGTCTTAGCGAAACACGAGTCGAGGCAGACGTCGTCGCGGTAGCGACGACGGACGCCGAGACAAGCATGTGACACCACTGCCACTCTGTCTTAGTGAAACGCGAGTCGAGGCGGACATCATCGCGATAGCGACGATGGACGCCGAGACGAGCACGTGACACCACTGCCACCCTGTCTTAGCGAAACGCGAGTCGAGGCGGACGTCGTCGCGGTAGCGACGACGGACACCGAGACAAGCACGTGAGACCACTGTCACCCTGTCTTAGCGAAACGCGAGTCGAGGCGGACGTCGTCGCAGTAGCGACGATGGATGCCGAGACGAGCACGTGACACCACTGCCACCCTATCTATGTTAGGGTCACGCGAGTCGAGGCGGACGTCGTCGCGGTAGCGAGGACGGTAGCGACTACGACGCCGAGACGAGCACATGACACAACTGCCACCCTGTCTATCTTAGGGTAACGCGAGTCGAGGCAGACGTCGTCGCGGTAGCGGCGACGTACGCCGAGACGAGCACGTGACACCACTGCCACCCTGTCTTAGCGAAACACGAGTCGAGGCGGACGTCGTCGCGGTAGCGACGACGGACACCGAGACAAGCATGTGACACCACTGCCACTCTGTCTTAGCGAAACGCGAGTCGAGGCGGACATCATCGCGATAGCGACGATGGACGCCGAGACGAGCACGTGACACCACTGCCACCTTGTCTTAGCGAAACGCGAGTCGAGGCAGACGTCGTCGCGGTAGCGACGACGGACGCCGAGACAAGCACGTGAGACCACTGTCACCCTGTCTTAGCGAAACGCGAGTCGAGGCGGACGTCGTCGCGGTAGCGACGATGGATGCCGAGACAAGCACGTGACACCACTGCCACCCTATCTATGTTAGGGTCACGCGAGTCGAGGCGGACGTCGTCGCGGTAGCGAGGACGGACGCCGAGACGAGCACGTGACACCATTGCCACCCTGTCTTAGCGAAACGCGAGTCGAGGCGGACGTCGTCGCGGTAGCGACGACGGACGCCGAGACAAGCACGTGAGACCACTGTCACCCTGTCTTAGCGAAACGCGAGTCGAGGCGGACGTCGTCGCGGTAGCGACGATGGATGCCGAGACGAGCACGTGACACCACTGCCACCCTATCTATGTTAGGGTCATGCGAGTCGAGGCGGACGTCGTCGCGGTAGCGAGGACGGACGCCGAGACGAGCACGTGACACCATTGCCATCCTGTCTTAGCGTAATGCGAGTCGAGGCGGACGTCGTCGAGGTAGCGACTACGACGCCGAGACGAGCACGTGACACAACTGCCACCCTGTCTATCTTAGGGTAACGCGAGTCGAGGCGGACGTCGTCGCGGTAGCGGCGACGTATGCTGAGACGAGCACGTGACACCACTGCCACCCTGTCTTAGCAAAATGCGAGTCGAGGCAGACGTCGTCGCGGTAGCGACGACGGACGCCGAGACAAGCACGTGACACCACTGCCACCCTGTATTACCGTAACGCGAGTCGAGGCGGACGTCGTCGCGATAGCGACGACGGACGCCGAGACAAGCACGTGACACCACTGCCACCCTGTCTTAGCGAAACGCGTATCGAGGTGGACGTCGTCGCGGTAGCGACGATGGACGCCGAGACGAGCACGTGACACCACTGCCACCCTGTCTTAGCCAAACGCGAGTCGAGGCGGACGTCATCGCGGTAGCGATGACGGACGCCGAGACGAGCACGTGACACCACTGCCACCCTGTCTTAGCGAAACGCGAGTCGAGGCGGACGTCGTCGCGGTAGCGACGACGGACGCCGAGACGAGCACGTGAGACCACTGTCACCCTGTCTTAGAAAAACGCGAGTCGAGGCGGACGTCGTCGCGGTAGCGATGACGGACGCCGAGACGAGCACGTGACACCACTGCCACCCTGTCTTAGCGAAACACGAGTCGAGGCGGACGTCGTCGTGGTAGCGATGACGGACGCCGAGACGAGCACGTGACAGCACTGTCACCCTGTCTTAGCAAAACGCGAGTCAAGGCGGACGTCGTCGCGGTAGCGATGACGGACACCGAGACGAGCATGTGACACCACTGCCACCCTGTCTTAGCGAAACGCGAGTCGAGGCGGACGTCGTCGCGATAGCGACGACGGACGCCGAGACGAGCACGTGACACCACTGCCATCCTGTCATAGCGTAATGCGAGTCGAGGCGGACGTCGTCGCGGTAGCGACTACGACGCCGAGACGAGCACCCTATCTATGTTAGGGTCACGCAAGTCGAGGCGGACGTCGTGGCGGTAGCGAGGACGGACGCCGAGACAAGCACGTGACACCATTGCCACCCTGTCTTAGCGAAACGGGAGTCGAGGCGGACGTCGTCGCGATAGCGACGACGGACGCCGAGACGAGCACGTGACACCACTGCCATCCTGTCTTAGCGTAATGCGAGTCGAGGCGGACGTCGTCGAGGTAGCGACTACGACGCCGATACGAGCACGTGACACAACTGCCACCCTGTCTATCTTAGGGTAACGCGAGTCAAGGCGGACGTCGTCGCGGTAGCGGCGACGTACGCCGAGACGAGCACGTGACACCACTGCCACCCTGTCTTAGCAAAATGCGAGTCGAGGCGGACGTCGTCGCGGTAGCGACGACGGACGCCGAGACAAGCACGTGACACCACTGCCACCCTGTATTAGCGTAACGCGAGTCGAGGCGGACGTCATCGCGATAGCGACGACGGACGCCGAGACGAGCACGTGACACCACTGCCACCCTGTCTTAGCAAAACGCGTATCGAGGCGGACGTCGTCGCGGTAGCGACGATGGATGCCGAGACGAGCACGTGACACCACTGCCACCCTGTCTTAGCAAAACGCGAGTCGAGGCGGACGTCGTCGCGGTAGCGACGACGGACGCCGAGACGAGCACGTGAGACCACTGTCACCCTGTCTTAGAAAAACGCGAGTCGAGGCGGACGTCGTCGCGGTAGCGATGACGGACGCCGAGACGAGCACGTGACACCACTGCCACCCTGTCTTAGCGAAACGCGAGTCGAGGCGGACGTCGTCGTGGTAGCGATGACGGATGCCGAGACGAGCATGTGACAGCACTGCCACCCTGTCTTAGCAAAACGCGAGTCGAGGCGGACGTCGTCGCGGTAGCGATGACGGACACCGAGACGAGCATGTGACACCACTGCCACCCTGCCTTAGTGAAACGCGAGTCGAGGCGGACGTCGTCGCGGTAGCGACTACGACGCCGAGACGAGCACGTGACACAACTGCCACCCTGTCTACCTTAGGGTAACGCGAGTCGAGGCGGACGTCGTCGCGGTAGCGGCGACATACGCCGAGACGAGCACGTGACACCACTGCCACCCTGTCTTAGCGAAACACGAGTCGAGGCGGACGTCGTCGCGGTAGCGACGACGGACGCCGAGACAAGCATGTGACACCACTGCCACTCTGTCTTAGCGAAACGCGAGTCGAGGCGGACATCATCGCGATAGCGACGATGGACGCCGAGACGAGCACGTGACACCACTGCCACCCTGTCTTAGCGAAACGCGAGTCGAGGCGGACGTCGTCGCGGTAGCGACGACGGACGCCGAGACAAGCACGTGAGACCAATGTCACCCTGTCTTAGCGAAACGCGAGTCGAGGCGGACGTCGTCGCGGTAGCGACGATGGATGCCGAGACGAGCACGTGACACCACTGCCACCCTATCTATGTTAGGGTCACGCGAGTCGAGGCGGACGTCGTCGCGGTAGCGAGGACGGACGCCGAGACGAGCACGTGACACCATTGCCACCCTGTCTTAGCGAAACGCGAGTCGAGGCGGACGTCGTCGCGGTAGCGACGAAGGACGCCGAGACAAGCACGTGAGACCACTGTCACCCTGTCTTAGCGAAACGCGAGTCAAGGCGGACGTCGTCGCTGTAGCGACGATGGATGCCGAGACGAGCACGTGACACCACTGCCACCCTATCTATGTTAGGGTCACGCGAGTCGAGGCGGACGTCGTCGCGGTAGCGAGGACGGACGCCGAGACGAGCACGTGACACCATTGCCATCCTGTCTTAGCGTAATGCGAGTCGAGGCGGACGTCGTCGAGGTAGCGACTACGACGCCGAGACGAGCACGTGACACAACTGCCACCCTGTCTATCTTAGGGTAACGCGAGTCGAGGCGGACGTCGTCGCGGTAGCGGCGACGTATGCTGAGACGAGCACGTGACACCACTGCCACCCTGTCTTAGCAAAATGCGAGTCGAGGCGGACGTCGTCGCGGTAGCGACGACGGACGCCGAGACAAGCACATGACACCACTGCCACCCTGTCTTAGCGAAACGCGTATCGAGGCGGACGTCGTCGCGGTAGCGACGATGGACGCCGAGACGAGCACGTGACACCACTGCCACCCTGTCTTAGCAAAACGCGAGTCGAGGCGGACGTCATCGCGGTAGCGATGACGGACGCCGAGACGAGCACGTGACACCACTGCCACCCTGTCTTAGCGAAACGCGAGTCGAGGCGGACGTCGTCGCGGTAGCGACGACGGACGCCGAGACGAGCACGTGAGACCACTGTCACCCTGTCTTAGAAAAACGCGAGTCGAGGCAGACGTCGTCGCGGTAGCGATGACGGACGCCGAGACGAGCACGTGACACCACTGCCACCCTGTCTTAGCGAAACGCGAGTCGAGGCGGACGTCGTCGTGGTAGCGATGACGGACGCCGAGACGAGCACGTGACAGCACTGCCACCCTGTCTTAGCAAAACGCGAGTCAAGGCGGACGTCGTCGCTGTAGCGATGACGGACACCGAGACGAGCATGTGACACCACTGCCACCCTGTCTTAGCGAAACGCGAGTCGAGGCAGACGTCGTCGCGATAGCGACGACGGACGCCGAGACGAGCACGTGACACCACTGCCATCCTGTCATAGCGTAATGCGAGTCGAGGCGGACGTCGTCGCGGTAGCGACTACGACGCCGAGACGAGCACGTGACACAACTGCCACCCTGTCTATCTTAGGGTAACGCGAGTCGAGGCGGACGTCGTCGCGGTAGCGACGACGGACGCCGAGACGAGCACGTGATAGCACTGCCACCCTGTCTTAGCAAAACGCGAGTCGAGGCGGACGTTGTCGCGGTAGCGATGGCGGACGCCGAGACGAGCACATGACACCACTGCCACCCTGTCTTAGCGAAACGCGAGTCAAGCCAACGTCGTCGCGATAGCGACGACGGACGCCGAGACGAGCACGTGACACCACTGTCATCCTGTCTTAGCGTAATGCGAGTCGAGGCGGACGTCGTCGCGGTAGCGACTACGACGCCGAGACGAGCACGTGACACAACTGCCACCCTGTCTATCTTAGGGTAACGCGAGTCGAGGCGGACGTCGTCGCGGTAGCGGCGACGGACGCCGAGATGAGCACGTGACACCACTGCCACCCTGTCTTAGCAAAATGCTAGTCGAGGCGGACGTCGTCGCGGTAGCGACGACGGACGCCGAGACAAGCACGTGACACCACTGCCACCCTGTCTTAGCGAAACGCGAGTCGAGGCGGACGTCGTCGCGATAGCGACGACGGACGACGAGACGAGCACGTGACACCAGTGCCATCCTGTCTTAGCGTAATGTGAGTCGAGGCGGACGTCGTCGCGGTAGCGACTACGACGCCGAGACGAGCACGTGACACCACTGCCACCCTGTCTTAGCAAAACGCGAGTCGAGGCGGACGTCGTCGCGGTAGCGACGACGGACGCCGAGACGAGCACGTGACAGCACTGCCACCCTGTCTTAGCGAAACGCGAGTCGAGGCGGACGTCGTCGCGGTAGCGACGATGGATGCCGAGACGAGCATGTGACACCACTGCCACCCTATCTATGTTAGGGTCACGCGAGTCGAGGCGGACGTCGTCGCGGTAGCGAGGACGGACGCCGAGACGAGGACGTGACACCATTGCCACCCTGTCTTAGCGAAACGCGAGTCGAGGCGGACGTCGTCGCGGTAGCGACGACGGACGCCGAGACAAGCACGTGAGACCACTGTCACCCTGTCTTAGCGAAACGCGAGTCGAGGCGGACGTCGTCGCGGTAGCGACGATGGACGCTGAGACGAGCACGTGACACCACTGCCACCCTATCTATGTTAGGGTCACGCGAGTCGAGGCGGACGTCGTCGCGGTAGCGACGACGGACGCCGAGACGAGCACGTGACACCACTGCCACCCTGTCTTAGCGAAACGCGAGTCGAGGTGGACTTTGTCGCGATAGCGACGACGGACGCCGAGAAGAGCACGTGACACCACTGCCATCCTGTCTTAGCGTAATGCGAGTCGAGGCGGACGTGGTCGCGGTAGCGACTACGACGCCGAGACGAGCACGTGACAGAACTGGCACCCTGTCTGTCTTAGCGTAACGCGAGTCGAGGCGGACGTCATCGCGGTAGCGGCGACGGACGCCGAGACGAGCACGTGACACCACTGCCACCCTGTCTTAGCGAAACACGAGTCGAGGCGGACGTCGTCGTGGTAGCGATGACGGACGCCGAGACGAGCACGTGACACCACTGCCAAACTGTCTTAGCGAAACGCGAGTCGAGGCGGACGTCGTCCCGATAGCGACGACGGACGCTGAGACGAGCACGTGACACCACTGCCATCCTGTCTTAGCGTAATGCGAGTCGAGGCGGACGTCGTCGCGGTAGCGACTATGATGCCGAGACGAGCACGTGACACCACTTCCACCCTGTCTTAGCAAAACGCGAGTCGAGGCGGACGTCGTCGCGGTAGCGATGACGGACGCCGAGACGAGCACGTGACACCACTGCCACCATGTCTTAGCGAAACGCGAGTCGAGGCGGACGTCGTTGCGGTAGCGACGATGGACGCCGAGACGAGCACGTGACACCACTGCCACCCTGTCTTAGCGTAACACGGACGCCGAGACAAGCACGTGACACCACTGCCACCCTGTCTTAGCAAAACGCGAGTCGAGGCGGACGTCGTCGCGGTAGCGATGACGGACGCCGAGACGAGCACGTGACACCACTGCCACCCTGTCTTAGCGAAACGCGAGTCGAGGCGGACGTCGTCGCGGTAGCGACGACGGACGCCGAGACAAGCACGTGAGACCACTGTCACCATGTCTTAGCGAAACGCGACTCGAGGCGGACGTCGTCGCGGTAGCGACGATGGACGCCGAGACGAGCACGTGACACCACTGCCACCCTATCTATGTTAGGGTCACGCGAGTCGAGGCGGACGTCGTCGTGGTAGCGATGACGGACGCCGAGACGAGCACGTGACACCACTGCCACCCTGTCTTAGCGAAACGCGAGTCGAGGCGGACGTTGTCGCGATAGCGACGACGGACGCCGAGAAGAGCACGTGACACCACTGCCATCCTGTCTTAGCGTAATGCGAGTCGAGGCGGACGTCGTCGCGGTAGCGACTACGACGCCGAGACGAGCACGTGACACAACTGGCACCCTGTCTATCTTAGCGTAACGCGAGTCGAGGCGGACGTCATCGCGGTAGCGACGACGGACGCCGAGACGAGCACGTGACACCACTGCCACCCTGTCTTAGCGAAACACGAGTCGAGGCGGACGTCGTCGCGGTAGCGACGACAGACGCCGAGACGAGCACGTGACACCACTGCCACTTTGTCTTAGCGAAGCGCGAGCCGAGGCGGACGTCGTCGCGGTAGCGACGACGGACGCCGAGACAAGCACGTGAGACCACTGTCACCCTGACTTAGCGAAACGCGAGTCGAGGCGGACGTCGTCGCGGTAGCGACGATGGACGCCGAGACGAGCACGTGACACCACTCCCACCCTATCTATGTTAGGGTCACGCAAGTCGAGGCGGACGTCGTGGCGGTAGCGAGGACGGACGCCGAGACGAGCACGTGACACCATTGCCACCCTGTCTTAGCGAAACGGGAGTCGAGGCGGACGTCATCGCGATAGCGACGACGGACGCCGAGACGAGCACGTGACACCACTGCCATCCTGTCTTAGCGTAATGCGAGTCGAGGCGGACGTCGTCGAGGTAGCGACTACGACGCCGATACGAGCACGTGACACAACTGCCACCCTGTCTATCATAGGGTAACGCGAGTCGAGGCGGACGTCGTCGCGGTAGCGGCGACGTACGTCGAGACGAGCACGTGACACCACTGCCACCCTGTCTTAGCAAAATGCGAGTCGAGGCGGACGTCGTCGCGGTAGCGACGACGGACGCCGAGACAAGCACGTGACACCACTGCCACCCTGTATTAGCGTAACGCGAGTCGAGGCGGACGTCATCGCGATAGCGACGACGGACGCCGAGACGAGCACGTGACACCACTGCCACCCTGTCTTAGCAAAACGCGTATCGAGGCGGACGTCGTCGCGGTAGCGACGATGGACGCCGAGACGAGCACGTGACACCACTGCCACCCTGTCTTAGCAAAACGCGAGTCGAGGCGGACGTCATCGCGGTAGCGATGACGGACGCCGAGACGAGCACGTGACACCACTGCCACCCTGTCTTAGCAAAACGCGAGTCGAGGCGGACGTCGTCGCGGTAGCGACGACGGACGCCGAGACGAGCACGTGAGACCACTGTCACCCTGTCTTAGAAAAACGCGAGTCGAGGCGGACGTCGTCGCGGTAGCGATGACGGACGCCGAGACGAGCACGTGACACCACTGCCACCCTGTCTTAGCGAAACACGAGTCGAGGCGGACGTCGTCGTGGTAGCGATGACGGACGCCGAGACGAGCATGTGACAGCACTGCCACCCTGTCTTAGCAAAACGCGAGTCGAGGCGGACGTCGTCGCGGTAGCGATGACGGACACCGAGACGAGCACGTGACACCACTGCCATCCTGTCTTAGCGTAATGCGAGTCGAGGCAGACGTCGTCGCGGTAGCGACTACGACGCCGAGACGAGCACGTGACACAACTGCCACCCTGTCTATCTTAGGGTAACGCGAGTCGAGGCGGACGTCGTCGCGGTAGCGGCGACGTACGCCGAGACGAGCACGTGACACCACTGCCACCCTGTCTTAGCGAAACACGAGTCGAGGCGGACGTCGTCGCGGTAGCGACGACGGACGCCGAGACAAGCACGTGAGACCACTGTCACCCTGTCTTAGCGAAACGCGAGTCGAGGCGGACGTCATCGCGGTAGCGACGATGGATGCCGAGACGAGCACGTGACACCACTGCCACCCTATCTATGTTAGGGTCACGCGAGTCGAGGCGGACGTCGTCGCGGTAGCGAGGACGGACGCCGAGACGAGCACGTGACACCACTGCCACCCTGTCTTAGCGAAACGCGAGTCGAGGCGGACGTCGTCGCGGTAGCGACGACGGACGCCGAGACAAGCACGTGAGACCACTGTCACCCTGTCTTAGCGAAACGCGAGTCGAGGCGGACGTCGTCGCGGTAGCGACGATGGATGCCGAGACGAGCACGTGACACCACTGCCACCCTATCTATGTTAGGGTCATGCGAGTCGAGGCGGACGTCGTCGCGGTAGCGAGGACGGACGCCGAGACGAGCACGTGACACCATTGCCATCCTGTCTTAGCGTAATGCGAGTCGAGGCGGACGTCGTCGAGGTAGCGACTACGACGCCGAGACGAGCACGTGACACAACTGCCACCCTGTCTATCTTAGGGTAACGCGAGTCGAGGCGGACGTCGTCGCGGTAGCGGCGACGTATGCTGAGACGAGCACGTGACACCACTGCCACCCTGTCTTAGCAAAATGCGAGTCGAGGCAGACGTCGTCGCGGTAGCGACGACGGACGCCGAGACAAGCACGTGACACCACTGCCACCCTGTATTACCGTAACGCGAGTCGAGGCGGACGTCGTCGCGATAGCGACGACGGACGCCGAGACAAGCACGTGACACCACTGCCACCCTGTCTTAGCGAAACGCGTATCGAGGTGGACGTCGTCGCGGTAGCGACGATGGACGCCGAGACGAGCACGTGACACCACTGCCACCCTGTCTTAGCCAAACGTGAGTCGAGGCGGACGTCATCGCGGTAGCGATGACGGACGCCGAGACGAGCACGTGACACCACTGCCACCCTGTCTTAGCGAAACGCGAGTCGAGGCGGACGTCGTCGCGGTAGCGACGACGGACGCCGAGACGAGCACGTGAGACCACTGTCACCCTGTCTTAGAAAAACGCGAGTCGAGGCGGACGTCGTCGCGGTAGCGATGACGGACGCCGAGACGAGCACGTGACACCACTGCCACCCTGTCTTAGCGAAACACGAGTCGAGGCGGACGTCGTCGTGGTAGCGATGACGGACGCCGAGACGAGCACGTGACAGCACTGCCACCCTGTCTTAGCAAAACGCGAGTCAAGGCGGACGTCGTCGCGGTAGCGATGACGGACACCGAGACGAGCATGCGACACCACTGCCACCCTGTCTTAGCGAAACGCGAGTCGAGGCGGACGTCGTCGCGATAGCGACGACGGACGCCGAGACGAGCACGTGACACCACTGCCATCCTGTCATAGCGTAATGCGAGTCGAGGCGGACGTCGTCGCGGTAGCGACTACGACGCCGAGACGAGCACCCTATCTATGTTAGGGTCACGCAAGTCGAGGCGGACGTCGTGGCGGTAGCGAGGACGGACGCCGAGACAAGCACGTGACACCATTGCCACCCTGTCTTAGCGAAACGGGAGTCGAGGCGGACGTCGTCGCGATAGCGACGACGGACGCCGAGACGAGCACGTGACACCACTGCCATCCTGTCTTAGCGTAATGCGAGTCGAGGCGGACGTCGTCGAGGTAGCGACTACGACGCCGATACGAGCACGTGACACAACTGCCACCCTGTCTATCTTAGGGTAACGCGAGTCGAGGCGGACGTCGTCGCGGTAGCGGCGACGTACGCCGAGACGAGCACGTGACACCACTGCCACCCTGTCTTAGCAAAATGCGAGTCGAGGCGGACGTCGTCGCGGTAGCGACGACGGACGCCGAGACAAGCACGTGACACCACTGCCACCCTGTATTAGCGTAACGCGAGTCGAGGCGGACGTCATCGCGATAGCGACGACGGACGCCGAGACGAGCACGTGACACCACTGCCACCCTGTCTTAGCAAAACGCGTATCGAGGCGGACGTCGTCGCGGTAGCGACGATGGATGCTGAGACGAGCACGTGACACCACTGCCACCCTGTCTTAGCAAAACGCGAGTCGAGGCGGACGTCGTCGCGGTAGCGACGACGGACGCCGAGACGAGCACGTGAGACCACTGTCACCCTGTCTTAGAAAAACGCGAGTCGAGGCGGACGTCGTCGCGGTCGCGATGACGGACGCCGAGACGAGCACGTGACACCACTGCCACCCTGTCTTAGCGAAACGCGAGTCGAGGCGGACGTCGTCGTGGTAGCGATGACGGACGCCGAGACGAGCATGTGACAGCACTGCCACCCTGTCTTAGCAAAACGCGAGTCGAGGCGGACGTCGTCGCGGTAGCGATGACGGACACCGAGACGAGCATGTGACACCACTGCCACCCTGCCTTAGTGAAACGCGAGTCGAGGCGGACGTCGTCGCGGTAGCGACTACGACGCCGAGACGAGCACGTGACACAACTGCCACCCTGTCTATCTTAGGGTAACGCGAGTCGAGGCGGACGTCGTCGCGGTAGCGGCGACATACGCCGAGACGAGCACGTGACACCACTGCCACCCTGTCTTAGCGAAACACGAGTCGAGGCGGACGTCGTCGCGGTAGCGACGACGGACGCCGAGACAAGCATGTGACACCACTGCCACTCTGTCTTAGCGAAACGCGAGTCGAGGCGGACATCATCGCGATAGCGACGATGGACGCCGAGACGAGCACGTGACACCACTGCCACCCTGTCTTAGCGAAACGCGAGTCGAGGCGGACGTCGTCGCGGTAGCGACGACGGACGCCGAGACAAGCACGTGAGACCACTGTCACCCTGTCTTAGCGAAACGCGAGTCGAGGCGGACGTCGTCGCGGTAGCGACGATGGATGCCGAGACGAGCACGTGACACCACTGCCACCCTATCTATGTTAGGGTCACGCGAGTCGAGGCGGACGTCGTCGCGGTAGCGAGGACGGACGCCGAGACGAGCACGTGACACCATTGCCACCCTGTCTTAGCGAAACGCGAGTCGAGGCGGACGTCGTCGCGGTAGCGACGAAGGACGCCGAGACAAGCACGTGAGACCACTGTCACCCTGTCTTAGCGAAACGCGAGTCGAGGCGGACGTCGTCGCGGTAGCGACGATGGATGCCGAGACGAGCACGTGACACCACTGCCACCCTATCTATGTTAGGGTCACGCGAGTCGAG
The DNA here is from genome assembly GCA_032464435.1 of Aegilops umbellulata. Classification (NCBI taxonomy): domain Eukaryota; kingdom Viridiplantae; phylum Streptophyta; class Magnoliopsida; order Poales; family Poaceae; genus Aegilops; species Aegilops umbellulata. The sequence goes on along the minus strand of CP136054.1, from coordinate 140,646,134 downwards.
GCGGACGTCGTCGAGGTAGCGACTACGACGCCGAGACGAGCACGTGACACCATTGCCATCCTGTCTTAGCGTAATGCGAGTCGAGGCGGACGTCGTCGAGGTAGCGACTACGACGCCGAGACGAGCACGTGACACAACTGCCACCCTGTCTATCTTAGGGTAACGCGAGTCGAGGCGGACGTCGTCGCGGTAGCGGCGACGTATGCTGAGACGAGCACGTGACACCACTGCCACCCTGTCTTAGCAAAATGCGAGTCGAGGCGGACGTCGTCGCGGTAGCGACGACGGACGCCGAGACAAGCACATGACACCACTGCCACCCTGTCTTAGCGAAACGCGTATCGAGGCGGACGTCGTCGCGGTAGCGACGATGGACGCCGAGACGAGCACGTGACTCCACTGCCACCCTGTCTTAGCAAAACGCGAGTCGAGGCGGACGTCATCGCGGTAGCGATGACGGACGCCGAGACGAGCACGTGACACCACTGCCACCCTGTCTTAGCGAAACGCGAGTCGAGGCGGACGTCGTCGCGGTAGCGACGACGGACGCCGAGACGAGCACGTGAGACCACTGTCACCCTGTCTTAGAAAAACGCGAGTCGAGGCAGACGTCGTCGCGGTAGCGATGACGGACGCCGAGACGAGCACGTGACACCACTGCCACCCTGTCTTAGCGAAACGCGAGTCGAGGCGGACGTCGTCGTGGTAGCGATGACGGACGCCGAGACGAGCACGTGACAGCACTGCCACCCTGTCTTAGCAAAACGCGAGTCAAGGCGGACGTCGTCGCTGTAGCGATGACGGACACCGAGACGAGCATGTGACACCACTGCCACCCTGTCTTAGCGAAACGCGAGTCGAGGCGGACGTCGTCGCGATAGCGACGACGGACGCCGAGACGAGCACGTGACACCACTGCCATCCTGTCATAGCGTAATGCGAGTCGAGGCGGACGTCGTCGCGGTAGCGACTACGACGCCGAGACGAGCACGTGACACAACTGCCACCCTGTCTATCTTAGGGTAACGCGAGTCGAGGCGGACGTCGTCGCGGTAGCGACGACGGACGCCGAGACGAGCACGTGATAGCACTGCCACCCTGTCTTAGCAAAACGCGAGTCGAGGCGGACGTTGTCGCGGTAGCGATGGCGGACGCCGAGACGAGCACATGACACCACTGCCACCCTGTCTTAGCGAAACGCGAGTCAAGCCAACGTCGTCGCGATAGCGACGACGGACGCCGAGACGAGCACGTGACACCACTGTCATCCTGTCTTAGCGTAATGCGAGTCGAGGCGGACGTCGTCGCGGTAGCGACTACGACGCCGAGACGAGCACGTGACACAACTGTCACCCTGTCTATCTTAGGGTAACGCGAGTCGAGGCGGACGTCGTCGCGGTAGCGGCGACGGACGCCGAGATGAGCACGTGACACCACTGCCACCCTGTCTTAGCAAAATGCTAGTCGAGGCGGACGTCGTCGCGGTAGCGACGACGGACGCCGAGACAAGCACGTGACACCACTGCCACCCTGTCTTAGCGAAACGCGAGTCGAGGCGGACGTCGTCGCGATAGCGACGACGGACGACGAGACGAGCACGTGACACCAGTGCCATCCTGTCTTAGCGTAATGTGAGTCGAGGCGGACGTCGTCGCGGTAGCGACTACGACGCCGAGACGAGCACGTGACACCACTGCCACCCTGTCTTAGCAAAACGCGAGTCGAGGCGGACGTCGTCGCGGTAGCGACGACGGACGCCGAGACGAGCACGTGACAGCACTGCCACCCTGTCTTAGCGAAACGCGAGTCGAGGCGGACGTCGTCGCGGTAGCGACGATGGATGCCGAGACGAGCATGTGACACCACTGCCACCCTATCTATGTTAGGGTCACGCGAGTCGAGGCGGACGTCGTCGCGGTAGCGAGGACGGATGCCGAGACGAGGACGTGACACCATTGCCACCCTGTCTTAGCGAAACGCGAGTCGAGGCGGACGTCGTCGCGGTAGCGACGACGGACGCCGAGACAAGCACGTGAGACCACTGTCACCCTGTCTTAGCGAAACGCGAGTCGAGGCGGACGTCGTCGCGGTAGCGACGATGGACGCTGAGACGAGCACGTGACACCACTGCCACCCTATCTATGTTAGGGTCACGCGAGTCGAGGCGGACGTCGTCGCGGTAGCGACGACGGACGCCGAGACGAGCACGTGACACCACTGCCACCCTGTATTAGCGAAACGCGAGTCGAGGTGGACTTTGTCGCGATAGCGACGACGGACGCCGAGAAGAGCACGTGACACCACTGCCATCCTGTCTTAGCGTAATGCGAGTCGAGGCGGACGTGGTCGCGGTAGCGACTACGACGCCGAGACGAGCACGTGACAGAACTGGCACCCTGTCTGTCTTAGCGTAACGCGAGTCGAGGCAGACGTCATCGCGGTAGCGGCGACGGACGCCGAGACGAGCACGTGACACCACTGCCACCCTGTCTTAGCGAAACACGAGTCGAGGCGGACGTCGTCGTGGTAGCGATGACGGACGCCGAGACGAGCACGTGACACCACTGCCAAACTGTCTTAGCGAAACGCGAGTCGAGGCGGACGTCGTCCCGATAGCGACGACGGACGCCGAGACGAGCACGTGACACCACTGCCATCCTGTCTTAGCGTAATGCGAGTCGAGGCGGACGTCGTCGCGGTAGCGACTATGATGCCGAGACGAGCACGTGACACCACTTCCACCCTGTCTTAGCAAAACGCGAGTCGAGGCGGACGTCGTCGCGGTAGCGATGACGGACGCCGAGACGAGCACGTGACACCACTGCCACCATGTCTTAGCGAAACGCGAGTCGAGGCGGACGTCGTTGCGGTAGCGACGATGGACGCCGAGACGAGCACGTGACACCACTGCCACCCTGTCTTAGCGTAACACGGACGCCGAGACAAGCACGTGACACCACTGCCACCCTGTCTTAGCAAAACGCGAGTCGAGGCGGACGTCGTCGCGGTAGCGATGACGGACGCCGAGACGAGCACGTGACACCACTGCCACCCTGTCTTAGCGAAACGCGAGTCGAGGCGGACGTCGTCGCGGTAGCGACGACGGACGCCGAGACAAGCACGTGAGACCACTGTCACCATGTCTTAGCGAAACGCGACTCGAGGCGGACGTCGTCGCGGTAGCGACGATGGACGCCGAGACGAGCACGTGACACCACTGCCACCCTATCTATGTTAGGGTCACGCGAGTCGAGGCGGACGTCGTCGTGGTAGCGATGACGGACGCCGAGACGAGCACGTGACACCACTGCCACCCTGTCTTAGCGAAACGCGAGTCGAGGCGGACGTTGTCGCGATAGCGACGACGGACGCCGAGAAGAGCACGTGACACCACTGCCATCCTGTCTTAGCGTAATGCGAGTCGAGGCGGACGTCGTCGCGGTAGCGACTACGACGCCGAGACGAGCACGTGACACAACTGGCACCCTGTCTATCTTAGCGTAACGCGAGTCGAGGCGGACGTCATCGCGGTAGCGACGACGGACGCCGAGACGAGCACGTGACACCACTGCCACCCTGTCTTAGCGAAACACGAGTCGAGGCGGACGTCGTCGCGGTAGCGACGACAGACGCCGAGACGAGCACGTGACACCACTGCCACTTTGTCTTAGCGAAGCGCGAGCCGAGGCGGACGTCGTCGCGGTAGCGACGACGGACGCCGAGACAAGCACGTGAGACCACTGTCACCCTGACTTAGCGAAACGCGAGTCGAGGCGGACGTCGTCGCGGTAGCGACGATGGACGCCGAGACGAGCACGTGACACCACTCCCACCCTATCTATGTTAGGGTCACGCAAGTCGAGGCGGACGTCGTGGCGGTAGCGAGGACGGACGCCGAGACGAGCACGTGACACCATTGCCACCCTGTCTTAGCGAAACGGGAGTCGAGGCGGACGTCATCGCGATAGCGACGACGGACGCCGAGACGAGCACGTGACACCACTGCCATCCTGTCTTAGCGTAATGCGAGTCGAGGCGGACGTCGTCGAGGTAGCGACTACGACGCCGATACGAGCACGTGACACAACTGCCACCCTGTCTATCATAGGGTAACGCGAGTCGAGGCGGACGTCGTCGCGGTAGCGGCGACGTACGTCGAGACGAGCACGTGACACCACTGCCACCCTGTCTTAGCAAAATGCGAGTCGAGGCGGACGTCGTCGCGGTAGCGACGACGGACGCCGAGACAAGCACGTGACACCACTGCCACCCTGTATTAGCGTAACGCGAGTCGAGGCGGACGTCATCGCGATAGCGACGACGGACGCCGAGACGAGCACGTGACACCACTGCCACCCTGTCTTAGCAAAACGCGTATCGAGGCGGACGTCGTCGCGGTAGCGACGATGGACGCCGAGACGAGCACGTGACACCACTGCCACCCTGTCTTAGCAAAACGCGAGTCGAGGCGGACGTCATCGCGGTAGCGATGACGGACGCCGAGACGAGCACGTGACACCACTGCCACCCTGTCTTAGCAAAACGCGAGTCGAGGCGGACGTCGTCGCGGTAGCGACGACGGACGCCGAGACGAGCACGTGAGACCACTGTCACCCTGTCTTAGAAAAACGCGAGTCGAGGCGGACGTCGTCGCGGTAGCGATGACGGACGCCGAGACGAGCACGTGACACCACTGCCACCCTGTCTTAGCGAAACACGAGTCGAGGCGGACGTCGTCGTGGTAGCGATGACGGACGCCGAGACGAGCATGTGACAGCACTGCCACCCTGTCTTAGCAAAACGCGAGTCGAGGCGGACGTCGTCGCGGTAGCGATGACGGACACCGAGACGAGCACGTGACACCACTGCCATCCTGTCTTAGCGTAATGCGAGTCGAGGCGGACGTCGTCGCGGTAGCGACTACGACGCCGAGACGAGCACGTGACACAACTGCCACCCTGTCTATCTTAGGGTAACGCGAGTCGAGGCGGACGTCGTCGCGGTAGCGGCGACGTACGCCGAGACGAGCACGTGACACCACTGCCACCCTGTCTTAGCGAAACACGAGTCGAGGCGGACGTCGTCGCGGTAGCGACGACGGACGCCGAGACAAGCACGTGAGACCACTGTCACCCTGTCTTAGCGAAACGCGAGTCGAGGCGGACGTCATCGCGGTAGCGACGATGGATGCCGAGACGAGCACGTGACACCACTGCCACCCTATCTATGTTAGGGTCACGCGAGTCGAGGCGGACGTCGTCGCGGTAGCGAGGACGGACGCCGAGACGAGCACGTGACACCACTGCCACCCTGTCTTAGCGAAACGCGAGTCGAGGCGGACGTCGTCGCGGTAGCGACGACGGACGCCGAGACAAGCACGTGAGACCACTGTCACCCTGTCTTAGCGAAACGCGAGTCGAGGCGGACGTCGTCGCGGTAGCGACGATGGATGCCGAGACGAGCACGTGACACCACTGCCACCCTATCTATGTTAGGGTCACGCGAGTCGAGGCGGACGTCGTCGCGGTAGCGAGGACGGACGCCGAGACGAGCACGTGACACCATTGCCATCCTGTCTTAGCGTAATGCGAGTCGAGGCGGACGTCGTCGAGGTAGCGACTACGACGCCGAGACGAGCACGTGACACAACTGCCACCCTGTCTATCTTAGGGTAACGCGAGTCGAGGCGGACGTCGTCGCGGTAGCGGCGACGTATGCTGAGACGAGCACGTGACACCACTGCCACCCTGTCTTAGCAAAATGCGAGTCGAGGCGGACGTCGTCGCGGTAGCGACGACGGACGCCGAGACAAGCACGTGACACCACTGCCACCCTGTATTAGCGTAACGCCAGTCGAGGCGGACGTCGTCGTGATAGCGACGACGGACGCCGAGACGAGCACGTGACACCACTGCCACCCTGTCTTAGCGAAACGCGTATCGAGGTGGACGTCGTCGCGGTAGCGACGATGGACGCCGAGACGAGCACGTGACACCACTGCCACCCTGTCTTAGCAAAACGCGAGTCGAGGCGGACGTCATCGCGGTAGCGATGACGGACGCCGAGACGAGCACGTGACACCACTGCCACCCTGTCTTAGCGAAACGCGAGTCGAGGCGGACGTCGTCGCGGTAGCGACGACGGACGCCGAGACGAGCACGTGAGACCACTGTCACCCTGTCTTAGAAAAACGCGAGTCGAGGCGGACGTCGTCGCGGTAGCGATGACGGACGCCGAGACGAGCACGTGACACCACTGCCACCCTGTCTTAGCGAAACACGAGTCGAGGCGGACGTCGTCGTGGTAGCGATGACGGACGCCGAGACGAGCACGTGACAGCACTGCCACCCTGTCTTAGCAAAACGCGAGTCAAGGCGGACGTCGTCGCGGTAGCGATGACGGACACCGAGACGAGCATGTGACACCACTGCCACCCTGTCTTAGCGAAACGCGAGTTGAGGCGGACGTCGTCGCGATAGCGACGACGGACGCCGAGACGAGCACGTGACACCACTGCCATCCTGTCATAGCGTAATGCGAGTCGAGGCGGACGTCGTCGCGGTAGCGACTACGACGCCGAGACGAGCACCCTATCTATGTTAGGGTCACGCAAGTCGAGGCGGACGTCGTGGCGGTAGCGAGGACGAACGCCGAGACGAGCACGTGACACCATTGCCACCCTGTCTTAGCGAAACGGGAGTCGAGGCGGACATCGTCGCGGTAGCGACGACGGACGCCGAGACGAGCACGTGAGACCACTGTCACCCTGTCTTAGAAAAATGCGAGTCGAGGCGGACGTCGTCGCGGTAGCGATGACAGACGCCGAGACGAGCACGTGACACCACTGCCACCCTGTCTTAGCGAAACGCGAGTCGAGGCGGACGTCGTCGTGGTAGCGATGACGGACGCCGAGACGAGCATGTGACAGCACTGCCACCCTGTCTTAGCAAAACGCGAGTCGAGGCGGACGTCGTCGCGGTAGCGATGACGGACACCGAGACGAGCATGTGACACCACTGCCACCCTGTCTTAGTGAAACGCGAGTCGAGGCGGACGTCGTCGCGATAGCGACGACGGACGCCGAGACGAGCACGTGACACCACTGCCATCCTGTCTTAGCGTAATGCGAGTCGAGGCGGACGTCGTCGCGGTAGCGACTACGACACCGAGACGAGCACGTGACACAACTGCCACCCTGTCTATCTTAGGGTAACGCGAGTCGAGGCGGATGTCGTCGCGGTAGCGGCGACGTACGCCGAGACGAGCACGTGACACCACTGCCACCCTGTCTTAGCGAAACACGAGTCGAGGCGGACGTCGTCGCGGTAGCGACGACGGACGCCGAGACAAGCATGTGACACCACTGCCACTCTGTCTTAGCGAAACGCGAGTCGAGGCGGACATCATCGCGATAGCGACGATGGACGCCGAGACGAGCACGTGACACCACTGCCACCCTGTCTTAGCGAAACGCGAGTCGAGGCGGACGTCGTCGCGGTAGCGACGACGGACGCCGAGACAAGCACGTGAGACCACTGTCACCCTGTCTTAGCGAAACGCGAGTCGAGGCGGACGTCGTCGCGGTAGCGACGATGGATGCCGAGACGAGCACGTGACACCACTGCCACCCTATCTATGTTAGGGTCACGCGAGTCGAGGCGGACGTCGTCGCGGTAGCGAGGACGGACGCCGAGACGAGCACGTGACACCATTGCCACCCTGTCTTAGCGAAACGCGAGTCGAGGCGGACGTCGTCGCGGTAGCGACGACGGACGCCGAGACAAGCACGTGAGACCACTGTCACCCTGTCTTAGCGAAACGCGAGTCGAGGCGGATGTCGTCGCAGTAGCGACGATGGATGCCGACACGAGCACGTGACACCACTGCCACCCTATCTATGTTAGGGTCACGCGAGTCGAGGCGGACGTCGTCGCGGTAGCGAGGACGGACGCCGAGACGAGCACGTGACACCATTGCCATCCTGTCTTAGCGTAATGCGAGTCGAGGCGGACGTCGTCGAGGTAGCGACTACGACGCCGAGACGAGCACGTGACACAACTGCCACCCTGTCTATCTTAGGGTAACGCGAGTCGAGGCGGACGTCGTCGCGGTAGCGGCGACGTATGCTGAGACGAGCACGTGACACCACTGCCACCCTGTCTTAGCAAAATGCGAGTCGAGGCGGACGTCGTCGCGGTAGCGACGACGGACGCCGAGACAAGCACATGACACCACTGCCACCCTGTATTAGCGTAACGCGAGTCGAGGCGGACGTCGTCGCGATAGAGACGACGGACGCCGAGACGAGCACGTGACACCACTGCCACCCTGTCTTAGCGAAACGCGTATCGAGGCGGACGTCGTCGCGGTAGCGACGATGGACGCCGAGACGAGCACGTGACACCACTGCCACCCTGTCTTAGCAAAACGCGAGTCGAGGCGGACGTCATCGCGGTAGCGATGACGGACGCCGAGACGAGCACGTGACACCACTGCCACCCTGTCTTAGCGAAACGCGAGTCGAGGCGGACGTCGTCGCGGTAGCGACGACGGACGCCGAGACGAGCACGTGACACCACTGCCACCCTGTCTTAGAAAAATGCGAGTCGAGGCGGACGTCGTCGCGGTAGCGATGACGGACGCTGAGACGAGCACGTGACACCACTGCCACCCTGTCTTAGCGAAACGCGAGTCGAGGCGGACGTCGTCGTGGTAGCAATGACGGACGCCGAGACGAGCACGTGACAGCACTGCCACCCTGTCTTAGCAAAACGCGAGTCAAGGCGGACGTCGTCGCGGTAGCGATGACGGACACCGAGACGAGCATGTGACACCACTGCCACCCTGTCTTAGCGAAACGCGAGTCGAGGCGGACGTCGTCGCGATAGCGACGACGGACGCCGAGACGAGCACGTGACACCACTGCCATCCTGTCATAGCATAATGCGAGTCGAGGCGGACATCGTCGCGGTAGCGACTACGACGCCGAGACGAGCACGTGACACAACTGCCACCCTGTCTATCTTAGGGTAACGCGAGTCGAGGCGGACGTCGTCGCGGTAGCGACGACGGACGCCGAGACGAGCAAGTGACAGCACTGCCACCCTGTCTTAGCAAAACGCGAGTCGAGGCGGACGTCGTCGCGGTAGCGATGACGGACGCCGAGACGAGCACGTGACACCACTGCCACCCTGTCTTAGCGAAACGCGAGTCAAGCCAACGTCGTCGCGATAGCGACGACGGACGCCGAGACGAGCACGTGACACCACTGTCATCCTGTCTTAGCGTAATGCGAGTCGAGGCGGACGTCGTCGCAGTAGCGACTACGACGCCGAGACGAGCACGTGACACAACTGCCACCCTGTCTATCTTAGGGTAACGCGAGTCGAGGCGGACGTCGTCGCGGTAGCGGCGACGGACGCCGAGATGAGCACGTGACACCACTGCCACCCTGTCTTAGCAAAATGCTAGTCGAGGCGGACGTTGTCGCGGTAGCGACGACGGACGCCGAGACAAGCACGTGACACCACTGCCACCCTGTCTTAGCGAAACGCGAGTCGAGGCGGACGTCGTCGCGATAGCGACGACGGACGCCGAGACGAGCACGTGACACCACTGCCATCCTGTCTTAGCATAATGCGAGTCGAGGCGGACGTCGTCGCGGTAGCGACTACGACGCCGAGACGAGCACGTGACACCACTGCCACCCTGTCTTAGCAAAACGCGAGTCGAGGCGGACGTCGTCGCGGTAGCGAGGACGGACGCCGAGACGAGCACGTGACAGCACTGTCACCCTGTCTTAGCGAAACGCGAGTCGAGGCGGACATCGTCGCGGTAGCGACGACGGACGCCGAGACAAGCACGTGAGACCACTGTCACCCTGTCTTAGCGAAACGCGAGTCGAGGCGGACGTCGTCGCGGTAGCGACGATGGATGCCGAGACGAGCACGTGACACCACTGCCACCCTATCTATGTTAGGGTCACGCGAGTCGAGGCGGACGTCGTCGCGGTAGCGAGGACGGACGCCGAGACGAGCACGTGACACCATTGCCATCCTGTCTTAGCGTAATGCGAGTCGAGGCGGACGTCGTCGAGGTAGCGACTACGACGCCGAGACTAGCACGTGACACAACTGCCACCCTGTCTATCTTAGGGTAACGTGAGTCGAGGCGGACGTCGTCGCGGTAGCGGCGACGTATGCTGAGACGAGCACGTGACACCACTGCCACCCTGTCTTAGCAAAATGCGAGTAGAGGCGGACGTCGTCGCGGTAGCGACGACGGACGCCGAGACAAGCACGTGACACCACTGCCACCCTGTATTAGCGTAACGCGAGTCGAGGCGGACGTCGTCGCGATAGCGACGACGGACGCCGAGACGAGCACGTGACACCACTGCCACCCTGTCTTAGTGAAACGCGTATCGAGGCGGACGTCGTCGCGGTAGCGACGATGGACGCCGAGACGAGCACGTGACACCACTGCCACCCTGTCTTAGCAAAACGCGAGTCGAGGCGAACGTCATCGCGGTAGCGATGACGGACGCCGAGACGAGCACGTGACACCACTGCCACCCTGTCTTAGCGAAACGCGAGTCGAGGCGGACGTCGTCGCGGTAGCGACGACGGACGCCGAGACGAGCACGTGAGACCACTGTCACCCTGTCTTAGAAAAACGCGAGTCGAGGCGGACGTCGTCGCGGTAGCGATGACGGACGCCGAGACGAGCACGTGACACCACTGCCACCCTGTCTTAGCGAAACGCGAGTCGAGGCGGACGTCGTCGTGGTAGCGATGACGGACGCCGAGACGAGCACGTGACAGCACTGCCACCCTGTCTTAGCAAAACGCGAGTCAAGGCGGACGTCGTCGCGGTAGCGATGACGGACACCGAGACAAGCATGTGACACCACTGCCACCCTGTCTTAGCGAAACGCGAGTCGAGGCGGACGTCGTCGCGATAGCGACGACGGACGCCGAGACGAGCACGTGACACCACTGCCATCCTGTCATAGCGTAATGCGAGTCGAGGCGGACGTCGTCGCGGTAGCGACTACGACGCCGAGACGAGCACGTGATACAACTGCCACCCTGTCTATCTTAGGGTAACGCGAGTCGAGGCGGACGTCGTCGCGGTAGCGACGACGGACGCCGAGACGAGCACGTGACAGCACTGCCACCCTGTCTTAGCAAAACGCGAGTCGAGGCGGACGTCGTCGCGGTAGCGATGACGGACGCCGAGACGAGCACGTGACACCACTGCCACCCTGTCTTAGCGAAACGCGAGTCAAGCCGACGTCGTCGCTATAGCGACGACGGACGCCGAGACAAGCACGTGAGACCACTGTCACCCTGTCTTAGCGAAACGCGAGTCGAGGCGGACGTCGTCGCGGTAGCGACGATGGATGCCGAGACGAGCACGTGACACCACTGCCACCCTATCTATCTTAGGGTAACGCGAGTCGAGGCGGACGTCGTCGCGGTAGCGGCGACGTATGCTGAGACGAGCACGTGACACCACTGCCACCCTGTCTTAGCAAAATGCGAGTCGAGGCGGACGTCGTCGCGGTAGCGACGACGGACGCCGAGACAAGCACATGACACCACTGCCACCCTGTATTAGCGTAACCGAGTCGAGGCGGACGTCGTCGCGATAGCGACGACGGACGCCGAGACGAGCACGTGACACCACTGCCACCCTGTCTTAGCGAAACGCGTATCGAGGCGGACGTGGTCGCGGTAGCGACGATGGACGCCGAGACGAGCACGTGACACCACTGCCACCCTGTCTTAGCAAAACGCGAGTCGAGGCGGACGTCATCGCGGTAGCGATGACGGACGCCGAGACGAGCACGTGACACCACTGCCACCCTGTCTTAGCGAAACGCGAGTCGAGGCGGACGTCGTCGCGGTAGCGACGACGGACGCCGAGACGAGCACGTGAGACCACTGTCACCCTGTCTTAGAAAAACGCGAGTCGAGGCGGACGTCGTCGCGGTAGCGATGATGGACGCCGAGACGAGCACGTGACACCACTGCCACCCTGTCTTAGCGAAACGCGAGTCGAGGCGGACGTCGTCGTGGTAGCGATGAGGGACGCCGAGACGAGCACGTGACAGCACTGCCACCCTGTCTTAGCAAAACGCGAGTCAAGGCGGACGTCGTCGCGGTAGCGATGACGGACACCGAGACGAGCATGTGACACCACTGCCACCCTGTCTTAGCGAAACGCGAGTCGAGGCGGACGTCGTCGCGATAGCGACGACGGACGCCGAGACGAGCACGTGACACCACTGCCATCCTGTCATAGCGTAATGCGAGTCGAGGCGGACGTCGTCGCGGTAGCGACTACGACGCCGAGACGAGCACGTGACACAACTGCCACCCTGTCTATCTTAGGGTAACGCGAGTCGAGGCGGACGTCGTCGCGGTAGCGACGACGGACGCCGAGACGAGCAAGTGACAGCACTGCCACCCTGTCTTAGCAAAACGCGAGTCGAGGCGGACGTCGTCGCGGTAGCGATGACGGACGCCGAGACGAGCACGTGACACCACTGCCACCCTGTCTTAGCGAAACGCGAGTCAAGCCAACGTCGTCGCGATAGCGACGACGGACGCCGAGACGAGCACGTGACACCACTGTCATCCTGTCTTAGCGTAATGCGAGTCGAGGCGGACGTCGTCGCGGTAGCGACTACGACGCCGAGACGAGCACGTGACACAACTGCCACCCTGTCTATCTTAGGGTAACGCGAGTCGAGGCGGACGTCGTCGCAGTAGCGGCGACGGACGCCGAGATGAGCACGTGACACCACTGCCACCCTGTCTTAGCAAAATGCTAGTCGAGGCGGACGTTGTCGCGGTAGCGACGACGGACGCTGAGACAAGCACGTGACACCACTGCCACCCTGTCTTAGCGTAATGCGAGTCGAGGCGGACGTCGTCGCGGTAGCGACTACGAGGCCGAGACGAGCACGTGACACCACTGCCACCCTGTCTTAGCAAAACGCGAGTCGAGGCGGACGTCGTCGCGGTAGCGACGACGGACGCCGAGACGAGCACGTGACAACACTGTCACCCTGTCTTAGCGAAACGCGAGTCGAGGCGGACGTCGTCGCGGTAGCGACGATGGATGCCGAGACGAGCACGTGACACCACTGCCACCCTATCTATGTTAGGGTCACGCGAGTCGAGGCGGACGTCGTCGCGGTAGCGAGGACGGACGCCGAGACGAGGACGTGACACCATTGCCACCCTGTCTTAGCGAAACGCGAGTCGAGGCGGACATCGTCGCGGTAGCGACGACGGACACCGAGACAAGCACGTGAGACCACTGTCACCCTGTCTTAGCGAAACGCGAGTCGAGGCGGACGTCGTCGCGGTAGCGACGATGGATGCCGAGACGAGCACGTGACACCACTGCCACCCTATCTATGCTAGGGTCACGCGAGTCGAGGCGGACGTCGTCGCGGTAGCGAGGACGGACGCCGAGACGAGCACGTGACACCATTGCCATCCTGTCTTAGCGTAATGCGAGTCGAGGCGGACGTCGTCGAGGTAGCGACTACGACGCCGAGACGAGCACGTGACACAACTGCCACCCTGTCTATCTTAGGGTAACGCGAGTCGAGGCGGACGTCGTCGCGGTAGCGGCGACGTATGCTGAGACGAGCACGTGACACCACTGCCACCCTGTCTTAGCAAAATGCGAGTCGAGGCGGACGTCGTCGCGGTAGCGACGACGGACGCCGAGACAAGCACGTGACACCACTGCCACCCTGTATTAGCGTAACGCGAGTCGAGGCGGACGTCGTCGCGATAGCGACGACGGACGCCGAGACGAGCACGTGACACCACTGCCACCCTGTCTTAGTGAAACGCGTATCGAGGCGGACGTCGTCGCGGTAGCGACGATGGACGCCGAGACGAGCACGTGACACCACTGCCACCCTGTCTTAGCAAAACGCGAGTCGAGGCGGACGTCATCGCGGTAGCGATGACGGACGCCGAGACGAGCACATGACACCACTGCCACCCTGTCTTAGTGAAACGCGAGTCGAGGCGGACGTCGTCGCGGTAGCGACGACGGACGCCGAGACGAGCACGTGAGACCACTGTCACCCTGTCTTAGAAAAACGCGAGTCGAGGCGGACGTCGCCGCGGTAGCGACGACGGACGCCGAGACGAGCACGTGACAGCACTGTCACCCTGTCTTAGCGAAACGCGAGTCGAGGCGGACGTCGTCGCGGTAGCGACGATGGATGCCGAGACGAGCACGTGACACCACTGCCACCCTATCTATGTTAGGGTCACGCGAGTCGAGGCGGACGTCGTCGCGGTAGCGAGGACGGACGCCGAGACGAGGACGTGACACCATTGCCACCCTGTCTTAGCGAAACGCGAGTCGAGGCGCACATCGTCGCGGTAGCGACGACGGACGCCGAGACAAGCACGTGAGACCACTGTCACCCTGTCTTAGCGAAATGCGAGTCGAGGCGGACGTCGTCGCGGTAGCGACGATGGATGCCGAGACGAGCACGTGACACCACTGCCACCCTATCTATGTTAGGGTCACGCGAGTCGAGGCGGACGTCGTCGCGGTAGCGAGGACGGACGCCGAGACGAGCACGTGACACCATTGCAATCCTGTCTTAGCGTAATGCGAGTCGAGGCGGACGTCGTCGAGGTAGCGACTACAACGCCGACACGAGCACGTGACACAACTGCCACCCTGTCTATCTTAGGGTAACGCGAGTCGAGGCGGACGTCGTCGCGGTAGCGGCGACGTATGCTGAGACGAGCACGTGACACCACTGCCACCCTGTCTTAGCAAAATGCGAGTCGAGGCGGACGTCGTCGCGGTAGCGACGACGGACGCCGAGACAAGCACGTGACACCACTGCCACCCTGTATTAGCGTAACGCGAGTCGAGGCGGACGTCGTCGCGATAGCGACGACGGACGCCGAGACGAGCACGTGACACCACTGCCACCCTGTATTAGCGTAACCCGAGTCGAGGCGGACGTCGTCGCGGTAGCGACGACGGACGCCGAGACGAGCACGTGACACCACTGCCACCCTGTCTTAGCGAAACGCGTATCGAGGCGGACGTCGTCGCGGTAGCGACGATGGACGCCGAGACGAGCACGTGACACCACTGCCACCCTGTCTTAGCAAAACGCGAGTCGAGGCGGACGTCATCGCGGTAGCGATGACGGACGCCGAGACGAGCACGTGACACCACTGCCACCCTGTCTTAGCGAAACGCGAGTCGAGGCGGACGTCGTCGCGGTAGCGACGACGGACGCCGAGACGAGCACGTGAGACCACTGTCACCCTGTCTTAGAAAAACGCGAGTCGAGGCGGACGTCGTCGCGGTAGCGACGACGGACGCCGAGACGAGCACGTGACAGCACTGTCACCCTGTCTTAGCGAAACGCGAGTCGAGGCGGACGTCGTCGCGGTAGCGACGATGGATGCCGAGACGAGCACGTGACACCACTGCCACCCTATCTATGTTAGGGTCACGCGAGTCGAGGCGGACGTCGTCGCGGTAGCGAGGACGGACGCCGAGACGAGGACGTGACACCATTGCCACCCTGTCTTAGCGAAACGCGAGTCGAGGCGCACATCGTCGCGGTAGCGACGACGGACGCCGAGACAAGCACGTGAGACCACTGTCACCCTGTCTTAGCGAAATGCGAGTCGAGGCGGACGTCGTCGCGGTAGCGACGATGGATGCCGAGACGAGCACGTGACACCACTGCCACCCTATCTATGTTAGGGTCACGCGAGTCGAGGCGGACGTCGTCGCGGTAGCGAGGACGGACGCCGAGACGAGCACGTGACACCATTGCCATCCTGTCTTAGCGTAATGCGAGTCGAGGCGGACGTCGTCGAGGTAGCGACTACGACGCCGAGACGAGCACGTGACACAACTGCCACCCTGTCTATCTTAGGGTAACGCGAGTCGAGGCGGACGTCGTCGCGGTAGCGGCGACGTATGCTGAGACGAGCACGTGACACCACTGCCACCCTGTCTTAGCAAAATGCGAGTCGAGGCGGACGTCGTCGCGGTAGCGACGACGGACGCCGAGACAAGCACGTGACACCACTGCCACCCTGTATTAGCGTAACGCGTATCGAGGCGGACGTCGTCGCGGTAGCGACGATGGACGCCGAGACGAGCACGTGACACCACTGCCACCCTGTCTTAGCAAAATGCGAGTCGAGGCGGACGTCATCGCGGTAGCGATGACGGACGCCGAGACGAGCACGTGACACCACTGCCACCCTGTCTTAGCAAAATGCGAGTCGAGGCGGACGTCATCGCGGTAGCGATGACGGACGCCGAGACGAGCACGTGACACCACTGCCACCCTGTCTTAGCGAAACGCGAGTTGAGGCGGACGTCGTCGCGGTAGCGACGACGGACGCCGAGACGAGCACGTGAGACCACTGTCACCCTGTCTTAGAAAAACGCGAGTCGAGGCGGACGTCGTCGCGGTAGCGATGACGGACGCCGAGACGAGCACGTGACGCCACTGCCACCCTGTCTTAGCGAAACGCGAGTCGAGGCGGACGTCGTCGTGGTAGCGATGACGGACGCCGAGACGAGCACGTGACAGCACTGCCACCCTGTCTTAGCAAAACGCGAGTCAAGGCGGACGTCGTCGCGGTAGCGATGACGGACACCGAGACGAGCATGTGACACCACTGCCACCCTGTCTTAGCGAAACGCGAGTCGAGGCGGACGTCGTCGCGATAGCGACGACGGACGCCGAGACGAGCACGTGACACCACTGCCATCCTGTCATAGCGTAATGCGAGTCGAGGCGGACGTCGTCGCGGTAGCGACTACGACGCCGAGACGAGCACGTGACACAACTGCCACCCTGTCTATCTTAGGGTAACGCGAGTCGAGGCGGACGTCGTCGCGGTAGCGACGACGGACGCCGAGACGAGCACGTGACAGCACTGCCACCTTGTCTTAGCAAAACGCGAGTCGAGGCGGACGTCGTCGCGGTAGCGATGACGGACGCCGAGACGAGCACGTGACACCACTGCCACCCTGTCTTAGCGAAACGCGAGTCAAGCCGACGTCGTCGCGATAGCGACGACGGACGCCGAGACGAGCACGTGACACCAATGTCATCCTGTCTTAGCGTAATGCGAGTCGAGGCGGACGTCGTCGCGGTAGCGACTACGACGCCGAGACGAGCACGTGACACAACTGCCACCCTGTCTATCTTAGGGTAACGCGAGTCGAGGCGGACGTCGTCGCGGTAGCGGCGACGGACGCCGAGATGAGCACGTGACACCACTGCCACCCTGTCTTAGCAAAATGCTAGTCGAGGCGGACGTCGTCGCGGTAGCGACGACGGACGCCGAGACAAGCACGTGACACCACTGCCACCCTGTCTTAGCGAAACGCGAGTCGAGGCGGACGTCGTCGCGATAGCGACGACGGACGCCGAGACGAGCACGTGACACCACTGCCATCCTGTCTTAGCGTAATGCGAGTCGAGGCGGACGTCGTCGCGGTAGCGACTACGACACCGAGACGAGCACGTGACACCACTGCCACCCTGTCTTAGCAAAACGCGAGTCGAGGCGGACGTCGTCGCGGTAGCAACGACGGACGCCGAGATGAGCACGTGACAGCACTGTCACCCTGTCTTAGCGAAACGCGAGTCGAGGCGGACGTCGTCGCGGTAGCGACGATGGATGCCGAGACGAGCACGTGACACCACTGCCACCCTATCTATGTTAGGGTCACGCGAGTCGAGGCGGACGTCGTCGCGGTAGCGAGGACGGACGCCAAGACGAGGACGTGACACCATTGCCACCCTGTCTTAGCGAAACGCGAGTCGAGGCGGACGTCGTCGCGGTAGCGACGACGGACGCCGAGACAAGCACGTGAGACCACTGTCACCCTGTCTTAGCGAAACGCGAGTCGAGGCGGACGTCGTCGCGGTAGCGACGATGGATGCCGAGACGAGCACGTGACACCACTGCCACCCTATCTATGTTAGGGTCACGCGAGTCGAGGCGGACATCGTCGCGGTAGCGAGGACGGACGCCGAGACGAGCACGTGACACCATTGCCATCCTGTCTTAGCATAATGCGAGTCGAGGCGGACGTCGTCGAGGTAGCGACTACGACGCCGAGACGAGCACGTGACACAGCTGCCACCCTGTCTATCTTAGGGTAACGTGAGTCGAGGCGGACGTCGTCGCGGTAGCGGCGACGTATGCTGAGACGAGCACGTGACACCACTGCCACCCTGTCTTAGCAAAATGCGAGTCGAGGCGGACGTCGTCGCGGTAGCGACGACGGACGCCGAGACAAGCACGTGACACCACTGCCACCCTGTATTAGCGTAACGCGAGTCGAGGCGAACGTCGTCGCGATAGCGACGACGGACGCCGAGACGAGCACGTGACACCACTGCCACCCTGTCTTAGCGAAACGCGTATCGAGGCGGACGTCGTCGCGGTAGCGACGATGGACGCCGAGACGAGCACGTGACACCACTGCCACCCTGTCTTAGCAAAACGCGAGTCGAGGCGGACGTCATCGCGGTAGCGATGACGGACGCCGAGACGAGCACGTGACACCACTGCCACCCTGTCTTAGCGAAACGCGAGTCGAGGCGGACGTCGTCGCGGTAGCGACGACGGACACCGAGACGAGCACGTGAGACCACTGTCACCCTGTCTTAGAAAAACGCGAGTCGAGGCGGACGTCGTCGCGGTAGCGATGACGGACGCCGAGACGAGCACGTGACACCACTGCCACCCTGTCTTAGCGAAACGCGAGTCGAGGCGGACGTCGTCGTGGTAGCGATGACGGACGCCGAGACGAGCACGTGACAGCACTGCCACCCTGTCTTAGCAAAACGCGAGTCAAGGCGGACGTCGTCGCGGTAGCGATGACGGACACCGAGACGAGCATGTGACACCACTGCCACCCTGTCTTAGCGAAACGCGAGTCGAGGCGGACGTCGTCGCGATAGCGACGACGGACGCCGAGACGAGCACGTGACACCACTGCCATCCTGTCATAGCGTAATGCGAGTCGAGGCGGACGTCGTTGCGGTAGCGACTACGACGCCGAGACGAGCACGTGACACAACTGCCACCCTGTCTATCTTAGGGTAACGCGAGTCGAGGCGGACGTCGTCGCGGTAGTGACGACGGACGCCGAGACGAGCACGTGACAGCACTGCCACCCTGTCTTAGCAAAACGCGAGTCGAGGCGGACGTCGTCGCGGTAGCGATGACGGACGCCGAGACGAGCACGTGACACCACTGCCACCCTGTCTTAGCGAAACGCGAGTCAAGCCGACATCGTCGCGATAGCGACGACGGACACCGAGACGAGCACGTGACACCACTGTCATCCTGTCTTAGCGTAATGCGAGTCGAGGCGGACGTCGTCGCATTAGCGACTACGACGCCGAGACGAGGACGTGACACAACTGCCACCCTGTCTATCTTAGGGTAACGCGAGTCGAGGCGGACGTCGTCGCGGTAGCGGCGACGGACGCCGAGATGAGCACGTGACACCACTGCCACCTTGTCTTAGCAAAATGCTAGTCGAGGCGGACGTCGTCGCGTTAGCGACGACGGACGCCGAGACAAGCACGTGACACCACTGCCACCCTGTCTTAGCGTAACGCGAGTCGAGGCGGACGTCGTCGCGATAGCGACGACGGACGCCGAGACGAGCACGTGACACCACTGCCATCCTGTCTTAGCGTAATGCGAGTCGAGGCGGACGTCGTCGCGGTAGCGACTACGACACCGAGACGAGCACGTGACACCACAGCCACCCTGTCTTTGCGAAACGCGTGTCGAGGCGGACATCGTCGCGGTAGCGACGATGGATGCCGAGACGAGCACGTGACACCACTGCCATCCTGTCTTAGCAAAACGCGAGTCGAGGTGGACGTCATCGCAGTAGCGATGACGAACGCCGAGACGAGCACGTGACACCACTGCCACCCTGTCTTAGCAAAACGCGAGTCGAGGAGGACGTCGTCGCGGTAGCGACGATGGATGCCGAGACGAGCACGTGACACCACTGCCACCCTATCTATGTTAGGGTCACGCGAGTCGAGGCGGACATCGTCGCGGTAGCGAGGACGGACGCCGAGACGAGCACGTGACACCATTGCCATCCTGTCTTAGCATAATGCGAGTCGAGGCGGACGTCGTCGAGGTAGCGACTACGACGCCGAGACGAGCACGTGACACAGCTGCCACCCTGTCTATCTTAGGGTAACGTGAGTCGAGGCGGACGTCGTCGCGGTAGCGGCGACGTATGCTGAGACGAGCACGTGACACCACTGCCACCCTGTCTTAGCAAAATGCGAGTCGAGGCGGACGTCGTCGCGGTAGCGACGACGGACGCCGAGACAAGCACGTGACACCACTGCCACCCTGTATTAGCGTAACGCGAGTCGAGGCGGACGTCGTCGCGATAGCGACGACGGACGCCGAGACGAGCACGTGACACCACTGCCACCCTGTCTTAGCGAAACGCGTATCGAGGCGGACGTCGTCGCGGTAGCGACGATGGACGCCGAGACGAGCACGTGACACCACTGCCACCCTGTCTTAGCAAAACGCGAGTCGAGGCGGACGTCATCGCGGTAGCGATGACGGACGCCGAGACGAGCACGTGACACCACTGCCACCCTGTCTTAGCGAAACGCGAGTCGAGGCGGACGTCGTCGCGGTAGCGACGACGGACACCGAGACGAGCACGTGAGACCACTGTCACCCTGTCTTAGAAAAAGGCGAGTCGAGGCGGACGTCGTCGCGGTAGCGATGACGGACGCCGAGACGAGCACGTGACACCACTGCCACCCTGTCTTAGCGAAACGCGAGTCGAGGCGGACGTCGTCGTGGTAGCGATGACGGACGCCGAGACGAGCACGTGACAGCACTGCCACCCTGTCTTAGCAAAACGCGAGTCAAGGCGGACGTCGTCGCGGTAGCGATGACGGACACCGAGACGAGCATGTGACACCACTGCCACCCTGTCTTAGCGAAACGCGAGTCGAGGCGGACGTCGTCGCGATAGCGACGACGGACGCCGAGACGAGCACGTGACACCACTGCCATCCTGTCATAGCGTAATGCGAGTCGAGGCGGACGTCGTTGCGGTAGCGACTACGACGCCGAGACGAGCACGTGACACAACTGCCACCCTGTCTATCTTAGGGTAACGCGAGTCGAGGCGGACGTCGTCGCGGTAGCGACGACGGACGCCGAGACGAGCACGTGACAGCACTGCCACCCTGTCTTAGCAAAACGCGAGTCGAGGCGGACGTCGTCGCGGTAGCGATGACGGACGCCGAGACGAGCACGTGACACCACTGCCACCCTGTCTTAGCGAAACGCGAGTCAAGCCGACGTCGTCGCGATAGCGACGACGGACGCCGAGACGAGCACGTGACACCACTGTCATCCTGTCTTAGCGTAATGCGAGTCGAGGCGGACGTCGTCGCAGTAGCGACTACGACGCCGAGACGAGCACGTGACACAACTGCCACCCTGTCTATCTTAGGGTAACGCGAGTCGAGGCGGACGTCGTCGCGGTAGCGGCGACGGACGCCGAGATGAGCACGTGACACCACTGCCACCTTGTCTTAGCAAAATGCTAGTCGAGGCGGACGTCGTCGCGGTAGCGACGACGGACGCCGAGACAAGCACGTGACACCACTGCCACCCTGTCTTAGCGTAACGCGAGTCGAGGCGGACGTCGTCGCGATAGCGACGACGGACGCCGAGACGAGCACGTGACACCACTGCCATCCTGTCTTAGCGTAATGCGAGTCGAGGCGGACGTCGTCGCGGTAGCGACTACGACACCGAGACGAGCACGTGACACCACTGCCACCCTGTCTTTGCGAAACGCGTGTCGAGGCGGACGTCGTCGCGGTAGCGACGATGGATGCCGAGACGAGCACGTGACACCACTGCCATCCTGTCTTAGCAAAACGCGAGTCGAGGTGGACGTCATCGCGGTAGCGATGACGAACGCCGAGACGAGCACGTGACACCACTGCCACCCTGTCTTAGCAAAACGCGAGTCGAGGCGGACGTCGTCGCGGTAGCGACGACGGACGTCGAGACGAGCACGTGACACCACTGCCACCCTGTCTTAGCAAAACGCGAGTCGACGCGGACGTCGTCGCGGTAGCGATGACGGACGCCGAGACGAGCACGTGACACCACTGCCACCCTGTCTTAGCGAAACGCGAGTCGAGGCGGACGTCGCCGCGGTAGCGACGACGGACGACGAGACAAGCACGTGAGACCACTGTCACCCTGTCTTAGCGAAACTCCAGTCGAGGCGGACGTCGTCGCGGTAGCGACGATGGACGCCGAGAGGAGCACGTGATACCTCTGCCTCCCCATCTATGTTAGGGTCACGCGAGTCGAGGCGGACGTCGTCGTGGTAGCGATGACGGACGCCGAGACGAGCACGTGACACCACTGCCACGCTGTCTTAGCGAAACGCGAGTCGAGGCGGACGTTGTCGCGATAGCTGTCACAGCCCCAGTTCAGGCCTTGCTTGTCTTTGCATCTGCATTCTTGCATCATGATTTAAATTCCATTTAAATTTGAAATGGGGATGACAAACCCTAGCACCAAATGAAATTCAACTAGGTTCACCTAAAATATTTTCAGTATTCCAAATGGCTTTTAAAAATGTTCATCATTTTTGGAAAATACTGGAAACAGTAACCAGAGGTGATGCACATTTTTCCATGACATATTTGGTCACTGAATTAAATCATATTATATTTGCATTTGGGCATTTAAATGCTATAAAATATTTTAACTGCTCAAATAATCATAGACTAAAATGTTTACTGCTGGATATATTATAAACAGTAACCATAAATAGTTTCATGATTTTTGGAAGTGTCGAAGTATTTTAAATAAAACCCTAAAGACTACAGAATAATAGAAAACAGAAACTTAATTAGAAAGGGCAGAGAGAGAGAGAAGCCCAGCCACTTACCTGGTGGCCCAGCAGAATCGGCCCAGCCCACCAGGCCCTCTGCCAGTCATCCCCCTCCTCTCGCCAGGAGGACGAGAGGCGCGTGCCCGACGCCCGTGGCCACACGCCGTGGCCACCTCCTGCTTCCGCCGACGGGGGAGAGGCTCCTGGAGCGCCACGACACCCCCCCGGACCTCTGCACCGCTCCCCTCTCACCCTGTGCTCCTCCCCCTCCTCTGTTTCTTTCTCCCGAGCACATCGAGCGCAGCCGTCGCCGCCATTCGCTGCCACCATGGCCACCGGCCCTCCCTAGTCCACCCAGCGTTTCCAGAGGCTCCGCCTCGACCCCCTCTCTCTTCCACCCCGAGCCACGCCACCGCGGGAGCCCCACATCGCCGCCACGGGTCTTCTTCCCCGACCACGGCCGCCGGATGCCGCCGCCCGATTCACCCTCTCCGCCGTCTCCCCGAGCACGCCGACCTGCTCTTCGAACTCACTGTGAGCCCCTGTCCATTTCCCCTCTCTCCCCATGCCGTCTACGCCTTCTAACCACCGTGGCTGACGGAGCCGACAGCTCCTCACCGCCGGCCATGTCGCCACCGCGACTATGGCCGTGCAAGCACGCGCTCGAGCTCACCGCTGCACTCGTCGCACTCCCGCGAGCCAAACCCGACCGTCCACAGCTCTTTCCGTGCCCCGCACCGCCCACACCGTTGTTGCCGAAATCCGGCCACCGCCACGAGCTTGCCTCCGGCGAGCTCGGGCCACCTCAGCCCCTGCCGTTTGCATAGATGGATGCGGGTGAGTCCCAGCTCCACGTAGATGCCCTCATCCGCCCCTTTGGTCGCCGGAGATGCAAACCCGAGCGTCTCCGCCGCTCTGCTTGGTCGCCGGCGGCTAACCGCCGGTGTGTCCGACGTGGCCGCGTGATTAGTGCTAATTACGGCCAGCTAACCCCCCCAGAGCCACTGACAGCCGGGCCCCATAGCCTAACTAATCGACTAACTAAGTAAGATTAAGATTAATCTAATTACAGTGGGCCCACGTGTCTTTTTGACTATGCTGATGTGGGCGTTGACTTGACCCCACATGTCAGTGACTCTAGCTAGCACCGTGACACTGACCAGTGGGTTCCACCGGTCAGGTTTGACCTGGACCTGCCTGTTGACCTGCTGAGGTCAGCATGACCTAATGCTGACGCAATAACTTATTTTCTGGTTTTATTTTAATTCAGGAAATTCCAGAAAATCCTTTAAACTTCTAAAAATCATAGGAAATAATCTATAGCTCAGAATGAAATAATTTATATATGAAAAATTATCAGAAAAATTCAAGGAATCCATCTGTACCATTTTCATGCATGTTTAAACAATGTTTGTCCTCTGTTTTGGACAAAACACATAAAGGGCATTTAAATAATCATATATGGAGTTGGAATTTGAATCATGTATTCAGACCAACTTCATTTAAATCATAGCTAGATGCATTAGCTCAAATCACAGCATATTGCTATGTCATGACCATGCATCATATTGTTGCATTGCACTGATGTGTCCTTCTCTATGTTGCCGGTACTTGTCCCCTCTCGATAGACGTAATACCGACGATGAGTTCGATGACACCAATGAAGAACTATATTATCTTCAGAAGTGCCAGGCAAGCAAAACCCCCTTGTTCATTCCGATACAATCCCACTCTCTCGCTCCTGCTCTCTTTTACTGCATTAGGACAACAACGATTCATGTGTTACTTGCTGCGGTAGCTGAACCCCTTTATCCTTTGCATGACCTGTCATTCCACAGTAAATAGATGAAACCCACTAGCATGAGTAGGAGTTGTTTGAGCCCATGTTGTGCCTACTCATTCATGCTTGCTTGTCATGCCTGCTACTGCTTAGAGTTGAGTCGGGTCTGATTCATCGGGAATGAATTGGAATGGTGATGAACATGTCCTACTGTGTGTGAGCTAAGTGTGTGAACACGATTTGGTAAAGGTATTGGTGAGAGGCCATGTAGGAGTACATGGTGGGTTGTCTCATTGAAGCCGTCCTCAGGAACTGAGTTCTGTGTTTGTGATCCATGAAACAGCTACTACCATACATTGGGCCCTGAAATATGACCCCGCTCGACTTACCGACCCCTCACGTTCTCTGTCCAGGAGTTGCAAGTAGTTTCTGGTGTTTGTAGTATGCTGGGGGCCGCACGCAACGCTGACCGTAGGGGTGGGCTGTGTTGCGGTAGGCACGTGGCACGGTGTACCGGGCGCCCGTTTGGTGTTCCGGGAACCCTGCACACATCGTTTGGGGCTGTGAGCGAAACTCCGGCCGGATCTCCTCATGGATGGAACCCGAATAGGCGATAAACCTGGACTAGAGACTTGTGTGGTTGGTTAGGTCGTGGTCTACACCCACGTCGGCTTTCGCTTGAAGTCTGCCGAGCACATGTCGTGTGCAGACGCTAAGTGGTGGAAACATGTATGAAGAAGTACACCCCTGCAGGGTTAACATCATCTATTCGAATAGCCGTGTCCGCGGTTATGGACTTCTGGGTTGCCTATAACAGTTCATAGACAAGTGAAAGTGGATACTCTAAAATACGCAAGATAAGCGTGAGTGCTATGGATGGCCTTCTCGTAGGGAGACGGAAGTGGATCCATAGTGGTGTATTGTATGGTGAATATGTGGACTCGTGTGCGCCACCTCAAAAGAGTTACTTGCAGTCGTAGTTCAGGATAGCCACTGAGTCAAAGCTGGCTTGCTGCAGTCAAACTCCAGCACCCCCTTTGTTGAAACTGATGCATACGTAGTTAGTTCTAATGTAAGTCTTGCTGAGTACGTTTGTACTCACGTTTGCCTATTTTATGTTTTTGCAGAGAGACTTCAGTCTCGTTAGTAGTACCGCTTGGACTTCGACGTTTAGCTTGATACCTCAGCTACGATCTTGTGCCCTCGGCAGGATCTGGTAGATAGTCAGGCTTCTCAGCCTTTTTCATTTGTAGATGTCTGTACTCAGACATGTTAAGCTTCCGTATGTGTTTGACTTGTATGCTCTGAATGTTGGGTCATGAGACCCATGTTTGTAATATCTCGCTCTTCGGAGCCTAATGAATAAATATTTGGAGTCGTAGAGTCTTGTTGTGATGCCATGTTGTATCTACTCATATCGGGCATATTGTGTGTATGGTTGAAATGCTTGGTATGGTTGGGATCCGACTATCTAGTTGTTTATCCTTGGCAGCCTAGCATATGGGGAAATGTAGTCTAGTGCTTCGGAGCGATAGTAGTCCGCTACAGCCCGGTTCACCGGAGTCCTGCTAGCCCAGCACTACTGCTCGGAACACTTGACTGGCCGGCATGTGATTCACTTCGTTCCTGTGTCTGTTCCTTCGGGGAAATGTCACGCGGTGTTATCCGGAGTCCTGCCTAGCCTGCTACAGCCCGGGTTACCGGAGTCCTGTTAGCCCAGTGCTACAGCCTGGATATATACGTTGTTGACCGACATGCTCGATGTGATTCATGTATGCCTGTCCTCATGGGTTAGTGCCGCCTTGGGTTCACGACTAGCCATGTCGGCCCGGGTTCTTTGTCATATGGATGCTAGCGACACTATCATATACGTGAGCCAAAAGGCGCAAACGGTCCCGGGCCAGGTAAGGTGGCACCCGTGGGAATACCGTGCGTGAGGCCGCAAAGTGATATGATGTGTGACATGCTAGATCGGTGTGACTTAGGATCGGGGTCCTGACAGCGTTGGTATCAGAGCCTGACTGCCTGTAGGATTACCAAGCCAAACTGGTCGAAGTTGTGTCTAGAAATGCTTTAGTTATGTAAGGGAATTGATTGTGGAAGGGAACGTAAGGCTCTTTTTACTCCTTATACCTCATGCCCTTCTGATCTGAGTCAACCTCTTCTCTTCTACGGGGGTTAAGAACTAGGCTTCTCTTCTATCTCTCAGGATGACGTGTTACTAAACCGTAGTTGCCTAGGATTGTTGAGTTCAAGCCTCAGTTCAGTTCCTACTACCTCCATATGTTCATAGTTGGCCTCAGAACCTTGATATTGTGATGTTGAGTGGCTATGCCACCATTTTTGCAGGATGTCCAAATATTTTTGTGCATTTACAGCCGTTATGCTGTCCGAGTCATCCCAGGTTTCTAAATAGTCTGGTGCAGTTGCAAATCCCTTCTCTCTGTTTCTAATGTTCATTTGGGTCAGAATAAGCACACTAATCGGTCTGTTGAGGTACTCCGTTGCCTTGACGTATATGTTGGAGCAACTACTATGACCCTAGGTGTCTTATGAAACCATCTAGTAATCTGTCCATGTTTTGTGTTTCCAGTGTGTTGAATCTGACCACCATTCTCGAAAGCATCCCGTGATGCCACTTAGTAGTAGGCATTCTATTCCTGGGTTTTGAACCCGAGATTCACCCTACTTCATGTTGTTAGTATTTGCTAGTTCCCTTAAGATATTAGTAACCTTGGCGATAGTCATCGAGGTCCGTGGTAATTCTTTCTTCCAAATACCATGAACCATCCTTGGCAGGAGTTCTTTGAACCAAAAGATCACAACCAGGGTGCTCTTGAGGAGTACTCCATTCATATTGTGACTCTGCCAGTTCTATCATTCTGCATGGGTTATCCGGAAGAAAATTTGTTGAACTCGTTTGACATACTAACCTATGCATCCACAACTCAGGAAGTTATATGCTTCTCGAGTTGTTTCCCTTAGTTGTCTTCTGACCCTCGTCTATCAATTGATAGTCAGGAGTAATTGTGCATCCGTGCTATCGATGCTTATTATTCTTGTGGTCCGTCAAGCCATTCTGTTCTGGAATGACTAGGAGAAACAAACTCCAGTACCTCATCCATATCCAGGATTGGGTCAAAGCAGTTGTATACCACAGATCAAAATGCCAATCCAGCTTTTGTTCTGTTCTACCTTGGAGTGTCACCATCTTTATGTCAAGAGTGTCATGAGAATTGCACCACCTCTTATGAGTTCTTGACGCAGTAATACTTCTTGCCATCATTGTTCATTCCTCGGTTTCGTGTTGTTGCAACCGGAATGCCGACAAGTGATTCGTGATGTGTGAAATCAATACTCTGAGCAACTCGTTGCTTTGTAGTAAATGGACAATATCCTCATTCTTAGCGTGTTGGTTACTAAATCATCATCCTAAGATTGATCGTGCTACCTAGTCCTTATTTCCTGGTGCACTCTTCGATCAACGAGTTGGGATCTTGCCAAACCCTTGCTCTTTCGATCATATCATCTTGCCCTGAAAAGCAGGATTGTTTTCGAGCTTAGTAACATACCGGTGGTTCGTGATGTTCCGAATATCTTCTCGGAAGTATTACCAGGTTGTCACCTGGCCGTTATGTTGAGTTCGTGATCATGTTGGTTTTCCAATAAACCACTTTTTCTCCAAGAATCTGTGTTGGATACCCCTGAGCTAGTTGGTTGAGCCAAACAACAACTTGGAGAGTTGGGAGATAAAAGCTTGTCCGACTTAGTTCATTTTAAAGGGATATCCTTTTGAGTGTGTGTTGAAGAAAGATGATATCTTCCTCGATTGACCCTCGTGGTCAGTTGTTGAACCTATTGTCTTAACCAATCTTTGATTTGAGTATGGGCTATCATCAAGTCAAATCAGTACCAACGATGTTCGTAATGTTGTCTTACCCGTGGTTGATCCCTCGAGCAGACACCATTATATCATTTGGTCTGACCAATGCTATCACCGTGTTCACATGATGGTGGAAGTCCAGTGATATGGAAATTCCGATGAGTTGTTGTTGAGCCCATCAGCAGCATTTTGTCTCCCCCATGATTCATGTGGAACGCTACACTAGTATTGGAAGCTTTATAAGCATTGTCTTCGTGTTTCCTTCATGAAGTATATGTTTGGATGAAAGCAGATACTTCCTCTAATTCACGTGCACTTGGTGCAAGTTGCCGCCGTGAGTTTGAGAAAGGTTTGTTTTGTATTCCTTAGAATCATCCCAAATCAGTCATGCACACGTGCAAAGTATTCTATGGTTTGGTAGATTAATTACCTCCACTCCATATGTGTTCCTAGCACACCAAGCCACTGATTGATTTGTTCAAGGTGAAGAAGTTTCTTCTTAAGAATCATGACTTATACTAGGACTTCGTTATCCTCGATGATGGTTCCCCACCTGAACTCGGTAGTGTTTGATTATAAGACTGCCACGTGGTCACGCTTGTCTAGGACAGTGTGTTCACATGTGTGTAGCAAAAACCCGCTCATGTTTTGGAGCTTGCTATCGTAGTCCATTTTCCCAAGAATCTCGCAACGTCATCTCGTCGATTTGTGTTGCAAACTTTCATTTTCTTTCTAGACTTGATGAGTCTGGAATATCCTGACACCAACCAGATCTGAATCTCAGGCGGATATGATGGTTGGAACGTTCTCAAGGACTATAATATTGGCCTCTCTATACCCGGTAAAGTGGATGTTGTGGCCAACACACCCAACCGGAAGGGTTATTATTGTAGTATCTTGATTGAGAAAGATGGCCACTTCCCCATAAGGATCTCGTAGAATTTATTCTAATAGTTGTTCCTTATGGATTTTTGTGCTCCCGAAGTCCGACCTTTACTTGATGGCCATGTTGATGCTTTTAAGCATTGATCGTGGTACCTAGTACATCAAGGAGAACATTAGAAGCGGAGTGCTAAATGTCTCTCGGTCGATCATCCAGATTTCGTTCCCTTGGCCTCGCTAAGGTGAAATCTGGGAAAGTGGTGTCTTTCTATGCATCTGCATTGTCCATCACTATTCGTCAAGGTAGTAAGATGTGTTGCCAGGATCCTCGACGCGGATGTTGGTAGAACTTTGATGAATATGGAAATGCTCAAGTTCTTGAGAGCTCGCGCAAGCAAATCATCCATTGCGTTGTCTTCAACAAGGTAGTCCACATCATCCATCCTAGTCCGAGTATGTCATTTCTTCGAGCTCTTTCAATCGATCAATTGTAAATTGCCTTAAGCTGGTATGAAGAATTTCAATGATCTATAGATCAAAAGTAATTCTTTTTGCCACTTAAGGGAATAGTTCTTCGAGTCACCTTCCCTGAGGTGCCCCGTTATGGAATCATGGCAATTATCTCTTCGCCACCTTAACAACATCCACCATCTTTCTAAGCGTGGAATTGTTGCCCATCAAATCAAACCCCGTCGTTGTTATTCCATCATCTCGGATGTGTGTTTTACGTCTCAGCTCAAGGGATGATTCTACATCTCATTCCACGAATTGATCTTGAATGCTCGATCTTCGAGGAGATCGTTTTCTATAGAGTTTCCTTCTGTCGCCATCGTGTTGGATGAAGATCTCAAAGCGAGGATGTCAAGATCAAAGTTCATTTGAAGTGCAACCTGGATCGTGAAGATTGTGTTAGCTTGCGACCCCTCTGTCTTCTTACCTCACGTCTTGAATCTCGGGCCGAGATTCTTGTTTAGTGGGGGTGAGTTGTCACAGCCCCAGTTCAGGCCTTGCTTGTCTTTGCATCTGCATTCTTGCATCATGATTTAAATTCCATTTAAATTTGAAATGGGGATGACAAACCCTAGCACCAAATGAAATTCAACTAGGTTCACCTAAAATATTTTCAGTATTCCAAATGGCTTTTAAAAATGTTCATCATTTTTGGAAAATACTGGAAACAGTAACCAGAGGTGATGCACATTTTTCCATGACATATTTGGTCACTGAATTAAATCATATTATATTTGCATTTGGGCATTTAAATGCTATAAAATATTTTAACTGCTCAAATAATCATAGACTAAAATGTTTACTGCTGGATATATTATAAACAGTAACCATAAATAGTTTCATGATTTTTGGAAGTGTCGAAGTATTTTAAATAAAACCCTAAAGACTACAGAATAATAGAAAACAGAAACTTAATTAGAAAGGGCAGAGAGAGAGAGAAGCCCAGCCACTTACCTGGTGGCCCAGCAGAATCGGCCAAGCCCACCAGGCCCTCTGCCAGTCATCCCCCTCCTCTCGCCAGGAGGACGAGAGGCGCGTGCCCGACGCCCGTGGCCACACGCCGTGGCCACCTCCTGCTTCCGCCGACGGGGGAGAGGCTCCTGGAGCGCCACGACACCCCCCCGGACCTCTACACCGCTCCCCTCTCACCCTGTGCTCCTCCCCCTCCTCTGTTTCTTTCTCCCGAGCACATCGAGCGCAGCCGTCGCCGCCATTCGCTGCCACCATGGCCACCGGCCCTCCCTAGTCCACCCAGCGTTTCCAGAGGCTCCGCCTCGACCCCCTCTCTCTTCCACCCCGAGCCACGCCACCGCGGGAGCCCCACATCGCCGCCACGGGTCTTCTTCCCCGACCACGGCCGCCGGATGCCGCCGCCCGATTCACCCTCTCCGCCGTCTCCCCGAGCACGCCGACCTGCTCTTCGAACTCACTGTGAGCCCCTGTCCATTTCCCCTCTCTCCCCATGCCGTCTACGCCTTCTAACCACCGTGGCTGACGGAGCCGACAGCTCCTCACCGCCGGCCATGTCGCCACCGCGACTATGGCCGTGCAAGCACGCGCTCGAGCTCACCGTTGCACTCGTCGCACTCCCGCGAGCCGAACCCGACCGTCCACAGCTCTTTCCGTGCCCCGCACCGCCCACACCGTTGTTGCCGAAATCCGGCCACCGCCACGAGCTTGCCTCCGGCGAGCTCGGGCCACCTCAGCCCCTGCCGTTTGCATAGATGGATGCGGGTGAGTCCCAGCTCCACGTAGATGCCCTCATCCGCCCCTTTGGTCGCCGGAGATGCAAACCCGAGCGTCTCCGCCGCTCTGCTTGGTCGCCGGCGGCTAACCGCCGGTGTGTCCGACGTGGCCGCGTGATTAGTGCTAATTACGGCCAGCTAACCCCCCCAGAGCCACTGACAGCCGGGCCCCATAGCCTAACTAATCGACTAACTAAGTAAGATTAAGATTAATCTAATTACAGTGGGCCCACGTGTCTTTTTGACTATGCTGATGTGGGCGTTGACTTGACCCCACATGTCAGTGACTCTAGCTAGCACCGTGACACTGACCAGTGGGTTCCACCGGTCAGGTTTGACCTGGACCTGCCTGTTGACCTGCTGAGGTCAGCATGACCTAATGCTGACGCAATAACTTATTTTCTGGTTTTATTTTAATTCAGGAAATTCCAGAAAATCCTTTAAACTTCTAAAAATCATAGGAAATAATCTATAGCTCAGAATGAAATAATTTATATATGAAAAATTATCAGAAAAATTCAAGGAATCCATCTGTACCATTTTCATGCATGTTTAAACAATGTTTGTCCTCTGTTTTGGACAAAACACATAAAGGGCATTTAAATAATCATATATGGAGTTGGAATTTGAATCATGTATTCAGACCAACTTCATTTAAATCATAGCTAGATGCATTAGCTCAAATCACAGCATATTGCTATGTCATGACCATGCATCATATTGTTGCATTGCACTGATGTGTCCTTCTCTATGTTGCCGGTACTTGTCCCCTCTCGATAGACGTAATACCGATGATGAGTTCGATGACACCAATGAAGAACTATATTATCTTCAGAAGTGCCAGGCAAGCAAAACCCCCTTGTTCATTCCAATACAATCCCACTCTCTCGCTCCTGCTCTCTTTTACTGCATTAGGACAACAACGATTCATGTGTTACTTGCTGCGGTAGCTGAACCCCTTTATCCTTTGCATGACCTGTCATTCCACAGTAAATAGATGAAACCCACTAGCATGAGTAGGAGTTGTTTGAGCCCATGTTGTGCCTACTCATTCATGCTTGCTTGTCATGCCTGCTACTGCTTAGAGTTGAGTCGGGTCTGATTCATCGGGAATGAATTGGAATGGTGATGAACATGTCCTACTGTGTGTGAGCTAAGTGTGTGAACACGATTTGGTAAAGGTATTGGTGAGAGGCCATGTAGGAGTACATGGTGGGTTGTCTCATTGAAGCCGTCCTCAGGAACTGAGTTCTGTGTTTGTGATCCATGAAACAGCTACTACCATACATTGGGCCCTGAAATATGACCCCGCTCGACTTACCGACCCCTCACGTTCTCTGTCCAGGAGTTGCAAGTAGTTTCTGGTGTTTGTAGTATGCTGGGGGCCGCACGCAGCGCTGACCGTAGGGGTGGGCTGTGTTGCGGTAGGCACGTGGCACGGTGTACCGGGCGCCCGTTTGGTGTTCCGGGAACCCTGCACACATCGTTTGGGGCTGTGAGCGAAACTCCGGCCGGATCTCCTCATGGATGGAACCCGAATAGGCGATAAACCTGGACTAGAGACTTGTGTGGTTGGTTAGGTCGTGGTCTACACCCACGTCGGCTTTTGCTTGAAGTCTGCCGAGCACATGTCGTGTGCAGACGCTAAGTGGTGGAAACATGTATGAAGAAGTACACCCCTGCAGGGTTAACATCATCTATTCGAATAGCCGTGTCCGCGGTTATGGACTTCTGGGTTGCCTATAACAGTTCATAGACAAGTGAAAGTGGATACTCTAAAATACGCAAGATAAGCGTGAGTGCTATGGATGGCCTTCTCGTAGGGAGACGGAAGTGGATCCATAGTGGTGTATTGTATGGTGAATATGTGGACTCGTGTGCGCCACCTCAAAAGAGTTACTTGCAGTCGTAGTTCAGGATAGCCACTGAGTCAAAGCTGGCTTGCTGCAGTCAAACTCCACCACCCCCTTTGTTGAAACTGATGCATACGTAGTTAGTTCTGATGTAAGTCTTGCTGAGTACGTTTGTACTCACGTTTGCCTATTTTATGTTTTTGCAGAGAGACTTCAGTCTCGTTAGTAGTACCGCTTGGACTTCGACGTTTAGCTTGATACCTCAGCTACGATCTTGTGCCCTCGGCAGGATCTGGTAGATAGTCAGGCTTCTCAGCCTTTTTCATTTGTAGATGTCTGTACTCAGACATGTTAAGCTTCCGTATGTGTTTGACTTGTATGCTCTGAATGTTGGGTCATGAGACCCATGTTTGTAATATCTCGCTCTTCGGAGCCTAATGAATAAATATTTGGAGTCGTAGAGTCTTGTTGTGATGCCATGTTGTATCTACTCATATCGGGCATATTGTGTGTATGGTTGAAATGCTTGGTATGGTTGGGATCCGACTATCTAGTTGTTTATCCTTGGCAGCCTAGCATATGGGGAAATGTAGTCTAGTGCTTCGGAGCGATAGTAGTCCGCTACAGCCCGGTTCACCGGAGTCCTGCTAGCCCAGCACTACTGCTCGGAACACTTGACTGGCCGGCATGTGATTCACTTCGTTCCTGTGTCTGTTCCTTCGGGGAAATGTCACGCGGTGTTATCCGGAGTCCTGCCTAGCCTGCTACAGCCCGGGTTACCGGAGTCCTGTTAGCCCAGTGCTACAGCCTGGATATATACGTTGTTGACCGACATGCTCGATGTGATTCATGTATGCCTGTCCTCATGGGTTAGTGCCGCCTTGGGTTCACGACTAGCCATGTCGGCCCGGGTTCTTTGTCATATGGATGCTAGCGACACTATCATATACGTGAGCCAAAAGGCGCAAACGGTCCCGGGCCAGGTAAGGTGGCACCCGTGGGAATACCGTGCGTGAGGCCGCAAAGTGATATGATGTGTGACATGCTAGATCGGTGTGACTTAGGATCGGGGTCCTGACAATAGCGACGACGGACGTCGAGAAGAGCACGTGACACCACTGCCATCCTGTCTTAGCGTAATGCGAGTCGAGGCGGACGTCGTCGCGGTAGCGACTACGACGCCGAGACGAGCACGTGACACAACTGCCACCCTGTCTGTCTTAGCGTAACGCGAGTCGAGGCGGACGTCATCGCGGTAGCGACGACGGACGCCGAGACGAGCACGTGACACCACTGCCACCCTGTCTTAGCGAAACACGAGTCGAGGCGGACGTCGTCGCGGTAGCGATGACGGACGCCGAGACGAGCACGTGACAAAGCTGCCACCCTGTCTTAGCGAAACACGAGTCGAGGCGGACGTCGTCGCGATAGCGACGACGGACGCCGAGACGAGCACGTGACACCATTGCCATCCTGTCTTAGCGTAATGCGAGTCGAGGCGGACGTCGTCGCGGTAGCGACTACGACGCCGAGACGAGCACGTGACACCACTACCACCCTGTCTTAGCAAAACGCGAGTCGAGGCGGACGTCGTCGCGGTAGCGATGACGGACACCGAGACGAGCACGTGACACCACTTCCATCCTGTCTTAGCGTAATGCGAGTCGAGGCGGACGTCGTCGCGTTTGCGACTACTGCGCTGAGACGAGCACGTGACACAACTGCCACCCTGTCTATCTTAGGGTAACGCGAGTCGAGGCGGACGTCGTCGCGGTAGCGACGACGGACGTCGAGACGAGCACGTGACACCACTGCCACCCTGTCTTAGCAAAACGCGAGTCGAGGCGAACGTCGTCGCGGTAGCGATGACGGACGCCGAGACGAGCACGTGACACCACTGCCATCCTGTCTTAGCGTAATGCGAGTCGAGGTGGACGTCGTCGCGTTTGCGACTACGACGCTGAGACGAGCACGTGACACAACTGCCACCCTGTCTATCTTAGGGTAACGCGAGTCGAGGCGGACGTCGTCGCGGTAGCGACGACGGACGTCGAGACGAGCACGTGACACCACTGCCACCCTGTCTTAGCAAAACGCGAGTCGAGGCGGACGTCGTCGCGGTAGCGATGACGGACGCCGAGACGAGCACGTGACACCACTGCCACCCTTTCTAAGCGAAACGCGAGTCGAGGCGGACGTCGTCGCGGTAGCGACGACGGACGCCGAGACAAGCACGTGAGACCACTGTCACCCTGTCTTAGCGAAACGCGAGTCGAGGCGGACGTCGTCGCGGTAGCGACGATGGTAGCCGAGACGAGCACGTGACACCACTGCCACCATATCTATGTTAGGGTCACGCGAGTCGAGGCGGACGTCGTCGTGGTAGCGATGACGGACGCCGAGACGACCACGTGACACCACTACCACCCTGTCTTAGCGAAACGCGAGTCGAGGCGGACGTCGTCGCGGTAGCGACGACGGACGCCGAGACAAGCACGTGAGTACACTATCATCCTATCTTAGCGAAACGCGAGTCGAGGCTGACGTCGTCGTGGTAGCGACGATGGACGCCGAGACGAGCACGTGACACCACTGCCACCCTATCTATGTTAGGGTCACGCGAGTCGAGGCGGACGTCGTCGTGGTAGCGATGACGGACGCCGAGACGAGCACGTGACACCACTGCCACCCTGTCTTAGCGAAACACGAGTCGAGGCGGACGTCGTCGCGGTAGCGATGACGGACGCCGAGACGAGCACGTGACAAAGCTGCCACCCTGTCTTAGCGAAACACGAGTCGAGGCGGACGTCGTCGCGATAGCGACGACGGACGCCGAGACGAGCACGTGACACCATTGCCATCCTGTCTTAGCGTAATGCGAGTCGAGGCGGACGTCGTCGCGGTAGCGACTACGACGCCGAGACGAGCACGTGACACCACTATCACCCTGTCTTAGCAAAACGCGAGTCGAGGCGGACGTCGTCGCGGTAGCGATGACGGACACCGAGACGAGCACGTGACACCACTTCCATCCTGTCTTAGCGTAATGCGAGTCGAGGCGGACGTCGTCGCGTTTGCGACTACTGCGCTGAGACGAGCACGTGACACAACTGCCACCCTGTCTATCTTAGGGTAACGCGAGTCGAGGCGGACGTCGTCGCGGTAGCGACGACGGACGTCGAGACGAGCACGTGACACCACTGCCACCCTGTCTTAGCAAAACGCGAGTCGAGGCGAACGTCGTCGCGGTAGCGATGACGGACGCCGAGACGAGCACGTGACACCACTGCCATCCTGTCTTAGCGTAATGCGAGTCGAGGTGGACGTCGTCGCGTTTGCGACTACGACGCTGAGACGAGCACGTGACACAACTGCCACCCTGTCTATCTTAGGGTAACGCGAGTCAAGGCGGACGTCGTCGCGGTAGCGACGACGGACGTCGAGACGAGCACGTGACACCACTGCCACCCTGTCTTAGCAAAACGCGAGTCGAGGCGGACGTCGTCGCGGTAGCGATGACGGACGCCGAGACGAGCACGTGACACCACTGCCACCCTTTCTAAGCGAAACGCGAGTCGAGGCGGACGTCGTCGCGGTAGCGACGACGGACGCCGAGACAAGCACGTGAGACCACTGTCACCCTGTCTTAGCGAAACGCGAGTCGAGGCGGACGTCGTCGCGGTAGCGACGATGGTAGCCGAGACGAGCACGTGACACCACTGCCACCATATCTATGTTAGGGTCACGCGAGTCGAGGCGGACGTCGTCGTGGTAGCGATGACGGACGCCGAGACGAGCACGTGACACCACTACCACCCTGTCTTAGCGAAACGCGAGTCGAGGCGGACGTCGTCGCGGTAGCGACGACGGACGCCGAGACAAGCACGTGAGTACACTATCATCCTATCTTAGCGAAACGCGAGTCGAGGCTGACGTCGTCGTGGTAGCGACGATGGACGCCGAGACGAGCACGTGACACCACTGCCACCCTATCTATGTTAGGGTCACGCGAGTCGAGGCGGACGTCGTCGTGGTAGCGATGACGGACGCCGAGACGAGCACGTGACACCACTGCCACCCTGTCTTAGCGAAACGCGAGTCGAGGCGGACGTTGTCGCGATAGCGACGACGGACGACGAGAAGAGCATGTGACACCACTGCCATCCTGTCTTAGCGTAATGCGAGTCGAGGCGGACGTCGTCGCGGTAGCGACTACGACGCCGAGACGAGCACGTGACACAACTGCCACCCTGTCTGTCTTAGCGTAACGCGAGTCGAGGCGGACGTCATCGCGGTAGCGAAAACGGACGCCGAGACGAGCACGTGACACCACTGCCACCCTGTCTTAGCGAAACACGAGTCGAGGCGGACGTCGTCGCGGTAGCGAGGACGGACGCCGAGACGAGCACGTGACACCACTTCCACCCTGTCTTAGCGAAACGCGAGTCGAGGCGGACGTCGTCGCGATAGCGACGACGGACGCCGAGACGAGCACGTGACACCACTGCCATCCTGTCTTAGCTTAATGCGAGTCGAGGAGGACGTCGTCGCAGTAGCGACTACGACGCCGAGACGAGCACGTGACACCACTACCACCCTGTCTTAGCAAAACGCGAGTCGAGGCGGACGTCATCGCGGTAGCGATGACGGACGCTGAGACGAGCACGTGACACCACTGCCATCATGTCTTAGCGTAATGCGAGTCAAGGCGGACGTCGTCGCGTTTGCGACTACGACGCTGAGACGAGCACGTGACACAACTGCCACCCTGTCTATCTTAGGGTAACGCGAGTCGAGGCGGACGTCGTCGTGGTAGCGACGACGGACGCCGAGACAAGCACGTGAGACCACTGTCACCCTGTCTTAGCGAAACGCGAGTCGAGGCGGACGTCGTCGCGGTAGCGACGATGGACGCCGAGACGAGCACGTGACACCACTGCCACCCTATCTATGTTAGGGTCACGCGAGTCGAGGCGGACGTCGTCGTGGTAGCGAGGACGGACGCCGAGACGAGCACGTGACACCACTGCCACCCTGTCTTAGCGAAACGCGAGTCGAGGTGGACGTTGTCGCGATAGCGACGACGGACGCCGAGAAGAGCACGTGACACCACTGCCATCCTGTCTTAGCGTAATGCGAGTCGAGGCGGACGTCGTCGCGGTAGCGACTACGACGCCGAGACGAGCACGTGACACAACTGCCACCCTGTCTGTCTTAGCGTAACGCGAGTCGAGGCGGACGTCATCGCGGTAGCGACGACGGACGCCGAGACGAGCACGTGACACCACTGCCACCCTGTCTTAGCGAAACGCGAGTCGAGGCGGACGTCGTCGTGGTAGCGACGACGGACGCCGAGACAAGCACGTGAGACCACTGTCACCCTGTCTTAGCGAAACGTGAGTCGAGGCGGACGTCGTCGCGGTAGCGACGATGGACGGCGAGACGAGCACGTGACACCACTGCCACCCTATCTATGTTAGGGTCACGCGAGTCGAGGCGGACGTCGTCGTGGTAGCGAGGACGGACGCCGAGACGGGCACGTGACACCACTGCCACCCTGTCTTAGCGAAACGCGAGTCGAGGTGGACGTTTTCGCGATAGCGACGACGGACGCCGAGAAGAGCACGTGACACCACTGCCATCCTGTCTTAGCGTAATGCGAGTCGAGGCGGACGTCGTCGCGGTAGCGACTACGACGCCGAGACGAGCACGTGACACAACTGCCACCCTGTCTGTCTTAGCGTAACGCGAGTCGAGGCGGACGTCATCGCGGTAGCGACGACGGACGCCGAGACGAGCACGTGACACCACTGCCACCCTGTCTTAGCGAAACACGAGTCGAGGCGGACGTCGTCGCGGTAGCGATGACGGACGCCGAGACGAGCACGTGACACCACTGCCACCCTGTCTTAGCGAAACGCGAGTCGAGGCGGACGTCGTCGCGATAGCGACGACGGACGCCGAGACGAGCACGTGACACCACTGCCATCCTGTCTTAGCGTAATGCGAGTCGAGGCGGACGTCGTCGCGGTAGCGACTACGACGCCGAGACGAGCACGTGACACCACTGCCACCCTGTATTAGCAAAACGCGAGTCGAGGCGGACGTCGTCGCGGTAGCGATGACGGACGCCGAGACGAGCACGTGACACCACTGCCACCCTGTCTTAGCGAAACGCGAGTCGAGGCGGACGTCGTCGCGATAGCGACGACGGACGCCGAGACGAGCACCGGACACCACTGACATCCTGTCTTAGC
Organism: Aegilops umbellulata; assembly: GCA_032464435.1. Classification (NCBI taxonomy): domain Eukaryota; kingdom Viridiplantae; phylum Streptophyta; class Magnoliopsida; order Poales; family Poaceae; genus Aegilops; species Aegilops umbellulata. The sequence goes on along the minus strand of CP136054.1, from coordinate 140,606,238 downwards.
GTATTGCGAGTCGAGGCAGACGTCGTCGCGGTAGCGAATACGACGCCGAGACGAGCATGTGACACAACTGCCACCCTGTCTTAGCAAAACGCGAATCGAGGTGGACGTCGTCGCGGTAGCGACGACGGACGCCGAGACAAGCACGCGACTCCACTGCCACCCTATCTTAGCGTAACGCAAGTCGAGGCGGACGTCGTCGCGATAGCGACGACGGACGCCGAGACGAGCATGTGACACCACTGCCACCCTGTCTTAGCGAAACGCGAGTCGAGGCGGACGTCGTTGCGGTAGCGACGATGGACGCTGAGACGAGCACGTGACACCACTGCCACCCTGTCTTAGCGTAACGCGGACACCGAGACAAGCACGTGAGACCACTGTCACCCTGTCTTAGCGAAACGCGAGTCGAGGCGGACGTCGTCGCGGTAGCGACGATGGACGCCGAGACGAGCACGTGACACCACTGCCACCCTATCTATGTTAGGGTCACGCGAGTCGAGGCGGACGTCGTCGTGGTAGCGATGACGGACGCCGAGACGAGCACGTGAAACCACTGCCACCCTGTCTTAGCAAAACGTGAGTCGAGGCGGACGTTGTCGCGATAGCGACGACGGACGCCGAGAAGAGCACGTGACACCACTGCCATCCTGTCTTAGCGTAATGCGAGTCGAGGCGGACGTCGTCGCGGTAGCGAATACGACGCCGAGACGAGCACGTGACACAACTGCCACCCTGTCTTAGCAAAACGCGAATCGAGGCGGACGTCGTCGCGGTAGCGACGACGGACGCCGAGACAAGCACGCGACTCCACTGTCACCCTATCTTAGTGTAACGCGAGTCGAGGCGGACGTCGTCGCGATAGCGACGACGGACGCCGAGACGAGCATGTGACACCACTGCCACCCTGTCTTAGCGAAACGCGAGTCGAGGCGGACGCCGTTGCGGTAGCGACGATGGACGCCGAGACGAGCACGTGACACCACTGCCACCCTGTCTTAGCGTAACACGGACGCCGAGACAAGCACGTGACACCACTGCCACCCTGTCTTAACAAAACGCGAGTCGAGGCGGACGTCGTCGCGGTAGCGATGACGGACGCCGAGACGAGCACGTGACACCACTGCCACCCTGTCTTAGCGAAACGCGAGTCGAGGCGGACGTCGTCGCGGTAGCGACGACGGACATCGAGACAAGCACGTGAGACCACTGTCACCCTGTCTTAGCGAAACGCGAGTCGAGGCGGACGTCATCGCGGTAGAGACGATGGATCCGAGACGAGCACGTGACACCACTGCCACCCTATCTATGTTAGGGTCACGCGAGTCGAGGCGGACGTCGTCGTGGTAGCGATGACGGACGCCGAGACGAGCACGTGACACCACTGCCACCCTGTCTTAGCGACACGCGAGTCGAGGCGGGCGTTGTCGCGATAGCGACGACGGACGCCGAGAAGAGCACGTGACACCACTGCCATCCTGTCTTAGCGTAATGCGAGTAGAGGCGGACGTCGTCGCGGTAGCGACTACGACGCCGAGACGAGCACGTGACACAACTGCCACCCTGTCTGTCTTAGCGTAACGCGAGTCGAGGCGGACATCATCGCGGTAGCGACGACGGACGCCGAGACGAGCACGTGACACCACTGCCACCCTGTCTTAGCGAAACACGAGTCGAGGCGGACGTCGTCACGGTAGCGATGACGGACGCCGAGACGAGCACGTGACACCACTGCCACCCTATCTTAGCGAAACGCGAGTCGAGGCGGACGTCGTCGCGATAGCGACGACGGACGCCGAGACGAGCACGTGACACCACTGCCATCCTGTCTTAGCGTAATGCGAGTCTTGGCGGACGTCGTCGCAGTAGCGACTACGAAGCCGAGACGAGCACGTGACACCACTGCCACCCTGTCTTAGCAAAACGCGAGTCGAGGCGGACGTCATCGCGGTAGCGATGACGGACGCCGAGACGAGCACGTGACACCACTGCCACCCTGTCTTAGCGAAACGCGAGTCGAGGCGGACATCGTCACGATAGCGACGACGGACGTCGAGACGAGCACGTGACACCACTGCCATCCTGTCTTAGCGTAATGCGAGTCGAGGCGGACGTCGTCGCAGTAGCAAATACGACGCCGAGACGAGCACGTGACACAACTGCCACCCTGTCTTAGCAAAACGCGAGTCGAGGCGGACGTCGTCGCGGTAGCGACGGCGGACGCCGAGACAAGCACGTGACTCCACTGCCACCCTCTCTTAGCGTAACGCGAGTCGAGGCGGACGTCGTCGCGATAGTGACGACGGACGCCGAGACGAGCACGTGACACCACTGCCACCCTGTCTTAGCGAAACGCGAGTCGAGGCGGACGTCGTTGCGGTAGCGACGATGGACGCCGAGACGAGCACGTGATACCACTGCCACCCTGTCTTAGCGTAACGCGGACGCCGAGACGAGCACGTGACACCACTGCCACCCTGTCTTAACGAAACACGAGTCGAGGCGGACGTCGTCGCAGTAGCGACGACGGACGTCGAGACAAGCATGTGACACCACTGTCACTCTGTCTTAGCGAAATGCGAGTCGAGGCGGACATCATCGTGATAGCGACGATGGACGCCGAGACGAGCACGTGACACCACTGCCACCCTGTCTTAGCGAAACGCGAGTCGAGGCGGACGTCGTCGCGGTAGCGACGACGGACGCCGAGACAAGCACGTGAGACCACTGTCACCCTGTCTTAGCGAAACGCGAGTCGAGGCAGACATCGTCGCGGTAGCGACGATGGACGCCGAGACGAGCACGTGACACCACTGCCACCCTATCTATGTTAGGGTCACGCGAGTCGAGGCGGACGTCGTCGCGGTAGCGATGACGGACGCCGAGACGAGCACGTGACACCATTGCCACCCTGTCTTAGCGAAACGGGAGTCGAGGCGGACGTCGTCGCGATAGCGACGTCGGACGCCGAGACGAGCACGTGACACCACTGCCATCCTGTCTTAGCGTAATGCGAGTCGAGGCGGACGTCGTCGCGGTAGCGACTACGACGCCGAGACGAGCACGTGACACAACTGCCACCCTGTCTATCTTAGGGTAACGCGAGTCGAGGCGGACGTCGTCGCGGTAGCATCGAGCGACGACGGACGCCGAGGCGAGCACGTGACACCACTGCTACGTTGTATATCTTAATGACGCGAGTCGAGGCGGACGTCGTCACAAAACGCCGAGACGTGCACGTGACACCAAATTTATATAACAATTATTTTTGTTTTTCAGAAGTTGTTAGGAATTTCAGACATTACTAATGATTTCGAGGAAAATCACAAATTCAAAAATTGTTAGAATTTTTTATATATGTTATTGCTTTGTAAATTTTTTCATTAATTCGAAATGTTGTTAGTAGTTGATCAATTAATTTGATCCTGCTATTTTGAACATTCCCGAGTCAACCAAAAAGTTGTAGATCAATTCAATTGAGCATGCTATTTTTTCTTAATAAAAATATTTTTCATGGACAAAGTTGTTTATATTTTAATAATATATGTTATCATTAATTGGAAAAGTTGTTTATAGTAAATCAATTGAATGAATATTCCTGATTCAATCAAAAAGTTGTAGATCAACTTTAGTTGAGTATTCTATTTCTTGGTGATTAAAATATTTTTCTAGGAAAAATTAATTGAAAGGGAATAGAGGGATAAGCTAATTTGATTTTCTGTTAAGAAGTAGCAATTCATTTTAATTGAAAGTGCTAGTTCATTTCAATTGAAAGTGAGATTTCCCGCCCATTACTATCCCTGAAAAACCGCTGGCCCAGAAAGGGAATTAGCGGAATAGGAAAAACAGGCCCAAACTAAAAAAACGTGGAAAAGGAATAGAACATAGGTAGGTACTGGGCCGAGGCTGGGCCCAACTCACGAAAAAGGAACGCTCCAGGCCGGGATCGGTCGAGAAAGGGAATAGGAGGTGGGAGCCTGATCGCTAAACTTGTCGTTTTGCTGTCCGATTCCTGTGGTCGGAAATCGATCGCGCCTCCTAAAAATAGCTAATTGACTTTTTTTATCTTCATATAGGTCTCTCTGCTCCAGCATGTTCAACTAAAAAAATTTATATGCATTATGATTCATTGGTTCAATCTTCACTGATAATCTGACAAAAAGTTCACTTCTTCAGTACTATGAAAACTTTATGAAACCGACAAGCTAACCTTCTTTATCAATGAAATTTTTGAAGCCTCTCATAACTTTTTTAATGATTTTTTTCACAGTTTACTATTTTCTCACTTAATAAATCCTTCTCCTATACGATGCAACAAATTTTCGCAACAACGTGCGGGGTATCATCTAATTTTATTAGATTAGAAAACCAAAACCATTGGATTAATTTTAAAGCTAAAGAAATTACCCACCAATGCCACAAAATATAGCCTGCAACCTAATATTCCCTACACGTCCATGCTATGTCCAATCTAAAAGCTCCTGTTTGGATCGGAAGCAGCCACGGCAGCCGCCGGCCACCCCATATATACATGTTTAATGATTTCTCTCACAAGCGCTTCAGCGGAGCCGTCGCCATGGTTAGCTACAGATTGGTTCTGTCAATTCAATTCCTAGGTACGTGCGTTTGCAACCAATGTTAAAAGATCAATCCACCTGCTTGCTACACATGTGTGTCCAGATCGATTAGTTTCATTGGTTGGTTTGAGCCGACTCTGTACATGGCTGCCACCGACCAAAAATACTATGTCAGCTTCATGGGTTGGTTTGATCCGGCTCTGTACATGGCCGCCACCGGCCAAAAATGCTATGTCAGATGTACGTGCAAGAACAACCAGTTGAGATACAGCTCTTAGCATATTTCTTTTGAGAAAATCTCTATACAGCCATCGGCCAAAAGAACTATGAACACAATAACTATTCCAATTATACATCAATGGAAGGATGCCTCTACAGAAACACATGTAACTACAATTAAATGATCACAACTGCAGGGTTAAGAAAGATATAGATTATCTGAATTTTTGATGCCACAACACCATGGGAACAAAGTCTAACTTTAGACAGATATGTTGTACCAGGCTGGCGGTGTTTGCTATCTTGAGTGATCGGGGCAAGGTGAGACCGCGAGAAGGCAAGGTTCTGTTTTATGAGCTTTTGCAATCAGATTAGCAATAGTGGCAGCACAAGAAAACCAAACGTGTGAGCTAGCATCAAATCAAGTTCAGCACGTGGCACATGTTAGAGCCCACCTTCAGCATCATCTTCCTCCAGGGATTGACACATAGACATCATCTTCCTCCAATAGTTGCAAGCACCAAAATCTCCTATGTTGACACTCATCAATTGTCATCGGCTCTGTGAAGCGATCACACCACCCCTAGTAAGTACCATGTGCACATACTAAGAGATCAAACTACCTCCGGCGTATCACCTGCACAAATTTACATAATCTGCATGATTCTTGTATATGGCATTGATGAATTTGTTACATATCACTGAACAATGGATCAACAGTACTTCGATACTCAAGGCAGTGCTCATCTAAAGAGTTTTGACATGCTAACTCACAAGGTGGATCAAATATGCAATCCAAAAAGGTAACTATTAAGTAACTGATCTTGCATCTTTCATAGCAGTACATACAAAATTAGTAGAACGACTACCAGCGGTGGTTGCTATCTTGAGAAATTGGGGAAAGGTGAGACAGCGAGAAGGCAAGGTTGTGTTTTATGAGCTTTGGCAATTAGCTTAGCAATGGTGCCAGGGCGAGAAAACCAACCATGCAAGCTAGCATCAAATCAGGTTTAGCACGTGCTGCATATCATAACCCACCTTCAACATCATCTTCCTCTAGCGATTGACGCTTGGACATCATCTTCCTCCAATAGTTGCAAGCGGCCCAATATCCTCTGTTGATACTCCTAGATTGTTATCGGCTCTGTCGAGCAATCAAACCACCCCCAGTAAGTACAATGTGCACATAATAAGGGACCAAAGTACCTCCAGTGTGTATCAGCTTCATAAACTTAGATAATTTGCATGATTCTTGTATATGAAATTGATGAATTTGTTACTGAACATTGAATAATGGATCAACAGTACTTCGATACTCAAGGCAATCCTCATCTAAAGAGTTTTGACATGCTAACTCACAAGGTGGATCAAATATGAAATCCAACAAGGTAATTATTAAGTAACTAATCGCTCATCTTTCCTAGCAGTACATACAAGATCAGTCAAATCACTACCCGCGTATTAATCGACATACTCACATACACATAAAAAACATTCAAATCCAGCCGCTACAGATTAGAGGCACTCATGATCTTCAATATTGTAACACAAGGTGATCAACACTATCCTCACACTCATGATCTTCAAGATTGTTACACAAGGTGATCAACACTATCCTCACAACTAATTTGCAGGTAGTATATTAAGTTTTATACCTCTAGTAATAGAAGCAAAAATTAAATAGTACTCCATCTACATAATCAGGACCTTCAAAGTTAGGTAGTATGGAAAAGCATTAAATTATAGAAAAATGATATGTTGATCTTAAAACAAAGGTTTGCCTATAACCTTGCTCATGAAATATACTTACCATCTCTAATTTGTTATTTTATTTAATCTGATATGCTTTTTCTTGACTTCGGTTAGGAATTTGTGTGCTCAAGGAAAGCAAAAACTTATGAGATTATAACCGACAAAAGGTTTCTGGTACATGGAATGCAAACTTTGCTTTTCTGCCACAAGAAAGGTAAATCATTACTATATTTGCAATTCACGTCATGAAGTAGCCGAAAACGTCGTCCTACGGTGAGCATCTTTGGTACCATTTTTTAGTAGCATTGCTAGTAAGCAGTGACACTATCACATTAGGTATCTACTTAAACTCAAGGTAAGCAATGATACAATAACAACAGCATTTCTGATGTTTAATGAGGCTACGGAGAGACTTTTAGGCAACACTTGTGCATACCATGCTAAAGAACGATGGATTCAATTCAAAACCTTTATGGTAAAACACACATTCTGACTAAAGTTAAATTCAAGGAAACAGTAAGTATGAATGGAAAATTTCAAAGTGAGCTTCCCTTTTGAACTTCATGAGAGGCTTGAGACAAACATTTAAACAAAATAGTTGAAGAGGTATGTTCGTGCACATTACATTATGTTCAAATGGTTTATAAAATTATAATGAGAGTATGTTCTTTATGACGCATGCTGGAAAGCCAAGTTACAGAAGGTTCTTCAAATTCTTTTATTCAAAAGTGAGATAATGAGGATTGCAACTAAGTAACGGCTTTATTATCATAAATACGGTATAATTTCTTAAAAGTATCACCAACAAGATTTCCATTTAACAGGGCAAGAGCCACTCCAAGAATGCAGGAGAAAGTGAGAAGAAGAATATGTTTGGAAAGAAAGGATCTACATCATCTAACAAAAAACTTCTCGGTCAAGCAAAATATCTAAAAAAATATGTGAGAAAGATTGATCTAGAAATAGAAAATAAACTGTTAAAGAAATTGAACTTCATGTGAGGCAATAAACCCAAAACATTTTCTCGCTATATATGCATTAACTATTTACAACCTATTGTTCAATGATATTAAAACATGTTTTTTTAATAATGTAAAAATGATTTCTTTTTATAGGGCAATCGTTCCTACAAGATTGCAACTAGAGGAGAGAAGAAAAATGTGCTTGAAAAGAAAAACTCTACATCATCTAACAAGAAACTTCTATTGAGGATAAAAAGAAGAAGTAAACATGCAGGTGGAGTCAAAAAATTATTTCAGAGAACACACAAAGAGAGACAAAAAAGATGTAAACAAGATTTGAAAGGAAAAGCTTTTTGAAATAACTAAAAAAAGTTGGTGCAAAAAACAAAGTACACAATGAGGAGGTATTCTGTTGAAATCAATATGAAAAGGAAGTACCCAACATTCAATCTACAGATTTAGCTGTAATCACAGTGGAAGATGATTCAGATAAAGACTGAAGAAAACTATACACATGTCAAAAGTCCTAGCAACAAGAAATTCAAAAGAGTTATCAAATAAAAGAAATTCAACAATGAGGTGAAAAGTGTATACTTTCAACATAATATATGGTTTTCAAGATAAACCCAAGTGTTCTATTTGATGTTCTAAATTATGGTATTCTATCTCATAGTTTGAAGAGGAAGAAAATGATGTATCAGTGATTCAAATGATGATTCATGAGTCAACCATCCAAGATACTAATGGTGAGGTATTATCATTTAACCACTGACTTTGTATTCTTTATCAATTGGGGATGCACTGGCAATCTGGTAGTACTATGTCTCAGATGCACCTCTGAAACCAATTAATTTACTAGCAAATCTAGCATACATGTGCATGTATGTTCTCTGCATGCAAGTTTATATGCACCTCTTAACCCAATTAAGTTACTAGCAAAACTAGCATACTGGTGCATGTATGTTATGTGCTTGGAAAGTTTAGTGAACAATAAAATACTTTCATCTACATTATTCAATGATTTTCAGTATTATGGATCACTGTTACATTTGAAGATACAGAATTCATAAATAATAGTTAAATTTATGATATTGCGTAGGAAGAAGAGAGGCACAAGAAGACAAGTAAAAAAGTCGCAAGTGAAGATTTGGGAGAGGGCTGACACAATCAGAGATTTAAACATGGTATGGAAGGATGGAATTGGTCTACTACTCTGCAGAAGTACTGGAAATGTGCATCAAGATCCATATGATGAAAATAGTTAATAAATACCAAACATCGACATTCTATATCGACATATGATGGAGTACAACTCAATAGTCAGGGCATTCGTCTATCATTATATTTTGTATTTGTAAAATTCGGTCAGACCTATTTGACTATTCAATTATTAAAAACTAATTTGTCTTTGGGAAATACTACTAAACTATACCAACTCAATACAGTGATTATACTACTAAATTTGTTGAATATGAATTGGGGTACGGCAGCCTAACACTACCTATGCCAGTCGCAAAGCCCAGAAAAAAATGGAGGGTACAGAAGAAAATTAAGATTATTCACTAAAAGATAGTACCTCAATTACATTATATTGGTATACAATCATACACACTGAGGAAAGGTTAAGCAACAAATATGATAAGACAGGAAAAGCAAAAAAGAGGGACATGTAGGTCGAAGAATACTGACGTTGTGGAGGATGGTGATGATGTGTTGGGCTGCCTCGAGTGGGAACAACGACCATGCGGATGGCTCGCGCGCTTGGGAAGACAACATCGCCAGCATCCTCATACTCAAGCTGGATCCATGCTGCTGCTGGAGACGAGATCCACGCCCACATCACCTGCACGGACGCCGAGGGAAACGACACCGTGCAGATCGACGATCTCGCCTCCTCCATTCCGCAGATGCTCCTCGGACCCTGCTACACATCCGTCGCTGTTTACCGACCCAAGAGACAAGCCGCTGTAGACAGACACCCCTGTGGGCTGTGGCCGCAACAACGAGTTGAGCTGCGGGGATGCCTGCAGCTGAGGAGGAGCAGGCTCAAGGCAACAAATCAAGAGGGAAAACTATTGGGGACGGCTCATCCGGTGGCAGCAATTTTGGAGTGAGTGGATGGAAGAAGGAAAGAAGAAAGGGGATCGGGGCATCAGGCAAGAGAAAAATGTGAGAGTGTGAAGGTGTGTGTGAGACTGTGAGTGAGAGAAATATTCTTTTTTAAGCGTAGAGTGAGAGAGAAGGGTGTGTGAGCACTGAGCAATGGTGTAAATCTGCTTAAGCGTGTTGGGCTAAAACCAATTAATTATACCATACCAGCACAAAAAAACAACTTTAAGTATATAGTGCATATACGTGTGTTTAGCCCAAATTACATAATTTTCCGTTAAAACATTCAGTACATTATTCGTATGACTAAAAATCCCTCACATATACAAATGTGTCATATTGGTCAAATTTAAGAATATGAGACTCTCCGTAAAAATATCATACATATATTTAACATGAACGAAATTATTATGGTGTGATGTGTCCGTTAGTCCAAATAAGTCGACATTCCATGACAAGCCGTACCCACGATAAAAACATGATAGCCCGACCACACGTCACTCCTGAACTATTCTATACGAACACGCCCTCTTGGTATTTTCCGAAACACGAAAGGAGAATTCCTCTTATGCCGAAAAAACCACTTCACAATCAACCGACAAAAGAACTTAATATTTTCTTTTTTAAAACAAACTTTCTTCCATACTAGCCTGCACGTATGTGCGGGCCACTTTGCTAGTTCTAGTAAATCCAAAAGTCATCCGAAATTCATGAAACTTGGCAGGCTATCATGGAGTGGCATCAGCACGTCATGGTAAAAATTTTGTCCCATTTGGGGCAAGTTTGGGTATAAGCTTCTCATAATCCAGAGCTTCTCAAAACAACTGTGATGGTTTCCGTAGGGAACGTTTCATCTTTCTGGATGAAACGATATCCGTTGCCTCTTCTCGATTTCAATTTTTTCCTAGTGTCAACATAGAACAACAGGAGTGTTGTGTCAATTTCTGGGATTTTTCGGGGTTCGTTTGAACATTTTTATACATTAACTGAGTTTTCTATGTATTCATGTGCATAATTCAAATTTGAACTACAAGCACATTCTCTAAAGCATATAAATTGGTTGAAAATTCAAATATGTGTCCTTGGTTGCATGCTTAGGTCCCATACAAAAATGGGAATGAATGTCAAACACCTTGCCACCGTCACTCGGCCGCAAACATTGAGATACCTGGTTTTTAAATTCTAGTAAATCCAAAGCTCGTTGAAATTCATGAAACTTGGCATGTTGTCATGGAGCGGCATCAACAGGTCGTGGTAAATTTTTTGTCCCATTTGGGGTAGGTTTGGGGATATGCTTCTCACAAATCAGAGCTTCTCACAACAAGCTTGATGGTTTCGGTAGGGAACGTTTCACCTTTCTGGACAAAACGATATCCATTATCTCTTCTCGATTTCAATTTTTTTCCTAGTGTCAACATAGAACAATAGGAGTGTTGTGTCAATTTTTGAGAATTTTCGGGGTTCGTTTGGACATTTTTATGCATTAATTGAGTTTTCAATTTATTTATGTGCATAATTAAAATTTGAACTACATGCACATGCTCTAATGCATATAGATTGTTTGAAAATTCAAATTTGTGTCCTCGGTTGCATGCTTAGGTCCCATGCAAGAAACGAGAATGAATGTCAAACACCATACCACCGTCACTCGGCCGCAAACATTGAGATACCTGGTTTTTAATTCTAGTAATCCAAAACTCGTCTGAAATTCACGAAACTTGGCATGCTATCATGGAGCGGAATCAACATGTCGTGGCAAAATATTTGTCCCATTTGGGGCAGGTTTAGGTATATGCTTCTCACAAACCAGAGTTTCTCACAACAAGCATGATGGTTTCGGTAGGGAACGTCCCACCTTTGGGGACGAAACAATATCCATTATCTCCTATTCCTTTCAAAAAAATCGTCGTGTCAACATAGAACAACAGGAGTGTTGTGTCAATTTTTGTGATTTTTCGGAGTTCGTTTGGATATTTTTATGCATTAACTGAGTTTTCAATGCATTCATGTGCATAATTCAAATTTGAACTACATGCACATGCTCTAATGCATATAAATTGGTTGAAAATTCAAATATGTGTTCTTGGTTGCATGCTTAGGTCTCATGCAAGAAATGAGAATGAATGTCAAAAACCCTGCCACCGTCACTCGGCCGCAAACATTGAGATATCTGGTTTTTAAATTCTAGTAAATCCAAAGCTCGTCTGAAATTCATGAAACTTGGCATGCTGTCATGGAGCGGCATCAACATGTCGTGGTAAATTTTTTGTCCCATTTGGGGCAGGTTTGGGGATATGCTTCTCACAAACCAGAGCTTCTCACAGCAAGCCTGATGGTTTCGGTAGGGAACGTTTCACCTTTCTGGACGAAACTATATCCATTGCCTCTTCTCGATTTCAATTTTTTCCTAGTGTAAACATAGAACAACAGGAGTGTTGTGTCAATTTTTGGGATTTTTCGGGGTTCGTTTAGACATTTTTATGCATTAATTGAGTTTTCAATGAATTTATGTGCATAATTCAAATTTGAACTACATGCACATGCTCTAATGCATATAAATTGGTTTTAAAAAATCAAATATGTGTCCTTGGTTGCATGCTTAGGTCCCATGCAAGAAATGGGAATGAACGTCAAACACCCTGCCACCGTCACTCGACCGCAAACATTGAGATACCTTGTTTTTAAATTCTAGTAAATCCAAAACTCGTCTGAGATTCATGAAACTTGGCATGCTATCATGGAGCGGCATCAACGTGCTGTGGTAAAATTTTCGTTCCATTTGGGGCAGGTTTGGGTATATGCTTCTCACAAATCAGAGCTTCTCACAACGAGCATGATGGTTTCGGTAGGTAATGTCCCACCTTTGGGGACGTACAATGTCCATTGCCTCTTATTGCTTTCAAAAAAAATTCTCGTGTCAACGTAGAACAACAGGAGTGTTGTGTCAAATTTTGGGATTTTTCGGGGTTCGTTTGGACATTTTTATGCGTTAATTGAGTTTTCAATGCATTCATGTGCATAATTCAAATTTGAACTACATGCACATGCTCTAATGCATATAAATTGGTTGAAAATTTAAATATGTGTGCTTGGTTGCATGCTTAGGTCACATGCAAGAAATGGGAATGAATGTCAAACACCCTGCCACCTTCACTCGGCCGCAAACATTGAGATACCTTGTTTTTAAATTCTAGTAAATCCAAAACTCGTATGAAATTCATGAAACTTGGCATGCTATCATGGAGCGGCATCAACATGTCATGGTAAAAAATTTGTCCCATTTGGGGGCAGCTTTGGATATATGCTTCTCACAAACCAGAGCTTCTCACAACAAGCATGATGGTTTCGGTAGGGAACGTCCCACCTTTGGGGATGAAACGATATCCATTGCCTCTTATTGCTTTCAATTTTTTTCTCTTGTTAACATAGAAAAACAGGAGTGTTGTGTCAATTGTTGTGATTTTTCGGGGTTCGTTTGGGCATTTTTATGCATTAACTGAGTTTTCAATGCATTTATGTGCATAATTTAAATTTAAACTACATGCACATGCTCCAGTGCATATAAAATGGTTGAAAAATCAAATCTGTGACCATGGGTGCATGCTTAGGTCCCATGCAAGAAATGGGAATGAATTTCAAACAACAGGGGCACCGTTGATTGCCGACAATATGTTGAGATACTTTGTTTTTAAATTCTAGTAAATCCAAAACTCGTCTGAAATTCATGAAACTTGGCATGCTATCATGGAATGGCACCCGACATGTTGTGGTATTTTCCGTGTCCATTTTGAGAGAAGGCGCACTCGAATAACAGCCAACAAAGGCATTTTGAAAAAATAGCTGCCACTTTAATATCTCAAACATTTGTATAATTCAAACCGTGTGCGTTCTTTTAACCATTCACCTGACGCCACGTGTCTTCATTTTAATGGCTATAGGAGTTGTCGTGCGGACAGCTGCTTGACCTTGAGTGAACAGGAAGCGTTCGAGCGTAGCCCGGTGCGCAGGCTGACCGAGAGGCGTGCAAGCTGTCCTCCAATGCGCAGGCTCACCAGGAAGCGTGCAAGCTGTACGCTGCGCAGGCTCACTGGGAAGCGAGCCCTTTGACTTCCATGGCCGCCCCCTTTCTCTCCATTAATGGCGCCCGAGCCGCTGCTTAATACGGATGGCCTTACTGTTCGCCTCCCATTCCCCTCCCCACCGCAGACCTCCACCAACACCATGGCGCAGAAGGATCATCTGCCACTAGTCTTCCAGTTTGGTGAAGTCGACTCCGAGCCGGAGGAGATAGAAAATAAGGAGGAATGGGGCCTCATGGACATGGCCCAGAACGAGCTGGCCGTGGCGGTTGCTGCCGCCGTTCCCGTCCCAGCTCCCATCCCCGCGCCCGCGCCAGCCACCATCCCTGTAGCATTGACGGGCTGGTCGCCGAGCACTATCGCAGAGCTGGAAGCCGCGGGCGTCAGCGAGGTCTACGCGGACCCGCGCGAGCTTGTGTACATGCCAGCACCAGCGCTCGTGCCCGCGCGCGCCCCTCCACCACCGCGGTGTCCATCCCCATGCGTTTGGATGCACCCGCCGCACCTGTGCCCGTGCATGCGCCCCCCTCGGCGGCATGGGACGCCGCCGTCGTCCGCTACCTCTCAGCGCCGCCAGCTGTCGTCCTCCCGCGCCCCGCACGTCGATCGCGCGACGACATGATGTGTGATTTATAAGTGAAGAACATTCTGTGCTGCATTGAAGACTTCAACAACGGCGTCCCGGAGGACGACAACGACGGCGCGGCACGCCGCCTCCGCCGCCGCCGAAAATAGTTTTTTTCTTGGGTTTAATACTGTATCTCGATCATATGAATATAAATTCGCATTATGATTGAATGAAAGATATGGTTTCAGCAAACTTGCGTTTTTCTCTCTTAATGTACAGACTTATCAAACGATTTTCTTTTGAAAAAAATGTCAATGGTTTTTAAATATAAAACACTCATTGCAAACGTTTTAGTTAGAACACCTGTATGCAAACCGACAGCTTCGCCAAGAAGCCAAGGGAAAATGTACCGAGCAGGATTTGTGCAACACTTGGTCGCAAACGTTTTAGATGGAACACCCGTATGCAAAGTGAGAGTAGGATTTATGCATCTCTTCAACGCAAACGGTTATTTTGGATGGCCCGTGTGCAACCACTTACAAACATTTTTGTAAGATTTGCATATGTCATATTGGGTATGTTGCCATTTGTCAAACTGGAAAAATTGACATTTGTTGATCTAGTAACATTGCCATTTGTCAACCTTGTAACACTGCGATTTGTCAAAATATGAAGCTAAAAATCACTACCAGTATCTAATTTTTGCAACTAAAATTCAGTAATTAAGCATAGATTTCATTCATAGATTAAGTAGTCGTTCTTAACTTATACAAACAGTTCAACTCGACAGCTGAACGGACCAAACTTTTCCCCAATTGTTGCCAACCACGTACTGAAATAGCTAGTTCAAATATATATAATAACTAATTTTAAGTACGTTGTATAGTTCCACCACATCTATAGTCAGATGAACTGAACAAAATAGCCCCTAAATACTACTACTACTATGGAGGGGCTTTGTACTACTTCCGGCTGCCTCTCCTGTGCCAAGCGCGCTCAGTAAGAAGCAGAGGAGAGTAGCCTATCGACGAGATGGACAACTGCAATACGGTGCCTGCTGGTGGTGCAGCTTCAGCGACGCTCACCTCGAATGCCCTCTGCCACTCCAGACGACCCCTCTCGAAGCAGTGGTTCTCCTCGTAGATCTCCTGATTCCTCGCCTCTGAGGTGGCATGTGCCGCGACCACGACGGCGGTAAGGCTCTTTGCGTGCTCGACGAAGCGCTCCTCCTCCTCTCGCAGGAACTCAGTGTAGCGCGCACGATCGTTGACGCACGTGCATGAATCCACCTCCGCCTCCCACCTTCGGGCGGCGGTGGCGCAGTGGGTGATGACCCCAGCGGTCGATGGTGGGCTGGCGTCCACGGCGGCCGACGATGGGGTGGCGGCCACGACCAACACCCCCCCGCCATTGGGCCGCGGTGGTGGAGCGGGTGATGGCCACGGTGGCCGGCAGTGGGGTGGCGGCCATGACGGCCACCTCCCGCCTTCGGGCCGTGGCGGCGGAGCAGGCGATGGCCCTGGCTTTCGACCGTGGTGTGGCGACAACGACGACCGGCAACAGCTGCCGACGGGCAGCGGCGGCGGAGCGTGTGGTGAGTGTTTCGCGCACACCCAACAGGGACGCAACCGGCACTACACTACGCCCGGGACTGCGCCGCTGCCGTGGTATAGCCTCCCAGCTGGAGATTTCCTCTAATGACGGTGGAGTGGCTGAGCGACGACGACGGACCGGTGCCATTGGCGATTGTGGGAGAGGCAGATGAGATAAGCTATAGGGAGGGAGGGGGAAATGCGACACGGGACTCACCGACCGTGAGGGTTTATATAGCAGGCCGGTAAGCATTGGGATTTTTGGGGATCTCACTGAGTCGGGCGGGAAACTTGCGCGGGAACCTGCGAGGTTGTGTGGGAACGGGCTCACCGACGATTCATTGGCGCCACTGTTTGGCCAAAAGAACGCCCCCGCGCGCTGCGCAAGCTTGCGCTATAAGCCGTCTGCGGCAGCGGGGTGACAAGATGTGCGAGAGGATGACGAAAGGCCACGTACACATACAGTTAATAAAAAAAGAGTTTGCAATTTAGTTACCTACTAGACCCCTGTCCTGGTTTATAAGTATGATTTAACTAATAAAATACGAATGCATGTCGCCAAAGATTATATAGTTGGATTCGTATTTGAACATAGTTTCCAATTATATAATTTTTATAACATGCATTAACAATTTGTTGGTTAAATTTGAGGGCAAAGTATGGCACAAAATATAAACGGGACTATAGACTAGACGGGGGTAGTAGCACACGGCAGCTCTCTACGCAGTGACGCAACTGTCGGCCGGCTTGTAGGCAACCATTTCCTGCGTGTTCAACTGCTCTATGCGTGTGGTTGCTTGTGGTTCAGTCAGCCGCGGCACGCTCTGCTCGTGTCCCGATGCGCGTGCTCTGCTCTCGCGTCCCTCCGGGTGCTCTGCCCTCGTCCCTCCACGCGCTGCCAGTGTTTGGGGTCGGCACACGATCACGCACGTTCGTGTGCATGCGGTTGCGCCGGGCGCGGTGCGACAATGCAGTTAACCGCTGCAAAAACTGCCATGCGGACGCGCGGAGAATCCAGGCCGCCCGGCCCCCATTTATTCCTGCGGCCATTTACCTTCATCTCTCACGTCACACGACACAATAAGCACTCCCACGTACCACATACAGAGAGGACATCCATCGGTTCCAATGGCGCTCCCAGCGGTCGACGACGACAACGGCGGGCAGTTCACCACGCATCACGTAGTGGACACCCATGTGAGGGGGAAGGCCCTCTCGGTGGTGTACACGAACGATCCTGCCTCGGTGGAGAGCTGCATCCAAACTATGGAGCAGTTCCTTGCCGAGGACAAGTACCAAGTGGTCGGCTTCGACCTCGAGTACACCATCGGTCGTCCCGGGCATGATCAAAAGGTTGTCATTGCCCAGTTATGCGTGCGACATGACGTCCTCGTCTACCACTACCACCTTGCCACAAGGCCTTGCGAGTGTTTCTCCAGGTTTATCAATAGCTCCGACTACAGTTTTGCTACGGTGGACACCACCAATGATCTAACAGCGCTCAAGGTTTCGGGCTTGAAATGCCCGAATATTGTCAACACCCAACACCACTACAAGGTCTGGGGCAGCGACAAAAACAAGCTGAACTCCCTGGTTAACCTCGCCTCGGCCATCATCGACCCCTACAACATGAAGATGAAGAATGAGAGCAAGAAGGACAAGAATGCCTGGCACAGTGTGTGGCATAAGAGACTGGATGAACAACATGTCAAGTACGCGGCCAAGGACGCGTACACAAGCTACGAGATGTACAGGTGGATCGTTGACATGAGGAAGTGTCTTCTTCCTGCCCCAGACGAGGGATCGAGCCACAGAGCAGTGGAGGGAGCGTCAGAAGAAGTAAATGACTAGACGATTGTTTCTCCTACTTTAGAATGCATGCAATTGTTTACTGAGGTGTGTGCGAATGATCTGTATAGTCACTTATGTAATTGGATGTTTATTTCAGTTATATATATATATACGTGTTATTCTTCTGTAGACAGAGCAAATCACATGACTTATTAGCAACAATCGTCTGTGTTATTATTGATCTTCGCACACATTTCTGATTAAAGACCTGTTTGTCACGTATCACACACAACTTGTTCAGTTCAACCGTTTCCATTGTGTTGCCTAATCACACACAGTTCATGCTAGTGAACTGTATGTTTTATATCGCATACACCTTCATCTGGTTGCCCGTTTCTTTTGTTCCTCCTCGTCCCAAACAGTTAATTGAACTAAACCATATGCCCTGCATCGCACACGCAACTAAAATCTGAACCGTGTTTGATGCATCCGTCATCATAAACCACTACTAGGGAAAACCTTACCAGTAGCGCTGGTTTTTGAGCTACCAGTAGCGCGGGCGCCAGCGTACTGCTATGGTGCTACAACTATTTTGTATCAGTAGCGCTTGTTTAGGCCAGCGCTACTGGTAAGTTAAGATACTAGTAGCGCGGCACTGGAAAGCGCTACTGGTAAATGAGCGCTGCTGGTAGTATTTTGGCCCGCGCTGTTGGGGAACGTAGCAGAAATTCAAAATTTTCCTACGTGTCACCAAGATCTAACTATGGAGAAACCAGCAATGAGGGGAAGGAGAGTGCATCTACATACCCTTGTAGATCGCTAAGCGGAAGCGTTCAAGTGAACGGGGTTGATGGAGTCGTACTCGTCGTGATCCAAATCACCGATGACCAAGTGCCGAACGGACGGCACCTCCGTGTTCAACACACGTACAGCCCGGTGACGTCTCCCATGCCTTGATCCAGCAAGGGGAGAGGGAGAGGTTGAGGAAGACTCCGTCCAGCAGCAGCACAACGGCGTGGTGGTGGTGGAGGAGCGTGGCAATCCTGCAGAGCTTCGCCAAGCACCTGCGGGAGAGGAGGAGGTGTCACGGGAGGGAGGGAGGCGCCAGGGCTTCAGGTGTGGCTTCCCTCCCTCCCCTCCACTATATATAGGGGCAAGGGAGAGGGGGGAGGCGCAGCCTTGCCCCTTCCTCCAAGGAAGGGGTGCGGCCAAGGGAGGGAGGAGTCCATCCTCCCCAAGGCACCTCGGAGGTGCCTTCCCCTTTGAGGACTCTCCCTTTTTTTCTTATATCTTGGCGCATGGGCCTCTTGGGGCTGGTGCCCTTGGCCCATATAGGCCAAGGCGCACCCCCTACAGCCCATGTGGCCCCCGGGGCAGGTGGACCCCCCCGGTGGACCCCCGGACCCCTTTCGGCACTCCCGGTACAATACCGATAAAGTGCGAAACTTTTCTGGCGACCAAAATAAGACTTCCCATATATAAATCTTTACCTCCGGACCATTCCGGAACTCCTCGTGACGTCCGGGATCTCATCCAGGACTCCGAACAACATTCGGTAACCACATACAAACTTCCTTTATAACCCTAGCGTCATCGAACCTTAAGTGTGTAGACCCTACGGGTTCGGGAAGCATGCAGACATGACCGAGATGTACTCCGGTCAATAACCAACAGCGGGTTCTGGATACCCATGTTGGCTCCCACATGTTCCACGATGATTTCATCGGATGAACCACGATGTCGAGGATTCGATCAATCCCATATACAATTCCCTTTGTCTAATGGTATAGTACTTGCCCGAGATTCGATCGTCGGTATCTCGATACCTTTGTTCAATCTCGTTACCGGCAAGTCTCTTTACTCGTTCCGCAACACATCATCCCGTGATCAACTCCTTGATCACATTGTGCACATTATGATGATGTCCTACCGAGTGGGCCTAGAAATACCTCTCCGTCACACGGAGTGACAAATCCCAGTCTCGATTCGTGCCAACCCAATAGACACTTTCGGAGATACCTGTAGTGTACCTTTATAGCCACCCAGTTACGTTGTGACGTTTGGCACACCCAAAGCACTCCTACGGTATCCGGGAGTTGCACAATCTCATGGTCTAAGGAAACGATACTTGACATTAGAAAAGCTTTAGCATACGAACTACATGATCTTGTGCTAGGCTTAGGATTGGGTCTTGTCCATCACATCATTCTTCTAATGATGTGATCCCGTTATCAATGACATCCAATGTCCATGGTCAGGAAACCGTAACCATCTATTGATCAACGAGCTAGTCAACTAGAGGCTTACTAGGGACATGGTGTTGTCTATGCATCCACACATGTATCTGAGTTTCCTATCAATACAATTCTAGCATGGATAATAAACGATTATCATGAACAAGGAAATATAATAATAACTAATTTATTATTGCCTCTAGGGCATATTTCCAACACGCGCCACTGCTAAAATTTATGTTTTTAGCATTTTGGCGATGTACATGTTTAAACAGATATATCTTTTATACAATAACAACTCATCATGAACTAGTCTGTTTAAATAGCATATTCATTACCACTTGTCATCGCCACCAAACAATGTTCGTCAATGAGACATCATATAACAAGTTGGTCACTAGTCATAATCACAACTCCTCCTCATCATCATCAACTCTAACACATTGTAGCACATAATAACACATTCTAGCTACGACCTACTCCTCTCATAGGACCTACTCTACCCTCTCTTAGGTAAAATATCATAAAAACAAGATAGGCATTGACTCTCCATTAAGGAAAATTGACTCTCCATAATAAAGAACGGCGATCATCCTGTCTCCAAGTCTTGGCCTACGCACAATGTTTCTTCCAAGTAGCTCTCTACAATGGTTCAAACATTTTTTGAAATCATTTATTATCATGGCTTCCTCGCTTTTAGAAATCCGGTATGGACAGGAGTGATGTGGATACTGCGGCTGACCTAGCCTTGGTGGCCGTAAGCTCATAACATCAACGCGACCTCTCGGCAACATCAGATGAGGCACACAATCCATCGGGATTTTCTGTTCAAAAACATAGTAATAACTTTGTAGTTAGCAATGTAGTTTAGTTTTAGAAGAATTTATGCAAAAGATGCACGGATGTTGTAATAGTAGAAAATCTTACCATGCTATCTCCATTGATGTTACCGTAGTTCAACACATGCACTAGTGGCACGTATTGACCATAATGTGGAGGAGTTTGATAATAGCTATTGTAATTCTCAAGATTAGTAAAAAAATGCGACAAGACCATCTTTCTCCTTATAAGTTAATTGTGCTTCATCATTGTAGTAGTAGGTTCTGTCTACCATTTTCCGTACATTTTTTGAAGAATGAAAATAAGCTGTCAATGGAAATAAGTTGTCAAATATTTTTAATAAACAATATAAATTACTTAATAAATATGTTTGAGAAACTCACACAGCGGTAGAAGTGGAAGCGTGTCAACAAGGACCCAAATGGTCATATTATTTTCGTCGATGTCAGGATCACCAAGATCAAAGGTGAGAAGCATACCCTCATGAAAATCATACGGCTTGCAAAGGGCTTCCCAATTCAGGCAACCAAAATTGGATGAGTTCACAGAATTGTATAGATTTACAGCAAAATCATAACCATGATGGGTCCTTAGTTGAATTATCTTTGTCTCCATGCTTTCATGATCTTCAAAACCCATCTTCTCCAAGACATAGCATCTTGCATGGCATGGGATAAGCTAGTCGAATTGTAAAAGACAGAAATTACACTTGGAAGAAGCAGAGAAGTCGTGCAAAAAATAACAAAAAACACTTGTCGTCTGTCAGCGTTCTGGGAACGGGGGTCCCCAGACTTGCCTGCCTGCGGCCTGCGGCCTGGCTCAAGTGGGGGCCCAGTACGGCCCATCTTCATCAGCTCAAGCTCAAGACCCTCGCGAGGGGCCAAGCCTCGCGGGGCGGACAACAGGAAAGCTTCCTCAGAGGCAGCCTCATCAGGCAGACTCGCGAGAAGGCGAAGAGATCAAGGCAGGGGCACCTCGCGAGGAGCCCGTGACGCAAGCCATGACGATCTAGACCAGGCGGGTGCCAGGCGGGCGCCGGCCTGCGCAGTGTCCTTGTTTCCCTTTCGGTGCAAAGGGGGCAAGCACAGGCCAAGGCATCAGGCAAAGGTTACCATTCCGGTGCAACGAGACCAAGACCAGCAGAGCGGAAGGACGGAGGTCACCGTGGAGCCCAAGATGGCGTCATCACCAGTGCTTTTGGCAGCCGAAGACCACCTTTGGTCAGGATAACTTGTACTAGATGTTCCCTTCAAAATGGCCAATTATTGGCGCCCTTCCCGCTCATTATTTGGGGAGAGGCCCAGGGCCTCTATAAATAGAGCTAGCCACCACAGAAGGTAGAGGCAAGGTAAACAAGAAGAGGGGGAGGCAAGTGAGAGTTATGCAGATCTAGTCGCAGGGTTCGAATCAGATAGAGAGCCTAAGTAGAGCACACCGCACCAGCTCAAGAACACCTCTCGCGAGGCTGTTCTTCCTCTGTACTGTTCATCTCCAGCCCCTGAGGCAATCCACCACACCACACACTAGAGTAGGGTATTACACCACAACGGTGGCCCGAACCAGTATAAATCTCGTGTCCTTTGTGTTGTTCATTGTTTCCAGCTTAGATCACGCGAGGAGATAGGACGTAGATCGGTAGGGGAGAGATCTCCGCGCGCACCCCAGTGTTCGAACCTCAAGGGTCTGCCGGAACCCGAAATCCAACATTTGGCGCGCCAGGTAGGGGTGCGTCGGATTCTTTCTTCTGTTGTTCGCGTGTGATCTTTCGTCGTGTCCATGGCTGACGCCCGTGGGGCTCGCGTCGAGCGCCGGGCCGCTCTCGCCACCCGCGTCGCCTAGACGGTGCCCGTCGGCGGACGCCCTCGTCGTTCCCTGTCGCCTACCGCCAATGCCGCCACCAGCCCAGCGAGGAACGAGCAGCAGGCCTCGTCTCAGCATCCTTCGGTGCGGCGGGAGGGCCGCACCGCCACCCCATCGCTGACACCAGCTGGTTCATCGTCCCACGCCCGTCTCGCCCCCATGAACACGCACGCCGCGCTGCTGCTGGCAAGAGAGCTCCTGCATTACCGCCCTGTCGACGGCCTCTACGAGGACTGGCTCGCCCGCATCACCGAGCTCATCAGTGCCGCAGGGGGCTCCCCCTTGCCGTCCCTCTCGCTGCCTCGCCCTCCATTCTGCGCAGGATCAGGAGGCGCCTCCATCACCTCCTCCCCAAGAAGGCGCCCTGGCTCTGAGGCGCGCAACCCCAGGGCAAGGCCCTTCGCGTCCGGCGCCCGCACAGCAAGAAGGGAGCTGCCAAGAGATCCCACGTCCCCGAGAAGGTGCTCGCGTGCTCCCAGCACCGGCGCGCCAAGATCGCGTCCCTGCACCTCCACGCCAAGACCCCGCGCTGCTCCAGGCGGCGGCGTACGGTAATCCCCAGGAACAAGCTCAGCACCAGCAAAAGGCGTCGGTGGCCACAGTAGGCTGCCGCGCCCTCACCCCCGAGCTACGTGGTGTCGCATGGCCAAGCAAGTTCAAGCCTGACCTGCCCCCTCGCTACGATGGCACGGCAGACCCCGCGGAGTTCCTACAGCTCTACGAGCTATGCATTGAAGCCGCCAACGGAGACGAAAGGGTCATGGTGAACTGGTTTCCCATGGCGCTCAAGGACGGGGCCCGCACCTGGCTCCTAAACCTGGCTCCTGGCACGATCTCCTCCTGGGACGAGATGTGTACCCGCTTCATCGCCAATTTCCAGGGCACTCGCAACCGGCCCCCGGCCGTGAGCGATCCGTGCCGCATCAAGCAGCAGCAAGGGGAAACCCTGCAGAAATACATCCAGCGCTTCAACAATGCTCGCCTCAAGATCCCCAGGGTGACTGAAGAATCCATCATCTCGGCCTTCTCTGACGGCGTGCGCGACATCAAGATGAAGGAGGAGCTAGCAATCCACGAAGACCTATGCACATCCCTGGAGCTGTTCAACTTGGCGAACAAGTGCGCCAGGGTTGAGGAAGGGCGCCTCTCCCTCCTCGAGCTCCCGGCAGCCGACCAGGAAGAGAAAAAGCTCAAGGCCAAGGACGTGAAGCGCAAGGGGGGTGCCGTGCTTGCAGCAGAACCAGACACCAAGCAAGGCAGGGATCATCCTGAGTCGTCCAAGGGCAGCCGGTACTGCGTGTACCACGACCTCCACACCCACAACACCAATGAATGTCAAGAGCTCAGGGCCATGCGAGATGGGCGAATCGGCCGACGCCCCGAGCGCAACGACAGGGGCTATGGCCGAGGAGGAGGAAGAGGTGGAGGACGATGGGAAGACCGTGGTCCTCACCAAGGGTGGCGTGACCGACCTCGCGAGGATCACTGGCAGGACCAGCCTCGTGAGGGAGGCTGGAGAGATCAGCCTCGTGAGGATCGCCCACTCGGAAACGCAGGGCTTCATCCTCTGCCGCCACCACCAAGAAGGAATGAAGACAAACATCAAGACGAGGGGGATGGGGGCTTCCAGGAGCCACGCGCAACCGCTTGCATCTTGGGTGGCGTCCAGGCCCCAGCCTCACAGTGCATCTTCAAGCAGTTTGCTCGCGAGGTGAATGCAGTCCTCCCCAAGCTTGAGGCCACGCGCCCTCTCAGGTGGTCTACGTGCGCTATCATGTTCAGCTCAGCGGATCAGCTCAAGTGCGCGGCAACCGCCGAAGTCCTCCCGATGCTTTACTCCCCAGTCATCAGCAACGTGCAGGTCACCAGGACCCTCATTGATGGCGGAGCAGGGCTCAATGTCCTATCCGTCGAGACGTTCGACAACCTAGAAGTGTCGTACGATCAGCTTCAGCCGACCAAGCCTTTCTCAGGAGTCACTGATGGTTCCACTGTTCCGATAGGGCAGGTTCGCCTTCTGGTCACCTTCGGGCAGCGCAACAACTACCGCACCGAGCTCATCGACTTCGACGTTGCCCACATCCGCCTGCCATACAACGCCATCCTCGGGTACCCAGCCCTGGCCAAGTTCATGGCAGTAACTCACCATGGCTACAATGTCCTCAAGATGCCCGAAAGCGGTGGAGTCATCACCGTACCTTGTGAAGAAAGAGACGCAGTGTGTTCGCTTGAGCGTGCGTTCCAAGCCGCGGCAATCGAATACCCAGATCACAGGAGCGGAAGACTTCCCGAGGCGACCCTCATGAAGAAGAAGGCTTCGCATGGCCCAAGCTGTAAGGAGGTAGGCGCCTCCGGAGGTGTGGCGTCAGGGTTTGCGCCCGATCAGGGAGCGCCACCCTCTCTCTCATAGGAAGGCACGCCCAGCGCCCTCCTCAGGCAGGGCTCGGGGGCTCTCTCTTGGAGGGCCACCGACTTTGCCAAGGTCACGAGGGAGGCGCTCGGGCACCACTTGGAAGGGTTCTTTCAGGCACGTTTCCCTCAGGAAGACACAAGGCAAGGAAGACCGAACCCTCAGGAGTTCATCGCAAGAAACACCCAGGAGCTACAGGAGTCAAGAGTCATGCGCGGCAGCCGCCGCTTGCCTACCGTAGCCCCACATCCAGGCGAGGATGGTGGGTTGTGCGTCTGCATCGACGCACCAGGGCTCAACCGAGCCGCATCTCAGGAGCGCCTCTGCCCTTCGCGCGCGGGGCGTTGCGAGGGTCCACCTCACAGCTACGTCCGTCTGCCTCTCGGCCTGCCGAACGCGTTCGCCGCTCATCAGCGCCTGTTGAGGAGCATTCTGGAGGCTCAGGAGGTCAGACATTGGGCGGTCCTGGCGGAGATGGAGATGTCCCTCGAGGACCCACCTGTGCCCCCTGAGCCTCCCGAGGCTCCTGGGCCTGGGGGCTCATGAGGGTCGACGTCTTCACTGCATATCGCTCACTTCTTCAGCATCACTTCATCTTCAACAGCATCAGGTGACATCTTTCTAAGTTCCGTTTTTAGCTGGGAGCGCCCACAGGGCCGCATCATTCCTAGGTCGCGTGGGTCCGTCCCTGCGGCGTGTATCCGTTTTGCTTATGCTCTTTACTTACCTTGTTGGGGGCGCCCCTCGGGCTACATCATCCCCAAGCTGCTCGGGCCTGACCCAGCGACGGTTGCTTTTCCTGCATCTACCTGAAAGAGATTTCCTCCTGCGTGCTTAACATACCTGATCTAATCGCCTGCTCGATTGACGTCTACCTACGGAGCCGCTCACTCTGGCACGGCGTTTGCGCACGGGTCCGTCCCTGCAACACCGATAAATCTGAGTGGTCAAGCTCTGGTTGCGGCAGCCCCGCAAGGCGCCACCTCACCAGGCCCTCAGTGCCTCAATCACTTCCCCGGAGCGACCAAAGGTCGGCTGGCAACCATAACGGCAGGTCTTGTTTCTCTTCATGATTGGTATGCAGGACCTACTCCAGGAGCAATGCTGGGGACGTCGCGAGCTGTCTCTCCCTCTCTCCGGCACGGTCCGTTTGCACGTTAAAAGGGGGTGCCTGAGCATCGCGACTCATGGGCTCCTACTGGCTCTCCAGCCCTCACCCCGTGGCCTTGACCCACGGCATCGCGACCTGTCATACCAGC
This sequence comes from Aegilops umbellulata, assembly GCA_032464435.1. Taxonomy (NCBI): domain Eukaryota; kingdom Viridiplantae; phylum Streptophyta; class Magnoliopsida; order Poales; family Poaceae; genus Aegilops; species Aegilops umbellulata. Next base: position 140,579,989 of record CP136054.1, on the reverse strand, counting down.
GGCGGCTGAGCTCGCTCGAGGGCCGGGACCTGAGGGCGTAGAGCGTTAAGGAAAGTGCAGGGGAGTGGGAGGAAGCTCGCGAGGACCTAACCTAGCAGCGTTTCAACCGCCACCACTCGGGCCGGGCGCTTCATCAAGGAACTACACCAAACTCAAGAGATAAGTCACGCCCCTTCACAGGAGCTAGACCAACGCAACGCCAAACCCTCGCCTAGTGCAGCTCTGTCGCGACAACATTGCCTTCCTTTCTCGCCCAGCAAGGGCTGCTTGAGCGCTAAAGGGGACCTCCCGAGCATCGCTACTCGGGGGCTCTTACCGGACCTCGGTCCGCTCACCTCCTGGCCTTGACCACGGCATCGCGACCTGGCATACCAGTGACGGATGAAGCCTGCCTGGGGACTGGGACCTGTCAGCGTAGATCGCTAAGTCCTCGTGAGGGTAGAAAGGGGGAGCCAAGCCGCGACAGAACAAGCACCTCGCATCGATTCATATTAAGGATATAATGTTCAAAAAAGACATGGCAGGCACCTTACATACCCCCACGGGGTGTTGCTTCGATTCCTCGCAGGGAACAAAAGTACTAATCCTAAGAAGCGCAGTCGCCCACGTCCAATCAACCGCCATGCGGCGCCCAAGGCCGCAGGCTTTTGGGGCCCGTGGCGCTTCGCGCTTGCCCCTTCGCTTCTCTGCTAAGCCAAGCCCGCGCGCGCCTTGCGCCCGGGGGCTACTGTCGGCGTTCTGGGAACGGGGGTCCCCAAACTTGCCTGCCTGCGGCCTGCGACGTGGCTCAAGTGGGGGCCCAATATGGCCCATCTTAATCAGCTCAAGCTAAAGACCCTCGTGAGGGGCCAAGCCTCGCGGGGCGGACGACAGGAAAGCTTCCTCAGAGGCAGCCTCATGAGGCAGGCTCGTGAGAAGGCGGAGAGATCAAGGCAGGGGCACCTTGCGAGGAGCGTGTGACGCAAGCCATGATGATCGAGACCAGGTGGGCACCAGGCGGGCGCCGGCCTGTGCAGTGCCCTTGTTTCCCTTTTGGTGCAAAGGGGGCAAGCACAGGCCAAGGCATCAGGCAAAGGTTACCATTCCGGTGCAACGAGACCAAGACCAGCAGAGCGGCAGGACGGAGGTCACCGTGGAGCCCAAGACGGCGTCATCACCAGTGCTTTTGGCAGCCGAAGACCACCTTTGGTCAGGATAACTTGCACTAGATGTTCCCCTTCACAATGGCCAATTGTTGGCACCCTTCCCGCTCATTATTTGGGGAGAGGCCCAGGGCCTCTATAAATAGAGCTAGCCACCACAGAAGGTAGAGGCAAGGTAAAAAAGAAGAGGGGGAGGCAAGTGAGAGTTAGGGAGATCTAGTCGCAGGGTTCGAATCAGATAGAGAGCCCAAGTAGAGCACACCGCACCAGCACAAGAACACCTCTCGTGAGGCTGTTCTTCCTCTGTACTGTTCATCTCCAGCCCCTGAGGCAATCCACCACACCACACACTGGAGTAGGGTATTACACCACAACGGTGGTCCGAACCAGTATAAATCTCGTGTCCTTTGTGTTGTTGATTGTTTCCAGCTTAGATCACGCGAGGAGATCGGACGTAGATTGGTAAGGGAGAGATCTCCGCACGCACCCCGGTGTTCGAACCTCAAGGGTCTGCCGGAACCTGAAATCCGACATCGTCGTTGCGTACCGTTTCAACATCGAAGGTCTCTTAGAGCTTGACGCTGAAGCACCGACCTTCTACCAGGTGAGGCTTGTCGCACAGACCATGCTCATCTTCGCAGTACTCGCACATAGCAAATTCCCTTTCGTCGTCAGACATTTCCTAATAGGTAATTAATAATCCATCATCGAATACATATATAGTAGTTTGTAGCAAAGATCATCATATGACAACTAAAAAACCTAAAATTTGTAGTTTGTATCAAAGATCATCATATAATCCATCATTGAATACATATATAGTAGTTTGTAGCACAACCCGCGCTCATCTTTTGCATTCAATAAGCAAATAACTAATAGGTAATTAATAATCCATCATCGAATACATATATAGTAGTTTGTAGCAAAGATCATCATATAATATCACTAATACATCTCGAATAATAGCTCCTCTAGGTCAGTGGGCCACGGTGGACACCCAAAGAGAAGGAACCATCACCGGATCATAGCTCCGGTGAGTTCCCCAAAGAATCTGCCAGGTATTGGAGAACCGGCCATTCGCCAACGCAACCATGTAGCGCTGGGCGTGCGCATTCTCCTCCGTGACACAGTGTTGTACCGCCTATGCGGGGGAATCAAGCCTCTGCACTGATGCAGGCCCACGTGACTACCACCAAAGAAGCTCCGGGTCGACGATGGGCTGGCTCCTCACTAAGCTACGCTCACCAGAAGGTAGCACAACCCAGTACCAGCCCGGCAGAGCCCAGTCCCGGACATGGCCCCTCGGCTCACGCAAGAGTCCTTCACCGAGTCGACGACGAGGATGCGGGATAGGCATCATCGACTTCGAGAACAAAATGCTTAATTATGAAAACAAAATTAATAAACACTTAGCAAAATTCGGCATGACCTTTGCTAAAAGCAGGACATATCGAGCGCCTAGAATTTGCCAGAACGTAAACGAATCGACATTTCTGCAAAACATAGGCCACTCAGAAAAATATGACATGTCCAAAATGTGACATGTTCAAAATATGACATGTCCACTGCAAATTTGCATATAACAGGAAAAATTGCTTTAACTAAAAAAATAACAACAATTGCTTTAACTAAAAAAATACCTAGAATTTTGTTAACTACACCTAAAACAACTAAAACCCTAAAATTATGTTAACTATACCTAAAACAACTAAAACACCTAAAACTCTTTTAAATACACTTAAAACACCTAAATTCTATTAACTACACCTAATTAAAAACATAGCTAAATTTCTGTCCTAACTTTAAAACCTAGCTAAATTTAAAAACTTAGGGTTCATACCTAATATGTCCTAGCTAGGGTTTGATCATAACCTACATTATTCTAATAACCTACTTTTTTTCAACTATATAGGATTCAAAATAACTACTCTCTAATAACTATAACTAGGGAGGGAGGGAGAAGGAGGGAGGAGGGAGGAGTACCTCTCGGTGGAGGAGGGCCGGCGCGGGGGGCAACCGGCGGGGGAGGGTGGCCGGTGCGGGGGGGGGGGGGGGGGCGGCAGGGGAGGAGGGCCGGTGCAGGGAACGGCGGCTGAGGGGGGAAGAGGGGCCCGTGCGGGTGAGGGTGGCCGGAGTAGGACGCGGGGGCGGCGGCCGGATCGGGGATGATTGAGGGATTCGATCTGTGAGTGTGAGCGTGTGAGTGTGAGTGAGTGAGAGAGGATAGGGGCGTGCGGGCCGGCGCAGGAGGAAGCAGAGGTGGGCTTAGCGGCAGCGCGGGGGAGGAGGCCCAGCGCTATAGCTAAAGCTGCAACAGGGGGCCGAGAGCGTGGCCCATCAACCGCAGTGTTGGCCGGGAAATCCCGCGCTACTGCTAACGTGCGCTTGTACCGCTGGTGTTGTCCGGCGCTACTGCTAAATAGCAGTAGTGTGGGGTCTCTAACCAACACTACTGCTATATGTCTACCTATAAGCATTTTCCTAGTAGTGAACATTTTGCACCTTTTTTGACTATTTTTTTACACCACCGTTTGCGATTATGACACCGCACACAGTTTCGTCGAAGGGCCTATGATTGTAATGCCGCGTTTGGACCATCCCGCGGTAGTGTATTTTGACCTTAATATGCAATAGACTTAGATTTTATTAACCATTCACGACCAGGGATCCAGCCGGAAGCAAAGCAATGGCAAGCATCATCGCAACAAGATGTAGATGATTAGATGCTCGTTTATCCTAGTTCAGTATGCATGTAATTGCTTATTTTGGTGTGTGGAAATGTTATGTCTGTAGTCACTTATGTAATTGTATGCTTAATTCTGTTATGCAATGCTATTCTTATGAGTATATATGTTGATGTTCTGTACATAGAGCAAATCACACCGCACATGGACTAAACAATGGAAACCATCGGTGATGATTTCATCAATCACTCACAATTTTATACCAGCAATCATTTACTCACAACACACAGGCTAGTTAACAGGAATTGTCTGTGTTTTTATCGGTCTTCGCACACATTTCCAATTACAGACCTGTTTGCCGCATATCACACACATCTTGTTAAGTTGAACCGTGTCTGTTCTCTTGGCTCAACGCAAACAGTTCATTCAAATGAACTATATGTCGTATATCGCACACACCTTCACCTGGCTGACCGTATCTTTTGTGTTGCCTAATCACAAACTATTAATCGAAGTGAACTGTATGTCGTATATTGCACACACCTTCATCTGGCTGCCCGTTTCTGTTCTTCTGCCTCATCGCAAACAGTTCAATGAACTAAATTGTATGCCCATCATCGCACACACAACTAAAATTTGAACCGTGTTTGATGTATCCGCCATCACAAACGTTTTGCATCTTTATTGACAGTTTTTTTACACCACAGTTTGTGATTAATGCATCGCACACAGTTTCGTCAAAGGGTCTCTGATCGTACTGTTGCGTTAGCAGCATCTTGCAGTAGTGCGACCATCCACCTCAAGATCATGGGTGAAATCCGTAATCATGAGGTGATTGGCATTGAGTCCACGTTCCACCATCCCTTGGCACTTGAAGATCTCCCATTCCACCGCCTCGAGCCTAGCCTCCACGGTTCTTGTCTTCTTGGGCCCTTGAACATCCCGGATGTGGAGCACCTACTCACGCATCTCAATGGCTTGAGGGTGCTTCAGCACCTCCAACAAGTAGAGGTTGATTACCTGATAACCCACAAGTATAGGGAATCGCAACAGTTTTCGAGGGTAGAGTATTCAACCCAAATTTATTGATTTGACACAAGGGGGGCCAAAGAATATTCTCAAGTATTAGCAGCTGAGTTGTCAATTCAACCACACCTTAAAGACTTAATATCTGCAGCAAAGTATTTAGTAGCAAAGTAGTATGGAAGTAACGGTAACAGTGACAAGAGTAACAATAGCAGTTTTTTTAGTAATCGTAACAGTGGCAACGAAAAAGTAAAGTAGCAAAGATCAATATGTGAAAAGCTCGTAGGCAACGGATCAATGATGGGTAATTATGTCAGATGGCATTCATCATGCAACAATTACAACATAGGGTGACACAGAACTAGCTCCAATTCATCAATATAATGTAGGCATGCATTCCGAATATAGTCATACGTGCTTACGGAAAATAACTTGCATGGCATCTTTTGTCCTACCCTCCCGTGACAGCGGGGTCCTATTGGAAACTAAGGGATATTAAGGCCTCCTTTTAATAGAGTATCGGACCAAAGCATTAGCACTTAGTGAATACATGAACTCCTCAAACTACGGTCATCACCGGGAAGTGTCCCACCTATTGTCACTCTGGGGTTGCCAGATCATAACACGTAGTAGGTGACTATAACTTGCAAGATAGGATCAAGAACACAAATATATTCATGAAAATATAATAGGTTCAAATCTGAAATCATGGAACTTGGGCCCTAGTGGCAAGCATTAGGCATAGCAACATCAATCTTAGAACATAGTGGATACTAGGGATCAAACCCTAACAAAACTAACTTGATTACATGGTAATTCTCATCCAACCCATCACCGTCCAGCAAGCCTACGATGGGATTACTCACGCACGGCGGTGCGCATCATGAAATTGGTGATGGGGGATGGTTGATGATGATGATGACGACAATTTCCCCTCTCCGGAGCCCAAAACGGACTCCAGATCTGCCCTCCCGAGGAAGAATAGGAGGTGGCGGCGGCTCCGTATCATAAAACGTGATGAATCCTTCTCTCTGGGTTTTTTCTCCCTGAACGTCAATATATGGAGTTGGAGTTGAGGTCGGTGGAGGTCTATGGGACCCACAAGACCAGAGGGCATGCCCTAGGGGGGTGGGCGCGCCCTCCACCCTTGTGGTCAGGTGGTGGGTCCCCTCTGGTTGATTCTTTCGCCAATATTTTTTATTTATTCCAAAAGTGTTCTCCGTGAAGTTTCAGGTCATTCCCAGAACTTCTATTTCTGCACAAAAATAACACCATGGCCATTCTACTGGGTTAGTTCCATTCAAATCATGCAAATTAGAGTCCAAAACAAGGGCAAAATAGTTTGGAAAAGTAGATACGATGTAGACGTATCAACTCCCCCAAGCTTAACCCATTGCTTGTCCACAAGCAATTCAGTTGACAAACTGAAAGTGATAAAGAAAGACTTTTACAAACTCTGTTTGATCTTGGTGTTGCAAATATGTAAAGCTAGCATTCAAGTTTTTAGCAAAGATTATGAACTAACCATATTCACAATAACGTTTAGGTCTCACATTTACTCATATCAATGGCACAATCAACTAGCGAGCAATAATAATAAATCTCGGATGACAACACTTTTTCAAAACAATCATGATATGATATAACAAAATGGTATCTCGCTAGCCCTTTCTGAGACCGCAAAACATAAATGCAAAGCACCCCTGAAGATCAAGGACTGACTAGACATTGTAATTCATGGCAAAAGACCTCCAGTCACATTCATACTCAATATCAATTAATAGTAATGCATACAAATGATAGTGGTGCTCTCTAACTAGTGCTTTTTATAAGAGGATGATGACTCAGCAATAAAAGTAAATAGATAGGCCCTTCACAGAGGGAAGTAGGGATTTGCAGAGGTGCTAGAGCTCGAGTTTTTTAAACAAGGGTAAATAATATTTTGAGCGGCATGCTTTCATTGTCAACATAACAACCAAGAGATCTCGGTATCTTCCATACTAGATACATTATAGGCGGTTCCCAAACAGAATGGTAAAGTTTATACTCCCCAACCACCAACAAGCACATTCCACGGCTGGTCCAAAACAACGGGTACCGTCCAACTAACAACACTCCTAGGGGAGTTTTGTTTGCAATGAAATTTTGATTTGGTTAGAGCATGGGACTGGGCATCTCGGTTACCAGCCATTTTCTCGTGAATGATGAGCGGAGTCCACTCATTGTGATAATAACCCACCTAGCATGGAATATATTGACAACCCTAGTTGCTACATGAGTGATTCGAGCATACAAAACAGATTAACATTTGATGGTTTGGATTTTGGCACATGCAAATTTACTTGGAACGACAGGTAAATACCACATATAGGTAGGTATGGTGGACTCATATGGAACAACTTTGGGTTTATGGAAGTGGATGCACAAGCAGTGTTCCCGCTTAGTACAAGTGAAGGCTAGAAAAAAGACTGGGGAGCGACCAACTAGAGAGCGACAACAGTCATGAACATGCATTGAGAGTAACCAACATTGAGTGCAAGCATGAGCAGGATATAAATCACCATGGACATAAATATTGTGGAGGCTATGTTGATTTTGTTTCAACAACATGTGCGAACATGTGCCAAGTCAAGCCACTCGAATCATTCAAAGGAGGATACCATACTACATCACAACCATTTTAAAAGCATGTTGCCATGCAAGGTAAACCGTTATAAACTCCTAGCTAATTAAGCATGGCATGAATAACTATAATCTCTAATTGTCATTGCAAACATGTTTCATCCATAATAGGCTGAATCAAGAATGGTGAACTAATCATATTTACAAAAATACGATAGGTTGAGTTCATACTAGCTTTTCCTCATCTCAATCATTTTATCATATCATTATTGCCTTTCACTTGTGATATGTATCCAACATATCTATAATTTGTGATTGTTCCATGCTGTTATATTATCATTCTTGGATGTTTTACAATCATTTTATAATCATTTTATATCATTTTTTGGTACTAACCTATTGACATAGTGCCCAGTGCCAGTTGTTGTTTTCCGCTTGTTTTTTACATCGCAGGAAATCAATATCAAACGGAGTCCAAATGCAACGAAATTATTTTTGGAATTTTCATGGACCAAAAGACACCCAATGCGCCGGAAAAGCACCTGGGGGTGCCACAACGGGGGCACAACCCACCAGGGCGCGCCTGGGCCCCCAAGTGCGCCCGGGTGGGTTGTGCCCACCTCGGTGGCCTCCCACACCGCCTATTTGCTCTATAAATACCCCAATATTCTAGAAACCTTAGGGGAGTCGATGAAAATCAATCCAGTCGCCACAAGTTCCAGAACCACTAGATCCAATCTAGACACCATCACAGAGGGGTTCATCATCCTCATTGATGCCTCTCCCATGATGCGTGAGTAGTTCATTGCAGACCTACAGGTCCGTAGTTAGTATCTAGATGGCTTCCTCTCTCTCTTTTGATTCTCAATACAATGGTCTCTTGGAAATCCATATGATGTAACTCTTTTTGTTGTGTGTTTGTTGGGATCCGATGAACTTTGAGTTTATGATCAGATCTTTGTTTTTATCCATGAAAGTTATTTGAGTCTTCTTTGATCTCTTATATGCATGATTGCTTATAGCCTCGTATTTCTTCTCTGATATTTGGGTTTTGTTTGGACAATTTGATCAATTTATCTTGCAATGGGAAGAGGTGCTTTGTGATGGGTTCAATCTTACGGTGCTTGATCCCAGTGACAGTAGGGGAACCCACACGTATGTATCGTTGCTATTAAGGATAACAAGATGGGGTCTATTTCTACATAAATAGATCTTTTCTACATCATTTCATCGTTCTTATTGCATTACTCCATTTTACCATGAACTTAATACACTAGATGCATGCTGGATAGCGGTCGATGTGTGGAGTAATAGTAGTATATGCAGGCAGGAGTCGATCTACTAATCTTGGACGTGATGCCTATATAATGATCATTGGCTGGATATCGTCATGATTATTTGAAGTTTTATCAATTGCCCAACAGTAATTCGTTTAACCACCGTTTGCTATTTTTCTCAAGAGAAGCCACTAGTGAAATCTACGGCCCCCGGGTCTCTTCTTTATTATATTTGCCTTCGCTATCTATTTTCATTTGCTTTTATTTTCAGATCTATATTTCCAAAAACCCCAAAATACCTTGCTGCAATTTTTGTTTATTTATTTTATCTCGCGTTCCCGCGAGATCTATTTATCCAATCTACTACAATTTTATCTATCTTTGTACCCATGAGGGATTGACAACCCCTCTCTTACGTCGGGTTGCAAGTATTTGTTCTTTGTGTGCAGGAGCTGTTTACATGGTGTTTTGTGGTTCTCCTACTGGTTCGATAACCTTGGTCTCATCACTGAGGGAAATACCTACCGTTGTTGTGTTGCATCATCCCTTCCTCTTTGGGGAAATACCGACGTAGTTCTAGCAGACATCAAAAGGAATTTCTGGCGCCGTTGCCAGGGAGACATCATCAACATCTACCAGGTTCCTAATCACAAATCTCATCTCCTTGCAATTTATATTATTTGCCGTTTACCTCTCGTCTTCCTCTCCCCCACTTCACAAAAATTTGCCGTTTTATTCACCCTCTTTTTCATTCGTTGTTTTCTTGCCGGATCTTGTCAGGGGAAATCGACACCTATGGAATCACTGGGATTCCTTCTACGGTTGGCGGACGCGAGGTTGTGCAAAGAGCAGATCTGACAGGAAGCACATGGATCGTTTACCCAGGTTCGGGCCGCGAAGATGCGTAATACCCTAGTCCTGCTTTGGTGGATGTATTTGAGTGTTCTTGTGTTCTTGAGCTAGCTACGGGGTGTAACTTGCCCAAAAGATCCGAATCCTTCTCTTGGTTGCCTCGGGCCTCCTTTTATAGGAAAAAGGGGTTGCCACAGTGGCACGCATGAGGTGGGAAGGTCTATAGTCGATAAGCCTATCCTCTGGTACTGTCGGACAAAGCATTTAATGCGCTGCCGACGTGCCCCTCTTCCTTTATCGGGGTCGGCAAGGAAGCATGTTCCAGCTGTCGCCGCCTCGCCCGGTTCCGACGCGCGTCCGAGCTGACGAGGCGTTGTTGTGCCACGTTGGCTGGCTGCTGGGCTGGCGCGATGGTGGAGCCTTCATGAAGGGTCGCATGCCACCACGCAGGTGCCTGCCAAGCTGGTTGAGCTAACAGCTGCTTGGGGACGGCGGTGGAGTCTTGGCAGGCGCGGGCCTGGCTGTGGCCCCGCTGATGCCCTCGGCAAGGGTCTTGCCGGGGGCCCGGCAAGGGTCTTGCCATGGCGTTGTAGTCGTCCTCGGCAAGGCGCTTGCCGAGGGTCTTGTGGATTTCCTCGGCTACGGTCCCGCCGAGGGTCACCGTCTTCTAGTCCTCATCTGATCCTGTGTATTTATGATCTTGACAAAAATCTGCATGCCACCACGGAGGTGCCTCCCGAGCCCTGGTTCCAATGTAGTTGTTGACGGTGTTTGGAACCCTTGGGCTCAAGGGTGGCTCGCTCTACGGGCATTGGGCAAGTTGCCCCGACAAAGCTCTTGCCGGGGCCGTGGAGGTCGTCCTGGCAAGGGTCTTGCCGGGGGGTCCACCTGTCCCCTTTGCTCTTTGTGTTTCTGGTCTTGGCGTTGCCTCAGTTGTCTTTGTGCCTTTGGCTTCCCTCCTATGCCCTGCTTAGTGTGGCCGTGGGCGCGGCTCCGACTGTCCGTGCACAAGTAAAGGGGTAAAAAGGAGTGCCCCTACTTTTGTACACCAACAGGAGCCCCCGGGCCCGGGCCACACATAAGCGCGACACGTTGTTGGGCCAGGCCCAGAACGGTGCACGAGCAGTCGGGGCGGGATTTTTACTGTGGTAACTTCTCGTCCGTTGCGCTTCTCCACAACCCGCGTTGAGCACCGCAACATGGAGAGTCGTGCGTGACGTGGGGGTCATGCGTGGGGCGGTTCCCGCACGCATGCGTCACATCATAGTTAATGGGAAAAGAGGCGGCCCGCGCCTTCCCCGTAAAAAGGAATAAATGCGGGCGCACTGCTCATTTACCCTCCGTGCTTTCCCCAATCTCGGAACCGTCGTCGCCTTCTTCCTCCCTCTCAAGCTCTTGCCTTCGCTCGTCGCAGCCGCGCCTTCGCCATCCTTCATTCCTCGCCTCCCACAGCCGCTATGGCACCCAAGATCAGTAGAGGCAAGGGAGTGGCCAAGGATGCCGGGACAAACAAGCCGCCGGAGAGCGAGTTGGTGGTGCGGCGGACGCAGTCCGCCTACTTCCCCACGGCGGTCGACGCAGTCCACCTCCGGGACTACTTCAAGCACTTGTGGGGGTGCAAGACGGGGGGGGGGGGGGGGTGGACGACGGGGCACCCGGCCACACGCGTCATCCCTGCTGCCTTCGCCGAGGCCGGCCCGAATCGGTACCCGTTCTTCGTCGACTACTTTTCTTGCGGCCTCTGGCCCCCTTCTCTGATTTCTTCAGCGACATCATGCACACCTACGCTTCCACCTTCTAGATTTTACCCCAAATGTCATGGCGTGCCTGGCTCTTTTTGCGAACGTCTACGAGGGCTTCGTCGGGGTGCATCCCAACACGGCACTCTTCCGCCACTACTTCTTCCCTCGGATCCAAAAGGTGGGCGCCATTTTCGGTTGTGTCGCCTGGATCCCAAGGTCCAAGGGGACATACCCGGAGGGCGCTCAGAAGGAGAGGTGGGAGGAGTGGCGGGGCCGGTGGTGCTGGATTGAGGAGGAGGATCCACCATCATTCTGCGAGGTTCGCTAGGCGCCGCCGGTTCGCCGAAGTGACTGGAGCGATGTTGATGCCGACGATGCGAAGCTCACGGTTGCCACCACTAGGATTCTTCGCCTCACCGAGGTCGGACTTACCCTCGAGATGATCGGGGCGGATTTCGTCCGCCGCCAAATCGCCCCGCTGCACAACAAGGGGAGGCCGGCCTGGCTTTTCACGAATGCTGCTGACATCATGATGCTTCGCCCCGGCCTCGACCACAACCTCATGGTGATGGGGCACGCCCACTTTTGCCAGCAGCTCTTCCAGCTCGACGCAAACCGCAACGGCAAGGTCGAGCGGTCCAGCAAGGCCGCGAAGGCCGCCGCGAAGGCCATCAAGGTCGCCAAGGGGCCCTTGTTTAAGTTGCCGTCAGGGATGGTCCCGCTGAGCAATAACTCGCATCGAAACAACATCATCGCCATGATGCTGGAGTTCAACACGCACGGCCTCGTCCCAAATTGGGCCGAGCGGCCCGAGGATCAGGTGCAGGAGTTATTTGACACCCTGGAGGAGAAGTACGTCCGTGATGAGCCGCGGCTCGTCCAGGACACCACCCAGGTGGAGCTGGACTACTTTGCCGCCAGGGCGGGGGAGGCGGAGCTCACCAAGGAGGCCGGTAGCGCTAGCAACATGGAGGATAAGGCCGCGACAGCCGCAGAGGAGAAGGATGTAACGCCCTCGATGCGGCTATATCTCCACGTGTCGAAGCACGACTTAGAGGCATAACCGCATTGAAAGCAATGTCGCAAGTGAGGTAATCTTCACACATCCCATGTAATACAAAAGGGAAAAAGATACATAGTTGGCTTACAATCGCCACTTCACACAAATACATGAATAAAACAATGCATCATACAGTTACAATCAGGGCCCGACTACGGAGCCAACATAAAGAAGAAACCCCAAAAGCGACAAAGGTGCCCACGATCGACCCCAACTGGGCCCACTACTGATCGACTAGAACGAAACAACACAAAGAACAAGATCTTCATCGAACTCCTCCTTGAGCTCGGGTGCGTCACCTGCACGGTTTCATCGGCACCTGCAAACTGGTTTAGGAAGCATCTGGTGAGTCACGAGGACTCAACAATCTCACACCCGCGAGATCAAGACTATTTAAGCTTATAGGTAGGGTAAAAGGTATGAGGTGGAGCTGCAGCAAGCGACTAGCATATATGGTGGCTAACATACACAGATGAGAGCGAGAAGAGAAGGCAAAAGCACGGTCGAACAACTATGATCAAGAAGTGATCCTGAACTACTTACGTCAGACATAACTCCAACAACCGTGTTCACTTCTCGGACCCCGCCGAGAAGAGACCATCACGGTTACAAACGCGGTTGGTGTATTTTAGTTAAGATCAACTTCGGGTTTTCTACAACCGGACATTAACAAATTCCCATCTGCCACATAACCGCGGGCACGGCTTTCGAAAGTTCAAACCCTGCAGGGGTGTCCCAACTTAGCCCATGATAAGCTGTCGCGATCAACGAAGGATATTCCTTCTCCCCGGGAAGACCCGATCAGTCTCGGAATCCCGGCTACAAGACATTTCGTCAGCAATAAAACATGTCCAGCAAAGCCGCCCGGATGTGCCGACAAATCCTGATAGGAGCTGCACATATCTCGTTCTCAGGGCACACCGGATGAGCAAGACGTCGGGTTGGCATAGACCCTGATTGCGCAGGGGGCGCCGGACATCGCTCGGTTTGGACCAGCACTTAGAGAAGCACTGGCCCGGGGGGGCTAAAATAAAGATGACCCTCGAGAGAGCGACTCCCAAGGGAAAAAGGGCTAGGTGAGGCAAATGGTAAAACCAAGGTTGGGCCTCGCTGGAAAAGTCTTATTCAAAGCGAACTGTCAAGGGGGTCCCATAAATCACCCGACCGCGTTAGGGACGCAAAATCCGGGAACATAATACCTATATGACGGAAACTAGGGCGGCAAGAGTGGAACAAAACACCAGGCATAAGGCCGAGCCTTCCACCCTTTACCAAGTATATAGATGCGTTAATTAAATAAGATATATTGTGATATCCCAACAAGTAAACATGTTCCAACAAGGAACAACAACTCCATGTTCCAACAAGGAACAAACTTCATCTTCACCTGCAACTAACAACGCTATAAGACGGGCTGAGCAAAGCGGTAACATAGCCAAACAACGGTTTGCTAGGACAAGGTGGGTTAGAGGCTTGGTTTAACAATATGGGAGGCATGATAAGCAAGTGGTACGCATCGCAGCATGGGCATAGCAAAAGAGCGAGCAACTAGCAAGCAAAGATAGAAGTGATTTCGAGGGTATGGTCATCTTGCCTGAAATCCCGCAAGGAAGAAGAACGAGTCCATGAAGAAGACAAACGGACGTAGTCGAACGAATCCTCACAACTCCGGAACGAAACCGAAGCTAACGCGAGAAGCAACCCGGAAAGGAACAAACAACATAGTAAACAACCATCACATAAACATGGCATGATGCACAATCAAGTATGATGCATGTCAGTTTAATGATGCATGGCATGGCAAAGTGCAACAAACAACACTACAAATTCAGTGGAGCTCAATATGCAACGAGTTGCATATTGACGAAACACCACAACAATTATTTAGTTCTCTCTTGTTTATGTACCCAACAATATTAAATGTTGATTAACATGGCAAGGGGTGAAGCACAACAAAACTACAATTCCGGAGACTCCCCATATGCATATATTAGGTTTGGTACTGTTCTGCCCTAAAGCATATTTTATTGTTGTTAAACAGGAAAATAAAGTGAACCAAGTTATTCTATGCATTTTTCTACCCCATTTACATATATAAATTATTAAATTCCTAGTTACGGTTATTTACTTATGAAACAAATCATTTTAGCATGGCATTTAAGCAAATTTAAACAAACAACACTTTTAAATATTTTAATTGTTGTTATCATGATGCGGATGACATATGCAAGTTTTAAGCAATTTTATGAAAATGTTGACAAGAGCATGATACGAAGCATTTGTCGCCATGGCGGAAGGAAAAGGGTGCCACGGCGGTGAAACAGAAATGGTGCCACGGCAACATTCCGATGATCCACCAACTCGTTGAGATACCGGTTCAAACGAAAGTGATGGGAGCGTGTCATGTGATGAACGGTGGGGTGCTCCCGGATTCCGGGTTCCCACATGATGGCGGCAAGACAAAAGAGGGGCTTCGTGCAACGGGCAACTCGGACATGGAGCAACACACGGTTCAACTCATACATCGCAAGCATTTATCCAAGGGCGATCGTCTCGGGTTATACCTTCGAAGTGTGCAAACGGGACGGTTCTCGTTCGGTGCCAAGTATCGAAGTGTGCAAACGGGACGGTTCTCGTTCGGTGCCAAGTAGAGGAAGTAGACGTTCTCGAGACGTTCGTCGTGGAGGTAGTCGTACACGGCGACGGTAGTGGAACTTGACGCTCCGAAGGGGTACTTGGCGGGCAACGATCGTCTCTTGACTTGTCGGTCCATGAAGTCGTTCTCCCGCGTCTTGTCGGATCCACAGCACTGTAACCGTTTGTGGCAGAGGAGCTTGATGTCCACAGGTCTCCCAAAGACTTCGTGGTACTTGGGCTGGCTGGACTTGGCGCATCCGACAGCAAAAGATGCACAAATCGGGGTCGGTGGTGACTATGAGGAATCCAACGCCGAGGCACTCAGCATCGGGGTCCCGCAGTGCATCAGCGGCAGGAGGCAGGCCCTAACAGAGATGGAACATGGTGGACGCATGCGGAGGGGAACACGACGAAGTGGACGACAGCGACTTGCTTGCCGGCAACGGCTGGAGACAGAGGTCGCCGGCGCAGGGACTCGCCCGGAGTCAACGACGCGGTCGTCGCTGGCCCATGCAACGGCTCAGCGAGGCAGGGACGCTGGTGATGCAAAGATCAGGGCGGTACTGCGGTGGCGCCGCACAGCAGAAGAAGAAGAGGGAGGCGCGACGGAGGCGAAGGCACGCGGGTCCGGCGAGCTCCGACCCGTGGCGGCGCACGCGCAGAGGTAGGTCGCGGCGCGCGCGAGGAAGAGCAGCTGCAGCAGGACGCGGATGGAGGAGTAGCAGAGGAAGGGGGCTGCGCGGAGGGGCGACGTGCTCGCCGGCGATGGGCGACATCTGCGGGCGCAGGTGCATGGAGGAGGTTGGGCACGCGGCGCATGGCGCATGGAGGCGAGGTGCGGGCGCGGGGTTCCGTTCCCGGTGCCGGAATGGAGGGGGGGCGCACTGGCGAGGAGAGGACGGCGGCTGGAGATGGTGGTGGTGCGGCGCCATGGGGAGGCGACGACGCGGAGGAGGGGAGGCTGCAGGGGATCGGGCGTGAGGATGAGAGATCGAGAGGAAGAGGAGGTCGGGAGATGGGTTCGATCCTCTCTCTCTGGCGGCGCTAGGAGGGAGAGAGGGATCGAGGTGCGGGCTAGGGTTAGGAGAAGGTTAGGTGGGCTGGGGGGAAAAGACGGGCCTTGGGAGGCCGGCCCAAAGGAGAGGGAGGCTGCTGGGCTCTCCACTCCCTCTCTCAATACTTTCGCAGAAAAGACCAAAAAAAGAGAGGAAAAGAAGGAGAGGTTTGGAAAAGAATTTGGACAAGGGGATAATTTTCCCGAACTCACAAAAATACGCTTGTTCCGAGAAAATAGAAAAAGGCAAGATCGAAAGATGTAAATTCAAACTCATATGAATTTCACTCAATTGGTTTGAATTAGGACTTGGAAAAGGAAGGTCCAAAAATGTTGAGATTTTTGGCGAGGCTCCAGAAAATGACGAAAGGATTTATGGGTAGAGTTGGAGGCCAAGAATTGAGATAACAAAGGCATTGGGATTTATTTGCAAGTGTGTTATGATCAATTCCAAATAATGAAATATTTATTATAGCTCCCTAATATTGGGACGATATGTTTTAAAGAGAATCACCATGTGAATTCCCTCGATTTAAATGGATCAAAGATCCACCCGATTTTATTTAGTTGAGTTTTTTAAAAGGGCTGCATGATGACATGATGCAATGCAAATGATGCAACGATGAATGCATGACATGAACAAAAATGCAAAACAAAACAAAAAACCCAACCACGAAGGAAATATCATATCGCATCTCCGGAAAAGGCAAGAGTTGGAGTTACGAATATGGAAAGTTGCATCCGGGGCGTTACAAAGGAGCTTGCCCAATGGGTGGAGTCCGCTGGGGAAGCCAGCAGCGCCGGCACCGGGGCCCCTCTCGTTGAAGATGTGGTCAACGAGTCATCGAAGGAGGAGGCCGAGGCTGTCGACCCTCCGGTCACGGGGAGAGGGCGAGTCCTGCGGCGGGCCACCTCTGGCGAGCCGGTCCGACCTGGAAGGGTCGTGCAACCGCGGCAAGCCCAGGAGGAGTCTGCGCGCCAAACGAGGGCCGCGGCGGCGAAGAAGTTTCCTGAGGGCCGCGGTGGCGAAGAAGAAGGCAGCTGTCTCTTCTTCGTCCAAGCGTGTTCAGACCCCACCTTCTTCCCCCCCTCCGGCAGACGTTGACGCGGAGGTCGTCTTTGACTTTTGGTCCTTCAGCCCAAGGAGGAAGAGGAAGGCAGCAAAGGAGGAGGTGGAGGACGAGTAAGTATCTTGTCCCTTTCTATCATTTCCGTCCCCTCAGACCGTGCCACTTATCTTGATTCGGTTTCATCTTTGCAGGGATGCGGAGACGCTGGCCCAGAGGGTCAAAAGGGCCAGGGCTTCGGCGGGCGGCCAGCCTCCAGCAGGCGCTTTCGGCACACCGCTGGTGGTGTTGAGCAGCCCGGACAGCAGCCCATGGCACAGCCCCCAGCGTAAGTTCATCACTCGCCCTTCATCAATGTGTCTTGGGGGCCTGATCCCTTGGCTGACCTTGCCGTGATTGCAGGAGGAGGACAACCGGAGGAGGAGCCACAAAGGGCTACCCAAAACACGCCACCCCCATTGACCATGCCACCCCGAGGGGCGTCCCCGGCAAGGGCGCCAAGCACCGAGCCCATGCACATGGAGGAGGAGGAGGCGAACTCGGGCGCTGGTGGCTTTGCCTCGGCGCCAAATGTTGGCGGGGATGGGACCTCTGCTTCCCAGCCCGGCATGGGTAAGTGATACGTCTCGAATGTATCTATAACTTTTGATTGCTCCATGCTATATTATCTACTGTTTTGGACTATATTGGGCTTTATTTTCCACTTTTATATTATTTTGGGGACTAACCTATTAACCAGAGGCCCAGCCCAGAATTGCTATTTTTTTGCCTATTTCAGTGTTTCAAAGAAAAGGAATATCAGACGGAGTCGAAACGGAGCGAAATCAACTGGAGAAGTTATTTTCAGAAGGAAAGCTACCGGGTAGACTTGGACCCCACGTCAGGAGCCAAGGGAGGTGTTCATGAGGGTTGGGGGCGCGCCCCCTGCCTCGTGGGGCCTTTGAAGCTCCACCGACGTACTTCCTGCACCCATATATACCTACGTACCCTAAAACTTCCAGAACGGCGATTAGATCTGGAGTTCCGCCACCGCAAGCCTCTGTAGCCACCAAAAACCAATCGGGACCCTGTTTCGGTACCCTGCCGGAGGGGGGAACCCTCACCGGTGGCCATCTTCCTCATCCTGGCGCTCTCCATGACGAGGAGGGAGTAGTTCACCCTCGGGGCTGAGGGTATGTACCAGTAGCTATGTGTTTGACCTCTCTCTCTCTCTCGTGTTCTTGATTTGGCACGATATTGATGTATCGCGAGCTTTGCTATTATAGTTGGATCTTGTGTTTCTTCTCCCCCTCTTCTCTCATGTAATGGATTTTGTTTTCTCTTTGAAGTAATCTTATCGGATTGAGTCTTTAATGACTTGAGAACACTTGATGTATGTCTTGCCGTGCGTATCTGTGGTGACAATGGGATATCACGTGCCACTTGATGTATGTTTTGGTGATCAACTTGCGGGTTCCGCCCATGAACCTATGCATAGGGGTTGGCACACGTTTTCGTCGTGATTCTCAGGTAGAAACTTTGGGGCACTCTTTGAGGTTCTTTGTGTTAGTTTGAGTAGATGAATTGAGAATGTGTGATGCATATCGTATAATCATACCCACGGATACTTGAGGTGACATTGGAGTATCTAGGTGACATTAGGGTTTTGGTTGATTTGTGTCTTAAGGTGTTATTCTAGTACGAACTCTAGGGCTGTTTGTGACACTTATATGAATAGCCCAACGGATTGATTGGAAAGAATAACTTTGAGGTGGTTTCGTACCATACCATAATCTCTTCGTTTGTTCTTCTCTATTAGTGACTTTGGAGTGACTCTTTGTTGCATGTTGAGGGATAGTTATATGATCCAATTATGTTATTATTGTTGAGAGAACTTGCACTAGTGAAAGTATGAACCCTAGGCCTTGTTTCCTATCATTGCAATACTGTTTACGCTCACTTTTACCGCTTGCTACCTTGCTGTTTTTATATTTTCAGTTTACAAAAACCTATATCTACCATCCATATTGCACTTGTATCACCATCTCTTTGCCGAACTAGTGCACCTATACAATTTACCATTGTATTGGGTGTGTTGGGGACACAAGAGACTCTTTGTTATTTGGTTGCAGGGTTGCTTGAGAGAGACCATCTTCATCCTACGCCTCCCACGGATTGATAAACCTTAGGTCATCCACTTAAGGGAAACTTGCTACTGTCCTACAAACCTCTGCACTAGGAGGCCCAACAACGTCTACAAGAAGAAGGTTGTGTAGTAGACATCAAGCTCTTTTCTGGCACCATTGCCGGGGAGGCTAGGTAAGTGAAGGTATATCTTTAGATCTTGCAATCGAATCTTTTTGTTTCTTGTTTTAGCACTAGTTAGTTTATAAAAGAAAACTACAAAAAAAATGGAATTGAGTTTATCTCATACGCTTCATCTTTTTAATATCTTTCGTGAGAATTATGGGAAGGAAAATTGTGCTCAAGTACTAGAAGAAGAATTACATAGAATGCTTGGCATAAAATATGTGAATGATGAGCATGATTGCAATGTTGTTAGTCCGAAATCCTTGAATATCCGTGATGCTAATGATATGCAAAGCCATAAGCCTGGGGATGCTATGTTTGATGAAGATGATATGTTTTGTCCCCCAAGTTTTGATGAGTGAATTTATTATGATGAAATCATGCATCCTATCTATGATGATTATTGTGATGACAATTATGCTATAACGAATAATCATAACCATGAAACTTGTCATCTTGATCTTAATTTTCAATCACATGATAGTTATTTTGTTGAGTTTGCTCCCACTATTATTCATGAGAAGAATTTTGCTTATGTGGAGAGTAGTAAAAATTCTATACTTGTAGATCATGAAAAGAATGCTTTAGGTGCTGGTTATATTGTTGAATTCATTCATGATGGTACTGAAAATTATTATGAGGGAGGAACATATGCTTTTAGGAATTGCAATAATATCAAGTTTCCTCTCTATGTGCTTAAAGTTTTGAAGTTATGCTTGTTTTACCTTCCTATGCAAGTTGATTATTGTTACCATAAGTTGTTTGCTCATAAAATCCCTATGCATAGGAAGCGGGTTAGACTTAAATGTGCTATTCATATTCTTCATGATGCTCTCTTTATGTTTCAATTCCTATCTTTTGTGTGAGCATCATTGAAATCATCATGCCTAGCTAGGGGCGTTAAGCGTTAGCGCTTGTTGGGAGGCAACCCAATTTTTGTTTTAGTTTCTTGATTTTTGGTTCTGTTGAGGAATAAATAATTTATCTAGATTGTGTTTAGATGTGGGTTTTTGTTTTAATTAGTTTTTGTGCCAAGTAGAACCTTTCGGAAGACTTGGGTGAAGTCTTTATGATC
Source organism: Aegilops umbellulata (assembly GCA_032464435.1). NCBI lineage: Eukaryota > Viridiplantae > Streptophyta > Magnoliopsida > Poales > Poaceae > Aegilops > Aegilops umbellulata. The sequence continues at coordinate 140,559,462 of CP136054.1, read as the reverse complement.
ATGCTGTAAAAAACAGAAACTTTAGCGCTCACGAGATTAGCTAGAACTTTTTACTGGAGAGTGCTGTTTAGTTGATTTTTTTGCAGATGATTACTAGACAAATTCCTCAGGTCCACCAATTTATTTTAGAATTTTTGGAGTTCCATAAGTTTACGTTTGATACAGATTACTACAGACTGTTCTGTTTTTGACAGATTCTGTTTTTCCTGTGTTGTTTGCTTATTTTGATGAATCTATGGCTAGTAAAATAGTTTATAATCCATAGAGAAGTTGGAATACAGTAGGTTTAACACCAATATAAATAAAGAATGAGTTAATTACAGTACCTTGAAGTGGTTTTATGTTTTCTTTCTCTAACGGAGCTCACGAGATTTCTATTGAGTTTTGTGTTGTGAAGTTTTCATGTTTTGGGTGAAATATTTTGATGGATTATGGAACAAGGAGTGGCAAGAGCCTAAGCTTGGGGATGCCCATGGAAACCCCAAGATAATCCAAGTACACCAAAAGGTCAAATCTTGGGGATGCCCCGGAAGGCATCCCCTCTTTCGTCTACTTCCATTGGTATTTTACTTGGAGCTATATTTTTATTCACCAACATGATATGTGTTTTGCTTGGAGCGTCTTGTATTATTTGTGTCTTTATTTGCTAGTGTGACACAATAATCCTTGATGTACACACCTTCTAAGAGAGCCATTTACGAATTAGAATTTGATAGAATACTCTTTGTGCTTCACTTATATCTTTTGTGCTATGTAGTTTTGCTCTATGTGCTTCACTTATATCTTTTGAGTGTGATAATTTTGCTCTATGTGCTTCACTTAGATCTTTTAGAGCACGGTGGTGGATTTGTTTTAAAGAAACTATTGATCTCTCATGATTCACTTAGATCATTTTGAGAGCCTTAATAGCATGTTAATTGCTTAATAATAATATGCTTGGTATTCCAGATTTATGAAACTTTCTTTTGGGTGCGTTGAATACTAAGAAAATATTGAAGCATGATAATTGTTTTGAGATATGGAGGTGATAATATTAGAGTCATGCTAGTTTAGTATTTGTGAATTTAAAGAATACTTGCGTTGAAGTTTGTGATTCCCATAGCATGCACGTATGGTGAACCGTTATGTGACGAAGTCGGAGCATGATTTATTTATTGATTGTCTTCCTTATGAGTGGCGGTCGGGGAAGAGCGATGGTATTTTCCTACCAATCTATCCCCCTAGGAGCATGCGTGTAATACTTTGCTTTGATAACTTCTAGATTTTTGCAATAAGTATATGAGTTCTTTATGACTAATGTTGAGTCCATGGATTATACGCACTTTTTCCCATCCTTCCACCATTGCTAGCCTCTCTAATACCGCGCACTTTTCGCCGGTATCATACACCCACCATATATCTTCCTCAAAACAGCCACCATACCTAACTATCATGGCATTTCCATTGCCATTCCGAGATATTGCCATGCAACTTTCCACCGTTCCGTTTATTATGACACACTCCATCATTGTCATATTGCTAGCATGATCATGTAGTTGACATCGTATTTGTGGCAAAGCCACCATTCATAATTCTTTAATACATGTCACTCTTGATTCATTGCATATCCCGGTACACCGCCGGAGGCATTCATATAGAGTCATATCTTGTTCTAAGTATCGAGTTGTAATTGTTGAGTTGTAAGAAAAATAAAAGTGTGATGATCATCATTTTTAGAGCATTGTCCCAAGTGAGGAAAGAATGATGGAGACTATGATTCCCCCACAAGTCGGGATGAGACTCCGGACGAAAAAGAAAAAAAAGAGAAAAAAATGAGAGAGAAAGAGAGAAGGGACAATGTTACTATCTACCACACTTGTGCTTCAAAGTAGCACCAAGATCTTCATGATAGAGAGTCTCCTATGATATCACTTTCATATACTAGTGGGAATTTTTCATTATAGAACTTGGCTTGTATATTCCAATGATGGGCTTCCTCAAATTGCCCTAGGTCTTCGTGAGCAAGTGAGTTGGATGCACACCCACTTAGTTTCTTTTGTTGAGCTTTCATATACTTATAGCTCTAGTGCATCTGTTGCATGGCAATCCCTACTCACTCACATTAATATCTATTAATGGGCATCTCCATAGCCCGTTTATACGCCTAGTTGATGTGAGACTATCTTCCCCTTTTTTTTGTCTTCTCCACAACCACCATTCTATTCCACGTATAGTGCTATATCCATGGCTCACGCTCATGTATTGCGTGAAGATTGAAAAAGTTTTGAAAATGTTAAAGTATGAAACAATTGCTTGGCTTTTCATCAGGGTTGTGCATGATTTAAATACTTTGTGTGGTGAATATGGAGCATAGCCAGACTATATGATTTTGTAGGGATAACTTTCTTTGGCCATGTTATTTTGAGAAGACATAATTGCTTTATTAGTATGCTTGAAGTATTATTATTTCTATGTCAACATGAACTTTTGTCTTGAATCTTTCGGATCTGAATATTCATACCACAATTAAGAAGATTTGCATTGAAATTATGCCAAGTAGCACTCCGTATAAAAAATTCTCTTTTTATCATTTACCTACTCGAGGACGAGCAGGAATTAAGCTTGGGGATGCCTGATACGTCTCCAACGTATCTATAATTTTTGATTGCTCCATGCTATATTATCTACTGTTTTGGACTATATTGGGCTTTATTTTCCACTTTTATATTATTTTTGGGACTAACCTATTAACCGGAGGCCCAGCCCATAATTGCTGTTTTTTTGCCTATTTCAGTGTTTCGAAGAAAAGGAATATCAGACGGAGTCGAAACGGGACGAAATCAACTGGAGACTTGGACCCCACGTTAGGAGCCAGGGGAGGTGCTCACGAGGGTGGGGGCGCGCCCACCCCCCCAGGGTGCGCCCCCTGCCTCGTGGGGCCCCCGAAGCTCCACCTACGTACTTCCTGCACCCATATATACCTACGTACCCTAAAACTTCCAGAACGGAGATTAGATCTGGAGTTCCGCCGCTGCAATCCTCTGTAGCCACCAAAAACCAATCGAGACCCTATTCCGGCACCCTACCGGAGGGGGGAACCCTCACCGGTGGCCATATTCATCATCCCGACGCTCTCCATGACGAGGAGGGAGTAGTTCACCTTCGGGGCTGAGGGTATGTACCAGTAGCTATGTGTTTGACCTCTCTCTCTCGTGTTCTTGATTTGGCACGATCTTGATGTATCGCGAGCTTTGGTATTATAGTTGGATCTTATGTTTCTTCTCCCCCTCTTCTCTCTTGTAATGGATTGAGTTTTCCCTTTGAAGTAATCTTATCGGATTGAGTCTTTAATGACTTGAGAACACTTGATGTATGTCTTGCCGTGCGTATCTGTGGTGACAATGGGATATCATGTGCCACTTGATGTATGTTTTGGTGATCAACTTGCGGGTTCCGGCCATGAACCTATGCATAGGGGTTGGCACACGTTTTCGTCGTGATTCTCCGGTAGAAACTTTGGGGCACTCTTTGAGGTTCTTTGTGTTGGTTTGAGTAGATGAATTGAGAATGTGTGATGCATATCGTATAATCATACCCACAGATACTTGAGGTGACATTGGAGTATCTAGGTGACATTAGGGTTTTGGTTGATTTGTGTCTCAAGGTGTTAATCTAGTATGAACTCTAGGGTTTTTTGTGACACTTATAGGAATAGCCCAACGGATTGATTGGAAAGAATAACTTTGAGGTGGTTTAGTACCCTACCATAATCTCTTCGTTTGTTCTTAGCTATTAGTGACTTTGGAATGACACTTTGTTGCATGTTAAGGGATAGTTATATGATCCAATTATGTTATTATTGTTGAGAGAACTTGCACTAGTGAAAGTATGAACCCTAGGCCTTGTTTCCTATCATTGCAATACTGTTTACGCTCACTTTTACCGCTTGCTACCTTGCTGTTTTTATATTTTCAGTTTACAAAAACCTATATCTACCATCCATATTGCACTTGTATCACCATCTCTTCGCCGAACTAGTGCACCTATACAATTTACCATTGTATTGGGTGTGTTGGGGACACAAGAGACTCTTTGTTATTTGGTTGCATGGTTGTTTGAGAGAGACCATCTTCATCCTACGCCTCCCACGGATTGATAAACCTTAGGTCATCCACTTAAGGGAAATTTGCTACCGTCCTACAAACCTCTGCACTTGGAGGCCCAACAACGTCTACAAGAAGAAGGTTGTGTAGTAGACATCAGTAAGTCACTTGCCTTCCGTCCCTATTCTTTTTCTGTTCTTTCTGAATCTTGGTCTCGGCTTCGCCTCATCCCCTTCTCGGTATCCAGATCCTCCTTCGGCGGATCCGGAGGACATAGATACCGTCATCGAGGATGTCGCCAAGGACGCCGCGACGGAGGCCCACAAGGTCACCGCCGAGGAGGCCGCCAGGGGCGCTGCTAAAGATGCCACCAAGGGGACCGCCGGGGAGCACGGCAAGGCTGGTGCTGAGGAGGCTGGCAAGAGGCCCGCCGGGGACGCCAGCAAGGCCGCTGCCGAGGAGGAGGTGGTTGACGACCAACCTTCCTCCTCCGCTGCCTCTGGCTCAGGCAGGTACCTGAGGGTGAGCGAGGACCTGTTCGTCCACCTCCCAGGGACGGCGAGCATCGGGGTGCCCGCCGAAGGGGAGGTGTTCGATGATGAAGTGCTCGCCGCCGCCGGGCTTGATGTCGTTGATGAGCCGATGAAAGCACAACTGCTCCCCTGGTGGTTTTGGTAATTGATGTCAACATATCTCTTGTTGGACTAACACTTTTATCTAGTATGTTTCAGATAAGTTCAACAATGGAGTGGCATGGACTAAAGGATGTGGGAACTCCTTCAAGATGCTAAGGACAAAGGATTGGCTAAAGCTTCAAGCTCAAGACTCTTCATTTTACATTTTAGTGATCCAAGATCACATTGAGTCTATAGGAAAAGCCAATACTATCAAGGAGGGATGAGGTGTTGCTTAATGAGCCTCTTGCTTCATGTGCTTAGTGATATGCTCCAAAACCCTCAGCTACTTTCCCACTTCCACATATCACCTAAACCTAAAGTCAAACTCGGCCCTACCGATTCTTTCTATCCGGCGCCACCGAGTTTCACATGTCATAGCCACTGCCAAACCCTAAGCAAATCGATTCTACCGATAGGGATCTCGGTCTCACCGAGATGGGATTGTAATCTCTCTGTGTATGTCCATTACCAAAATCGTTCTCACCGAGTTTAGGCAATCGGTACTACCGAGATTACAATGCAAACTCTCTGGATAACTTATTACCAAAATCGGTCCAACCGAGTTTAGTAATCGGTCCCACCGAGTTTGCCTGACCAACTCTCTGGTTAACTAATTACCAAAATCAGTCTCACTGAGTTTGTGTAATCGGTCTCACCGAGATTAGTTTATGCCCTAACCCTAACCATATCGGTCCTACTGAGTTGCATATCGGTCCCACCAAAAACCCTAACGGTCACTAGGTTTACTAAATCGGTCCGACCGAGTTTGTTGATTCGGTCCCACCGAGATTTGTAAATTGTGTGTAACGGTTAGATTTTGTGTGGAGGCTATATATACCCCTCCACCTCCTCTTCATTCGTGGAGAGAGCCATCAGACTAAGCCTACACTTCCAGCATCCTATTTCTAAGAGAGAACTACCTACTCTTGTGTTGAGCTCAAGATATTCCATTCCTACCATATGAATCTTGATCTCTAGCCTTCCCCAAGTTGTTTTCCACTCAAATCTTCTTTCCACCAGATCCAAATCCTATGAGAGAGAGTTGAGTGTTGGGGAGACTATCATTTGAAGCACAAGAGCAAGGAGGTCATCATCAACACACCATTTGTTACTTCTTGGAGAGTGGTGTCTCCTAGATTGGCTAGGTGTCACTTGGGAGCCTCCGACAAGATTGTGGAGTTGAACCAAGGGGTTTGTAAGGGCAAGGAGATTGCCTACTTCGTGAAGATCTACCGCTAGTGAGGCAAGTCCTTCGTGGGCGACGGCCATGGTGGGATAGACAAGGTTGCTTCTTCGTGGACCATTCGTGGGTGGAGCCCTCCGTGGAATCGGGCAACCATTACCCTTCGTGGGTTGAAGTCTCCATCAACGTGGATGTAGGATAGCACCACCTATCCGAACCACGCCAAAAACATCCATGTCTCCAATTGCGTTTGAATTATCCAAACCCTTCCCTTTACATTCTTGCAAGATGCATGCTTTACTTTCCGCTGCTCATATACTCTTTGCATGCTTGCTTGCTATGTATTATGAATGTTGAAATTGTGCCTAAACTCCACTTAAACTGAAAAAGTTTAAAAACTGCAACTTTAGCACTAAGTGTCTGATCACCCCCGTCTAGACACATCTTCTCAAGATCCTACAAGTGGTATCAGAGCACTGGTCTCCGTTGCCTTGGTTTAATCACCATTGGAGGAAGATGGATGAGTCTACTTTGGGGAGTCTTAGACATAGAGTGCCTATTCTTGATGGAGAGTATTTTCATGAGTGAAAAAATGAGATGCTTGTAATTTTCAATCAATATCATTTGAACAAGTACATTGCTAGCCCTTGTGCACCTCATGTTGATCCTATGCATCCTACCCTAGATGAAGATATTGACATGATTCACAATCTTAGAACTGTTGAGCTCATCATTAGAGGCTTGCCTAGAAACTTGATTAGATGTTTGCCTACTCTCAAGTGTGCTTACACTATATGGAAATTTCTTGAGGAATGCTTTCCAAATTATTCCTTGAAAAAACTAAAAGGAATTCTCCATAAGTCTATTGCTTTGAGTAAGATAAATACTAGTGATCCTATGTATGGTGATCATCTATTTGAGCTTATAAACCTTATACGTGCCAAAGGAGATGTTGGAATTATTGGTGATATTATTTCCGAAGCTATAAGAATTCATAGACAAGATCATTGTCAAACTCACTCTAACGAATTACCCTCTCTAGGACTTGATCCACCACATGACAATGTTGAACATGGATACTATGATGAGGATGATGATAGTGACTTCGATCTTGATGATGCAATGAGACATTTTGGTCTTATGGCAAATCTTCGGGGATATGCGTCAGGAGGAAAGGAATGGGTTCTTGACAGTGGATGTACTGATCATATGACCGGAGATCAAGAGATGTTCCGTGAGCTTGCTGAAAATGACGGCCCTCGAAAATATGTCACCTTTGGTGATAATTCAAAGGGTAAGGTGGTTGGCCTTGGTAAGGTGGCCATCTCACATGATAGCTCCATTCAAAATGTCATGCTCGTTGAATCTCTCGGCTACAACTTACTTTCAGTATCTAGACTTGCTGATTTCGGTTTCAATGTCCTATTTACCTAGGTAGATTGCCAAGTGTTTCGTCGAGACAATCATAAAATGGTCTTTACCGGTATACGTAGAGGTGATCTTTACATTGTCGATTTCTCTAAAAAGGCACAACCTAAAACTTCCTTTATTGCTAAAGCCTCAAAAGGTTGGTTGTGGCATAGACGACTAGGTCACGTTGGCATGAGAAACCTTGACAAGCTTATTAAAGGAAATTATATCCTTGGAGTTAACGATGTCATATTTGATAAGGATAGACTTTGCAGTGCTTGTCAAGCAGGTAAACAGGTTGGAGGAAGGCATCCCATGAAGAACATCATGACCACAAGGAGGCCACTTGAGCTACTTCATATGGATCTTTTTGGTCCCAACGCCTACAAGAGTCTCGGTGGAAATTCTTTTGGTCTAGTTATAGTTGATGATTTTTCAAGATTTACGTGGGTGTTCTTTCTTGATGATAAATCGCAGGTCCAAAAGATCTTCAAAAACTTCGCTAGGAAGGCCCAAAATCAATTTGAAGTGAAGATCAAGAAGGTCCGCAGCGACAACGGAACGGAGTTCAAGAATTCAAATGTGGACACCTTTCTTGACGAAGAAGGGATTTCACACGAGTTCTCGGCTACGTACACACCTCAACAAAATGGAGTTGTTGAGAGGAAGAACCAGACGCTCATCGAAATGGTGAGAACGATGCTTGATGAGTACAAGACACCGAAGCACTTTTGGGCAGAAGCGGTTGAGACAGCTTGTCATGCAACAAATCACTTGTATCTTCACAAGCTACTCGGCAAGACGGCATACGAGCTCCTCACCGGTAACAAACCCCAAGTTGGATACTTTCGAGTATTTGGCTCAAAGTGTTACATTCTTGATAAGCATCGTCGTTCAAAATTTGCTCCTAAATCTCATGAAGGTTTCCTACTTGGTTATGGCTCAAACTCTCACACTTACCGTGTCTACAACAATTTCACCCGAAAGGTTGAAGAGACGGTAGATGTGAAGTTTGATGAATCTAATGGCTCGCAAGTAGAGCAATTGCCAATTGATGTAGGAGACAAAGACCCTTCAGAAGCAATCCAAGACTTGTCTATTGGCAAAGTTCGTCCAACGGAGGTGAAGGAGAGTACCTCGTCCGTCCAAGTGGAAGCTTCTACTTCATGACAAGGTTAACCAAGAATTGATATGGAAGCATCCACAAGTGGGACACACCAAGATGAAGAAGACGAGGAAATGCATCAAGACGAACGTCAACAACCTCCTTCTCCACCACGACAAGAGAACGACGACACCAACAATGAAGAAGGCCAAGAAGAAGAACAAGATGAAGAAGATGTTCAACGAAGACCCAAGCAAAAGCTCTCACGAGTTCGAGCAAGAATTTCTAAGGACCATCCCGTCGAGCAAATCTACAATGATATTCAAACCGGGAGAATCACTCGCTCAAAAACTCGTTTAGCTAACTTTTGTGAAAACTATTCATTCATCTCTAGCATTGAACCTATGAAGGTTGAAGAAGCATTGGAAGATCCGGACTGGATAAATGCTATGCATGAAGAGCTACACAACTTTGAGAGAAACCAAGTTTGGACATTGGTTGAGAAGCCCGACAACAACCACAACATCATTGGTACCAAATGGGTGTTTCGCTACAAGCAAGATGAAGATGGACAAGTGGTTCGCAACAAAGCACGTCTCGTCGCCCAAGGATACACACAAGTCGAAGGTATGGACTATGGTGAGACATATACTCCCGTTGCTAGACTTGAGTCCATTCGCATCTTACTTGCCTATGCTAATCACCATAATATCACCTTGTACCAAGTGGACATTAAAAGTGCTTTTCTAAATGGTGAAATAGAGGAGGAAGTTTATGTCAAACAACCTCCCGGCTTTGTCAATCCTAAGAAACCAAATCATGTTTACAAACTTCACAAAGCCCTTTATTGTCTTAAACAAGCACCTAGAGCATGGTATAAATGCTTGACCAAGTTCCTTATTGCAAGTGGTTTTGAAATTGGAAAAATTGGTTCCACACTTTTTACTAAAAGGGTTAATGGAGAACTATTTGTATGCCAAATTTATGTTGATGATATCATATTTGGTTCAACTAACCCTCTTTTTAGTGAAAAGTTTGGAAAGCTAATGTCGAAGAAGTTTGAGATGTCTATGATGAGTGAACTCAAATTCTTTCTCGGTTTGCAAATCAAGCAAACTAAGGAAGGTACATTTGTCTCTCAAACGAAGTACACCAAAGACTTATTCAAGAAGTCCAATATGCAAGAATGCAAAGGTATGCCTACACCCATGCCTACTAGTGGACATCTTGATTTGACCAAAGATGGTGAACCGGCTGATCAAAAGGTTTATCGCTCTATGATTGGTTCATTGTTATACCTATGTGCTTCACGCCCCGATATCATGCTAAGTGTATGCATGTGTGCAAGATATCAAGCTGCTCCTAAAGAATGTCATCTTAAGGCCGTGAAAAGAATAGTGAGATACTTAATTCATACACCAAATTTTAGCATTTGGTATCCTAAGAGGGCATCTTTCGATCTTGTTGGCTACTCTGACTCGGACTACGCCGGAGACAAGGTTGATAGAAAGTCCACTTCGGGTACTTGTCAATTTCTTGGTAGATCTCTTGTGTCTTGGTCCTCCAAGAAACAAAACTCGGTATCCTTATCTACCGCAGAAGCGGAGTACATCGCCGCTGGTTCATGTTGTGCTCAATTACTTTGGATGACCCAAACTCTTAAAGATTATGGGATATATGTGAAACATGTTCCATTGCTTTGTGACAATGAAAGTCCTATCAAAATTGGTCATAATCCTGTACAACATTCTCGAACTAAGCATATTGAAGTTCGTCATCATTTCATTCGAGATCATGTTGCTAAGGGTGACATTAATCTTAAGCATGTTCGCACCAATAAGCAATTAGAAGATATATTCACTAAACCACTTGATGAGAAAGTGTTTTGCTGGTTGAGAGGTGAATTGAACATTATTGATGCTTCGAACTTGGAGTAGGAACTCCATTGGATACATGCAAGACATGAGCTTATGACTAATCCATTATATATCTCTTATGATAATTATCTTATGTCTTGGACAAATTTGCATCTTGCATGTTATCTAACCCATGTAGGTACTTGGTTGAATCTAATTCTATGAGATTGCAACTCACTCACATCTTGAGCAATCTCTACATCACCAAGTCTCTACACAATGGTGGTTGAAGACAAGGAAGCACAAAACCATTCAAACATATCCTTTGACAAATTCTATGTTGAGCTTCATGATTGTCATTTTTGGATACACAAGTGCTCTTCCTTGCAAGAACTAACCCATATAGATAGATGGACTCAAATTCCAAGTGGTGCTCCCAATTCTTGATGAGCTACATCAACCTTGAGCACCCACACAAGTTCAACTACATGAGCAAGATCCACACCACCACCTAAGGTATGTTATTCCATCTTAGAGGAGCTTTACTCCAAGTCATGAGTCAAAGCAACTCAACAAGATGTGAATACATCAAGATGCTTAAACGAAAAATGGTAACCCCATTTTGAGATTAAACGATGAGTATGACCTATGATCAAGTGCTCTCACTTGACTCCTAAGTCAATATACTCTAACATAGGTGACTATGTCACCGCCCAACTCTAGATGAAGTTCTCTTGTGTTCTTTCCTGTGTTATTGCATTTGTCTCATGCATATTTGTTTTTTTAGAACAACAAAAAAATTCATCTAGATCTTTCAGTTTCTTGTCTTTTCTTTTTGTTTTTGTTCTGCATTTTCTGCATCCAATTCATTGCAAATCTTTCAGATAATTCATTGCAAATATTTGTGAGATCTTACTTGTCTAGTGAGCTGAGGTGACAAGTGTTTTTCTCTATGATGAACTCGGTTTCACCAACTTGTAGTTTTCGGTCCAACCGAATCCTTTCGGTACCACCAAAACATGCCACTCGGTGCCACCGATTTCACAACAGGAAAAACAGTTTGCCACTTGTTCTATATTTCTTCTGATCCAGCTCCACTCAATGAATCTTGTCCTCTACAAGCATCATAGTTTTATCCATTGCTTTGTGCTGAGTCTCAAGGACCAAACCCATTCGACAGATTCCAGAAAGCCCTTCTTGGAAATAGATGTCAAAGGGGGAGAGAGAGATCACATCAAAGCTTATCACCTACAAGGGAGAGAGTATTAAGGGGGAGAAAGAGATCTCCAGGGGGAGAGAATACTCAAGGATCACAGATGCTTGATGTTCAAGAGGAGAGATGCCACATGTCTTTTTGGGGGAAACACATGTTCATATGTGCTTATTTGCATTAAGCTCTATCCATTTGTATCTTTCAGCTCTGATTTTCTGTTCCCTATTCAGCTCTGATTTTCTGTTCCCTATCTTCTCCCAATATCCCATGCCAGATTCAGGGGGAGCAAGACATCTAAGGGAAAGAAATCATTCAAATTCATTGCATATCTTTACTCTTGGGGACATGTCTAATCCAATGTGGTACCTTGTACTCACTCTCTACATGTCATCCCAGTCTTGGTATTCTTGTGGTTTCTTTTGTTTGCTCTGGCTAGTGGATGTACCTGTGTTATCTAACCTTGTTTGTGCAGGTTCATTCGATCCTAAGCCAACTCAAGACTACAAGGTAAGTATATGCATCAGAATCATGAGTATGAGGAATTCTTGCTTATGTACATACTGTTTGCAAGAAGGACTCATGAGCATGAAGGTATTTTCCTTAATAATCTTTTGCTCTGATGCATATGGCCAAGATACATGTAACACATTGCCTACACTGTCATGGTTATGCTCTCACATGCTTCTATATTTCATATTCACATGATTGCATACATGTAGGGGGAGCCTATGTTTGTTACATGTCCTTCCAAAGCTTTACTTGCTATTCTTTATATCTTTATCTAAAGCTTTGATGTATGTTGCCATCAATTACCAAAAAGGGGGAGATTGAAAGCACAAGTGCTCCCCAGGTGGTTTTGGTAATTGATGTCAACATATCTCTTGTTGGACTAACACTTTTATCTAGTATGTTTCAGATAAGTTCAACAATGGAGTGGCATGGACTAAAGGATGTGGGAACTCCTTCAAGATGCTAAGGACAAAGGATTGGCTAAAGCTTCAAGCTCAAGACTCTTCATTTTACATTTTAGTGATCCAAGATCACATTGAGTCTATAGGAAAAGCCAATACTATCAAGGAGGGATGAGGTGTTGCTTAATGAGCCTCTTGCTTCATGTGCTTAGTGATATGCTCCAAAACCCTCAGCTACTTTCCCACTTCCACATATGACCTAAACCTAAAGTCAAACTCGGCCCTACTGATTCTTTCTATCCGGCGCCACCGAGTTTCACATGTCATAGCCACTGCCAAACCCAAAGCAAATCGGTTCTACCGATAGGGATCTCGGTCTCACCGAGATGGGATTGTAATCTCTCTGTGTACCAAAATCAGTCTCACCGAGTTTAGGCAATCGGTACTACCGAGATTACAATGCAAACTCCCTGGATAATTTATTACCAAAATCGGTCCAACCGAGTTTAGTAATCAGTCCCACCGAGTTTGCCTGACCAACTCTCTGGTTAGCTAATTACCAAAATCGGTCTCACCGAGTTTGTGTAATCGGTCTCACCGAGATTACGTTATGCCCTAACCCTAACCATATCGGTCCTACCGAGTTGCATATCGGTCCCACCGAAAACCCTAACGGTCACTAGGTTTACTAAATCGGTCCGACCGAGTTTGTTGATTCGGTCCCACCGAGATTGGTAAATTGTGTGTAACGGTTAGATTTTGTGTGGAGGCTATATATACCCCTCCACCTCCTCTTCATTCGTGGAGAGAGCCATCAGACTAAGCCTACACTTCCAGCATACTATTTCTGAGAGAGAACTACCTACTCTTGTGTTGAGCTCAAGATATTCCATTCCTACCATATGAATCTTGATCTCTAGCCTTCCCCAAGTTGCTTTCCACTCAAATCTTCTTTCCACCAGATCCAAATCCTATGAGAGAGAGTTGAGTGTTGGGGAGACTATCATTTGAAGCACAAGAGCAAGGAGTTAATCATCAACACGCCATTTGTTACTTCTTGGAGAGTGGTGTCTCCTAGATTGGCTAGGTGTCACTTGGGAGCCTCCGACAAGATTGTGGAGTTGAACCAAGGAGTTTGTAAGGGCAAGGAGATCGCCTACTTCGTGAAGATCTACCACTAGTGAGGCAAGTCCTTCGTGGGCGACGGCCATGGTGGGATAGACAAGGTTGCTTCTTCGTGGACCCTTCGTGGGTGGAGCCCTCCGTGGACTCGTGCAACCGTTACCCTTCGTGGGTTGAAGTCTCCATCAACATGGATGTAGGATAGCACCACCTATCCGAACCACGCCAAAAACATCCGTGTCTCAAATTGCGTTTGAATTCTCCAAACCCTTCCCTTTACATTCTTGCAAGATGCATGCTTTACTTTCCGCTGCTCATATACTCTTTGCATGCTTGCTTGATATGTATTATGAATGTTGAAATTGTGCCTAAACTCCACTTAAACCAAAAAAGTTTAAAAACTGCAACTTTAGCACTAAGTGTCTAATCACCCCCCCTCTAGACACATCTTCTCAAGATCCTACAAGTGGTATCAGAGCACTGGTCTCCATTGCCTTGGTTTAATCACCATTGGAGGAAGATGGATGAGTCTACTTTGGGGAGTCTTAGACATAGAGTGCCTATTCTTGATGGAGAGTATTTTCATGAGTGGAAAAATGAGATGCTTGTAATTTTCAATCAATATCATTTGAAGAAGTACATTGCTAGCCCTTGTGCACCTCATGTTGATCCTATGCATCCTACCCTAGATGAAGATATTGACATGATTCGCAATCTTAGAACTGTTGAGCTCATCATTAGAGGCTTGCCTAGAAACTTGATTAGATGTTTGCCTACTCTCAAGTGTGCTTACACTATATGGAAATTTCTTGAGGAACGCTTTCCAAATTATTCCTTGAAAAATCTAGATGAAATTCTCCATAAGTCTATTGCTTTGAGTAAGATAAATACTAGTGATCCTATGTATGGTGATCGTCTATTTGAGCTTATAAACCTTATACGTGCCAAAGGAGATGTTGGAATTATTGGTGATATTATTTCCGAAGCTATAAGAATTCATAGACAAGATCATTGTCAAACTCACTCTAACGAATTACCCTCTCTAGGACTTGATCCACCACATGACAATGTTGAACATGGATACTATGATGAGGATGATGATAGTGACTTCGATCTTGATGATGCAATGAGACATTTTGGTCTTATGGCAAATCTTCGGGGATATGCGTCAGGAGGAAAGGAATGGGTTCTTGACAGTGGATGTACTGATCATATGACCGGAGATGAAGAGATGTTCCGTGAGCTTGCTGAAAATGACGGCCCTCAAAAATATGTCACCTTTGGTGATAATTCAAAGGGTAAGGTGGTTGGCCTTGGTAAGGTGGCCATCTCACATGATAGCTCCATTCAAAATGTCATGCTCGTTGAATCTCTCGGCTACAACTTACTTTCAGTATCTAGACTTGCTGATTTCGGTTTCAATGTCCTATTTACCGAGGTAGATTGCCAAGTGTTTCGTCGAGACAATCATAAAATGGTCTTTACCGGTATACGTAGAGGTGATCTTTACATTGTCGATTTCTCTAAAAAGGCACAACCTAAAACTTGCTTTATTGCTAAATCCTCAAAAGGTTGGTTGAGGCATAGACGACTAGGTCACGTTGGCACAACCTAAAACTTGCTTTATTGCTAAATCCTCAAAAGGGTCTTGCCGGGGGCCCGACAAGGGTCTTGTCATGGCATTGCAGTCGTCCCCGACAAGGCGCTTGCCAGGGGTCTTGTGAATTTCCTCGGCTAGGATCTTGCCGAGGGTCACCGTCTTCTGGTCCTCATTTGATCCTATGTATTTATGATGTTGACAAAAATCTGCATGCCACCACGGAGGTGCCTCCCGAGCCCTGGTTCCAATGTAGTTGTTGACGGCGTGTGGAACCCTTGGGCTCAAGGGTGGCTCGCTCTGTTGGCGTTGGGCAAGTTGCCCCGACAAAGCTCTTGCCGGGGCCGCGGAGGTCATCCCGGCAAGGGTCTTGCCGGGGGGTCCACCTCACCCCTTTGCTCTTTGTGTTTCTGGTCTTGGCGTTGCCTCGGTTGTCTTTGTGCCTTCGGCTTCCCTCCTCTGCCCTGCTTAGTGTGGCCATGGGCGCGGCTCCAACAGTCCGTGCACAAGTAAAGGGGTAAAAAGGAGTGCCCCTACTTTTGTACACCAACAGATCTGTTTTGCGTGTGTTCTTGTATGCTTAGTCATGATGCCTCAAAGAAAATATTATGATGTTCCTTACCCCAATATTTTGCTTGAAATTGAGAAAAGTACTAAGTAATATATGACTACACAATTTGAGCATAATAAATATTTTACCAAAGAACTTAAGGAGCACTCCGTTGTGCTAGAGGCTATAACAAAACAATTTGATGATATTAGTAGAGAAGTTTGCAATCTCCAATCTAAGTATGCTTTTGCTGAAAGTTTGCTAGGCAAAATATCTGATGCTCAAGCTACCCTAGTGTCGTGGGTTTGTCACGGCAGATGTCCTAGCCAAAGGACTTAGTCGTGGAGCCATCGCAACGGGTTAACTCGAAGGGGTTAAAGTGGACACAGGGACACAGAGGGTTTATACTAGTTTGGCCCCTTCGATGAAGGTAAAAGCCTACGTCTAGTTTGTGGTGGAATTGATGAAGTCTCGATGGCTAGGGAGCAGATAAGCTTCGCCTAGGCCTCGAGTTGTGGTTGTCTGTCCCTGAACCGATATCGGATCGTCCCCTTATATACACGGGTGACACCCGTCGGTTCATAGAGTCCCAATCTCCGGCTTATACTCGTACCCGGGTTGGTCTCTTCCTTATCCCTAACTTACAATACAAGTTGTACCCAGGCCGGTTTACGGCTACAGATGTTAAACCAACTACGGCCTCGGGCCTTTACATAGCCTCCTGGGCTTTACCATTCTTGAACTACAGATGAAGTTAACCCGGCCCGTATAGGCCGGTTTACGCTCAGTAATAATATCCCCAACATGAGGCCCCAGGTTGATTTGAATGAGTTCATGTCAACCCTTAGCATAAATCTTCATATTCAGCACCTTCCCTTCGTCGCTAAACCGCTACGTCGTCATCTTCGTCGGTGGCCGTAAACCGGCATGACATCATCATGAAGCTAGCTTTTATGATGCCTTCTTTGTTTAACCAATTCGCAATAACCGAGGCGACAGCTCTGCTTCCGAAATCTGTGGCTCCTGGATTCGCGCGCTTGACACGTGTGTTTTGCTTTATAAATAGGGGCGAAGGGTCATTTCTTTTTCCCCTTCACCCCTTTCCTCTTTGTCTTCTCCGCACCGTCCGCTTCGTAGCTCCACCGCTGTCGCTGACCTCCGCATCGTCTCGGGCCGCTGCATCAACCTGCCTGGACCAGAGAAACTGCGGCGTGCTTCCGCATCCCTCCGAGCTCCGGTGAGATCCCCACCTTCTCAACTCAGATCTGCCTCTAGGGTTTACTATGTTCTTCATGTTCTTCACGTTCTTCGCGTTCTTGCGTTCTTCGCGTTCTTCGCACTTAAACTGAGATGCACCTTCATATGACCCCACAACCTTTGCTCCGTTCAGTAGTAGTTTTCGGCATCTGTTTTCATTGCAATATACCTGGACCGTAGATCTGATCCATAGCTTGACCTTGCTGTTCTTGCACAATTTTCTTTAAATCATGAGTATTTTACCCCTTTTACGAGATCGCCCCAGATCCAATATCATACTGAGATAATGTGAAACCTGTTTCCGTACACTTGCTCTTTTGCAATTTCCACTGTTTCACGGTCTTAGGTCCAGCGGTTTAACCTTGTTGTAGAATATCACCAAATTGGTACATACCATTAGTCCCCTTGTTGAACCGCCAGTAATCCCTTGATAGACCGCCCCGCTTTACCAACGTCGGTTTGTAATTGATTTCCTCCGGTCTAACATTGATAGTATCAACATGAAAAACCTGTGCACCACACAGTCCTGAACCGGAATCATTTTCATTTTGTAGACTTCCTCATGGCTAAGCAAGTGTATGAGTGCAACTGGGCTCCTTCCCGGGTCACGGAAACTCAACTGAATAATCTGGTTCTAACCGGTGCTTTGAGCAGCAGAAAAACCATTCATTGGAGGGTGCCGGGCAAAGAGTGCCCCCCTACACCCCAAGACGGCGAAGTCGTTGTTTTTGCGGATCACTTAGCCCGCGGTTTCAACCCGCCCAGTTCAAAATTTTATCGCGACGTTTTGGCTAATTTCCAACTCCATCCACAAGATATTGGCCCCAACTCTGTCACTAACATATGCCACTTTCAAGTGCTCTGTGAGGTGTTTTTTCAAGAGGAACCTACAGTTGAGTTGTTCCGAGATTGCTTTCACCTAAACCGCCGCACAGAATTTAGTGATGGCTCCAACATGGAACTGGGTGGCGTGTCAATCCAGAAAAGGAAAGAGGTCACTTACCCTCATGCGAAACTGCATAGTCACCCCCAAGAGTGGAGTAACTCCTGGTTTTATTGTAAAGACACCTCTCCAGAGAATGAGAATATCCTGCCCGGCTTTCGTCCAGAACGGCTCAGCAACACTCACCCCCTTCCTCAGAGGCTGACTGCTAAAGAGAGGAGTAAATACGCTCCCCAACTGTCCAAGCTCAGAGCCTTCATGGCCAACGGTTTAACAGGAGTCGACCTCGCTCGTTGCTGGATATCTTGGAGTATACTGCCACTCAGTCAACGCTCCGGTTTGATGTGTGAATACACAGGCAGTGTTGATGATCCGTTACGTCATGTAAACATCCAGCTTACGGATGACGAGGTCACCGAAGCCGTAAAGAAGATTTTAAATGAACCGGAACGCGTCTGTGCACGAACTGGCCTTCTTCCCTTCTGCGCCATCAACAAACCACCAGCGGTAAAAATTTCTTCTCATTAAGTCTGATGTTATTTTGTGCGCGTATGACTGATTCTAATGTCTGTTGACGCAGGGTGACGACCCGTTCTGGAGCAAAAAACTCCCTCAAGGAAAGGCGGATAAACCGGAGCAATCGACCCGGCCTAAGACGAGAGTCGTCAAAAAGTCTGCTCACAAGAGGAAAACCACGGCCTCTTCCGATCCTGCCGATGATGAGGTGGGTAATCCGGGTTTTGAAGCTGATCTTGACTCCCTCGGTTTGTTGTTCGTACAGCTTATTGATGATGCAATTTGTCAGGATGATGCCGAAGCGAGCCATGCTGATGATGCAGAGGTAATTACCATTTCTTCTGATTCAAGCCTTCTGCCTTTCCCCAAAATCCGTCAGGCGAACCGTAAAGTTAAATTTTCCCATCCTCTTGCTTACTTGGATCCCAACTTTCTTATGAAGACCCGTCAACACGAGGTGCGCCGTACAACCCGACACAGCGGTCAGGTAGTTACCTCCGCCGGTTTACCGAACAGTCCGGTTCGGAGACGTCGTTCAGAGGTCTCTAACTTGCTTGTCAAATTTTGTCCTAAAGCGGGCTGTTTTCGTCAACCGCTTAATCCGTCTGACTCCGATTATCAGGTCACCTCGCACTCATCCTCTGGCGAGTCAACTGGTACTCAGCTGCCTCCGCTCAAAACCGTGCTTGGGTAAGCTTACTTTTCTCATCAAGTTGTCCATTGTTGTAATCTTCACCATATGCTGTCTCCAACTTTGCTGCTTCTTTCAGAGCTAAACCAAGGCCGAGCAAAAAAGCTCGCCAAGACAAAACAGGAGAAGAAAACGCTCCTCCTGAACCGGACACTGCCCCGAACGTTGAAACGACCACCCCTGAGGATGTAATTGATGACCCATTAGTCCGAGATGAAGTCATTGTTCCTGAAGAAGGCTCTGTTAACCCCTCCGGCCCAACGGATCAACCAGCCAGCCCGATTCGTGCTGAGAAAACCATTAGTTCCTCAAAGCCTGTCGAGAAACCGACCGTGCCAGTCCAGACCGACGACCACAACGATGATGAAGTCATGATTACCGGCATAGGTCGTACTGAACCGGGAAATCCCATTGCTTTGGCCAAGCACACTGCTAAAGAAGAAATTTCTGCTTTAAGTAAAGGTAAATGGGATGTTGATCTGGCCACGTACTCCACTCTTGGCGCTCAAGACATTCATTCTGGCTATTTAAACCGGCTATATACTAGCCGCGACTATGAAGCCAATCTTGTGAAGATGATGAAAGACAAATTCGAGGTAACTTCCATGCCCTCACTCCTGCTTCTTACCACCGTAGCCCCCAAGGGTCGGTTTAACTTTATCATAATTGAATCGACACTTGCAATCATCATACCGTAGCATCCGAAATATCATTAAAGCAAATAGCCATTAGCCCCCAAGTGCCAAGTTCAATATTTGTATTGAGCTTGGGACTTTGATAATGACCTGAGAACTTGAGATCAAATAAGCATTAGCCCCCAAGTACAAAGTATCTAACTTGTTATGTGCTTGGTACTTTCTTTGTTTAAACTGTATAACTTGTCGGACTGCAGGCTGAACTGAAGGTCAAAGAGAGCCAAATCGCTGATCTTCAAGAGAATGTGAAGTCCCAGCAAGCAGAATCTTCCAAAGCCAAGGAGGAACTAACCAGCGCTTTGGGCAGCATGGAACAATTGAAGGAAGGTTTTAACAAGGAGCGGGCGGACTGGGCTACAGAAAAGGCCGCTTTAACCAAGAAGATTGAAACCGCAGAAGCTGCCCTTAAAACGGTAACGGATGAATTGACCAGTGTGAAGCAACAGGTGCACGCAATGGCTGCAGCCATCTTTGGTAAGCCTCCTATAACATGTGCAATGCCCTTGATTCTTCTACAAAACAGCTCGGTTTACGACCTGCTGATCGTATTACAGGCACTCGCATCCATCACTTGGGATCAGACGTGCGTATGAAGCTGAAAGCGGTCTATACCTTAGTCGAGCAGCTGTATACGGGCGCTCAGCGGATTATCACCACTGCTTCACACAACAATCCGGCACCCACATTGATCCAGGACACACTGAAGGGGTTGTCGATGCTCCCTGCTCGGATTGAAGAGCTAAAAAGATCTGCTGCTCGAACCGGAGCCATTAACGCCTTAATCCGGGCCAAAGCATGGGTGCCTGATTTTGATCCCGTTGAAGCGGCTCAAGGCTATCCTAGCTTAAAGGAGGATGGCTCCGAATTCGATGAAGAAGAATTGAGAAAGATAAACCGGGCAGTGCGCCCTCTGGCCTGCCAATTGGTAGAAGAAGCAAACTTGTCTCATTATCAAGCCCAGTATGACGATCAGAACAAGCGGGTAGCTGTGCCAATCCCTAAAGCGGAAAACTTAATTCCTCCAATCCATAAGCACACTTATGCCCCTGATATTGAACCGTCGTCACTGATACATGAGGAAGCCGTTTTTCAAGCATTAATGGTGATCGATTGGACCAGTGTTGACTTCCAGCCGCTGGGTAGGGAGGAGGACGCTGAAGTGGAGCAGGATGATCCAGAACCATCAAACCGGAATGGCACGCAGGCGTGAACCGAGGGCAGTTTTAACTGGTTTCCTTTTGATACTTTGTCAAGAAACAATCACCTTATTCGGGCACCGTGTTGCCTTGTAATAGGATAGACCGTACCTTATGCTTCATGAGATGCCTTCGCGCATCAGCACTGATATCCTCCTTTGGAAAATCATTATTGCCAACTTATATCTCCTGTGATCACAAATTTTTAAACTACCAGGGCAGTTGTACCGTCATCCAGTTTGCGAATTATTATAGTTACGCAAGGAAACGTGCAAGTATGATAAAACTTTTGTGATACGAAATACCTGTCATATAATGGGCATAAAATAGGCGTTTCGTAGCCAATATTGAAGCGGGAGTTGATAACTCTTAAACCATCATGGGAGAATCGAACCCTTGTGTATATAACACCGGTTTACAATGTAAACCGTCTTTTAATAACAGCAGCCTTTCGTTGCTCGAAAGAGGATATTTAGCCGAAAAAACTCAAACCGAGCCAACAATCTCAGATTTTTGCCAAAGAGGGTCGTGTTCCTGCCAACTTGGCTATGTTGGACCGGTGCCGAATGTTGTCGGTTTAAGAGAAAAGCAATAAACTATCAACTCTTTGCAAAAAAGGGAAGAGATCAAAATACGGTGACAAAAACCTTTTGCAAAAGAAGAGCTCTATTGAGCTTGGTCAGACGGAATCACCATGGTCAGACGCAACCAAGCCCCCCTAAGGTGTAGCGATGGTGCCAGTCAGCCAGGACCCCAAAATGACGCGTGGCATTATGCCGGCCAAGTGGCATTGCTATGGTTCGGGTTCGACCAAGCCCCCAAATGACTCT
Source organism: Aegilops umbellulata (assembly GCA_032464435.1). Lineage (NCBI taxonomy): Eukaryota > Viridiplantae > Streptophyta > Magnoliopsida > Poales > Poaceae > Aegilops > Aegilops umbellulata. The sequence goes on along the minus strand of CP136054.1, from coordinate 140,537,628 downwards.
AAGGCCCATAGGCCGACCAAGAGGCGTGACCAGTTCAGACGTGACCGTGTCCCCAAATGATTCTAGTGGCTTTCGCCGGCCAAGAGGTATTGCATCGGTTCGGACACGACCGAGCCCCCAAGTGACTCTGGTGGCTTTCGCCGGCCAAGAGGTATTGCATCGGTTCAAACATGACCGAGCCCCCAAATGACTCTGGTGGCTTTCGCCGGCCAAGAGGTATTGCATCGGTTCAAACATGACCGAGCCCCCAAATGACTCATAAGGATAGCCATGTTCTCTTTGGTTCGAACACGACCTATGTTTGAACAGGAAGCCTCAAGTGATCTCGTTAAGACTTGCAAGGGGTAAACCGGCTGTTGCTTAAAGACAACCCCGTGTAACCACACATGATATAAAGGAACAGATACCCCGCTTTAGCTGAGGATCCGGTTTATTATAATATATACATATTCATGATATATACATAAGCAGAGCCCATGGCTCAGGTATAGTAAGGCCGAAGATGAGCTATATTCCACGGTCTGTCGGTCTCTTGTCCGGATTTGCGTGAATCTTTGTGCTCTCGAACGTCTACCAGGTAGTATGAACCATTGTGTAGATTCTTGCTGACCACGAAAGGCCCTTCCCAAGGCGGAGACAATTTATGCATCTCGGTTTGATCTTGAATAAGTCGAAGCACCAAATCTCCCTCTTGAAAGGTTCTGGTCCTGATCCGACGACTGTGATAGCGACGAAGATCCTGTTGGTAGATCGCTGAACGGGCAACTGCTATGTCTCGTTCTTCATCTAGCCGGTCCAAAGCGTCCTGTCTGGAACTTTCGTTGTCTGCTTCAACGTAAGCCGCCACACGAGGTGAATCGTGTCGTATGTCACTAGGAAGAACTGCCTCTGCCCCATAAACCATGAAGAACGACGTATATCCAGTTGACCTGTTAGGTGTGGTGTTGATGCTCCATAACACAGAGGGTAACTCTTCGACCCAACAACCCGGCGTCCGCTGCAAAGGAACCATAAGCCTGGGCTTAATTCCTCTCAAGGTCTCCTGATTAGCTCTTTCTGCTTGACCATTGGACTGTGGGTGTGCCACTGAAGACACATCAAGGCGGATGTGCTCTCGTTCGCAAAACTCCTTCATGGCACCTTTAGATAAATTGGTACCATTGTCTGTGATGATGCTGTGTGGAAAACCAAACCGTAAAATCACGTTTTTGATGAACCAAACCACGGTGGCCGCATCACACTTGCTAACGGGCTCTGCTTCTATCCACTTTGTAAATTTGTCCACCGCCACCAGAAGGTGGGTCTTCTTGTCCTTGGACCGTTTGAAAGGCCCAACCATGTCCAGCCCCCAGGTTGCAAACGGCCAAGTAATTGGAATCATCCTCAATTCTTGAGCCGGGACGTGAGCGCGTCTTGAGAATTTTTGACAACCATCACACCGCCTGACCAGATCCTCCGCATCCGCATGAGCAGTCAGCCAATAGAAACCATGACGAAAAGCTTTTGCCACTAAAGACTTTGAACCAGCGTGGTGACCACAATCTCCTTCGTGGATCTCACGCAAAATTTCACGGCCTTCCTCAGGAGATACACACCGTTGAAAGGCTCCTGTCACACTGCGATGATGTAGTTCGCCGTTTTCCACTACCATGGACTTGGACCGCCGTACTATCTGCCTGGATAGAACCTCATCCTCTGGCAACTCCCCTCGGTTCATGTACGCCAGGTAAGGGAGCGTCCAATCCGGGATGACATGTAATGCCGCGACCAATTGAGCCTCTGGGTCAGGAACCGCCAAATCTGCTTCGCCAGGCAGTTGAACCGACGGGTTGTAAAGCACATCAAGGAACACATTAGGTGGTACCGGTTTACGCTGTGACCCCAGTCGACTTAAAGCATCCGCCGCCTCGTTCTTTCGTCGGTCCACATGGTCCACCTGATAACCTTTGAAATGACCTGCGACCACATCCACCTCACGACGATAAGCAGCCATGAGTGGATCTTTTGAATCCCATGTACCAGACACCTGCTGGGCCACCAAATCAGAATTGCCAAAGCACTTAACCCGGCTTAAATTCGTCTCCTTAGCTATCCGGAGACCATGGAGCAAGGCCTCATATTCTGCTGCATTGTTAGTACAAGGGAACATTAAACGGAGAACATAACAAAACTTATCACCTCGTGGGGAAGTTAATATGACTCCAGCCCCCGATCCTTCTAATTGACGTGATCCGTCAAAATGAATGGTCCAGTAAGTGTGATCCGGCTTCTCTTCAGGGACTTGCAACTCCGTCCAATCATTGATAAAATCCACCAATGCCTGGAACTTTATCGCAGTGCGAGGCGCATACTTTAAACCGTGCGGTCCAAGCTCTATAGCCCACTTGGCAATCCGACCAGTCGCTTCCCGGTTCTGGATGATATCACCCAAAGGAGCAGAGCTGACCACCATGATAGGGTGGCCTTGGAAATACTGCTTCAGCTTCCGGCTTGCCATAAAAACTCCATATACTAGCTTTTGCCAATGCGGATATCGTTGTTTGGATTCAATCAGCACCTCGCTGATGTAATAAACCGGATGCTGAACCGGGTATTCTTTGCCTGCCTCCTTCCGCTCTACCACAATAGCCACACTGACCGCGCGAGCGTTAGCAGCTACATACAACAGCAATGGTTCCTTATCAGTGGGAGCAGCGAGTACGGGCGGATTGACCAGCTGTCGCTTTAAATCCTCGAACGCCTGATCAGCAGCAGAATTCTAGACAAACTGATCTGTCTTCTTCAACATTTGATACAGAGGAATTGCTTTCTCTCCGAGGCGGCTGATAAACCGGCTTAACGCAGCAATTCTGCCTGCCAGACGTTGGACGTCATTGATGCATTTCGGTTTAGCTAGAGAGGTGATAGCCGTAATTTTGTCCGGATTAGCCTCAATTCCCCTGTTGGACACCAAGAAACCCAACAACTTACCAGCTGGTACACCAAAGACACACTTGGCTGGATTGAGCATCATCTTGTATATCCTTAAGTTATCAAAGGTCTCCTTCAAATCATCGACCAACGTTTCCTTCTTCCTTGACTTGACCACAATGTCGTCCACATAAGCGTGCACATTACGGCCAATCTGCTTGTGGAGACAATTTTGCACACACCGTTGATAAGTTGCCTGGGCACTTTTGAGCCCAAAAGGCATAGATACATAGCAGAAGGCTCCAAAGGGAGTAATGAACGCCGTCTTCTCCTGGTCCTTAACCGCCATCTTAATCTGATGATAACCAGAGTATGCATCCAGAAAGCATAAACGCTCGCAACCCGCCGTAGCATCAATGATTTGATCAATACGGGGGAGGCCAAAAGGATCTGCAGGGCAGGCCTTATTAAGATCTGTATAGTCCACACACATACGCCAAGTGCCGTTTTTCTTAAGGACCAGCACCGGATTAGCAAGCCATTCAGGGTGAAAAACTTCAACGATGAAGCCGGCCGCTAAGAGCCTGGCCACCTCTTCTCCAATAGCCTTTCTTCTCTCCTCATTGAACCGACGGAGGAACTGTTTCACCGGTTTGTATTTAGGATCCAAATTAAGGGTGTGCTCAGCGAGTCACCTCGGTACACCTGGCATGTCAGAGGGCTTCCATGCAAAGATGTCCCGATTCTCACGGAGGAACTCGATGAGCGCGCTTTCCTATTTTGGATCCAAATTGGTACTGATGCTGAATTGCTTGGACGAATCACCAGCTATGAAATCAACAAGCTTGGTCACCGCGGCTGACGTGAATTTTAAAACCGGATCATGCTCTGTGGTAGGCTTCTTTAAAGGAGTCATATCCGTTGGATCAACATTATCCTTGTAGTATTTGAGTTCCTCCATAGCACAAACCGATTCCGCATAGGCGGCATCTCCCTCTTCACACTCCAAAGCGATCCTGCGGCTCCCGTGAACCGTGATGGTTCCCTTGTGGCCTGGCATCTTGAGCTGCAGATATACATAACAGGGTTGTGCCATGAATTTGGCATAAGCCGGCCGACCAAACAAGGCATGGTACGGGCTTTGGATCTTCACCACCTCAAAAGTCAGTGTTTCTGACCGGGAATCATGATCATCACCAAAAGCCACTTCCAATGCTATCTTGCCCACGGGATACGCAGACTTGCCTGGCACCACGCCATGAAAAACCGTGTGTGAAGGCCGTAGATCTTTATCCTTGAGCCCCATACGTCGAAAGGTCTCATAGTACAGGATGTTAATACTGCTGCCCCCATCCATGAGCACCTTGGTGAACTTATAACCTCCTACCTGAGGCGCCACCACTAAAGCCAGTTGACCCGGATTATCCACCCGAGGAGGGTGATCCTCTCTACTCCAGGTGATCGGCTGCTCTGACCATCGTAGATATCGGGGCACGGCCGGTTCAATAGAGTTAACTGCCCTCTTCCGGACCTTCTGGTCTCGCTTGTCCAAGCTAGTGGTGAATACATGGTACTGGCCACTATTTAACTGCTTCGGATTGCTCTGGTATCCCGACTGCCGCTGATTATATCCCCCTTGATCATTCTGGTTATGTTGGTTACCATGTCCGCCCGGATTACCAGCCCCGCTCGGATTACCATTAAACCCTGAACCGGAGTTTCCTCCACCGTGGTTTGGCCCGGATCCTGAACCGCCACCGGGATTGTGATCATACCGGAAAGCACTGGAATTCTTGAACTCTCGCATGATGTAACAATCCTTCCATAGGTGGTTTGCTGGTTCCTCCGTCGTTCCATGCTTTGGGCAGGGCTGATTCAACAAACTATTTAAGCGCTCTGGATTGGGGCTGGGTCCGCCACCGCGGCCCTTGCCCCTACGCGGCCGGCCCCTATTCTGCACATTGGTGTTAGCCACAAAATCCATGGAACCATCCGCTTTACGCTTGCCTCCAACGCCGTTCCCTGGGTGATGCTGCTGACCTCTGAAGTTGCCGTTCTTTTTTCCCTTCCCTGCCTTTTCATCATCAGACTCGGGATCCTTGGTACTATCAGAATCAGCATACTTTACCAAAGCAGCCATGAGAGTCCCTATGTCAGTGCAATGGCGCTTCATTCGTCCTAATTTCAATCTCAAGGGCCCAAACCGGCAATTGCTTTCCAAAGTCACAACTGCAGTGTCAGCATTGATGCGGTCTGATGAATGCAAGATTTGCGAAACGCGGCGCACCCAATGAGTGGTTGATTCCCCTTCCGCCTGGACGCAAGCGGCTAAGTCCACTATCGACATGGGCTGCCTGCACGTATCTTTGAAATTACTGATAAACCGAGCTCGCAATTGAGCCCATGAACCGATGGTATTGGGCGGCAGGCTTTTTAACCAAGTGCGGGCCGTTCCTTCAAGCATCATAGAGAAATATTTTGCACATGCAGCTTCATCTACGTCAAGCATCTCCATGGCCATCTCGTAACTCTCCACCCACGCCTCCGGGGGTTGATCCGCTGTATAATTCGGTACCTTGCGCGGCCCCTTGAAGTCCTTAGGCAGGCGCACATTGCGCAAAGCAGGTATAAGGCAAGGCACCCCCAAAGCGCTAGAAGCAAGCCCTGGTTCGACCGAAGTGGTGGGACGAACCGGCGTAGTCTGATGTGCTGCCAATGCGGCTTCTCTGCGTGCACGGGCCCGGTCTACCAACTCCTGGGCATCAGGAGCCGGATTGTCACCGCGGGGCCCTCCATGCCGTGCATTGCTGGACTCAGCTTGTTCTTCCAGGTGCCTGTTATAACTCCGGATTGGACGTGGAGTAGAATGAATCCGCTCGCGGCTGTATGAATACGCCTCCCGTTGGACCAGCGCCGTTCTGAGGAGCTCCTTGACCCGGCGCGTCTCTATGGCCTGTAACGAATCTCCCTCGACCGGAATAGCCTCTAGACGTGCTGCCGCAGCAACAAGATTATCCAGCGGGTTGGAATAATGATCTGGGGGTGCGGTCACAATCCGCGGCTCCGGGTTATAACGGGGTAGATCTACTATGCGGGCCTAAACCGGCGCGCTTGTCCCAGGCGCCTCTGCTCGGTTTACCACTGGTTGATTACTGGTCCCTGCTCCAGGAGTTTTGAAAAGATCCCTTCCTTCAAACACCGGTGGCAGGCGGGACCGATATTTCCTCCTCATGACCTCCTGCGAAGCGTTCTGATCCAGCATGAACTTATAGGCTTGCGCGTCCAAAGCGGCCCGTTCTGCAGTCATCCTGACCTCCTCGGCCGCCAGATCCGCCTTGGCCTGGCTAATCTGTTCTCTCACCTTTGCAATCTCTGCGTTATGAGCATCCCGATCCGCCGGATTAGCCTCTGTCAAGAGAGCCGCCAGTGCGTCGAACAGATCGGATAATACTTGAACCGGTGGGCGCACAGAACCTCCTGCTCCGGCAGCCGTTGAACCAGAAACCGTTGCTGCGGCCGTCGATGAATGAGGCGCTGCTTGGGTGCCAACCATGAATATGCCGACCCGACTAGGCAGATCGGAGGGCTCCGGAATACTGTTGTCATCGGAACAGCCCCCAATCCGACCATCATGCACTTGATATAGGGACTCAGTTTCCCCGGTTGACGATTCATCACCGGAATAAACAACGGTTTCGCCACCAGATTCTGATCCGTCCTCATAGTTTCGCCCGTGGATGACTCCCACTAAGGCACGCTTTATGGCTGGCTTGACCCGGGCAGGTCGCGCACGCTGAGCTGTCTCGATGAGGTCGGTGCAGGTGTCCAGCTGGGGGCCCGATTCACCAATCTTGCCGATGAAAACGTGTATACCACCAAAGGGGACCCGGTACCCGTACTCAATCGAGCCGGCCTCGGGGCCCCAGCCTGCGTCGTCGATGTAGATCTTGCCGCGACGACTCTTGGTCATCCGGCCCACGGCATATCCCTTGAGTCCTTCAAAGCGGCCCTCCAAGAACTTGAAACCATCGTGCGATAGCCCCACGGTGGGCGCCAACTGTCGTGGGTTTGTCACGGCAGATGTCCTAGCCAAAGGACTTAGTCGTGGAGCCATCGCAACGGGTTAACTCGAAGGGGTTAAAGCGGACACAGGGACACAGAGGGTTTATACTAGTTCGGCCCCTTCGATGAAGGTAAAAGCCTACGTCTAGTTTGTGGTGGAATTGATGAAGTCTCGATGGCTAGGGAGCAGATAAGCTTTGCCTAGGCCTCGAGTTGTGGTTGTCTGTCCCTGAACCGATATCGGATCGTCCCCTTATATACACGGGTGACGCCCGTCGGTTCATAGAGTCCCAATCTCCGGCTTATACTCGTACCCGGGTTGGTCTCTTCCTTATCCCTAACTTACAATACAAGTTGTACCCAGGCCGGTTTACGGCTACAGATGTTAAACCGACTACGGCCTCGGGCCTTTACATAGCCTCCTGGGCTTTACCATTCTTGAACTACAGATGAAGTTAACCCGGCCCGTATAGGCCGGTTTACGCTCAGTAGTAATATCCCCAACACCTAGTAAATCAAATGGCCGCTAAGCCTCTCTTTAGAAGATAAAAATGATAAAGATCTTAAAGTGATTGGTGTTTCTTCTATTGATTCCCTGTTTAGTAAAATTAAGATTGATGAAAAAGGGACTGAAGAAGAGTCAACTTTAGTTAGAGGGTGTCCCGATAATTCGGAGGGTGAAAATCTTGTTGAGAAAATTGATAAAAGTGGGTTTGAAGAGGTCAAAACTTTAACTAGTGATGTGCCCACTCTTTTGGATTACAAAGACTATAATTATGATAGTTGCTCTTTGATTGCTTTTAATTCTTTGTTGTAATCCATGATTAATTCACCCCATGCTTATGAACAAAATAAAGCATTTACTAAACATATTGTTGATGCTATGATGAAAGCTTTAGAAGAAAAGTTGGAATTAGAAGTTTCAATTCCTAGAAAATTACATGATGAATGGGAGCCTACTATCAAAGTCAAGATTAAAAATTATGAGTGTTTTTCTTTATGTGACTTGGGTGCTAGTGTTTCTACAATTCTGAAATCTTTATGTGATGTGCTTGGTCTTACCGATATTGAAGAATGTTCTTTAAATTTGCACTTGGCGGATTCTACTATTAAAAATCCTATGGGAAGAATTAATGATGTTCTTATTTTTGCAAATAGGAATTATGCGCCCATAGATTTCAGTGTTCTTGATATTGATTGCAATCCATCTTGTCCAATTATTCTTGGTAGACCGTTTTTACCTACTATTGGTGTCTTGATTGATATGAAAGAAGGCAATATTAAATTTCAATTTCCACTAAGGAAGGGTATGGAACACTTACCTAGAACAAGAATTAGGCCACCATATGAATCAATCATGAGGGCATCTTATGGATCTCGAAACAAAGATGACAACACTTAGATCCTTTGCGTTATGGTTAGCTAGGGGCGTAAAACGATAGCGCTTGTTGGGAGGAAACCCAACTTGTATCTTTTTGCTTTTTGGCTTTCTTGCTGTTTTCAATAAAATACACAATTATGCCTCTGTTTAGATGTGTTTTTTGGTTTAAGTTAGTGTTTGTGCCAAGCAAGCCTTTGGGATCATGTTGGGTGATAGTTGCTTTGATCTTGCTGAAAAACAGAAACTTTTGCGTCCAGAGAATCAATTTTTAAAAATCACAAAAGCAACGAAAAATTCTGAATCTTTTACAGTAGATGGACATACAAATTTCTCACATTGTCCTAATTGTTCAGAATTTTTGGAGTTACAGAAGTATTCGAAATAGCCAGATTGCTACAGACTCTTCTGTTTTTGACATATTCTGTTTTCTTTGCGTTGTGTGCTTGTTTTGATGATTCTATAGTTTTTTTGAAGAGTTTTTACCATAGAAAAGTTGGAATACAGTAGATATAATGCAAGAATAAAATATGAATGGGTTTACAACAGTAATTATAGTAGTGATTTGCTTTCTTATACTAACGGATCTCACGAAGGTTTTGTTGAGCTTTGTGTGATTGAACTTTTCAAGTTTCGGGTGATGTTACGATGGATGAAGGAATAAGGAGTAAGAAGATCCTAAGCTTTGGGATGCGCATGACATCCCAAGATATTATCCGAAGAGAAGCAAGCAACTAAGCTTGGGGATGCCCGAGTGGCATCCCCTCTTTCTCATAACGACCATCGGTATTTTACTTGGAAACTATATTTTTATTCGTCACACATTATGAGTTTTGCTTGGAGCATCTTGTATGATATGAGTCTTTGTTTGTTTTCCTTTTTATTTTAAGTCATGAATCCTTGCTGGAAACACCTATTTGAGAGAGCCAAAATTATGATATGACTTGTTAGAATTGCTCTCTATGCTTCACTTAAATCTTTATGAGCTATGGAATTTCTCTAGTGCTTCACTTATATCTTTTTTGAGCACGGTGTGCTTTGTTATTTTTGAAGAAATGCTCTCATGCTTCACTTAGATTTATTTGAGGGTTGGTAAATTTTTTAAGAAATTCTCTCTTACTTAACTTAAATTATTTTGAGAGAAAGAAATATGATGCTCATGATCTTTACTTATATTTGTTTGAGCTTATTAAAAGCAACATATGAAACTAGTTCCAAAGTGACAGATATCCAAGAAGGATATAATAAACACTTTCATGAAGATCATTGGACAAAATAAACTTGATTCTTTGTAATAGTTTTGAGATATGATGATATGATATGTGAGTCATGTTGATGAGTAATTATGCTTTTAGTAAGAATATTGTTGTTAAGGTTTGTGATTCCCTATGCAAGCACGAAAGTCAATAGTTATGCAATGAAATTACATCCTACTTGTGGTGCATTATTCGGTGTTAGTTATGCTTAATGCTCACTTGTGAGATTTTTTGTTTCTTGGTTGGATGCTTCTCAATCTTTTGCTAGCCTTCATTTGCACTAAGTATGATCACTACTTGTGCATCCAAAATCCTTTAAACCAGTTTTTTCCACATGAGTCCACCATACCTACCTATATGCGGTATTCTTTTGCCGTTCTAAGCAAATTTGTATGTGCCATCTCTAATTTTCAAAATGAACTTCTCTTTTGTGTGCTCGTACCGCTCATGAAACGGTAGGGGGTGGCTAATATATTTCCATGCTAGATATGTCATTCTCAAGATGAGTGTTTATTCACTTGTCATTGCACGAGAGTAAGGCAAAGGTATTAGGGATGCCCAGTCCCGAAATGAAAAATGAATTTACTTTATGTTGTAAAATAATAAATTCCTTGGAAAGTGTTGGTATGGAAGGCACCCGTGGATACGCCTAGCCATGGAAAGTGAAAGTATGGTTGAAAAAGGAATAAATTTTATTTTCTGTTTGGGAACCGCCTATGATATATCTAGCATGGAAAGTATTGGGAACTACTCGATCCTTTTCGTTGACAGGAAAAGCATGCCTCCGAAAATGTTTTCATCTCTATCTTTTTAGCTTTGAACTCTAGCACCTCTACAAATCCCTACTTCCCTCTGCGAAGGGCCTTTCTTTTACTTTATGGAATATTTATTTTTTACTTGAGTCTCCATCTTGTCCTATAAGGCACCAACTAAGGGGCACTATGATCGTACTTGAGCATTGGGTGTCGCTAATATGCGAGTGTGTTTCATGCAAGGTTGTCAGAATCGCGATCTTGAATCGGATCGGAGCTTCAATGGTAGGATCGCAAATCGTAGAATCTTCACTACCAGAATCGTAAAAGCGTAGATTCTAAGAACTAAAATCGTAGAATCATAGGGGTTAGTTTGGATCGTAAAGTCGTAGAATCGTATAACAGAATCGTGATTCTAACAACCTTGAATGGATCAGTGATTGAGCATAATGGGCTAGGGATAACTTATTTATGCATTGATATTTTGAAAGACATGGTTGCTTGTTGATATGCTTGAGTATTGAAGTCCTCATGTCAAAACTAGACTATTGCTTTGAACCATATAAGAGTCCAAATGTCCATGCTACAAAGAAAATAATATGTGATGAACATGTTAGGCAGTATTCCACATCAAAAATTCTGTTTTTATCATTTACCTACTCGAGGACGAGCAGGAATTAAGCTTGGGGATGCTGATATGTCTCCAACATATCTATAATTATTGATTGTTCCATGTTGTTATATTATCATTCTTGGATGTTTTACAATAATTTTATACCATTTTTTGGTACTAACCTATTGACATAGTGCCCAGTGCCAGTTGTTGTTTTTTGTGGAATTTTTATGGACAAGAAGACACCTAATGGGCCGGAGAAGCACCTGGGGGTGCCCCGAGGGGGGCACAACCCACCAGGGTGCGCCTGGGCTCCCAGGCGCGCCTAGGTTGGTTGTGCCCACCTCGGTGGCCTCCCGCACCACCTCTTTTCTCTATAAATACCCCAATATTCCAGAAACCCTAGGGGAGTTGATGAAAATCAATTCCAGTCGCCGCAGGTTACAGAACCACCAGATCCAATCTAGACACCATCACGGAGGGGTTCATCATCCTCATTGGTTCCTCTCCGGTGATGCATGAGTAGTTCATTGCAGACCTATGGGTCCGTAGTTAGTAGCTAGATGGCTTCCTCTCTCTCTCTCTTGATTCTCAATACAATGGTCTCTTAGAGATCCATATGATGTAATTCTTTTTGCGATGTGTTTGTTGGGATCCGATGAACTTTGAGTTTATGATCAGATCTATTTTTTTATCCATGAAAGTTATTTGATTCTTATTTGATCTCTTATATGCATGATTGCTTATAGCCTTGTATTTCTTCTCCGATATTTGGGTTTTGTTTGGACAACTTGATCTATTTATCTTGCAATGGGAAGAGGTGCTTTGTGATGGGTTCGATCTTACGGTGCTTGATCCCAGTGACAGAAGGGGAACCGACACGTATGTATCGTTGCTATTATGGATAACACGATGGGGTCTATTTCTACATAAATAGATCTTGTCTACATCATGTCATCGTTCTTATTGCATTACTCCGTTTCCATCAACTTAATACACTAGATGCATGCTGGATAGCGGTCGATGTGTGGAGTAATAGTAGTAGATGCAGGCAGGAGTCAGTGTACTAATCTTTGACGTGATGCCTATATAATGATCATTGCCTAGATATCGTCATGATTATTTGAAGTTTTATCAATTGCCCAAGAGTAATTTGTCTACCCACCATTTGCTATTTTTCTTGAGAGAAGCCACTATTGAAATCTACGGTCCCCGGGTCTCTTCTTTATTATATTTTCCTTCGCGATCTATTTTCATTTGCTTTATTTTCAGATCTATATTTCCCAAAACCCAAAAATACCTTGCTGCAATTTTGGTTTATTTATTTTATCTCGCGTTCCACGAGATCTTTTTATCCAATCTACTACAATTATATCTATCTTTTTACTCGTGGGGGATTGACGACCCCTCTCTTATGTCGGGTTGCAAGTATTTGCTCTTTGTGTGCAGGAGCTGTTTACGTGGTGTTGAGTGGTTCTCCTACTGGTTCGATTACCTTGGTCTCATCTCTGAGGGAAATACCTACTGTTGTTGTGCTGCATCATCCCTTCCTCTTTGGGGAAATACCGACGTACACTACAAAAAAATACACTTCCGTAATGATACATGTTTGTCACAGTAGGTCGCGTTTTTTGTCATGCATGTACATCCATGACAAATTTATGACAGAATCAAGATAGTCATACCTGTGCTGTCGTAGAAGTGTTCCATGACATTACCAAAATTATCATCACGGAAGTGTCCACTTCCATGACGATAAATTGCGCGTCACATAAGTGCTTTCGTCAAGGGTGACCGACACGTGGCATCCACCGTAACGGAACATCGTTAAGCTATCGGGTCGGGTTTTGGATCCGATAACCCGTTAACAGCCCCACCAATGGGGATTTTCCATGTGTAAAATCATCATTGCCTGGAGGAGACACGTGTCAGGTCCGCGTTGGCACAGGTGTCACACATCCAATGGGCGAGACACGCCTATGATATGTTGACACGTGGACCGGCCCATTAATTTTAAATGGGCCGGCCCAACTGGAGGCCCACAAGATTTTGCGGACCATAATGGGCTGGCCCAGCTAAAGGCCCATGAGATTTTGCGGACCATAATGGGCTGGCCCAGCTAAAGGCCCACAATATTTTGTGGGCCATAATGGGCCGGCCCAGGTAAAGGCCCACAAGATTTTTGTGTGCCATAATGGGCCGGCCCAAGTAAAGGTCCACAAGATTATTGTGGATCATAATGGGCCGGCCCAGCTAAAGGCCCACGAGATTTCGCCGACATTAATGGGCCGGCCCAGCTGTAGGCCCACAAGATTTTGTGGACCCATGTAGGTCGGCCCATTAACTAGCTGCCATGTTTTGGGCCAAATGCCGGCCCATATTTGATCCATTCCATTAATGGCCTGCCACGCTCCGGGCCTAATAGTGGCTCATATGAGATCTGGTCCGTTAAAATCCTACCACGTTCTGGGCCAAATTACGGCCCAGATCAGGTCCGGCCATTTAAGAGGCTTTGGGCTCAATTATGGCCCATATCAGATTCGGCCCGTCAACTGGACACTATGCTTTTGGGCCCACTTGCTAAAGGCCCACTTAGTAATTCGGCCTGATATTACTTTTGTCCTGTTAAGGGCCTGTTTAACATTTTGGTCCTATATTAATTTCGGCCTGTTAAAAGCCCGTCATATAGTTGGGCCTAACTACGACCCGGTTTGCATCCGGCCTGCTCGCAGCCGATATCTGATTGGGCCAAACAAGGACCGAGACAATTTTGGCCTGTTAAAAGCCCGTGATTTGATTCACACAATCATGGGTCGGGGTTCATTTCGGGCTGCTGCCGGCCCGTTGTAACGACCAAACCTCGAAGGATTTGAGTCTCTGTGCTTACCGTGCTAGTCTCTGGATCGAACTCGCTAGCACACACATTATAGATGAATACCAGAATAGCAAGTGCATCATTTATTACAACGTATGATCCAGAATATATAAAATAAAACAATCTGCATAGCACTTGGCTAGCTTTATTCAATCAAACAGCGGAAAGTAGCAGAAAATAACGATGAGTCCCATCACATCCCACTGGAGATGCTGAGTGCAGACTCGCGACCCTAACGGTACCTTACTCTTCGTCTGAATATCCTGCAACATGATACTTTGCAGCCATATAGGTCAATACTTTGAATGTATTGGCAAGTTACACAGGAATAATAATATAGCAGACCTACATGTATATGCATAGTATATCAAAAGGAAGGCTTGAGGGTTTATTTTGCCGAAAGCTGATTTTGTCCTAATAACAACCTAATAGTTAAATTTTTATTTAGTTCTTTTATTACTACAATTAAATACACAAGGTTGAGTTGGCAAAATCAACTCCAACCTACCCTTTATTAAGTTGCCCACAAATATTATTAAGTGTCACATCTGTCAAGATCATCCAACAACTGTAATGGCATAGTGGCTCAAAGTTACCCATAACCGGGGGCACGACTAATCATGATTAGTTTTAATACTCTGCAGAGTTTTGTACGCTTTACCCACTGGACCCAATCCGAAGATTGAGACAAAGTCTTTCAGAAGAGGTTCCCTTAACCACCTGACGGCCACATCCCACCTACATATGCTACATCTGTCGACACTGTCTTGGCCAGGGTTCCAACAACTGATCAACTAAGCCAGAGCCCATATAGCCAGTGGCCGCACATGGAAGCTACTAGTCACTAAGTCTGTCTGATCTTTTTGAACCTGGGCGGCATTCCACTTAGGGTGCACTCTCATGAGCGCATGGCCTTAGAAAAGGTGCAAGACCCCATGATGCCTTCCCTCAACACCAAGCAATACCACTTCCGCCCAGAGTTGAGTTAAATCCTGAGTTACTACTCAATTGTTATATATATTTAATCCTCACATAAACTCAATGAATACACGAACCACCCCCGTCTACAAAGCATAGCAAACTACAACTACCACGATTTGCAAAAACGGGAAGATAGCTCAACAGCATAGCAAATAATATAGTGTTCCTATACATGCATATTTTCATAGTGTGATATAACTACATGCATAGAAAACAATAGGTAAAGGATAATCAACATGTAACTTGCCTTGGTTCTGGTTCAGAAAGTCACACTCCTGACAATAGCTCGCGTCGCACTCCCGACAATCTACACGTTTCACACAATTCAACAAATCAATCATCGGAACACGAAAAGAACCAAAACAAAACCAACAGCAAGAAAAACATTTTTAAAACTCAACAATAGAAGCATAACAGCACCTAAATTGCACTAGGTCACAATGCAAAAAGAATCACTTGATTCCGATAAATGGTTTGAGAGTTATGGCCTCCGGAAGATTTAATCCAAATTCAAACGAATTCAAATTTGAAAAGTGCAAACGTGTGCAAAACTGGTACTGTGATATTCTGCTGGTCATTGTGAGTGCACAGGAAAAAGAATCACCTATTTTGGACATACGAATTAGGAGTTATAGCCAATGGAAGTTTTAGTTGCCAAACTGAAAAGGACAAAAACCAACAGAAAACTCCTGGCTGCTCATGCGTTTACTGTAGCGGTGGCCACGTGTCGTCTCGTGATTGTCCTAGGCCGTGCTGTGCGTGTGTGCTCACCAGAGAATAGGGGAACAACGGCGGCGATTCGGGCATCGGCGATGTCGCTTCTCCGGCAGGTCTCCGGCGAAGACGAAGCGACGGATGGGTGCGGCGATGAGTGGCGGAGGCGTAGGTGAGGTCGGGCGGCAATGGGGCGTCCTCTGCGGGCAGCAACGGCGACGGGAACGGTGGGGTGCTCCGGCGGCGGCGGACGTCGGTGGCGGCAGCATTCTGGTGCTCTGCAGGGTACTTCGAGGTGTCAAAAGAGTTCTTCGTCGAGTGGGGGTTCGAGGGGTGCAGGCAGCGCGGCTCTGCGGTCTCTTACGACGACGGAATCGACCGAAGAAACAGCGGTGGCAGCGGAGCTTCTCGGTGAGATCCAATCGCCCCAACCAGGGCGTGCTGCAACGGTGAAGATCGAGACAAGGGTGCGGGGTTTCCCTAGGGTCCTTTGCTCGCGTTCGGTGTCCTGGAAGCGCACAAGATCAACAGGGCGCACGAGCTCGATCCGGTTAGGCGTCGGGTGCGCGTGCGGCTGTGCGCGTGTTTGTCCGACTCGGGGAAGAAGAGTGGGGCGTGTGTCGGGTTTCGGGCGCGGGTCGGGCGCAGCGGTGTTGGGTGCCGCTTCACGGGAAGCTGGGCCGCGGCTGTCTGCGGCGGCTGCTGCGCTGGCTGGCTGGGCTGCGGCGATGGGCCACGGGCAGTGCGGGGTTAGGTGGGCCGCGCTGCGGCTGGCTGCGCTGCTGCTGGCTGCGCTGCTGCCTTCTTTTTTTAAACACATCAGCAGAAAACAAAAATAAATAAAATAAAATACACAATATAAAATCTAAATAAAAATACCTAGACACACAGTCAAAATAGCCCTACAGCTTTAAACTACAGAACCACTAGTTCCAACAATAATGCAATTTTGTGAAATAATTTTGATGCAATAGGCCACTCAAACAACAATAAAACAATCAAATAAAATACTTTGAAGATCACAAAAATTACCAGAACATATCAGATGAACTGGAAATAATATTCTGCACATTATGAACATTTTTAAAATAGGGGAGAAGTCATGTTATCTCCACTCCAATAAATTGCCTTTTGTTGCATAATGATTCGAATATTCTGAAAAAGCAAAAAAATGCAATAAAAATATGATATGCATATGAATGATCTATTAACATCCTAATTTAGGAAAATTGGGATGTTACAAACCTACCCCCCTTAAGATGAATCTCGCCCTCGAGATTCGGGCTGGCTAGCAAATAGGTGTGGGTGATCCTGCCTGAGATCTTCCTCTCGTTCCCAGGTAGCTTCTTCCTCTGTGTGATGATCCCACTGAACCTTGCATAACTTGATTGTCTTGGTGCGAGTAACTCTCTCTGCTGTCTCCAGAATCTTAACAGGTTTCTCCTCATATGTCAAATCACTCTCCAACTGAATTGCCTCAAGTGGCACTATGTCCCTCAATGGAACATCCATCATCTCTGCATGGCACTTCTTCAACTAAGATACATGAAAAACATTATGAACTCCTGACAAGGATTCTGGCAACTCCAGCTGATAAGCTACCTCTCCTCTACTCTCCAAGATCTTGTAAGCCCCCACAAAACATGGTGCTAGCTTACCCTTAATTCCAAACCTCTTAATCCCATGAAGTGGTGAAACTCTAAGGTATGCACGGTCTCCTACCTCATATGTCACCTCCTTACGTTTAGTATCTGCATAACTCTTCTGTCTAGACTGTGCTATCTTCAACCTGTCACGAATCAACTTAACCTTCTCCTCAGCATCTCTGATCAAGTCTGGTCCAAAGAACTAATGCTCTCCAACCTCATCCCACATCAATGGTGTCCTGCACTTTCTACCATACAATACCTCAAATGGTGCCATCTTCAGACTAGCCTGATAACTGTTATTATATGAGAACTCTGCATAAGGTAAATTATCATCCCAAGTTGGACCCATAGTCCAAAGCACAAGCTCTCAACATATCCTCCAAAATCTGATTTACCCTCTCTGTCTGCCCATCTGTCTGTGGATGGAAAGCTGTACTGAACTCCAGCCTGGTGCCCAAGGATTCATGCAACTGATGCCAAAATTTAGATGTGAACTGAGTCCCTCTATCAGACACTACCTTCCTTGGAACTCCATGCAGACAAACAATCTTAGACATATAAATCTTTGCTAGCTGAGCACTGGTATAAGTAGTCTTTACCGGGATGAAGTGAGCAACCTTAGTCAAACGATCAACAACTACCCAAATAGAATCATAACCTGACCGAGTCCTGGGTAGACCTGTAATGAAATCCATACCAATCTCATCCCACTTCCAATCAGGTATAGGCAATGGCTGTAACAAACCTGCTGGTCGCTGATGTTCTGCTTTAACTCTCTGGCACACATCACATGTTGCAATATATCCAGCAATTTCCCTCTTCAGGCTAGGCCACCAAAATCTTTCCCTCAAATCCAAATACATCTTAGTATTACCTGGGTGAATAGAATAAGGTGAATCATGCGCCTCCT
This sequence comes from Aegilops umbellulata, assembly GCA_032464435.1. Lineage (NCBI taxonomy): Eukaryota > Viridiplantae > Streptophyta > Magnoliopsida > Poales > Poaceae > Aegilops > Aegilops umbellulata. The sequence goes on along the minus strand of CP136054.1, from coordinate 140,519,528 downwards.
GAAGAATCAACTTCCTGATATCTGCATCTTGAGGTACACAAATACGCTTCTCAAACCATATGGCCCCATGTTCATCCTCATGGAAACCTTCTGCCTTACCTTTGACCATGTTCTCTTTTATCTCAGCAATCTCCTTATCATTCTTTTGAGCTTCTCTGATCCTGTCAAGCAAAGTAGGCTTTACCTCAAGTGCTGCTAAATATCCCTTAGGAACCATCTCCAACCTGAGATTCCTGAACTGTTCACATAACTCGGGTGGCATATTATCAATATTAATTGCATTAGCGTGGCTCCTACGACTCAATGCATCAGCAAGAACATTAGCCTTACCAGGATGATACTGCACATTCAAATCATAATCCTTAATAAGCTCCAACCATCTCCTCTGCCTGAGGTTCAAATCCTTCTGGGTAAAAATATACTTCAAGCTCTTATGATCAGTAAATATATCACAATGATTACCAATAAGATATGGCCTCCAAGTTTTCAATGCATGCACAACTGAGGCTAACTCCAAATCATGTGTAGGATAATTATGCTCATGATTCTTAAGCTGACGTGAAGCATATGAAACAACTTTACCTTCCTGCATCAAAACACTCCCAAGTCCTTGACGAGAAGCATCACAATATATCTGGAAGTCCTTATGTATATTTGGCAGAGTTAAAACTGGTGCTGTAACCAAACGCTGCTTCAATTCCTGAAAGCTGGCTTCACATTCATCAGTCCAAACAAACTTCTTCTCCTTCTTCAACAATTCAGTCATAGGCTTTGCAATTTTGGAAAAGTTCTCAATAAACCTCCTGTAATAACCTGCAAGGCCCAAAAAGCTACGAATCTCTCCAACTGTCGTGGGTGTCTCCCACTCTGTAACTGCATCAACCTTAGATGGATCAACTGCAACTCCATTACCTGACACAACATGTCCAAGGAAAGCTACCTCATCCAGCCAAGACTCACATTTGCTTAACTTGGCATACAACTGATGTTCCCTCAACTTCTCCAATACCAAACGCAAATGCACCTCATGCTCTTGCTTATTCTTGGAGAACACCAATATATCATCAATGAAAACAACCACAAATTTATCCAAGAACTCCATAAACACCTTGTTCATCATATTCATGAAGTATGCAGGGGCGTTAGTCAATCCAAATGACATAACAGTATATTCATACAACCCATACCTCGTAGTAAAAGCAGTCTTTGGAATATCTTGCTCACGAATCTTTAATTGATGATAACCATAACGAAGATCAATCTTAGAAAACACAGTAGCTCCCTCCAACTGGTCAAATAGATCATTTATCATAGGCAAAGGATACTTATTCTTAATGGTTACCTCATTCAGAGAACGATAATCAACACACATCCTCAAGGTCCCATCCTTCTTCTCCACTAACAAAACTGGAGCTCCCCAAGGTGATGAACTTGGGCGAATAAATCCTTGTTCCTGCAATTCTCTTATCTGCTTCTTCAATTCCTCCAACTCTTGAGGAGGCATTCTATACGGTCTCTTTGCAATAGGTCCAGTGCCTGGTATTAAATCAATAAGAAACTCAATATCTCTATCTGGTGGCATACCTGGCAACTCCTCTGGAAACACATCTGGATAATCTCTCACAACTGGCACCTCTTCCAGGCTACCCCCCTTAAGAGAGTTCACCTGCACCTGATTACGCTTATACTTACACACATATTTGATCCTCTTCCCTCCTGGTGCACTGAGAGTAATAGATTGACTGGCACAATCAATACGACCTTTATATAACTGCAACCAATCCATACCCAAAATAATATCTAGACCTTGTGACTTCAATATAATCAAATCCGTAGGAAACTCATGCTTCCCAATAGACAAAGTCAACTGATGACAACCAACACCTGCTATCATCTCAGCTCCTGGGGAACTCACTCTAATAGGCATACTAAGTGTTTTGGTTGGCAATCCATGTTTATCAACAAATACCCTCGAAATAAATGAATGCAATGCACCAGTATCAAAAAGAACAACTGCAGGTACTGAATTAATCAAGAACTTACCAATCACTGCATCAGGTTCATTATAGACCTCCTCAACATTAACATGGTTGACATGACCCTTTTGGAAGGGGTTTGGCTTGTTGACTCCTGAATTCTTCGCCCCGGGGCATTCTGTGGCATAGTGCCCCATAGCCTTACACCTGAAGCACTGCACCTGACTCAAATCCCTTGGCGCACGTGTAACCTGGTGGTTCTGGTTATTGTTCCCTCCATTGCCATTACCATTACCATTACCTCTGCCATTGCCATTGTTACTCTTGTGCCCATTATGATGAGGGTGGCCATTATGGTTGTGGCCATTATGGTTGTGGCCATTCCCTCCATGATGATTATGATCACTACCTCCATGATGATTATGTCCATTACCTCCATGATGATTATGCACATTACCTCCATTACCATGATATGAAGTGCGTGGCTTCTGTTGTGGTCCTGAATTATACCTGTTATTGTTGTTGTACTTCCTCTTGCGATTCTCTATGGCCTGTTGCTTTCCCTCCAACACAATGGCCTTATCAATCAGATCCTGGCAATTCCTAAAAGTGG